>CM014278.1:87243960-87319727 GCA_004135705.1 Alloteropsis semialata | reverse complement strand
AGATGGAATCTCTTTCAGATCCTAAGGTGGGGGCTCTAGGTGAATCTTGAAGATTCTCCATACAATGGCCAGTGCCATGGGAGTTAACAACAGTAGGTACTTTGTACTTTCTTTGCCGGCCTGGACTTCGCAACAAACACACCATCATCACATGATATGCAATAAGCCGCCACTAAGTGTTACAGTATCATTTATTTGTATGCTTTCATGAGCTCCATAGATGTAGCTTTTGCCCTTCATGCTACTCAAGTACCACTTTTGAGCTTGCAAGTTGCCAGATTTGAGACTAAAAAATGGTAATGGCGGCTATAGTGGCTCTTAGAGTGTACTTAGGGCCGTCATTTATGACTAGTTAACTGTGGCTGTAGTGCCTCTGCAGGCAAAATGGCAAAAGCAGGTGGCTTCATGTTGTCGTCGAAGTGGACTAAACAGTATAGATAATGGCGCCAGCCGCCAGCCGGTCAGATTGTTTGTACACAAGCTAGTGGCGGCGGGCTAATCCCATGCATGTGAAGGAAAACTTTTGCTTGGCGCGGTGCATATATACTGGCTGCCATAATATAGTTTTTCTTACAAGTGTACTTTGATCGGTTTAAAAATTAGTTTGTGGCAGAGATCACATAGTACATGAACTTGACCACTTTGACTGTTTAGATTGACTAAAAAATTAATGTCATAGCTGTCTAGTAAGTCATGGATGCAGACATATGGTCAAGGGCATGCTGCATGCATGGGCAGCGTGCATGCATGTTACTCACGTAAAAGTGCCAAGTTCTACTCCTTTTTAATTAGATTCTTTTCCTTAATTCATGATATCATCTTTTTCTATGTATGCATGTAGGTCGATCGAGCATGTAGCCATGCATGTAGGCTATATCAGCCTTCCTAGGTCCATTGAGCAAGAATCCATCTAAGTACTTAGACGCCTGTGCGTACAAAATTAAGCTGGTGAAAATGCATGTAGCCATGCATGTAGGCGACTTGCATGCGCGATCGCGCTCCTCCCTCACTTTGGAACTGCATGGCAAGCACGTGTGTGAGGCCGCATGGCTTGTACGACGCTCGAGATGGAATATTCCTTGATAAGTATTGTGCCTAGCTTGTCAACTGAGCATTATGCACGGTAGATTCTTCAAGCTTGCCGACATTTCGTCCGGATTCATCATGGAGGGCGTCGATGTTATGTCCTGGGCCGCCTGATTCCCTCCACTTGCCACTAAACAAAATGGCGGCAATGCTTCCTTGTAAGATCGATGCAATCATCGTATTGTATGTTCAGGCCCGTACCTGATCTCGAGGTGGCTTCATGTAAGAAGCCTTTGAATGATTAATTTCTTTTCTTTTTTGACTGGCTTCATCGGAAACATAATTCCTTTACCAAAATTGGGTGGCCAAGTTAAAGTTAACCCCATAGTAGCATAATCTAGCTTGTGTAGCCATCGACCTTGCGGCATGCAAAGAAAATGTGGCACGCAAGACACTCCCTCGTCATTCGAGCAGTAGAGCACACATGGTGCTATGAGCATTTGTGGGCAAGTGCTCGGAGATTAGAGTGGAACCAGTGTATGTTGTAAAATGAATGTAGATATGTTAGTGCATGACATAGATTATGATTAAGTTTTGGAGGCCTACTATAAGGCGAGGCGCGATGAGTTGGTGCTTGCAGGAGTTTTCTGATGTGCCGGTAGTTCTCGAGATGGTTCACCAGGCAATGGTCAAGAGGCTCAGATAGTTTGTTATAATTTCATGTGTATGGATATGATGAACATGCGGTTAATGATGTTAGAAATATTTGCCCTTGATATTAGTGATGATGTTTTGTTTGGAATGCATTTTAACATGAAGCCCCCTAGGTAGCATAGCCTCGTATTTTCATTATGTACTACAAAATCTGCCACTAAAGCTTAGTTAATGTCTCATCACACCCTATAATTGCTTGATAACTCTAATATGGCCTTATGTCACATCAGACTAGCTCATAAGTCATGGGAACTTTTATAAACTCTAGAAAGGACTCGATGTACCGAAATACAAAGAATGTGACAATAATTTGTACTCGATATCTAGGCTTGAGTACAATATTCTCTGGATGACCTCGAGTTTAAGCTTCTAATAGTCCGTCTGAATCCATCCAGATGTTCTTCTCTTGTTTTTCTTTCTCTCTTGACCTTTTCTTGAAAAATTTCTTTCTTGTAATCATGGTGCATGAGCTCGACCATTTTCATGAAATGGAGAACCTAATTTTGACAACATAATTGAAGCCCCTAAGAATATGGTCATTGCAACCACACAAACAAGGAACATATGAAATGCAAGCTTAACTTTCCAATTTAAGTTTATCTTGCCTTTGACATGCTCTTGTTGGTGTGGTTGTAATGACCAATAACGTCTGGGCCCTTCAACAGCAAATAAGATTCCTTGGCTCATGATCATGGTAAATTAAGCTCATATGCCATGTTTAGATAAGCGAACTTCGCAAGAATGGTGAGCGAGAATAGGCGAAGAACATCTAGATGGATCCGGATGGACTCTTAATTAGGAGGTTGAACTCAAGACAATTGGGGAGTTGGGCTCCACAATGCCACTAAGGAACTGAGACAACTCGAAGTTGGACCTCGAATCGGTCTGTTTGTCAATTTGTTGTGTTTTAAGGGACAACACTTAGGAGAACTTCAGGAACTAAGGGAGCAGAGCTAGAGGATCGTGAAGATGTAGCTCGCTACCGAACATGAAGCGAAGTGGCGTGGGCCCCACTTTGTTGGAAGGAGCAAGCAAAGTACTCCAAAAAAGGTGTTAGGCTAGAGTTGCATCTTATGGAGATTTTACCTTTGAGCCCTCAGCCAGGTGTGTAGAAGTAGCTGCTAGAGGATCATTTGTGTAAATTGAGTCGTAGCGGGCAAGTCTATAAATAGGCAGCCCGGTGTAACTATGAGGTGACCCGAGATCGGGCCATTAGGATTGTTGTAATTCATTCTACACTTCGCATTGCATATTGAAGTGTTCCTGAGAAAACCCGAGGTTAGCTCAGACCGAGGGGGAGCCATTAGGTGCAGTGTAATGCCACTTCTGTCCCAACAAAAATACCTCAGATAATACCGTACTTGATTTATTTATCTATTGAATGAGGGATTGGTTCATCCTTGCATCCTAAAATATCTTACACTTTCCATCATTTATAAAAACTCTTGAGCCAATTACTTATAAGTCCAATGTGACAGAAGGCAGAGATAAAAGTTATCAAACAAAATTCCTCTATTTTTTGTGTTGTTCCCATGGGAGCTTAAATGTTTAAGGACTCATATCCTCACTTTTGGGGTTTGCAAGGACCTGGGATGCATTTTTCTCCATAAGTAATATCATAGTAGTCTTTTTGAATATTTCAGAACTGGAACATAAAAATAGGAATAAAACCTTGAATGTCACCTATTTATTTTCTGATGTTCCATATATAATAGCAGAAAAAGCTACAGTGAATGAATGAGGGGCTTCATTTCCAACCTAAAGCAGTTCTACTGAACAATGGCCCTCATTGGGGTAGACAATGATGCAACTGCAAACAATGTAAAGTGTTTACCTTTAGAAGTCCCTACTCATGAAAACCTCGTATATATTATTAGCCACAAACTGGAAAATTGATGTAAAAGCATAAAGTATATACTAGATATACGAAAGTGTATCGAATAATTAAAATAGGCATAGTGGAGCTAGGACATGCATGTAAATTGTTGAAGTGTCTAAGTTAACTTGCTTTCTCTCTGGTAGTTGAGCTAAGATATTTAGTCTTTAATTAAGTGTCCTTTTGTTTGGGGGGAGGGGGTTTACTTAAGAAGGCCCAACTACCAAATTATTATTAAAAACAGACTGGTGAGGAAAAGACCGCTAACATGGGAAAAGACCGTTAATTAACCATCCCTGTTTAATTTCTTCCACGGAAAGTCAACTCAGACTTGTTGGGTGCTACTCTGGTGCTCTAACCACTAACCACTAGACTAGAGCTCCTTTCACAACTATGAAGTTATTCTTGAATATACACGAACATAAGCAACTATGCAGATGTGTGTGATACCAAAACTAAGTTATTTCACTCCATGTAAAGTAGAACCTAGTCAAACTGTTAAGGCATGTGTACGTTCTTCTTGACTCTACTTATGTAACATATAACATTTTGACGTTATGTTTTGTCATTTTCTTTGTTGAACCCAACTGCATAGCAACTGGCAGTTCCTTCAAGAAGAAATTCGCTATTGTTAATAATTATAGCTTGCTGATCAATTTCATAATTCTTTTTGCTTATTTCTTAGAAAGGAAAGCGCATATAGTTTAGCACAAAGAAGAACATGTAAGATGCATGAATTAATCAGTGACATGTGCAAGATTTCATGGCTAAATTGTCGAGAAAATGGGAGGCTGTGTTCTCTTGAATGTCATATAGTACAACATCTGGTATATTACTTGTTACTCAGGACATTACGAGTATGGACGTACAATACGGATACACACCATAGATTATAGCATGTTATAATGATATAGAAGTAATTTGTGTGGTTAATTTGATAATGTTGTTGCTGTATGGTTAGATAGTAGTCTGTTCTAAATGTTGGAATATGTATAGTGATCTTGGGCCACATCCAGTTTTGGAGAGATCTAGTATTAAGCTACTCTGCCTTTAACCAAGACACAGAAAAAGAATAATACTCCAAGAAATTTTTTCTGTGTGTTGTTACTATCGCAGTCCTACGACGGCCCATGCATGCATGTGTGTTTAATTTGCAAAGAAAACTAAGTGTAAACATTTTCTCTCTGTTTTTTTTTTTGCACGAGTAGGACATCCTTTGTGATCTTTGCATCTCTTCTTATGTATACGATCAGATCAGACAACGTATACTGCCAATGTGAAAATTTTAATGCTTCCACCATGTGATAGACAGTACATACTGCAATGCAACTTATTTCTTATTGTACATGATCTTTGGGTACTGTGCATATTTTCTTAATGGGCATATTCAGCTGATGGCTAGCCTTCGGTTTCCTATAAATAGGCATGACCTAGCTTAGGAGGTTGCAAACCATCCATGAGCATACTTAGCTTGAAGTAACTGCATCTTAGCTCTCTGATTACCTAGGATCAACCCTTTCTCCACGAGAAATGGCCCTCAACAAGTCATCTAACAACATGAGCAAAGTTGTTCTAATGCTAGCAGTCCTACTTCTAGCCTCTCAAACCACGCCATCTCATGCCACTGCTTCCACCACAAAAGGGATGATCGAGGGCTCCATCACTCCCACAGAAGGCGGTGTTCCAGTGGGGGCATCAGATGTTCGCCCCACAACCCCAGAACACAGCCCCGGGATCGGTCATGCATTCATCAACAAGAAGATTGGGAGGAAGTTGCTTACCGAGGTGGAGGGCATGGCAACTTCGACTACGACAACAGGGATGGTCGAGGGCACGGTCACTCCCACAGAAGGCGGTGTTCCAGTGGGGACATCAGATGTTCGCCCCACAACCCCGGAACACAGCCCCGGGATCGGTCATGCATTCACCAACAAGAAGATTGGGAGGAAGCTGCTTACCGAGGCGGAGGGCATGGCCACTTCCACTGCAACAAGGATGGTCGAGGGCACGGTCACTCCCACAGATGGTGGTGTTCCATCGGCGACATCAGATGTTCGACCCACTACCCCAACCCACAGCCCCGGGATCGGCCATGCATTCATCAACAACAAAATGGGGAGGAAGCTGCTTGCAGCATGAAGAACAGCAGCAAGCAAGACCTTGTCTTGTTGATCAGTCCTAGCTTTGTTCCTCTTCCTCTTCCTTTTTTTTTCTCTCTTTTTTTTAGGAACTTGCACTGGTAGCTTTAGATCATTGGAATTTGTTATTTTCCAGTCCTCTGTATTTAAGAAAAGAAAAAATGTAATTTTATTTCTTGTTTACTCCTACTTGTCTTCTCTTTGCTGGATCAAGCTAGCTTGTTGTGTGAAAAATGCGTACATACATGCATGGCGGTTGCAATTATGTCCTGCTACACACGGCAGTCACTCGGACATGTGGACTGGTATTACAGGCTTTGTTTGGAATGAGACTGTTGACCCATTAATTATTCTTCTCGTTCCAAAAAAAAAACATTCACCAGCTCCCTTTAAACATGTCCAGGGTTTTTCAGTGTCGCCTATCACTTGCATCCTATGCATGCATGCATGATACGAACTGCCTACGTCATACAAATCTGCATTTGCATAGCCTTTTTATGGTCCATCAAAAAGTATATACCATCACCCGCAAAAAAAGGTATATACCATGATGAGATACCAAAATTATACGAGTAAATACCAAAAGTTGGTGGTTACCTCAAAGGAAAAAAAAAAGGCTCATTTATGTATGCTATGACCCTGCGAAGAAAAAAGTACTAACGTTTGACAACATACATGCATGGCGGCCTGCAAGATGATGCCTTTTCTCACATGAAACTGTCAATATGCTGTACATACATTGCTCGCTACGTACGTACGTACATTTCGTAAGTGCTGACAAACTTAGTTTGCAACACTTCACAAGCAGCAACGGAAAATAGGCATGGGCCGACGACCCCACCCACTTTTCCTTAATTTTTATTTCATTACAACTGATCGTACGTACAATTTGTGATGATTTTGATAGTAGTGCTTGAAACCAACTTAGGCCTTGTTTAGTTCCAGCAAGTTTCTGCAATTCAACCAAAAGTAACGCATTGAAAAACGTGCACTCCTCTCTGCAACACGCTTCCCAATGCATTTTTTCTACAGGAAATTCAAAACTTTCACGAACTAAACAAGGCCTTATTTTTCAACTCACTCTAGCTTGGGCCCTGAAGGTATTAACACCAACGACCTTAACCCTTAAGGCCATTCTCAATGGAGTTTCATGGAGAGTTTCATAGGCAATAAATTCAATGCCACATCAGCATTTTTGATGACTTGGTAAGAAGAGAGACGGTTAGAGTTTCATGAGATAAGAGAGGAGTTTCATCCTCATAACGCTCCTCTGGCACAGATATCTAGTTTGCAGTCTTGGTAACTATGCGATGAAACCATGCACTGGTCTAGTAGTTGGACGATGTTTGGTGGTATAGATGGAAAGAGGCACTTTTTATGGCATGGATGAAAACCAGCGTACCTAGAATTGGTGGTATGGACGCAATGCAGTGGTCTGTATGATTAACCTCTTAAATTTTATTTATCCTGATGATAACATATTTAGTCGAGTGCTCCATTACAAGGATACATTTTTTTTATTAGTTTGACTATATATACTATAAACAAACGAGCCAGCTGTGGTCCGGCTATATATATATATATATATATATATATATATAATATATATATATATATATATATATATATGTTTTCATCATAATAAGATAGTGGCTAGTAGATATATATATACATATAGGAGTACCGTACCCGTACCTTTTCTAAAATTAAAATTCGAAAGCAGTTATGTCAGAGCTTGCTGTATGCTCGCCCAATCAGCTGCAAGCAAGCAACCTCCAACTGGAACTGAATTTGGTTATATTAGTATGTAGCTGCGGTTACGTTCTCTAGATTTGAGCCAGCTAATCGCACATAGAGCTAGTGGAGAGGAGCATGCGCGCGTACGAGTGCACCAGCTTTTGCATCTACCATCTGACAGGAAAGTTTGTCGACTAGAGCTTCTCCCTTCGTCTTGGAACTCATTAGAAAAGGGTTATCTTTCCTGCTGATAGGTCGCTGATCAGACGTAGAATATCCTTGCTTTGCTCGCTCCTTCATGTGCTAGAGCTCTCCTTTTAGGTAAAAATGTAGCACCATATGAATATGCTGCAGCGCCAGCCATGCATGTCTAGACATCTAGGATCCAGTCTCGAGATGAATAACTAACAGTTTAGGATTAATTGTTTAAGTACTTTGGGTGTACTTGTATATGAGTTTAATTGTGTGTTTAGATGGTCCAGCAAAAGGACACACACTCACATGTTGCATTGTCCTTATTACTGCGTACTTGGCACCCACCGAGAGACGACCCTAGCTCTCTCGGAGAGCCATGCGCCCATGCCCCATATGCATAGACACATCAAGCATGCAGCTGGAAGAAGAAATACCCGCAGTATCACATGCAAACGCATGGCCTAGCTGAAGCATCTAGGCCATCTTAGATGGCGAGTTTTGGTGATAAATGACAATACCATCTATGTGACTAACATGTGCTTTGAAGGAATTATTTTATATATGTTAAAATCGCATGGAGTGTATGAAAGGAGGCCCCTCAATTGGATTCAAATCGGATCTTTCATGAAGGCTTAGGACTTTTCTAGATCCAAGTGTCACAAGGAGATGAAGGACACTTGGTTTAGTTAGGTTTTCTAGTTTTCTAGATAGACCGTACTATTAAGGGGGTTTCTAAGTTAGTAGCTTGATCAAAGCTAGGCCTATGCTTGAGTTAGATGCACACATCCCAAAACCTAGCCCAAAACATCCCAAATATATCCTAGATCAAGTTTGAAGCCAAGCCAAAACTCAAAGCACTCAAAGCACTTGAATTGGACGAGTTTTGCATTCTCAGTGAACGGCGTATGATACGCCGGCAACGGCGTACAATTCAAGAAGCCTACGGCGTGCCAAGAAATTCAAATGAAGGCCACGGCGTATGTTCCGGTGTTACTGTGCTGACACGGGGCGGAACATACGGCGTGCAGGGCATGAAGCTGTGTCAAGTTGGATCAATGCGCCGTATGATACTCCGCTCACGGCGGAGTAACGGCGTACATGTTACACAGTAAGCATGTCATGGAGGAGTTCGAGGAAAGGCTACGCCGTATGATACGCCGGTACCGGCGTATATGTTTTGGCTAAGTCAGCAGTTGAAAAGTGGTTTTGACCGTTGGGGTTTAAGCACGCCGTATGATACGCCGATGGTACTTTGTGTACCGGCGGATTATACGCCGCGTGGAAGTAGCCGTTGGAAAAGGTTTTCGACTGTTTGAAAAGCATACGCCATATGATACGCCGTAGCTACTTTAGCTTACGGCGGATTATACGCCGTTCACGGTTTCAGGGGAGTTGTTGAGTAACGGCTAGTTCTTTGTGTCTAGCCTATATATATCCCCTTGGTCGATTTCCTGGCTGCTCTTTGGACCTCTTACCACCTGATACATCCCTTGATAGTTGCAAGGAGCCACTTGAGTGAATAGTAAAGATCTTGAGTGAGTTTGAGTTAGTTCATCCACTTAGTGTGCATCTAGCTTGAGCTTGGGTTTAGTCTTTGATCAAGTGAAGTCTTGGAGGCCTGTTACCCTTGGTGTTTGACGGCACCTAGCCGGTCTTGGTGATTGGAGGAGTTCTTGGTGAGCTCTTGATGATTGTGGGAGCCCTAAGATATAAGCTTGTACACGGTTCTTGAAGCCCGCCGTTCCGGAGATGGAGAAAGGGTATTCTTAGTGGAGCGCTTGGTTCTTAGTGGATCAAGATGGAGCAATACTCTTAGTGAGTGCTCCAACGTGGACTAGGGGGGAGCGTCAACTCCTCGATACCACGGAAAAAAATCTAGTTGTCTTCGTGCCCATTCTCTTTACATTCTCGCATTTCCTTTCAAGCATTTACTTTCTTGTGGTTGCTAGTTCTTGCTTGTTTAGGTTTCTTGCTTAATATAGGGTTGTCATTCCTTTGAATTATAGGTTTGGGCAACACTAGCATGATAGGCTAGGAAATTACTTTTTATAGTTTTTGAAAAAGTTCCAATTCACCCCCCCTTGGGCCATCGATCGTTTCACTAGCTCAGCTGGGAGCTGGATGCCACAAGCAAGCTAAGCGACGTAGGTGTGCGCCCGGGCGCCAACTCTCGGGGGACGTGCTCACGTGCATGTCATCGCATGCGCGCACGTGACACTCGGTCGATCAGCAGTTCGTCGTCTTCGCCGCCGTCAAGAACTCAAGATGGCCGCAACTATAGATTTGAGGTGCTGATAGAATATGCGAGCGAGGTCGGCCCGGTCCCTCCGGGAATATTCAGCAGCAGCGCCGACATACATGCCTGCATAGAATTGCTCTAAGCTGATTCTTTAGGTTTAAGTCGTACACCATGCCAGCTATTCCTTTTTTGCAGCATGTACAGCACTAACAAAGTATAGTATGGATTTAAAAACATGTTAGTACCTAACTACAAACCTCTAGGTAGCTAGCTAGGAATATTATGTGCTCATCTCGCTTTACAGCGACTTACTTGCTAGTTCCTTCTTCTGAAGAAAAACAAGCTCATGGTTTCGTCACTTTGCTCCGTTGAGCCTTGGCTAGCTGTATGTGTACTGTACTACACCATCATGCCAAAATGGATTCTAGATTGGCCTTGCCACTTACACGTTCCATGCAAAAATTACAGCATGGTGATCGACAGCCTTTTATTAGTTCTTGATTCCTTACTGATGTGGTTGAACTTTTATTTTGTAACATGATTTATAGCACCTGTCCTCCAGCAAAAGGTGACTCCTAGAAATTCTGACGATCCAAGTTTTTGGGGGGTAAAAAGAACGTTTGCCTTGAACAAGTGCAGTAAGAGAGCGAGCTTCTCAGTTTGAGAAAAACTCAAGCTTAGGCATTGTTGCTATATATCTTTAGTGTCCATCTTGTGATGAGTAACCCAGGATTACGAGATCGTGCCATTAGAACCTCCTGTCAGATCTAGCTTAGGGCTTCAATTCGCACATGAGCTCTTTTACTTTACTTCATACTAGTAATGAGTGGTATATAGTATGAACCCTCATGAGTAAAGGGTAGTTTAGTAATTTCACTTGGATGAAAATAAAATTAGAGATTGGAGATGTAAAGAATATATCAAGAATCAAAGTGAGCTCGTTCCCTCACATGCCTTTTTTTGGGCTCCTATCTCACATGCTCGTGCTATCTCTTTTGTTCACTTCAAAACCCCTTCTCTCTGGAGTTTATATTTGAAGCCTCCATAAGAAAATAAGCCACAACAACCAACACTGGGGCCAATATCTTACTACCAATAACTAATAAATACATAAAATGGGAAATGGTCCATCTGCAAGGAGAGATTACAGCTGATCCTTTACTTTCATAAATTTGATAATGTGTGCTTTTCTCTAGTTAACTACAACACACATGCCCATCGAGGTATTTTATATGAATGAGTTATATTTCTGTCATTATTATGCGTATATATAACTGATGAGTGCTGCAAGCTAGGAAGCTTTTGTCGGGTAATCTAGCTATTAACACAGCACTCATGTGGTGGGTTGCCTTGGGTATGCTTTTGAGTTTGGGTTTTATTAATAAGGGACAAGAATTATGCTAATTAAGGGGTTAAGGCAAGCGACAAACACAAATGGCTAACCAAGCTTAGGATTCCATGTCGTACTTTACAAAGTATGAGCATGATTTATGATTAAAAGAACTCCATGGACATAATTGATAAATGGCAATTGTCCAACCACTACCAGAAAAACGCCCATCCGTCCGCCTCATTGGTACATGTTTTTAAAGACCCGGTACCAATGGTAGTCATTGGTACCGGGTCTAAATTTTGTAGGCTCCGAGGACCCTTTAGTATCGGGTCGTAACACCACCATGTACCAAAGGTCACCCTTTGGTAACCGGGTGGTATTACGACCCGATACCAAAGGGTCTTGGTACCGGGTCGTAACACCAGGTCATGTTACCAACCGGTACCAAAGGGTTTTTCATAGGTTAATTCAAAAGAAAATGCATATCTGGGACTTGGTCAGTTGTGGTGTGTAGGTGAGATGGTAAGGAAGCAACACGCGAAGCAGGAGGTCGTGGGTTCGAACCCCGCGTGCCGCACGCGCGTATTTTCGCGTGAAAATTTGTGTGACTTGTGACCCGTGCGCGTGTGTGGGAGCCTCCCCGGGATTTAAATATTTTTTTTGACTTGAAAACCTTTGATACCGGGTCGTGTGTATCGGGTCCAGAACCGGTACCTATGGCCGAGGCCTTTAGTCTCGGTTGGACAGTACCGGTTGCACAACCGATACCTATGGCCCTTACTAGCCGGTACTGATGAAGGGTTCTGTAGTAGTGAACTCTGGTCAAGCTAGATCTAGCTATACCTGCATGAATTTTTTTTTATTTTTTAACCCTTTTAAAACTAATATTTTAAAACTAAACTGTACCAAACTAAATTTCTAAGAAATAACCCTTTTGGTCGCGCCAAACCTCGTGGCGTGACTCACAATGGAGTCACGCCATGTGCAGTAGCGTGACTAAGTTGCCACCGTGGAAATGGAGCTGACATGTAAAAGTCTGGTCACGCCACATGCACTGGCGTGACTGAGTCACGCCGTGGCAGTTGGCGTGACCGAGCTGCGTAAGCTCGTGCGGTGGTCGTGCCCTTGTTCATGTCAGCATGTTGGAGGGAGAGGCCGTGTCAGATGATTTTTTCTGAGAGATAGAAGAAGTAAAATAGCTAGTCTTGTCTTGTCAATTGTTGAAGTCACAGTGAACCTAGTTTTTAAACAAAGGCAGTCATAGGTTTTGGCGTCATCATTGGCTACTACTTTTTTTTTTACAGAGCTATCCGGCTGCTGCTTTTTGACAGAGCTACGGAGTTAGCAGTCGCTAGCATGGCCTGCTCTGTTTCTTGCTTACTCCTAATTATAAACTCTAAATTTATCTATAGTGGCCAAATAAGTTGTATGAATTATATATGTTCCAACACTATTGTAATATTGAGGGCCTGTTTAGATCGGTGAGAAACTATCGAAATTTACTGAAGCAATTTTAAACCGAAGATTAGAAAAACTAAACATGATCTAATTATAAAACTAATTACACGGATGGACGGAAAATCACGAGACGAATCTATTAAGCCTAATTAATCCATCATTAGAGATTGTTTACTATAGCATGACATGTCTAATCATGGTCTAATTAGGCTTAATAGATTCGTCTCACAATTTCCCTCGGGGGTTATGGAATGAGTTTTGTCAGTTATCCTCATTTAATACTCCTAATTAGTATCCAAATATTCAAATTTACTGTAGCGATAAAAAAGTAGGCGAACTAAACAGAGCCTCAGTTTATCCATTTTCAAAGGCTATGCCCAACCGAGCGCGGACTTTGAAAATGGATAAACTGAGGCTCTGTTTAGTTCACCAACTTTTTTATCGCTACAGTAAATTTGAATGTTTGGATACTAATTAGGAGTATTAAATGAGGATAACTGACAAAACTCATTCCATAACCCCCGAGGGAAATTGTGAGACGAATCTATTAAGCCTAATTAGGCCATGATTAGACATGTCATGCTATAGTAAACAATCTCTAATGATGGATTAATTAGGCTTAATAGATTCGTCTCGTGATTTTCCGTCCATCCGTGTAATTAGTTTTATAATTAGATCATGTTTAGTTTTTCTAATCTTCGGTTTAAAATTGCTTCAGTAAATTTCGATAGTTTCTCACCGATCTAAACAGGCCCTCAATATTACAATAGTGTTGGAACATATATAATTCATACAACTTATTTGGCCACTATAGATAAATTTAGAGTTTATAATTAGGAGTAAGCAAGAAACAGAGCAGGCCATGCTAGCGACTGCTAACTCCGTAGCTCTGTCAAAAAGCAGCAGCCGGATAGCTCTGTAAAAAAAAAAGTAGTAGCCAATGATGACGCCAAAACCTGCGACTGCCTTTGTTTAAAAACTAGGTTCACTGTGACTCCAACAATTGACAAGACAAGACTAGCTATTTTACTTCTTCTATCTCTCAGAAAAAATCATCTGACACGGACTCTCCCTCCAACATGCTGACATGAACAAGGGCACGACCACCGCACGAGCTTACGCAGCTCGGTCACGCCAACTGCCACGGCGCGACTCAGTCACGCCAGTGCATGTGGCGTGACCAGACTTTTACATGTCAGCTCCATTTCCACGGTGGCAACTTAGTCACGCCACTGCACATGGCGTGACTCCATTGTGAGTCACGCCACGAGGCTTGGCGCGACCAAAAGGGTTATTTCTTAGAAATTTAGTTTGGTACAGTTTAGTTTTAAAATATTAGTTTTAAAAGGGTTAAAAAATAAAAAAAAATGTCATACCTGCACACAGGTATGTATTTCGTGCTAGACCACTCTTTCTTTGTAAGGCCTCAGTTTGGTGGAGCTACTACCCTGGCTCCAGCTACAACTCCGCGGGTTCTGCTCACTAAGCACATGTACTCCATCCGCCCCCAAATTGCTAGTTGTTTTAGCTTTTCTAGATTCTATATACTTAAAAAAGCCAACAACTAATAATTTAGGACGGAAAGAGTACATAAGATGGGATCAAGTGTTTAATCATTCTTATTAGTTTGGTGTTTGTATATATAGCCCACAATACCATATGACAGTTAGGAGCGCTTTTGCAAGGCCTTTTAACAACCATGCTACAGTTAGTGCACGAGCACTGCTGATATTTTACTTGTGGTCCTTCACCCTCCCTCAGCTTTTTCCACGCCCCCTTTTGGATCCTAGAGAGTGGATTTACTGTTCAATGTTGTTTGATTAATAATCCCTTTAACTTCTTAAGTTCCCGCTGGACACTTTTGGCCCATCATGCATATGCAAAACCTCCAAAAGATTCCCCCGGACGTGTTTTCTTATTGCAACTCGCCAACTCCAGTCGACATATGCTATCAAGGTATTTAGTACGAATGCTATAAATAGCCAAGGATGAGCTCACATCAATCACACCAGCAGTGACCACCATCCACTAGCTCATTCCAGGAGCTCATCATCGCCAACCACTTGTTGGTCCAGCTTCTCTAGCTACTCTCGCTAGCTTCTTCACACCATGTTCTTCTCAAAGCTTAGCAAAGCAGCCCTCATCCTGGTAGTGCTCATGATCCTCCTGTCCTCTAACCATATCATGTACTCCCAAGCCAAACCCCTCACAATGATGCATAGGAGGTTTAACTTGCTGTCGCATTCCGATGAGGACACGGCCAAGGGGACGACGATGACCCAGGGCACGATCTCCCCCGATGGCACCGGGAATGGCGGCGTCCTCGGGGAGGACACCAGGGCAACGGATCCCGGACACAGCCCGGGCGCTGGCCATGCCGCCACCAACAATGGGATTGGGAGGAAGTTGCTTGGTGTAAACTAGTTTGATTAGTAACTTAGATTCGTTCTTCTTATTCTTTGTTTCTTTTGTTTTTTTGTTGTTGAGGGAGGAAATCCGGTGTGTCTTCTTCAGTTTACACAATGAATCCATTGTCTCATCCTCTTAGTTACTATCTAACTTCATTTGCTCATTTCCTTGTTGGTCCCCTATTCTTCTACCGGCTCTTTTTTTTCTTTTTGATACTCTTGCATGCAGCTGTAGGTTATGTTGAGTGACAGAGATGGGTTTTAGTTTACTGCCGAATCGGATTAATCAGCACTACAAGTATCTGTAGTGTAAGGATACAGGTAAACACAGGGGGTCAATTGACTATTAATATATCGCAGCTTATAGTGAATTTTTTATGGAAGTTTTTAGGTATGTCCCTCATCAGTCATCACTTTCTCTAACAATAAAATATATACCCACGGTTTCTATCAAGATGATACTCCCTGGATGGCGCGCTGTGGTCGGACGACCTGGCCATGGTGGCCTCCCATGTGCCTCCACTCCATCGTCCTTGGTGGATTTTAATAAATGACTAGGAGCTATCGCCATGAGAAATAGAAAGAGTGGTGGAGAGGAAGATGTGATGACATTTTGTTAGATCTAATTTGACATAAACATAAACTTAATCCACATAGTCACTTAGACTTAGTCTACTAGAACATGATCACATCAATAAAACAGTGGTAATTATTACCAGAGCTTTGAGTGCTTATGATTTGCTTCTAAAACTGATGAAGATGCTATGTAGTTTGTAGTTGTGTAGAGATTAACCACCAAATCAACAGCAGTAGGCTCTCAAACTGGTGATCCGTCCTCTTTGAAGGGACCATAACACCCTAAGAGGGGGTGAATTAGGTGTCCCAAAAACTAAGACGCCAAGCACATATAAAAACATATTCCAATTTCTATCTAGATATACATTAGGTTTTTCTATGTGATGCTATCTCTACCGTAAAAGAATTTTACACCCTAGGTTCTAATTCTATCAACTACACAAGGTAATTCTAGGAAAGGTAAATGCGGAATATAAAGGGCGCAATGCAAATGCGGAAGTGTAAATGGTAGAGAACACAAACTCTCGGCACGGTAATTTTTTCCGAGGTATTGGGAAGTTAGCTAACTTCCCCCTAATCCTCGTTGGAGCCCCTTCTTGGGAAAGCCCCTTTCTTAGGGCAATGGTCTAATGGCGGGCAAACTCCATGATAGCCAAATGGGACTACCCACAACACCAGTGGGTCTCCGTTTGGCCTCTCACCAATGACCTCCATCGTCTTCACTATGGTAGAGCCTCAGCAAACCGCGAAGGACCTCTCCTCCCTTGCACAACCACCGGCAGCCTCTCCATAAAGCTTTGTCGGAGGGTCTCACAAGACTATAACACCCCGGATTTACAACACTTGGTCCGTGCAAGCACCGATAATAAAGAGGTATGCAGACCTCACTAAACTCTAGATTAAAGCCTAAAGCGAAGTGCTAAGCGGCCTGAACTAGCACTAATCAAAGCTTAAGCCTTATTGCTAATTGCCTAATCTTCTCTTAACACTACTGGAATTGGCTTGGTTCCCTACGGCAGTTCTATTTCCCTAGGAATATCTGGAGTGCTCTAGGGAAATGTCATTTCCCTACCACACGTCCTTCAAACCGTAGGGAAACCTGCAATTCTCTGGAAAAGCACTTTGGTGGATAGAGCATATGAAATGGTGAACTTCAACACCCACTAGCTTTCCCAAGCTCTAACATGTCTGAAATGGCCGGGTGGAGAGGTTTTTATAGGCCCAACATGAAGAGCCTAACATGTCTGAAATGGCCGGGTGGAGAGGTTTTTATAGGCCCAACATGAAGAGCTAGCTGTTGGTGCTTTTCTGCGTAGGACCGACTATTGTGGTGCCTATTTGTTACACCACCGCAACTTACTGTCCTCCACCGTACATAGAGCCGTTGAGCGTCTGATAGTGGGTCCACTGCGACCACCGACTATTGCGATCCTTGATCCATGGTGACGACCGCAACAGTCTGTCAGACCAGAGCCGAATTGCACATGTCTTGACCACCACTAACTATTACGGTGGGTCTTCAAACTAGCACCGCAATAGTCGATGCTGCTGTTGCTGCTGCCTGCCCAAGTCTTGCACCTGTTGTAGTCCACCGACTATTGTGGTGCTTCACCAACACTCGGTGGTCTTCTCATCTTCTCGCTGAGCCTCTGTTTTGACCGACTATTGCGGTGCACACGCACCATATGTTGTGGTCCTCTTCTGACTTGATTATTTGCTTCATTTCTTCACGGGTTCTTCTTTGGACTTTTTAATACCATGTCTTGGATACTTTAGAATCATTCAAAGTCCGTTTTTCAGCTGTAACATGGATTCCATGACTTAGATTATATGATTTGGATACCGCGTGGTTTCAATTTCATCCTTCGGACCTAAAATACCTAAGTCACTAAAATCACAAATGGCCTATCACTGGGTCCATTTTCCTTACACTCTTGACGTAGGAACCAACCATGATCAGACATGCCAGGTTCCAAATCTAAAATTTATACTAGTCCCAAGTCCCAATCACACATATGTGAGTCACATGCTATGATCAAATTTGTATGACGATCATGTGGTCAACAGTCTATAGGGACGATCATGCTAGACAATCCTAGCTAGCTATTCCGTGTCATGTTGTACTTGGGTCAAATCATGTACCATCACATACTTATCCGGGTTTCTTAAAAGAGTGCCACCAGAGCGATTCTCGCCCACGCTCGGCCCTCCGCGCAAGCCACGTCGATGCCCTGGGCACAGCAAAAAGACCTATTGCTTTGTGCATCCGGTCCATAGTGCCTCGTCTCGCTATCGTTGGACCTGGGCACAGCAAAAAGACCTATTGCTTTGTGCATCCGGTCCATAGTGCCTCGTCTCGCTATCGTTGGACCATGTATCGGCTCGTGGTTCACGTGCGCCGTGGAATGAGCCCATCGAGGAGCCGCGGTGCATCAGACTCGGATTGGATGGAGAGTGCGTGGCTGTGGCTCTGCAACAGCGGGGGCCAGTGGCCCAGCTAGGCGCTGAAACATCCTCCTGCCTACTCCTACACGTTCTTGGACTCAGCATTGCGTCACGTCAGAACAGTACGCGTGTACGGGCTCGTCTGTCGGTCTCTCTCGCCTTTTTGCTTTTCTAGCCTCTAGCATTGCTAGGAGAGAATCTTTTTTGCATGGAGTACTAAATAAAGTCTATTTGCAAAACTTCTTCACGGATGAGCGTAACGTTTTGAGACGAATCTAGTAAGCCTAATGAATCGATGATTGGCTAGTGATGCTACAGTAACCATCCTCTAATCATGCGGTCAAAGGCCTCATTAGATTCTTCAGGGTTCCTAGTGCAGAGGTTCTGGAGTTAGTTTTGTAAAATACCTTTATTTAATACCTTTAATTAGTGGTCAAAGTTGTGAACAGTATCTAGCGCTGGAAAACCAAACGGGGCCTCTCTCACCCAATAGCCTCTGACGTCGGAACAGGGCGAGAAGCTGGGCCTGATTAGATCGGTGAGAAAGTTTGCGAAATTTACTGTAACAATTTTAAATCGAAGATTAGGAGGACTAAACATGATCTAATTATAAAACTAAATACACGGATGGACGGAAAATCGCGAGACAAATCTATTAAGCCTAATTAATCTGTTATTAGAGATTGTTTACTGTAGCACGACATTATCTAATCATGACATAATTAGGCTCATTAGATTCGTCTCGCGAAGTTATCCAAGGTTATAGAATGGGTTTTGTCATTAATTTATATTTAATATCCTTAATTAGTATCTTATCATTTGATGTGATGGTTAAATAGTGAAAAATTAGAAAAGTTTGCGCAACTAAACTAAACCACGCCTGAGGACGGTCGTGCCGCGTCCCGTCGTCTCAGGGCGCACGCGAGCCCTGCGGCCTTCCCCCTAGCCCTACGCAGGCAAGAGCAGCTCCTCTGTAGTTTTTTGCCGCGCAGCCGCTTCTCTTCCTGTTCCTCTCCGATGGAGGAGGCCGCTCCACTTCTCCAGTCCAAGGTCTACGCCTCCACGGCCACTTCTTCGCCTGTTCTTCGTCGGCGGGCCGCTTCTTCGCCGCATCGGCATCCCATGCCGGCCCTGCGGCGTGTCACGAGCGGAGCTGTGGTGCTCTGATGTTGCGGCCTTGCGGGCGGCTGCTCCGTGCACCCGCCTTGCGCGGACCTGCGCCGCTGCAGACCTGCACCGGCCACCGGCACAGGCGGCACTGTGAGTGCGTCCCTCCAGGCCTCCCCTGCGGTGGGTGTGCATGCGGCTCTTCCTGCTCTCCTCCACCACGCGGGCACGCACATAGGTCACAGGAAGCAGAGTAGCAGAACTGCATAATTAAGACTACAGTCATGGCGGCCAATGGTAATCAGTATCAAAACTCATTTGATTCAATCTGTATAAATGTATATCATATAGTGTTCATACTTCACCGATTTGGACTTTTGGAGACTCCAACTTGCTTGCATTTTGTAACTGAAATGGGTGTTGGAAAGAATAGATTTGGAAAAGAATAGGTTTGTCAGCACCTAATAGCTACTGAATCATTATCTAATTGTTTCCATCTTGAAACTGATGAGTAAAATAAAAGAATACTTGTGACCATTGATGCATAGTAAGGGTCATGCTCATGCCTCATTTAATTTCAGTGATACAGAACCTAAATCTGTTTGGATGTCCATATATAGAACTGGATTTCAATTTTACATGTATTTACCATTCAATATAAAGAAATCATGATATGAATTGATTATATTGTACTATTTTCAGTATGCCTATTGGTTTATCATAAGTGTTTTCTTATTCCAATACAATCAAACTAACGTCCAGAATATGTATAGCTAGCAGGCATTTGAATTACTGTATTTTTTTTTAGCAAATATTGATGCTTCATGCCCATTGGCAATCACGAACGTAATGAAGCCAGCAAGCTGGGAAGGATTTGCGTGTGGCCACACACGTTGAGATGACCTTGATTTATCTATGTTCGCGGGATTTGCCTAGCTCAGGAGATGATGTGCTAATTGTCAATATATACCCAACCCGAACCTTGAATCAATATAGAACATCTCACATTCCATTATCACAATTTATATAGGGCGTGCAAAGCACGTCTAATGTTCTAGTATGTAATTATTTGAGTAGAATCAATCGCAACTATTACATTATTGTACTCCGATACAAGCGTCCTCGGCACCTCAACTATAAGCTTCTTTGAGTAAAAAATTCTGCATCAATATTATTCCCCGTCACATGCATCATGTCAATCTTACTATTACTAATTGGAGGCTCCTTTTGAAGCCTCTAGGTGAAACCACCTAGGATCCTAGGTGGACACTCTAGAAAAAGAGAGAAATCCTAGAAATTTCTAGAAAAAAGCAAAACATCTAGCCATCTTACTATTACTAATTGGAGGCTCCTTTTGAAGCCTCTAGGTGAAACCACCTAGGATCCTAGGTGGATACTCTAGAAAAAGAGAGAAATCCTAGAAATTTCTAGAAAAAAGCAAAACATCTAGCCATCAATGGGAACACTTAAATCATCGTAGCCATTAGATCTATTAAGTTTTCTAAAAAATTACCCACCTATGCCATTATGAAAATAGCTTAAAGTAACCCCCTAAATCTATATCTAAATTACCCACATCTGCCATTATATAAAATAAACCAGGGTAACCCCCTAATCTTCATCAAAATTACCTACTAATGCCATTATAAACAATATTTAAAATAACCTCCTAAATTTGCAACTAAATTACCCACTTTGAATACTTAAAAAATAACTTAAAGTAACCCCTTAACTTTACATCTATATTACCCACATATGTCATAATTAAAATAACATGAAGTAATCCTACATTTGAATCCAAATCATCTAAATTAAAAATATACACCAATATATGATTCTAATTCGTGTATTTCATACCTTATTGTTATATGCTATAGTGATCAAGGTATATATGCATGATGTGTCATTTATAAAGATATAGGGGAAGTGATGAGAATATAGATTTCAACGCTAAAATTATGGTTCATACTTAGGATATAATAAATAAATTCAAGTGCATACATGTGATGCAAATTAAAATTTTAAGATTATAAATATGTATGAAAATGTTATAGAGTAATTACTAACAAAAATCTATAACAATTGGATGAAAATAATAAGTATATGTCTATATAGGTATTATGTTCGAATATTTAACAAATGAGAATAGCTCAAGGTAATAGTTTGGTAACAATGCAGCCTTAATTTTTTAATTAAAGACTCTGCATTAGTTCTCACGAGACGCTAGAAAAAAAGGACAAATCCTAGACATTCTCATAAAAATCAGAAATATCAATCATTTAACTCTAATAACCATAGCCATTGGCCTATTATATTTATAAAAAGTTACCCACTACTGTTATTATAAAAATATTCTAAAATAAATCCTAAAACTATATCTAAGTTATCGAGCTATGCCATTATAAAAAAATTAAATCAACCCCATAATCTTTATCTAATATACTCATGCATATCATTATAAAGGGTAACTTAAAATGACATTCAAAATTTGTATATAAGTTACCCACGTATGTCGTTATTAAAGAAAATATAAACTAAATACTTAGATCTTAATCTAATTATCTTCATGTGCATCCTAATGAAAAGTCTAAAAGTAAACTAATATATGATTTTAAATTACCTATTTATGATTGTTAATATAGAAATAATAAGTTAAGATACATACGCATGATGAGTGTCAACATGTAGGCTATTTATACATGTATATTTGTGGCCATAATATATTATTCTAAAAATATATTGTATGGCGGTGGGATACAAAATGAAAGAAGTGTGAATGTGGATGGAAAAGTGTATAGAATAATTACTAATTAAAAATCAACCACAAATGAAAAAAAGATAAGTATACATCTATATGAGTATTATGTTGGAGTATTGGAAAAAAATGAAAGAGTAGTATGTAAACAATTTTGATTATTAGGTAAGAGTTTAATTTCTAAATAATTTTGAAATACAATAGGTTTTAAAAATATTAGCCCGTGCGGAGCACGGGTTGATTGACTAGTAGAAACAATTGGCATAGAGGTGAAAAGAAAATAAAAGAACAGCATATTGAAAGACACATAATTACAGAAACTAAAACTATAACACAGGTACCATGCTTGTCAAAATCTCGATTCTACTGTATGACTTTAGGACTTCAAGATCTTTTCATCGGCTTGATTCCGGCGATTCTACCAAGTAGAATATATGATTTCACGATTATTTAGTTGTGATCCTACGATTTGTGATCCTACCATTGGAGTTCCGATCTGATTCAGAATCGCGATTTTAATAACCTTGACAGACATACCTAAGATGCAACAATGCTTCTTTTGAGTCGATTAGTTATATTAGGTACACTCCTTCCCAGTAGTTGGAAAAGCACAGTTGCAGGGGGGCAAAAAAGCGCAAATACCCGCTTTTCCTTTTTGCAGCCCAGTGTGTCCTGTCCAGCACTTCTTCCCAGTAGTTGGAAAAGCATATAACTGACCATTCATATACATACAAGTTAAAAGCACTTCTTCCCAGTACTAATATCCCGACCCTAAGGTGGAGCGTCGAATCTCGTAGATTTTGCACTACTTTTGGCAGAGTCATGGGAGTCAGTAATTAACATGCAGCTCGATCGTACTAATTTCTTTGCCTCTACTTCACATACCAAACGCATGCATGATGCACCATCACATAAGGCCCGCCATAAGCCAATAAGTAATAATTATATGATTTTCTGAGCTCTATAGGTGTAGAATTTCCTCTTCATGCTCCTCAAGTACCTCTTTTGAGCTAGCAAGAAGCTGCACTATTTTTCAGACTAAATTAGATAAGGCAATGGTAGCTCTTGACTGTACTTAATTTGGGCCTTCATTTTGGTGCAATATAATTGACAAGGACTAAACAGTGGTTTTATGCTGTTTTGAGCTAGCAAGAAGCTGCACTATTTTTCAGACTAAATTAAATAAGGCAATGGTAGCTCTTGACTGTACTTAATTTGGGCCTTCATTTTGGTGCAATATAATTGACAAGGTCTAAACAGTGGTTTTATGCTGTTTTGAGCTAGCAAGAAGCTGCACTATTTTTCAGACTAAATTAAATAAGGCAATGGTAGCTCTTGAGTGTACTTTGGGCCGCCATTTGGTGCAATATAATTGACAAGGTCTAAAGAGTGGCTAGCTTGATGCTGTCGTTGGAGAGTGGATATCGCGAGCTTCCAACTGCAAAGAAAATACATGTACGATGGCAGGGCCATATATACATGTGAAAAAACATTTGCTTTGCAATAGCTTAGTGTACTTTGATCGGTTCAAAAAATTGTATCTCTCTGGCAGAAATATGATATTACGTACATGACTTGACCTCTGTAGATAAGCGCCTAAAAAATTGTTGACACTATTGGAGCACTACGTAGGTGATCTCACTTCTCGATCTCCTGCTTTATGAAATCAGGATATGTTCATTTTTTGTCTATACCCAATGACACAGAGCATGGTAGGCTTTGTAGTCAGCATGGGCCGCACTACCGGAATTCGAGCCTTTGCCGTGTGCCAGATGCACAAGGCAAAGGCAGTTTTACCCACGGCAAAGCCTTTGCCGTGGGTAACTCACGGCAAAACCCACACGGCAAAGCGCGTCCTTCTCTTGCCCTCCATGCCGCCCCTCTTGGTGTCCAAGGGTGCAGAGGCCAGGTAACAAGGAGGGCCAGGCGCAGCTGGCTGGCTGGCTACCACTACCGGAATCGCCCTCTTTGCCGTGTGCCAGGGGCACACGGCAAAGTTTGGCCGGCAAAGGGGCCTTTGCCGTGGGCCACTCGTCGGGCACACGGCAAAGGTTCGCCGAGTGCCAAAAAAACACTCGGCAAAGAGGGGATTTTCTGAGCACAAAAAAACCGAAAACAAATAGCAAAAAAATTTATTCAAATATGGGAAGGCAAATTCGCGCGCTACGCGGTCATTTTTCACGTAAAATTCGCGCGCTACGCGGTCGCTAGGATTCGAACCCGTGACCCCCTTTACCACTGCACCACACTCTCGTCTGTGACTAGATACCGTTCTGATTCCTACCATATTATACTAAACCGAGTGTAAATTGCTTGTTTGAGGCCCTAAACGATTTCAAATTAAAAAGTTTTCAACTATAAAGTTTTATAACGTTTTGAAATCTACAAGTTTTATTTTGGTAGTTTCTCCATCCGAGGTTGTTTATAAAATTTGAATTTCAAATTTGAGAACATTCAAACTTAGTTTTTGTTGACTAGATGATTTCAAATGAAAAAGTTGTCAACTACAAAGTTTCATAACTTATTGTGATCTACAACTCTTATTTTGACTGTTTCTTCATCCGAGGTTGTTTGAAAAAACTCAAATTTCAAATTTTGAGAACTACAAACATACTTTTCATTAGCAAAACAAATTTAAAATAAAAAGTTTTTAACTACAAAGTTGTATAACTTCTGAAGATCTACAACTTTGATATATGTCATTTCTTCATCCGATGTAGTGAGAGCAATATTGTTCACAAATCTTATAGATCTCTCTTATAGTTTCAGGAAACTCTACGAGAGATATAGATTTTGTGAACAATATTCATATGAATTTGTCGAATGAAGAAATGACCAAACTAAAAGTTCTACATCTTGAGAAGATATACAACTTTGTAATTCAAAACTTTTTGATTTGAATTGATTTACTACTTCAAAATGTGGTTTTAATTATGACTTTGCCGAGTGTCAAAAAAAGCACTCGGCAAAGAAGTCTTTGCCGAGTGTATTTTTTTTGACACTCGGCAAAGATTTTTTATGCCGAGTGTATTTCAAAAAACACTCGGCAAAGATTTCTTCGCCGAGTGCTTTTTCTTTGCCGAGTGTTTTTTGAAATGCACTCGGCAAAGAAATCTTTGCCGAGTGCCCGAAAAATTGCACTCGGCAAAGATCTTGACACTCGGCAAAGGCCGGATTTCCGGTAGTGCCGTGCATATATACGTTACTACTTTTCAGAAAAAAATTTCTAAATTTATTTAAGTTCTTTTCTATGCACAAGTGCACAACATCGGCCTACTTCTTGGTCAGTGTTGAGCCGATCCTGAACCTAGTTTATTCAGGCGACACCATCGAGCAAATGGAGACGTGTGCATGCGGCGACATGCATGCATAAGCAAGCAAGCGCGCACTCCACGTCACTGCGGAGCCGCAAGGCATAGCAGGCACATGCATATGCGTCAGGCCTCTCGTGTAAAGCAGGACGCGAGATGGAATAATATTCCTTACTCGAGATTTGTTTTCCTGGCAAAAAATATCTTTACTAGAGGCCAGCTAATAATATTTTTTCGCAATTCTCAACAGCTATTGTGCACTCATGCAGGAATATGGTACAATATTGCTATGGTCGGTGTAATCCGGTCGGCTCTCTCTATATATATAGCCCCTCATGAGGAGGATGAAGTCCATGGACCAAAACCTAATGTCTGGTATCTCTCTGGCTCATTTCTCTCCTTGTATTGCCAAGGGCTCTCCCCACAACAAATATAGCTGCTAGCTATACCTCTAAGCCTATAGGGTCCAATCAAGCAAGCAGTGTGAAATGGCGCTTTATTACAAGAACACTTGTAACACCTGCACCATCGTCAGTGCACTGATGCTGCTTGCTCTAGTTACATCATGTCTATTCTTGTCTTCTGAAGGGAGGCCTTTGCCCACTGGTGGTAGCTATGGCAGGGTCCTGCCGTCAGCTCCAGCCCGTGACGTGGCGGGGACAGAGGCCGTGTTTGGTGAGCACGACGGCGGCCAACGGCGGCAGGAGGTGCAGGCGGCGGCGACGGCGAAACAGCGGCCTGGGTCGTCCAACGGCTCCAACAACCCCAACAACGGATGAACGAGGATCATGCATGGATGGCGGTCGTCTCTTGAGCGATCAAATGCATGCATCATGTGCTCAGTAAGAAAATCAAACGAAAGTTTGGTCGTCGTGTGCTATAGAATCAATAAGATATCGTCTCAGCATATATATATGCATATAGCTATATATATGCAACCAGGAGACGATACCTAAACCCTATATATGACTATAGGGGCCACATCCACATAAATATATATAGATTCCTTCCGTTATCATCTTTTTGTTTCATGGATGAATCAGCAACATGTATGGTATGGTGTCTCCGCATCAGACAAGAGAACGTAACATGCACAACTTTTGTTGGGAGGTTACGGATTATTTTAACGATCGAAAAAAGCAACCACACGCACATCGCCAGATCGCCAAATCCATGCATGGCAGCATGGGCATGAAATTAAATAAGATATATATACTCATTCTGATCACAAATGTTAGTTTGATATGTGACCAGCTTGGGTCAAATTAAACTTACTTCCGGTGACAGATATTTGATTCTTTACCCTCCTGAATTCCTGATATGTGTGCACACAACACACAGCCACCAGGATTAGTTATATATTATCTGGACTCCTGATGACAAATAGTAGCATATAATTATTAGTGAATGCTCCATATCAGGTGAGTAAAGAAGTTGCATTTTCTATCTTTAGTCTTTTTTTTTTTTTGAAACGAACCGGCAGGAGATCTGTCTGTTATATTAAAAAGAAGGAGAAGGCATGAAAGCCAAAGATTACAAATAACAGACCAAAGAGAAAAAAAAACACACTAGGAACACACCAGGTCATAGCACCAGGGCCAAAAACTACAGAACCTTACACTATACCTATCTTAGTCTGGCTAATAAACTAAATCATGAATTGATTTAGTTTACCCAGACTAAGTACTAGAGGGTACCCATACATGGCCAGAATTTGGATCCAATATTCCTTGTTCTGTAAACAAATACTTTGATCTTTTCTATTGCCAACTAATCATGCATTTCTCTGGAGAATAATCGATTGTCGGCTAACAATTGCGGCGACTTCAATCTTATTGCGTGAAAGATCGTATACGACATATGACATATGACGAGCAGACACGTAGACGCGTAGATTTGTATATAACTAACCCAAATATCAAACATTTAAAAAAAAATAACAAAAGAGCCTTTGGTACCGGTTGGTAACACCAACCGGTACCAAAGGCCCTCCCCCGCATGCCTACGCGGGGGGGTCCTTTGGTACCGGTTGGTGTTACCAACCGGTACCAAAGGCTCCCTTTGGTACCGGTTCTGGACCCGGTACCAAAGGCCACCCCCCTTTAGTCACGGTGTCGCGGTACCGGTTCCAGAACCGGTACCTATGAGGGTTACGAACCGTGACCGATGAGCATCTCTCCAGTAGTGTTCCAAATACATGGATGCAAGTGGCTAGTGAACACACAGTCTTTTTTTTCTAATCTGAAAGCATATGAGCCTAGTCAGGAATCCCATAGTGCATCATGTGTTAATCTTGTTTGTCTAAACAAGTACTCCCTCCGTTCCAACATGTAAGTCATTTCAACATTCTTGGAAAGTCAAACTATTTTACGTTTGACCAAAAATTTAGAGACGATTACAAAGATTTATAGTGCCAAATAGATATAACTATGAAAATATATTTAATAAAAAATCTAATGATACTTATTTGATATAACATATGTTTGTACTTTATCATAAAAATTTGGTCAAGCTTAAGATGCTTTGACTTTCCAAGAATATTGGAATGACTTACAATTTGGAACGAAGTAGTACATATTTGCAAAAACGTCTATTTTGCTCCCCTCAGCTTTTATTCTAAGGTCTAATTTTCATTACCTACTCTAAAGCATTTACTATTGTTCGGAACTCTGAAGTGCACGTTCCAACACTGGTGGGGCGACCAAATTTCGTTTTGGAGTTGCTACCACCGAGAGCAAAATGGCAAAAGGAAAATAAAAACACGAAACTGCTAATTCCTCCACTACGCTAGCTAATAAGAGATGTGATATGCACGTTTCGACATTGACATGAATAAAGTAAAACATTTTGCAGTGATGATAAAAAAAAGTTAGAAAAGAGTTGATAAACCGAAAATGGGCTGAATAGCTGTGCTTATCTGTTATTTAAAAGAAAGGGGAAATCCTGCATCGCAAAACCAACATGTGCATCTTTATTCCTAAATAACACAGTGGGAATTTTAGTTGAAACAAAAAAGGACACTTGAGTGTAAAAATACTGAAAGGACGAACTAGTGGATAACATATTCATTGGATCTTTTTCAATAAAATTGCTATTTTTTCTAATCGTGTCCCCTTAACGGCTTTGGAAAAAGATGGGCAATATTCTGCCACGGTAAATTAATTAACCTTATGTACTGTGGCTGATGCTCAGGGGAACATTGTCCATTGTCAATTGAAGGGAAGCTATATTACCTATATATGGTATGGATTTAAGTACGTATAACAAGTGATTCATACTAATTAGACGCACTTTAATTTGCACATTAAAATTATCTTTTAGATGGACCGACCGAATAATTGGTCCCGGTACTTTGAGAGCAAAAGGGTTGGTGCATCATGACGCACACAAAGCACATATCCAGACCTCTCTCCCAAAGTGCATCTCTATCCAAAACTCATCATCTCATAATTAAAACAAACCCACAAAAGTCACCGGATGTATAGACATATAGTACACAGCAAAACACGTCCGAGGCTGTTTGAGTAGGGGCTAGTAGCAACTACACAATGTGATCTCACCACATCGAGGAAAAGCTAGCTAGTGAGGTGTGTCTCTCCTGCTTGGAATTTTGGATAGGGACTATGTGGTGTCACATAGAGCTGGGTGATTTGGAGAGCACAGCGAGAGAGCTTTTTTTTTGCAGACAGCATGGTTAATTGGCTGAGGTTCTCCTTGAATTGCTGGAGGAGCTGAGATGAGGCAAGATGGGGCGGCGGTTTGAGTCAAGCAGCAATACTAGGCTATGCAGCACACGATGGACTTGTTTTTATGTTGTTCTCAGTGCTCCACAATTTTTTTTACCAATGAGTTTCTTACACCTAAAATCACATGATTGCTTGCTGCTTTATTAACTTTGCAAACGTTCATCTTCCAAACTACTGTTTTCCTAAGTCTTAATCATATATGTAATATGCTATATTTTTAGCTTCTTGGTATATTATTGGAGGCACCTGATATATGTATGGTAATAAGTTTTGGTATTAAAATCATAGTATAGGTTGAAATATATAAGTACGAAGTATCTCGTATGACATATATATAGTAATAATTTTGATATTAAAATCATATTATAGGTTGAATATATAATTTATGAGGTATCTCATGCACCAAAATTTCTACATATTATCCCTCTAAATCATCTGATAATATTCTTGCATGTAGTATCTCTGCCCTTGAATATATGATGTTTAGCGAAATGCAAGCTAATTAGTTCAAAACTGAACTAATTTGCTCATCTAAAATATCATGTATTTAAGAACGGAGGGAGTACTTGGAATATATTGAGAATAAGAAGTTGATCTTAGATTTGTGATGCACAAACAATCCAGAGATGTGCATTTGCACGAGGTAATCATCATCATATCCCTCCAAAGGAATGGACGATGCGCCCCCACTTCAGGATATCAAATCATTTGTGGGCACCACTCTATTCGGTCTCTTCCCAACGTGTCATTGTATTACCCCGACAAGTCAGCGGCTTGCGCCACCGCTTGCTTCATCCTGCAGTTTATAATTTTTCCACATGCGTCTTTCTTCCCTTTTATTAATTTTCTTCATATAACTTCCCCAATCAGTGGATGTAGTTCGTATTCAGTAAATCGGGTGTGGTAATATAGCTTTTTTTAAAAAAAAATGGTATAGAGACAAACTATAGTTAATCAATGGCCCATGAGTTTTATTTAATTTAGAATTATGATATGAACTTTGATTTTATGATAGGATCGATACAATCCATGTGGCTATGTGTTTGCTTAGTGGTACACAAAAATGTATTCACTCCACATTTGCTAATAATTGTCTTAACCATTTCACAAATTAATTTTTTAGGGCCAATTCACAAATTAGTTGCACCTATTGTTTTTTTGCACTAAAGAAAAACCTTCCTTTTTTTGCGAGGAGGGATACTTTCTAAATGCTCTTAAAGGTAATTATGGAGTTTCCATGGTGGACTTCTTAATTAGCATATGCACACAAGCAACTTACATACTATTCATTCTTGTTGATTAGTATGTCACTATAGATGTGTGTGATGGTATCAACTCGGCATATATTGAGAGTTTTTTGTAAAATTGTCGTTTTCATGAATATATTCAGCATCTTGAACATGTCGTAACTCGTTAAGTTCTTATTATATATTGTACCCGTCATCAGCGCTTTGAGTCTCAACAAAAGTGCTCTGCCGCTTTGTGCTTTCATGGTCATTTCTATGAAGGTTCTCCCAATGCAACTTTCCTTAAACCTAATACACTCTTGCCTAGTCCTAACAATCCGTCAAATATTTTTCTCGGTTTGCTATAGGACCGCGTTGTACTTGCTAATTAGTAGCACTCACTCCTTAAAAATGAGAAGAAATGTCCATTCTTCCAATCCTACTTTTCGCCTAGATTTCCCACCAGCAGATAAAAACAATTTAGGCCGGCTACACGTTGAGTGGCTGCGCGTGCGGTGTGTACGGGCTCGGAGTCGGAGACCAGCCAAGCTGCCCTGGGAGGTGGTGATTGGCGACGCTGACGTGGAGCCAATCATCGGCCGCCACACGGGCGCCGCACGCCCACGCCCTCCGGGATGAGGGAGGCGCGCTTTTTAACCGCTTTTGCTTCCCACCGGCGGTTGGCTGTTTTGTTGTTCGCTAATCATGTCATTAGATTTTGCTTTTGTCGGGTCGGGTGGCCTCCAAGTCAATGCATATCTCCATGACGACGAACCCCCCGTGATGATTGATTAGAGAAAGAAAGATAGTGAAGCGAGGCGAGGAATAATATAATTAATTATGGGACAATCACGCAAGGAATTGAACCACTTGTTTATCATATTGTACTATACATGAGCTCATATGCAGGGCACATGACTTCCTTGTAGTACGGAGTGATATTTCATATGTTAATCACTAGCTAGCTCGTCAAATATCTCAGGTCGCGTCCGTGAGGCCAGGTATACAATTCAACATCGACCAATCATTCATGTACGTTCTGACAGTGACCATTGATACTGCGTATCTACAAGACATCATACCCATATATGTACTTTATATATATTATTTATCTATATATATTATCTACTTTTAGTTTTCTTAGGTAAGCAGGTAGAGGTACAAGACATGACAGTTTAATTTCGCTTGCTGTACAACATTTTGTATTGGAAATTCTCTTGGTCAATAATGTTTTGCAACGACCAGACACCGTTAGTCATTTGCAAATAAGGTTGGAAAAATACCATTTCTTGCAGTGGTTGTTTAGGTTTCTTATGGTGGAAATTATCCACCCCACCCAGATTCGAGTTTTTCAGGCTCGTCATAGGAGCTTGTATTTTTCTTGATTTATTTTAGAAATAAACGATGCTATCCTTGTATATAATAAGGCACATACGGTGATTTCATCAATTTTAATATCTGCTAGAGGGTGATGAGTGTGTATATGTATATGAGCATCTCTGTCACCTTTGTAAATTCAAATAATATTCGATGTATATGTTTAGCGCCCATTATGAGCTGCAAGACGACAGGGCCTTTGTCCGAGCAATCATCTTCAACTGCAATTGTCGTTGTTCCACGCCAACTTCAATATGGACAGTGACGAATCTCCAGAAGATTTGATAAGATCTCTTTTAACCGTGTCAAAGAATCTAAAAAGGTGAAAGGTAAGAAAATTACTGAATGAGGCGACAACTAATTCCCCTAAGAAAAAAACAAAAGTGACAAAGTCACCCATGATTTGGTACTTGTCGAATCAAAACAATTTTTACACAAGTTGGATGCACAGACGCTCTCAAGCATATATATACACGGCGGGCACGTCCACACATCTGAGCACTGTTGGAATTTTGATCTGGTGGCTAACAGAAAGCCCGAGTCGTACGGACGGGCGACGCTCACGTCCCCTACGACGCGCCCTGATCGGGGGCGCCAAACCGACGATGGTTTTCGTCCCGTGATGCGTAGCGCAACAATAAAAGAGGGTACCCGGGTCTCATGAGTAATCATCGTTCCCGTGGAACTGACCCCGCCCCAACAAACCCTTGAGGCCCGATCCCTCACGCGCTGCAGCATCGAGAAGACCGACGCCGGTCTTCACTACTACTCTACGGCTCGCCTCATCGAGGCCTGCATCACGCAGGCACGAGGACTTCAGCTATGCCATCGACAAGCAACTCCGTTCCAGTGAATGGTGATACATCTACCACCTCAGTCTAATTATGTTCTAGGTGTTCTACGTGCAAGATTAGAGATCATGTTAATGTTTTGTTCATGTTCATCTAACAAGCACATGCCAACAAGATTGAATCCTCGCAAAAGAAAAAATATTGGAGATCTTTACTTACCTAGTGTGGACACACGTTTTTTTTTTCTACTGGCCTGTCATTTTGAACCCATCTATAGAAGAAAGTTGAGCACCTGTATCCAGTCCAGAACTCAAAATTAGAAGGGTAGAACCTAGAATCCCTGGGAAACTGTATATATAGCGCCAACTACTTTAATTAATCGGCTCGTCTTTTGCATGCCTTATCACATGTTCCTGCAACTGCATGGCCCTATCACCAAAGGAGGACTTTTTTTTGCGAAACACCAAAGGAGGACTAGGCACATGTCTTTTGCATGTTCCTGCAAATTCACATGTTCTTTTTTTTAAAACAAAATGCTCCCGAGGAATTATACGATATCATGGTAATGATGGTTCTAGATCGACCAAGAGAAATTAAGCACAAGCAGGTACAATTATCAGGTGTTGCCTATCATAGATTTATTTCTTTATCAAACTATGTCTTTTTTATGCAATAGCGATTTATGAATAATAAATTGATTAGAGGACATAATGCAAGACTAAAGTTACATCTGTACCTCAGGAAAGTACGCGTGAGATCTCACTTGAAAATATATTATTATCCTGGAACTATGGAATACATAGAGCTACTCAAGGATTTAATTGTGTCTAAACGCTAGTCATATTATAGCATTTAGCATCGGGGTCAACACGTGCTTATACGTATATATTGCATCGGACACACGAAGTCACATACAAGTTTTTGTAGAAGCTATAGTTTCTTGCATATCTCAGATTTGATTTGTAATAAAATTATCAATCAATCTTTTATTTAGGTCACAACACTTTCTCCATCTACAGGTGAGCTACTCCGTACTTAAAACTAACTCAACATAATTGTGACAATAACAAGAAGCATTCAAAATAGACACATGAAAGATCTCTTCCAACTTCTAACTAGATCACTATGCACATCAAAACATATGCTAGTCTAGTCGAATTTATAGTATCTCCTCGCATCAAACGCATGAATCATTTCACGTTTTTAGCACGATATCTGATGTACAAGCAATGTCCCCACCTTCTGCAGGGTGCGCAATTTAAGTGTTGTACCACCGAAGCTTTCCCTCATTCAAGAACCCATGCCTAGGCTTAATCAACTGTTTCCGCATGAAAAACATCTATGGTTCCAAGATTAAACGTGACCCAATCAAGTCGTGGCAAAACTGGAGAGCACCGTACCTCAAGACTAAGGCCAGGGGCATGATGGAGGCGGCTGCTGAGCATCTCCAGTAGTCCCTCATTCCTCAATCCAACTATCATATCGGGAGGGTTTTTAGAAAAACAGTGCTCCAGCAGATCCCATTATCTTTTCTTTTTCCCAATAATTATTGGGATAAACCAATAATCCACCCCAACTCTCTCCAAATAGAGGGGGAGTTGTGACTCTCACAATACGGTAGTTGGATTGAGACATGATTATTGGGGAACTGCAAAAGCAACTCTCCCAATTATTATGAAAGAGATATTGGAACATCGTCATTACTTGATTATTAGGAAACACTTATTGGGAAACTGCTGAAGATGCTTTACTCCCACTGTCCCAAAAAGAGTGCTCTTTTGATTTATACTAAGTCAAATGATTTTAACTTTGATCAAATTTATAAATAAATATATCAGCATTTATAACACAAAATACTTCTCGGTTGTTATTTACATGTCATGCTAGGTTTGTCATAAGTCAAACTTGGCCATCTTTGGCCAACAAGTTTATAGACAAAAAATAATAACATTTACACACCAAATTTGTTTCACTGAATCCACCATGGAATATTTTTAGAGTGCATATGTTTGATAGCATAGTTGTTGTTATATTTTCTATATTTAGTCTAATTTACACAAGAAACCTAACATGACATTTGAAAAAACAGAGGGTGTAGACATAGTATGAAAATATATCTCATAATAAGTCGTCAAAGTTACATATTTTGGTGTCATAAATATTGATATTTTTAATAGATTTCACCAAACTTAAAATAGTCTGACTTCGAACAAATCTAAATTAAAGATCACTTATTTTAGAACAGTGAGAGCAGTCGACAACAGACAGACGGCGACAGGAACAAGCGTGCTAGTTCCTTCATCAATTTCTGACCATTGAGCCCATTATCACCGGCTCCGATCCTGACCACTGAAAGAAACAGTTTCATAGTACGTACAAATTAAATCACACAGCACATCATCGATGTTAGTTCCCCATCTCATCATGCATCCTAATAATGTAGCTAGCTAGCCTCCTCAACAGATCTCAAAGAGAAATGTGGGAGTAGTATGTAGCTGGCCACATCAACGTTATGGTCTAAAGTGAGGGGAACAGCCCAAGTGGCAAGTGCCCCAAGCAACCTCCCCAAAAACCTCCAAATCATGGCCTGTTCCCTGTTGCTTGTGAGGCACCAATGCGTCACCTTCTATTTCCCCCCTTGTGAGCAAGACACTGGGGGCCACGGTGCAACGGAGCGCGACCCCCTTTGTCGCCATTAGTTGGCGCGTCCTTCTCTTGCCATCCATGCCGCCCCTCTTGGTGTCCAAGGGTGCAGAGGCCAGGTAACAAGGAGGGCCAGGCGCAGCTGGCTGGCTGGCTACGCGATCCCTGTGCCAGAGGGCACCACCGCCACAGGCAACAACATCTATCTCGATCGGCCCCTGTGCATGCATGAAGGAGAACTATAAAAAGGCCGGCATCTCATGTGTGGTGTTGAAGGATCGATGCTGGCCCCCGGTCTACAATCACCGTTGTCCTTGGACCCTCCAATCATGTGAAAAGAATCAGGATATAGGAGATGGCCTATCGATCTGGTGTGGTGCGCCGCGCCTTTCACCTGATCATGCATGGTGCAATCAGCTTTGCATATACGTGTAAGCAAGGCAGCTAGATGTATGGCTATACACCATCGCTAAAAAAAAAGGGGGGTGTGCATGGCTGTATGCCACCATGCTTTGTTGGGTATAACTAAAATAATGGCCGTGCTGCTACGTTTAGTATGGTTGTTGAGAATTTGAGTAAGACTGCCGAACCATGCATATGCTGCTAGCTAGAATGTGGGAGGGAAACAATGCGGATATAAGTACGAGGCCCACAACAAATCAATGTGAATTTAGGGTGTTGTTTTAGACTATTTTTTTACAATGCCATATATGGGTAATTTAAAAAAATAGATAAAATGGCTATTGTTGCAGCAATATATAGTTAAATATATACAATTAATGGTTAGATGCTTTGGTCTTTTGAGGTTCTAATTAATAGCCGGCTATAGCTTCTCGAGAGTGACAACACTAGGATAGACTCCTTTTGGCACTAAATGGAGGTCTTTTAGGCCGCTAAATGGAGGTCTATTGATCTTTGTATTTGTGTATTGCGATCTACAACTGAAATTTATGATTTGTAAGGTCTGAAACTCTCTGCTTGTCTATAGAGCGTTTGATTGTTAATGTAACCAAGATATGAACCCTTAACTTGTCCATGAAATTTTAATGATTCCATACTCATGTGCTTAATTATATATACTCACTGAATTTTTCCTAATTACAAAACCGCTAAACATGGTTAGCTAGACTATAACTCTATAAGCCGTTGTAGCTTGTCTTAGCCTTTCCAGATGCCAACCGCTAAATTAAAAGCCTTAGCCGGCTATTTTAAACTAAATGTACATCTCTCTTTTCTAGCACATTTCGTGAGGATTAATATGTGGATGTTTGAAAATAAGTATTCAGTTAGTAAAATGAATTAGTTTACTTTTTCCTATGAATAAAAGTGGATTATTGTGATGAATACCACACATCTTCCAAAATATGTGAACTTCTCTTCTATATTTTTAGGCCCTCTACACACTCGCAAAAAAATAAATTTATCTCTAGTCAAGAAAAGTGATGTATAAAAAATTGAATTAAACATTACATATCTTGAAGAAGTCTATGCACTAGCTGGAATACTAGATCAAAAGAGCCATGTTAATCCAAGAAAAAAAATGTAAACTATGTTCCCGTGTTAGACATTGAGAAGAGCCATGCATATATATACATATATATAGATTAGTAGCTTCCCTATCATACAGAATCCACGACGACGCACACGCGGTTGGATTACAAACGCTGCCAGTGGATTCTTCTATCCGGTTCCGTTACTGTGCCTCCCCCTGTTCGTCCCTCGGCAGGCCATGTGGTGAACAGGGCGACGCGCAGCGCAAAAGGAGCCATCCACACCAACCAAATAAACAACACAGTTCATCATCAACAGGTCGCCCGCCCCCGGTAGTTATTGATTAATTGGCTCTCACACGCGCCCTAATCAGCACGGAAGCGAGATTAGCAGGTCAAGGATATGCATGTAATGCAGTGTGAACCCCGGGACCTATCATTGGAAAGGTGTCACAAGATGAGGCAACAGGCCCTGCCCTACTGCAAACGAAGCCTCTTGTGCTTCTCTTTTTATTTCTCTCTTTTTCCATGGCCGTGTTCGTGTCCGATGTGGAAAGCATTGCGGTGGTGTGGAAAGAGGGGCAAGAGAGGCCAAGACCTACTTGCTGGAACTTGGGGTTGAAGGTGAAGAAGGTGCGGTAGTAGCTACTAGCACCGAAGCTTGGTGTTGGAAAAGCGAGAAGATATGTTAAAGGCTCTACCGGGGCTGCTGGATGGAGAAGGAAAGGAAAGTAGCCGGAGAATGGGAAGAAGGCACCATCTACCCAGCTAGGCCAACCGGGCTAGTAAATGGCTGAGCTGTGAGCAGCAAGTATATAGCTGATACATCCATGGGTGGTTGAGTGGGTGATGAGTAATGCTGCCACGATCTCGCAGTCAAGCACTTGATGCGGTCGATCTATCAGTGCTTCTGCTTCTTTCCACCCAGTTGGGGGTATAGTATAGTTGGTGACTTGATGCCCAACAATTACATGAAACAATATTTTGTGGCATCTTGTTCCAAAATCTAAGTACTGAAAACTATATAATCATGTATATATAAACATATATATGATTGTATACACGTACGTACCTAGCTGCTCTAGAACGTTTAATTTTCTCTTTATTTATGTACATGTCATGCGATTTTTTTTACTTTGATTAATTTGCATGGTTCACCTTTTGCACTACACAGCTTATTATTGAAAGAATGGCGCAAAGCAGGAGTACTACTATATACCGCTGTGGATTGAGAGCAAATGATGAGAACGATGTGCGCGTGTTCTGCCTGCCCCTCTGCACAGGCGCGTCCACGTGGCCGTCCCGCGCCTCCCCCCCAATCATCCCCAATAGAAAACCCCGGCCTTTTTGGCGGCACTGTGCTGCGTTGATGTGCTACTCCGCAGCAGCACGGCATGCGTAGCCAGCGGGGATGGGGTCGGACCTGAACCCCGATGGCCTTGTCAAAGGCCAGCAAGTGTCGAGGCGTCCGTGCGCGTGATGGGCGCGTGCGTGTGCATCCGCTTGTCCCTTGCCGGCTCCCCCGCTCCTCAAATATTCTCGCCCGCCTCCTCGTTCCTCCCCCAACCATCTCATTCCTTCCTTCCTTCCCCCACCTTCCAAGCTGCCCCCGCGCGCACGCACACACCCAGCTGCTTTGGTTTGTTTGGCTGTGCGCCACCGGAGCGGAGGGGAGACCCCCAGCTACTGACTGAAGTGGTGGCGGCGGCGGCGCATAGTGGTAATAGCGATAGCTGCCTGCTCGAGCCTCTGGCCCCGCGGCGGCGGCGTGCGCGCCATGGCTCAGGAGGACGTCCACCTGGACGACGCCGGCCTGGCCCTCGGCCTGTCCCTCGGCGGCGGCGGCACCGCCTCTGACGCGGCGCGGCAGGGCAGGGAGGCGCGGCTGCCGCCGTCGCCGCGCGCGCTGATGGAGCCGTCGCTGACGCTGAGCATGCCGGACGAGGCGACCGCGACCGCGACCGGGTCCGGCGGCGGCGCGCACAGCGTGTCGTCGCTGTCGGTGGCGTTCGTGAAGAGGGAGCGCGTGGAGGAGGCCGACGGCGAGCGGGCGTCGTCGACGGCGGCGCGGGCCGGCGCCGAGGACGACGACGACGGGAGCACGCGCAAGAAGCTGAGGCTGACCAAGGAGCAGTCCGCGCTCCTGGAGGACCGCTTCAAGGAGCACAGCACCCTCAACCCGGTACGTACGCATCTTCTTCCAATCTTCCCCTGCCCCTGCGTGCCCGATACGATCGATTGACCAGTCGATCGATCGACCGGTTGCCTCTGCACAGCGACACGGATAGACTATCTATGGATAGCTGCACTTGCCAACCTCGATTGCGCACACACACAAACACAAGATTGCTACGTCATCTGTTTGCACATACATGTAGTAGAAGTTCAACTTCTTTTCCATCCACTCTATCCGGATGAGTTGTTTTTTCATCCAACAATAACACCCTCTCTTTCTTTTCGCTTTCTGTTGGTGTGTCTTTTTGGCTTTGCGCAGAAGCAGAAAGTCGCGCTGGCGAAGCAACTGAACCTGAGGCCACGGCAGGTGGAGGTGTGGTTCCAAAACAGGCGAGCAAGGTTAGTATTGCGCGATACGCACGCCCCCCATCCCGTCCCACAACGGCTCCGCTCGCGTCGCGTCCATGCCCATGCATGCACGAGCACGAGGACACGCGACCGAGCGAGCCCGGCTTAGATTAAAAAAGAAAAGAAATCCGATCCCTTGATCGATCTGACGGTGATCAAATCATATAACGTGGTTTAGCCGCGCGCGCAGGACGAAGCTGAAGCAGACGGAGGTGGACTGCGAGTTCCTCAAGCGCTGCTGCGAGTCGCTGACGGAGGAGAACCGCCGCCTGCAGCGGGAGCTGCAGGAGCTCCGCGCGCTCAAGTTCGCCCCGCCGCCGCCGCAGCCGCCGCCCGCGACGACGCCGGCCGCCGCGACGCCGGCGCCGTTCTACATGCAGCTGCCGGCCGCCACGCTGACCCTCTGCCCGTCCTGCGAGCGCCTGGGCGGGCCCGTCGCCGCCGCCAAGGCCGACCCCGACCGGCCCAAGGCCGCGCCCACCCACCACTTCTTCAACCCCTTCACCCTGAATTGCTGATCATCATGAGCAGCAGCAGCAAACAGAGCACCACCGCCCACCACTGCAGCTATAGCTAATACCACGCGCACGCCACCCACCTCACGTACGTCACAAGTAACATATGATCCATCCATCCATCCTCCTCTAGCTATTTTCTTGATCCGGGGAGATAAAGCAGCTAGCTAGTTGTTTCCATCAGCTAATCAACCAATCATAGGCATGATAGGGTAGTCAAAATAGCCGTAGCTTATTCCTAGTAGCACTCGACCCCATCACCCATCACCCATGTATAGTTTTGTGCATGCATGCTGTAATTCTGTCCCTCTCTCTCCAAGTCTACTTGCTCCCTTTTCGATAGGAGTACGCAGCAGCCCTTCAGTTTTTTTTCTCCCCACAGGTTAATACAATCATCCGTCAGAGGGCAAGTACATAGTATTAATTAGTATATTGTTACTGTACATCGATCATTAGATTGAGAAGATGCTTCTAGTCCATCTGCTGCTCATACACTCATATGACCGACCGTCGCACACAGTGCTGGGTGACGCAATGAGTGACAGGTAGCTGTTGGCTTGGCCCTGTCTGCAGGTGTACATGTGTATATACACACAACCCCTTTTTATATGCATATACGGCTCAATGATTGTGCTGTCGGGGGTTCTCATCTCGTCCCCGGATTGCCGTCGCTTTTGCTGGGTTAATTATTGGGACAGCGAGCGAGCCATCCCGCCGCTGTCGCGCGTGCCCTCGCGCCGAAGCATGCTGCTGCCCGGGCACGGCCACGGCCACGGCCAGCAGCCCAGCAGGACGACGACGGCGATGAGCTTTCGGTTCCAGTCTCGGTGTTCCAAACGGCTTTCAGTTGTCAGCGCGGTCCAATGATCCAGAAGTCCGTGGGCGTTTGTCGCGGGATAATGACGCGCGGGCGGGTTAGTTTAGTTTCTGCGTCATCACCTGTCGCTTTGGCTCGCCGAGTCGGAGCCATTACGCGGCCGGCCCGGGCGCCCGGATCGTCGGCCGCCATCGCCGTCGATCGCTCTCCGTGGAAACATCTGCGCGCGTGCGTGCGTGCGTGCGTGCCGATCGTGTGAGCGCGCCGGCCAAACAAGGGCGCTGCTCGGGCACGGCAGCGGGCGAGAGCGTGGGCGAGCCCGACCGAGTCACGCGGCGTGACGCGTGAAAAGGAGGTGGCGGTGTCGGGGGGGCACGATCCGGGGCGCGCTGGCCTCGGCGGCGTGCATGTTCCGTGTGCCGAGTACGAGCCGGCCGCGGCGACCGCGGTGGAAGGAGGCGATCGTCTTTACCCCCGTTTGGTCGGCCGGTGGTGATGGATCTCTATCGGTCGGTCGGGCCGTGCTCGGGGGAGTTACTTGCTGGTAGGGTGATTTTGGGCGTGGCCGGCAGTTCGTTGCATGCGTTGATGTCGGCTGTCCGGCGCCATCAGGGTACAGCACCCGCCGGCAGGGGGGTCGTCATCCGCCCGCGTACGACGTGTCTCCGTGACGCGAGCGAAGAATCAGGGAATCGATTGCCGCTACCTGGCCGGTGGAGAATCTCAATCCCACTGCGAGAAATTAAAATAAAGACACCGAGCTCATCATCGTAGGCGTTTGAAGCTTATTACCCTCGTTCGTACTGGTGATGATCTCAGATTCTCATGTACTAGTATATACTTGTATTACTAGTACTAAGCACTAGATACTAGATTACTAGATACAGTTGTAGCCTTTGAGCACAGTACGGTATCAGTCGTTGATTAGTAGCTTATCCACTATCCCATCCTAGGATGCTGCTGGCCTTAACCATGTACACTAGTCAAGCATCCAGTTATGCGCTCACGCGACGGAGGAGCGAGAGAGGAGCCCGGCCGGGCGGTTTCCCGTGAGCGCGATGAAACGGAAGCAGGTGGCTACCGATCCAACGACTTTAACGCCGGTCACACAGCGCGCATGCACCCGCCGCCGCGTCCTCCTTCCCAGCGGCTCCGGGCCCCTGCCCAAGTGGCAAGTGCCCAGTGCCCCCCGAGACCGACATGATCGAGAGTTAAATGTGGCGCGCCCCGCGCGGCGACGCGTCGCGTGCCGCCCGCCGACCCTCCCCGGGCTCCCCGCACGGCGCATGCCGTGTGGCTTGTGCCGTCGTGCGGCGTCCCTAGCCACGGAGGCGCGCTGCGGCCGGCCGATCCGAGCCGTCCATGTGCCGGGCCTGCTGGCAGAAAGCTGTCGCCGAGCCACGGAGGTTGCTCGGCCGTTAAGGTACCGCTTGAGCCGGCGCAACAGAAGCTGCCAGGCGGTCGCCTCCCTTGACGGAGCGCGTGTCAGGTTGGCCCGCGGCCCATGGCACGGCGACAGTGCGCCCAACGCAGGCTCCACCGATCCCCAGCTACCTGTCCACTCCTTGTTTCTGACGCTCGACCCCAGTGATGAGTTGGAACGGGGCAGGCTTGGACAGCTGATCGGGCCGTGCAGGGCAGGGCATTTACGGCCAACGTGCGCGAGGATCTATCGTCCGTCCGTCGGCTCATACATGATTCAGTCAATCAGTAGCTGCAGAGAGGACTGAGCCAGCAGCCGATCGAGGGACCATCTGATCAGATATTCTGATCTGATCTGCCCTATCTGCCGGCGCGTAGGGCTGCTTGCTGCTGGGCCTGCCGCCGCTCATCATTCGCACGGATCTCGCCGCGGCGGACACGCCGGCCCGATCATTGGATGCCGCCCACATGGCGTGCCCGCCCCGGGGTACCAAGGCTTTCTCGCTTTCAGCAGATGTGCAGAACCGTACCCAAGTCCTGTGCAGAGGGAAGATCGCAGCAGCTTCTGTACATTCTGTTGGATTTAATTGAGCTAGGCTTATGATAATTCAATTAAATTAAATAATATTACAAGACACATCTTAAATATTAAAAAGTAGAGAAGTTCAAATTGAACTTACATAGCATGATTCAATGAATATAATTGAGGAAGTCAAATTGAACTTGATTGAGAAGTTCGATTTGAACTTGTATAGCAAGTTCAGTAAACTTGATTGAGGAATTCAACTTGAACTTGTATAGCAAATTCAATGAACTTGATGGAGAAGTTCGAATTGAACATGACTATCAAGAAGAGATCAACTTGTTGATCAAGAAAGTATTTCTTGTTCAAGGGGTCATCTTCATCTATAAATAGATGACCCCCCTCCTTACTACTTCAAGTGAAGAAACATACATCGGTTCCTCCTCTCAAGCCTCATACTCTTGTTCCTCCTGCTATTGTTGCGTTTGTACGTATTTTCATCGTGAGTCTCTGCGCGTACAGAGCTTGCGAGAGCAGGCCTCCGAAACCACGCCTCTCAGAGATCCTGCTCGGGATAGACGGGGCGATCAGGTTTTTGTGGAGCGCACACCGCGACTCGCCACTATATCGAATTAGATCGACTACATCGAACAAGCTCAACCGACTAGTATGTCTAGTCCAGTTGGAAACGGCGCATCCGGTGCCTCCGGCACTGGCCCCTCCTCTGGGTACTCTCTAAGCCTTTTCTGGTTTCAGTTCATGTTAAATGGTGTTTTAATTATGAACATGTGCAACTACTTTGTTATGACAAGATCACTAATTAATTTCATAATTTACCTACTATATTTTGAAATTAAAATGTACCGTGTAATACCTAAATTTCTAACACATTCGTACTGCATATCTTGATCGCCTGAAAAGTGTCCGCAGATCAGATCGATTCTGTTCACCAACGTTTGGTCGAGCAGCCCGTAGCGAAGCCGGTTGGCGGGGGGATCGATCCTGTTGCTCCTGACTGACGAGTGACCACTATTCGTGCCTATCCCGGCCCCCGTATCTCTCTGCACCAGCCATGGATGGAAGGATGGATTTATTCCGTGCAATCAAATCCTACCCCGCGCGTACTACAGCACGTAACGCACCGACCGAGCCTGACGCGAGGTGATCGCGCGAGCTGCTGCACCTGCCGGCTGTGGCTCCGCTCTATCTGTCCGTCGTCGGCTCGTCGCCGTCGATAGGCCCGGCGACTGGGCTCGCGTCCGTGTTCCCGGATGGAACTGCTCGCCGCGCCGTCGCGTCGCTGATTTGAGGGGGGCGCAGAACGGGCGGCGCGCGGCGGCCGCGGAGGAGGAAAATAATCAATGATGCGGTGCGACGCACGCGGGTAGGGGTGGGGGGGATCGGGGACGTTATCTGCCCGTGGATTTCTCACGTTTCGGTACAGCACGTTATCCTGGGCCTGCTTTCTGCCCGCACATCGGATCGGCCCCGGGATTTCCCGAATATATGCACGGCGAATCCGAATCCGCGAGGGGTGGGTGACGGCAGACGTATGTTCTAGTGCTAAGCTGTAGCACTTGCTGACGGGCTTCACACGAGCACACGAGAATATAGATCAGGGGGGACAGTGCATGCGGGGCCGCTGCGCTGCCACTACCTGGTTGCCTTTTTCAGCTCTTGGACACAAGCTCGTGTTCTAGTAGTTTCCGTACTTTTTTCATCATATGTATGAATGTATCCACAGGATAACTAACACACGGAAAACGTTGTGCTAACTGTATTTTCTGGGTGCCATTATTTCCTGCCACAATCAGTGGTAGCTAGCTCACTACTGGAGTATACTATCGTACGTACTGGTAGTGGTAAGGAATTCCCCACGGGTGGCGACCGGCGAGGCCGAGGCAGTTCTAAAGATTCTGGGCAACCACGTACACATGCTAACATGCAGCTTCGTGTTTGCTTGGAAAACGTTGGATTTTATGTTTTTTGAAACAAAAACGTTGGATTTTAAAGAAAACGATAACCATGGGGTGCGGTGCACTGGTACAAGAATCAGGATCACCTGAAGGAGTGGCTCGATGGGCTGGGCTTGAATGCTGGCGGCGGTGTGGTGGTGGTGTAGCAGAGCGGCACAGCGGGATGCTGCTGATCGATGCGTGAAAGCATCAAACGATGGCCCGGCGGCCGCGGCCATGCATGCGTCGAATCAATTTTGGCCCAACTTCACGGGGAGGCGGAGGGCCTCGGGGCTCCGGTCCGTGCCGATCCCGTGAGCCGTGTCAATTTCTTGTCTNAAGCCACCCACTCCCCGCTTCACCGGCACCACCCATTCCCCTCCCCATCTCACCGCTCGGCCACGCGGGCCTTTAGGCCACTTGGCCGTTCGGCCATGGGCCGAACCGGCTTGTGGGCCGGGCCGCGCGCCCTGCGCGTGTGTGGGCCTTGCGCGGCTTGGACGCGGGCCGCGCGCGTGGGCGACCTGGGCCCGATGCTGTGTTGAGCCGGGCCGAGCCCAGTGCCGGCCCAGGAGGTTCTTAAATGTTTTTCTAATTAAATCAATGAATATTAGTTGGTAAAATACATATAAAATCATAGAAAAATGAGAAAAATGCAAACTAAATTTTGTTAAATCACCCACACAAAGTTCTATCTAGGAAAAATATACAATCATGTCTACCTTAAGCTTATATGCATATCTTGTTATATGTTTAAATAAGGTTTAGTAACTTTGTTAGAACATAAGGAAACATGATAAATTTTTAAAAGTGTTAAGATTGATTTTGTTAGACATATGATTTATTTCCTTTTCATACAAATGCTAGTATAAATATATTGGCCACTTTAATTATAAACAAATTTAATGATATACCTTGTATAGCTAGGTAGAACAAGTTGTCACATAAGTACATAAATAAAATGTGTTGCTTTTATTATGCTAAATATCATAGTTTATATTAGCAGAGGCTCTGAATATATTGAAAATAAAAATAACCAACACCACTAGTAAAAGATGTACTTATATCACATATGTGCATAGGATGCTAAACTCTTAAGTACACACACTGTATTCTTTTGCTTCATGGGAGTTAATGAAGGAAGTAAATTAAGAAAAGTAAATTAAGTAGCCCATGCATCATCTCATGTTTGCATCATATCGATCATGTAGATACCGCGTTCAAGAACGTTGTGTACGAGCTTGTTGCTGAAAAACAGCAATAACCAGGAGCATCCGCAAGAGAAGGCTATGAAGAATTGACTGAGTAGGCCCAAGGTCTAGTTGGCACTAACATTATGATTCAGCAAGGCAAGCCCCGGTGCATAACCCCTATTTTCAAAACTATGCAATGTTTTACTTAAGTACCCATGTGCATTTACGTTTCTAGGAGTTGTATGAAACCCTAGATGCATGATTCTTAGGTACCTGGTCTAAAAATAGTATGTTACATCGCTAGTTGCTATGCTTAATAAATTCGGTAGAAGACGAGTGATTACCGTCACTCGCGAGACATAGAGTTTTTGCTTTAAAGGATAAGTATGGGATTGATGGCTTGTTGTTAAAAGTGAAGTCATTCATGTGGCACATTGATTGAGGGTGAACTGTACTAATCACATGCCGGTAGTAAGAGGTAGTTGAACCCGGTAAACCTACGTACCTATATGCAAACTGGTAGAGTGAACTGATACTGTCTTCTCAGTGGTGCTAGTCTGTAACTCATGGCTGACCCGTCGTTGGTATCGGTGGGGATTGGCGGTCCCGGGCTACAGGGCAGTTCACCTATGCAGGGTACATATAGGGAACGGTTGCCATGTACGGCCCGACGGGGCGCGTACGTGTCGTGTGATTAGGTCTACCTTGCAAGGTTAAATTCGGATCGATTCGCTGTACCTCTCAGATAAGAGGACCTTGGTCTTTCTGTCACAGTGCGACATAATGAAAATGAATGGGAATATGAAATGGTTGATTGAATAAAGATATGGTAAATGTTTGCTTGTTAATGAATTGCTTTTAAACTTAATAATATGATAGTTGGCAAACATAGAAGTTGGTGCTATTACATTAATCTTGATGTTAAAACATTGAAATTAGGATCAACTCTTAGTAGCTGTTCGGCAAAATATACCTACAGCCAAAAGCCTTGCATACTAGGAGTCGGCTAAGTATATACCACTAGTCGGGTAAGTCTTGCTGAGTATTAGTTACTCAGGGTTTGTTGCCTAACCTTTTTCAGGACAGGAGGTTGTTGAGTTTGTCCTTGCTATATTAAATACAATGGCCATAATGCTGAAGGACGGGAAGTCACGAAGCTCTACGTGTAGTCACCATCTTTGTATTTAAACTTGGTTTGTAAACGACTTACTCCGTACAGTTTTGAATCTATGTCATACTTGTACTGTCTGCGCTCACCGTCGAGTGAGACTTCTGGTGTTTGTTTCGATCCTTGTTCCAATTGTGGTTGAATCGGGAGTTACCCGACAGACTGTCAAATTACGCCGTTTTAAGTGCACGGTGACTGGATTAGTGGTAAAAATGATGATTAGTGCACTTAAGCCGGTTTAATTTGGGCGGTTCTGCCACACCAGTGATGAGTTGGAACGGGGCAGGCTTGGACAGCTGATCGGGCCGTGCAGGGCAGGGCATTTACGGCCAACGTGCGCGAGGATCTATCGTCCGTCCGTCGGCTCATACATGATTCAGTCAATCAGTAGCTGCAGAGAGGACTGAGCCAGCAGCCGATCGAGGGACCATCTGATCAGATATTCTGATCTGATCTGCCCTATCTGCCGGCGCGTAGGGCTGCTTGCTGCTGGGCCTGCCGCCGCTCATCATTCGCACGGATCTCGCCGCGGCGGACACGCCGGCCCGATCATTGGATGCCGCCCACATGGCGTGCCCGCCCCGGGGTACCAAGGCTTTCTCGCTTTCAGCAGATGTGCAGAACCGTACCCAAGTCCTGTGCAGAGGGAAGATCGCAGCAGCTTCTGTACATTCTGTTGGATTTAATTGAGCTAGGCTTATGATAATTCAATTAAATTAAATAATATTACAAGACACATCTTAAATATTAAAAAGTAGAGAAGTTCAAATTGAACTTACATAGCATGATTCAATGAATATAATTGAGGAAGTCAAATTGAACTTGATTGAGAAGTTCGATTTGAACTTGTATAGCAAGTTCAGTAAACTTGATTGAGGAATTCAACTTGAACTTGTATAGCAAATTCAATGAACTTGATGGAGAAGTTCGAATTGAACATGACTATCAAGAAGAGATCAACTTGTTGATCAAGAAAGTATTTCTTGTTCAAGGGGTCATCTTCATCTATAAATAGATGACCCCCCTCCTTACTACTTCAAGTGAAGAAACATACATCGGTTCCTCCTCTCAAGCCTCATACTCTTGTTCCTCCTGCTATTGTTGCGTTTGTACGTATTTTCATCGTGAGTCTCTGCGCGTACAGAGCTTGCGAGAGCAGGCCTCCGAAACCACGCCTCTCAGAGATCCTGCTCGGGATAGACGGGGCGATCAGGTTTTTGTGGAGCGCACACCGCGACTCGCCACTATATCGAATTAGATCGACTACATCGAACAAGCTCAACCGACTAGTATGTCTAGTCCAGTTGGAAACGGCGCATCCGGTGCCTCCGGCACTGGCCCCTCCTCTGGGTACTCTCTAAGCCTTTTCTGGTTTCAGTTCATGTTAAATGGTGTTTTAATTATGAACATGTGCAACTACTTTGTTATGACAAGATCACTAATTAATTTCATAATTTACCTACTATATTTTGAAATTAAAATGTACCGTGTAATACCTAAATTTCTAACACATTCGTACTGCATATCTTGATCGCCTGAAAAGTGTCCGCAGATCAGATCGATTCTGTTCACCAACGTTTGGTCGAGCAGCCCGTAGCGAAGCCGGTTGGCGGGGGGATCGATCCTGTTGCTCCTGACTGACGAGTGACCACTATTCGTGCCTATCCCGGCCCCCGTATCTCTCTGCACCAGCCATGGATGGAAGGATGGATTTATTCCGTGCAATCAAATCCTACCCCGCGCGTACTACAGCACGTAACGCACCGACCGAGCCTGACGCGAGGTGATCGCGCGAGCTGCTGCACCTGCCGGCTGTGGCTCCGCTCTATCTGTCCGTCGTCGGCTCGTCGCCGTCGATAGGCCCGGCGACTGGGCTCGCGTCCGTGTTCCCGGATGGAACTGCTCGCCGCGCCGTCGCGTCGCTGATTTGAGGGGGGCGCAGAACGGGCGGCGCGCGGCGGCCGCGGAGGAAAATAATCAATGATGCGGTGCGACGCACGCGGGTAGGGGTGGGGGGGGATCGGGGACGTTATCTGCCCGTGGATTTCTCACGTTTCGGTACAGCACGTTATCCTGGGCCTGCTTTCTGCCCGCACATCGGATCGGCCCCGGGATTTCCCGAATATATGCACGGCGAATCCGAATCCGCGAGGGGTGGGTGACGGCAGACGTATGTTCTAGTGCTAAGCTGTAGCACTTGCTGACGGGCTTCACACGAGCACACGAGAATATAGATCAGGGGGGACAGTGCATGCGGGGCCGCTGCGCTGCCACTACCTGGTTGCCTTTTTCAGCTCTTGGACACAAGCTCGTGTTCTAGTAGTTTCCGTACTTTTTTCATCATATGTATGAATGTATCCACAGGATAACTAACACACGGAAAACGTTGTGCTAACTGTATTTTCTGGGTGCCATTATTTCCTGCCACAATCAGTGGTAGCTAGCTCACTACTGGAGTATACTATCGTACGTACTGGTAGTGGTAAGGAATTCCCCACGGGTGGCGACCGGCGAGGCCGAGGCAGGTCTAAAGATTCTGGGCAACCACGTACACATGCTGACATGCAGCTTCGTGTTTGCTTGGAAAACGTTGGATTTTATGTTTTTTGAAACAAAAACGTTGGATTTTAAAGAAAACGATAACCATGGGGTGCGGTGCACTGGTACAAGAATCAGGATCACCTGAAGGAGTGGCTCGATGGGCTGGGCTTGAATGCTGGCGGCGGTGTGGTGGTGGTGTAGCAGAGCGGCACAGCGGGATGCTGCTGATCGATGCGTGAAAGCATCAAACGATGGCCCGGCGGCCGCGGCCATGCATGCGTCGAATCAATTTTGGCCCAACTTCACGGGGAGGCGGAGGGCCTCGGGGCTCCGGTCCGTGCCGATCCCGTGAGCCGTGTCAATTTCTTGTCTTGCGCTCGCTTGCCCAGCGTGAAGAACAACTTCTGAACAGGTTTTTTTTTTTTGAACAAACTTGTGAACAGTTCCCGTAATAAAACGCTCACCAAAAAGTCATGAGTTTGGCATGAGTTCCCGTGACTGGTCGGGGCTTGAAAGTGGGCTTCAATTATCATGTGGTCCCAATAGGAAAAAGTCCATTTTACCTCCCTCAACGATGACCAAAGTACAACTTTTCTCCCTAAACTCCAAAACCAGGTAACATGCCTCCCTCAACAATCAAAACTGTTCACTTAACCTCACTGCAACGATTATAAGCGGTTTTCAAAGGCGGTTTTGCCTTTTCAATTTAAATAAATCTAGTAAAAAGCATGAAAAATATCCCTAAGCTTCTAGAAATTCTGAGAAAAATCATAGAGATAGTTTGAGACATGATAAACCCAAATACAACTTAGATCTCATGAAAGTACATATTGAATCTTCCAAAAAATATATTTAGCTCAAATAAAATATGAAATATCCAAAAAATTTGGAAAACTACCACAATATTCTAATTAATGCCTAAAAAATTAGGAACTTTTCATAGTATATATATGACATGTAACCATCATAAATGTAACATATATTGACATTGAATGCATATATGCTGAATGTTAATATATGGGGACCCCGTCCCGTTGCACTGACAAATACATTCAGCATAAATGCATTCATTGTTAATATATGTTACATTTATGAGGATTACATCTCATATTTATATTATGAAATATTTCTAAATTTTTTTAGACATGAATTAGAATATTGTGGTAGTTTTCCAAAAAATAGATATTTTCTTATTTTACTTGAGCTAAATATATTTTTTTGAAAGATTCTCTATATATTTTCATGAGATATAAATATGTTATTTGGGTTTATCATGTCTTAATCTATCTCTATGATTTTTCTTGAAATTTCTAGAAGCTTAGGGATATTTTTAGTTGTCTAATAACCTCATTAGATATTTACTAGATTTATTTTTAATTGAAAAAACAATACTGCTTCTGAAAACCGCTTATATCCGGGGCAGGGAGGTTAAGTGAATGATTTTGAAAGTTAAGGGAGGTGGGTTATCCGGTTTTGATGGTTAGGGAGGAAAGCTGGACTTTAGGCATACCTAAGAGAGGTAAAATAGAATTTTTTCCTTCCCAATACCACCCCGGCCCAACACATAGCAAGTTAAAATGGGCGGCCCACGACAAAGAACATCAGCGCTAGCCGACAATGTTTTGTTCAGATTCTTCTTTGTGTGCTAGTATGTGGAATCCTGCACAAGTGTGTAGCCCCTCACATAGAAAAGTGCAAACACTTGACACTCCGAGACTAGTCGCCGATGTAGCGGGTCTCTGCTTGTCCATGGAATCTCTTCTACACGGTCGTCTGCTTCCTTTCATGCTCGATCACGGTCACAAATATCAGCATCGTCGCGCAAGTCCTCATTAACCTGTAGCTTAACAGTTTCAAGTGTAAGACTTTGCACTTAACAGCTAGGAGTGTAAGACTTTGCATCATTCACCTGTCGGGCGATGTGGAAGCAGAGCGACATGCAAAATCAGACTGTGATCCTGAACTCTCTGTCTGCGGGGGATTTAACTGAAGGTTGCAAGATGTAACCTTGAAGCCAAGAGGAATTGGAAAGACGGTCGTAAGTGTTGTTATTGTAATAATAACGAAACAATTCAACATCTCCTTTTTGATTGTCATCATGCTAAGACAATTTGGAGAACTGTCTATATAGCAACTGGGTTAACCCCACCTAGTTCTGTAGCTCATATGTTACCAGACTGGCTCTCCAATTTCAAAATAAAAGAGAGAAATACTATTCTAGTTGGGGCAGCTGTATTATGTTGAGCAATTTGGAGATGTTGTAATGGCCTCATTTTTTAAAATTGCAAACATACTTCTTTTATGTAGGTTATATTCAGAGGAGCATATTGCCCGCGGTACTGGTCACGACTGCAGTGTGATGAGGAGACAAAAGAGGCATTCAAGAGTGTGAATGGAGCATTAGAGACCACGTCGTTGGAGTTGTTCGCCTCTCACGGATGAAAACACAATAATAGAATTTGCTATTCCTCTTTTTGATTTCCATTTGTTCCTTTTTTTTGTAGGCAATGTGCTAGAAACTATGTAACATTGTTTAAACGCTATGTGCGAAAACGCAGAGGCGAGAAGATGCTTCCTTTTTCTTAAAAAGCTATGATATCTATAATGTGCAAAACCGACTGGTCATGTGTCTAGCGCGTGCTTAGTAACAACTCCATGTCATGTGTCCATCGAGGGTATTTGGGCTGTATTTGAACGTATATGATAACTTGATGTATCCATTTACACGCTTTGCAAGTTATTAGACTAAAGTGATACAAAGTTAGTGTATGATAGATCTAATTTACTCTAGATTTTTCAATCTTTTTTCATGATACGGAAGCCGGTGACAAATGCTAAACAATTTATACATCTCACCCTCAACGAGAGAGTACATATATACCATATGGGAGCAACTTGATCATCCATGCATCCAACAGTCCGTATTGTATAACAACAAATTATTTGCACAGCAAAACAGAACTTACTGGATTTCTAAGATAATAGGCCCTTTCTTTTCGGAATTAGCAAATTATGCAACATAAACAAATAGTGCAATAATGCAACCTAAAAATACCGATGTTATTGTGTACATCAACAGCTTTGTCATTATTGTATAAGTATTTATTTTCTTATCAGAAACGTTGTCGCGGGAAGCTAGACTCCCCCTCCTCTTCGAGAGCTATTGTAGGCTTCCTTGACGGGCATGTGCAGGAGATGACTGTCAACTTTAAATCCCTCAGGATAATCTGGACACCGTATGAAACGAAACAATCCTGCTTTCAGGCGGCGCTGTGCATAAACGCGAAGTGAGCGATGGATAATTTGCAGCAAACGATCCATGTTAGGCCGCTCCTCCTTATAAGCTTGCCAACGAGCCATCCCTAGGACTCGAGATGACAATATTCCTTCTTAAAAAAGTATAGCCCGATGCGCAGGTTCATCTCTTGACTCAACGATCACGGTTTCACTATCATAAATCGTGGACCGAATAAGCGTGTGCCAAACATGTCCTTGACATATAGCCCAGGTTTTTTTTTCCTTTTAAGTGTCAACACGGTCTTTCGAAGCCTTGGCCTGCATCAAGACATATGCAGTACCAGCAATATATAATTATTTCTGATCAAAACTATCAATATATATGTATAAGCCAGCTCCAGGTTGGATAGACATGATGGTCATATATATTATTTTAGAAAATATATATGTATAAGCCAGCTCCAGGTTGGATAGACATGATGGTCATATATATTATTTTAGAAAATAGAATTACCTCCTACCTCTCGACATAGATATATACTTATATGTCACAAGTGTTTTAGTGGCATAGCATAGTATTGCCGAATTTTCAGTGCATAAAGGACAGTATGCAATTAGATGCATTCATCCATATCATCTAGTTAAACCTGCGTGTGCTTAAAAAACCTAACCTAAATTTGATGAGTGATGGCACAGGATTTTTTTTTCTAAAAAACATGCTAGAGTAAATTCGTTACAGCCTTCAATATGACTAACTATTCAAACATAGTGTAATTTCCTTTTAGGAGGATTAGTTCATCAAACTTAAAAGAGAGAAGAAAGATTCGAAAAGTATACATGTATTTTGAAATTTTACTTGGGCTACGACCCTGATCCATCACCGTGGGCTTCGAAATTTTGCTCCCTCTCTGATTCATCTGGTTCCTTGTGGCTGGAGCCGTCGAGATTCGAGAGGCCAAGAATAGATAGGTTGCGTTTTAAAGGGAGGACGGGAACACTGCTTCCGATAGACGAGAAGGTAACGTAATTCGTCAGGACGGTTACACTGTTTCCCATAGAAGAGAAGGGAGCGTATAGGACTATGCGCCAGATAGAAATTGGGCCGGACTTTGCAGCGCAATACTGGTTCTATACGATGCACGTGACTCCCTGTCTGTCGTATCCATTCTTCTCCACTCCTTTTCTACTAGAAAGGCTCGCGGCGTTGCCGCTTATGGCCAGTGTCATCGGCCATTCGAGCCGTAGGTGATCCAAGTTTCCATGTTGTTCATAGTAAAATGTATTTCACATTATTATCATCGATCTCATGAGAACTGATCACAGTTTGTAATTTCGTAGTTGAGAGAAATTTCACCCCCTTCATTTTTAACTATGAAAATCCTCTTTTTGACAGCACAGAATTTCCCCCTTTTCTGTTGCCGCATTACATCATGCACCTTGCATGTATAGACATATAAAAGGGAGACCAAGCAATGGCCAGCAGTGTCGAGAAGGCAAACACCATCAGCGGGAACGCATCGAACACCTACCAGTCGGGAGTATCTACCTTGAGGGCCTCTGGCGGTAGCATGACGTTTCAGAGCACCAAGCAGCATCAAAATACCTTTCCCTGATCCCATCTCCCTACACGCAGGAGCAGCAAAAAATTACTCTCTCTGGCTCTCTCTGCTCCCATGTACCTACACGCAGCAGCACCAAAGAGGATCAAAATGTCCTGCAACTGAAAGCAAAGTTGAGAGGGAAGCGATTTCAAAAGTCCATGAATAACAGGTGAAAAGACAGCAACTTTGTTTTTGCTGATCATCCTTGCCTTTGCAATGACCCCATACTCTTAATCACAGGTCAAGTAGATATAATGCAAGGCAGTGATTTTTATAATTAATGGGAGTAAATATTTAGATGTCTATGACCAGGCTGTTTAATCTGCATGTACTGGATGTGAGGTGTGACCGTGTGACTTGAGATTGAGGAGATGAACCTTGCACCGTCAAGTTTAGGATCTCAGAAAAACTCAAGTTTGAGCAATAGACTTCTTCAAATGAAGCTCTACTGTACCTGCTACATTGAAAGGCTCGGGTGCAAAAGAATTATATCAATGTACTATTATACCTCAGGCTCTAAGTCTGAGTATATATAATGAATTGGAAGCTACTATACCTTTTAAGTTGCTAACAATCTCTGTGGTGATGTACATCTAACAGCTAGTATTCAGTAGTACAACCGACTCTGTCCTACAAACCAGAGATAAACAGGAACTGAATTAAGGTATCTTATATCAGCAGAGTGACTTATTTATGAAATTTGAAGGGGAGCGAAAAGGTCTTCTTCAGGCAATGGTTATCTTAGTAACGTTAACATGATCAAGCTTGTGCCAGACAGCGACCTCTTGTGCAAATGCTGCTCTTAGTGCAGCAATTTCTTGTTCTGACCTATGACCATCATCACCCCAGTGAAGTAATTTTACCGGAAAATGGTAACATTTAAACAGTGTTGAAAAATGGAAGTTCCGATAGTATAGAGGAAGTTTCCTACACTAAAAGTTTGATACAAAATTACTAAATTATCATAGAACAGTGCATTTTACTCCATATCAGTGACAATATATGAATTACAATAGTGACAGCTTAAGGAATACAGATGGACAAAGAACATTCCAAATCTCAAAGTTGTAATTAGCACTTTTTGGGGACCAAAGAAAGCACATTTTTTATGAATATAAGATACTTTGTGCTGTGCGTGTCAAACAATATTTTGTAAAGGGTGTAAGCCTGGTGTCTAACAAAATGAAACAATAAGACACCTTAGGTGCCTAGAAAGCACCCAGGGAAGTAGAGCGTGACAGCTTAAAGGAATTTTATGGAGTGAGGAAATTGATTTAATCACACAACTAAAGTAGAAGTAAATACGAAACAAGCCAATATACAACTTCAGTGAGCTGATGAATGCCTAAAGAGGCATTAGCTATGACATTCTAATCTTACTTTAAGAATATATATAAATGAGTCAAATTAGCCTATGAACCAACCAATTCATGTGACTATATATGCTTTAGCGGGAGTGCGAGATAATGCAAAACTGTCATTTTATATTCCTGGCAGCAAAATTCAATGTATTTTCTTTTCCTTTTTTAAGCATTAACCAGTTTAAATGTTTTCCAATTTCCCAGGTCCCCAAACAGATGTGCAATGACAATTGCAAGTGGCAACTCTTGGCAAAAAAATAAAATAAAAATCAGCTACTTTATCTGTAGCCTCTGGACTTCCAGGGGCTCATCATGACATGAACACATGGATCACGCCTAGCAAAAACTTTAACTGTTGCTTGGTTCCGAGGGGGTTACACTTGCACAGCAAAAAGCTAAGGGGACTATTCTAACAAAAGTCACCGAATACACCATGTCATCATGGAATCGACATTGCCATCTAGTGATCAATTGTGCTAGCCATTTCGAGCAGGGAACAGAAAGTAATGCATGCATCAAAGTTTCTTAAGAACTTGGGGAGGAATCGACCAGATTCCCAAAAGTTCATCGCATGGCAGGAAAAGTTAATCGGAACTAACTTGGGGATTTCATCGAACATGCCATGGACATCGAGACTTGGTCTGCCATGGCTATTATGACGCCCTTGATGACGAGCTTGGCGGGGTCAATCTCCCAGTCCTCCTGGCACAGTGGCACATGCATTACCAAAAATGGTTAGCATATGTATGGCTCACTAATTCATTCTTCCATAACTAAATAGCTTGTCCTAAACATCATATATTTAAAAACAGAGGTAGTACATATTGCTGCATTGCTGTTATGGCCTCCATGCTTTTAGTCTGACATAGTTTCTGAACCGGAAGCTTTGCTTTATCTTTAAATGACTATCATATCTGACTTATCCTCATTAAGCAGGGAAATATATTACTCTGATATTATTTTCTTGCCTAGCGAACACCTTTGCAGGACTATGGGTATGCAAATTTGCCTATGACATCGCAAACCCTTTTTTTGAGATGGCTGCAAACTACCATTCAGAAACCCATGTACTGGACTACCCTAAATATCCAGGTACCAAATATGTTGGAACTGATTGATATGCACATTGTTATTTTCATCTTAGATATGTTGATGGAACCTCCGTTTGTCCACTCATCCTTGCCTATATGCTCATATTGTAACAGATAACAATGAGCAGAAGCAATTTGTGCAGACATACCTGAGCTCAACAGGTAAGCACAAAGTCAATAGAATAGTTCTATTGTTTTACCCTAATCCCTAGCAGGTGAAGACACTGACACGGAGGAGGTAGAAAATCTGATGAAAAGCATTGAGAAGTACACCCATGCCAGCCATCTATTTTGGGGTCTATGAGGAATAATTTTGGTGTGTTTTGCTCAAGCAGTTTCCATCACTCTTGTTTTATCTGTAAACCCAAATACCATGTCTGTCATCCATGATTAAACTGGACTGGTTCAGATATTTCATTGCTTTTAAATTACCAGATGCCATTTAGCTTGAGGGTTCAACCACTTCACCCTTGTGATTAGATACTGTGCTCAGATATTAAAGACCGACAGTTGTTCCGAGCACAGTATCTTACATTGTATTCAGAAAAAAAAAAATTGAGGCCAACGGTGATCCTTTGTTCAATATCTTATGAGAGTCATAAGTGTGATTAGATACATCGTATTCAGAAAACAGTATCTGAGCACTTATAAGGAAATTAAGCGTGACTCTCACGTTACAGCACTTCTAGAGAGAAGCGACGAAAACAAAATTGAGGTCAAGCACTCACCTGAAGGATGGAAGCATTGTCTGCTGCTGATGCTACGGCGGTGGCGGCACCTGCTGCGGATGCTCCTGTTGGAGATGCCCGACCAGTGAGCTCTTTCCCTTCCTCCTTCGAGATGCTCTAAAGCTGCTCTTGAAGTCCGCATAGGGCCTGAAGTCCGCATAGGGCCTGCAGGTCGCCCTTGCTGGCGCAAAGCCGCGCTGCAGCACGCACGTCCGCTCCCCTGCCATCACGCCGAGCACTGCCTTGCGTGCGTGGACGCGGAGAACGTGGATGGCGGCGACCCCGTGGCCGACGGCCTTCGTATCCTAGCGCTCCTTGTGGCGACGCCGATGATGCGTTGTTTCGGCGAGGATTCGCGAGAGCCACGAGACAGAAGGCGGCGCGGTCGTGCCAACGTCCGCACCGCCGGCCGCGCCGGGGTCGCAAGGGCCGCTGGGGCCCCCGCCCGCGGCTGGATGATCGGGACAGGAGCGGCCACGGCCGCCGCGCTCGCACCCCACCTGCATCGGAGTCGCCGAGGCCGTTGGGGCCCCTCGCCCGCGCCGGGACGATGAGGGAGGTGCGGCGGCGGCGGAGGCTAGCGGGAGGACTGGAGGATGGGAACGCACCGGAGAGGCGAAGTCGCCCGTTCGCGAGGATTCGCGACCACACGGATGAATGTCTGAACGGGTGAGACCCGCTACAAACCCGATCGGACGGTACATATCGTGTCTTGGCCAGATCCGACGGCTAGCGAGTTAGCGGGTTACGTGGCCCGATCCGCTGCCCGTCTTTTGGTTCAGGAATCGTATTTAGAGATAAAGCTGCGCCGACCATGGAGCTGGCCAGCTTGTCATCCAAATAGATCCAGTACCGTACATTATTTTTTTCCTTTAAAATCAAGATTCACCACTGTTGATAATAGATTTAGATAAGCAGCAATAGTAATAACTGATTTATTGTATTCATCTTAACAATGTTATTATGCATTTCATCTTTGCGTACTTTGTGAAACTACATATTCTGTGTGAAACACTGAAGAGCAACAAGCATCACATTCTTGTTCGGCTCCTTGAATGTGCTTTTTAAATCTAAAACTATCTCACAATCAAAGTCCTCCAACGATTGTTTATTATCTAATCTATCCATCCTCTCCTTTAATGTGTCTTCCAAATCTGAAAATAAACCTGAAAGTTATCTAACAATCAATGCTCCCCAATAATCTCCCCTTACATTGTCTAGCTGTCTGCATGCTTCCCTTGGACGTGTCTTCCAAATCTGAAAACAACAAAGAGACAGATTGTGCTTTCTAAATCTCATAACCAATGCTCTTTGACAATCATTTATTATCTTGTAATCTGTGCATCCTCCCCTTGGATGTGTCTTCCAAATCTGAAAATTATCTAACAACTAATGCTCACAATAATATTCTCTTACCTTGTCTAGCTATCTGCAAACTTCGCTTGGATGTGCCTTCCAAATCTGAAACAACAATGTGAAAAGAAAAGGATGAACTCAAACACTGGCCAAACCTTCATAGCTTCTATGCAATGCTGCCTCGGATCGGTTTTGTGTTGTGTGTGATCGTCTTGTAAAATGATTTGTGGAGGGTTTTGTGTTGCTAGTGAACGAATCCAATGTATTAGAAAGTTACTAAAAACACCTATATACACATGTAGGAAGGCTATAAGCTTTAAGCATTAACTATGCATCTTTTTTTTTTTGCCCTTACTTCCTCATCCTCTTTTAGGCTTTCTTATTGCTATTGATGTGTCACTTAGAGCATCTCCAAGAGCTCTTGTATATCTCATTAGCTAGCTAAAAAAAGAAAAAAGAGAGAAAAAATCGCATCCAACAGCTTATGCATCTGGCTCGCCATCCTCCGACGCTCGCTATCCCCGGTTCCTCGCTCGTCTTTTTTTCCGAGCGCGCTCCGCTCGCCATCCCATCCTTCCCACGGCGATTTCGCGGATCCAGCGGTCGCGCCTCTCCTTCCCGCGCTCCTCCCCACACCCGGGCCTCTTCTTCCCGCGCTCCTCCCCACGGCCGCGCCTCTCCTTCCCGCTCATCTCATTTTCCCCCACTGAATCGCAGCCAGTCGGTCGTCGATCCGTGGGCCAAATCGCCGCCGCCGTAGTCGCCATGTCCCGGCCGCCGCGTCCCCGAGGTGCGTCGACCGCCGGCCTCCGCCGGGTGGGTTCTGGGTCAGCTCCTGGCCAGCAGTTCCCGCTAGGATTTGAGGATGCGGGCGCCAGACTCAGTGACAGTCTGGAGGTGGGCGACGACAGCCATGGTAATTTCAATCTCTGGTTCACTTCTTCTGATGATCTGATTCACTGAGTTGCAGTACTGTGTGATGTTGTTGATTAACGAATTTGTAATGCTATGGTTCACCGAGATGGTATGGTTGGTGAGTTACAGTACTGTGTGATGAGTTACAGTACTATGTGATCTGTTGATATGCTTGGTTAGAATATTTTGTGATGCTATGGTTCACCGATTTGAAGAATTGTTGATATGCTTGGTTAGAATAATTTGTGATGCTATGGTTCACCGAGTTGATGATTAAAATTGATAGAAAGTCTTGTCACTAATGCATTTATCAGATTCACATCCTGGAAGTATCTGTATCTGTTTCAATCTTCCATGCCATGGTAATTTCAATCTCTGTATCTGTTTCTTCAAATGACGGGGCTGGTAATTTGCAGTTGTATATGTGCATGCAAGTGTAGCATCATCCTCGAGCTGCCGAACCAGCTATACTAGGAGTACACTGATAGAAGCTGCACACCTGAACCAGCTGTACTAGTGCTCCCTGAGTTGCAAATTTAATTTAAATCATGACTTGATAAAACTTTGATGTTTCTCAAATTGCTTAAGCGATAAACTTTTCTGGATAGAAGCTGATAGCATAGACTCGACTATATTCTTGGTTACAATAATTACTGATGCTATTCACCGAGATGATGAATTGTTGATATTCTTGGTTAGAATAATTTTCAGTGTCTGCATAGCAAAAAAAAAACTTGGAGAGTATAATTGACAATGATATGCAGGAATAAGAGTATATACACTAACTCCATTTGTTGTGGCAGGTGATATGAGTTCAGGGACATATTTCACAAACCTACTAGGCGCTGAAGTTGAAGAGTCTCAAGATCTTTCGCCTACTACACAGACACCCATTGATCATGGTCATGCTGCATCTAAAGGATCACAGGGAAGATCAAAAAATTTCAAAGATGAGGAGGACATACTTCTTGTGTCTGCTTGGCTAAATGTGGGCATGGATCCTATTCAAGGAGTTGATCAACCACAAAACTCCTTTTGGGCAAGAATTCATGATTATTTCCATGCTAACAAGTCATTCCAGTCAGATCGTACTCAAGGTTCTTTAATGAATCGTTGGTCCGGTATACAACATGATGTGAATATTTTCTGTTCATGTCTGCGTCTAAAAATCCTTGGTCCGAAAGTAGGTTTATCCGAGAAATAGTCTTTGTAAAGAAGGCCATGGTGTAATAGTCTTTCACGATCCACTACATTATGTCCCTCGACGGAACCAATTCGACCCGGATGATTAAGCGTGTCCTCAACTATTATGTGCACGGCACCAGAAAAAACAGCTTTTCTCTCATCATCCGAAGAGGAGGAACCAATCACTTCATCCATTACAAACTTATTGAATTCATCATCTGAATCCATAGTGTACAACGTTGTTGTCCAATACTCGATCAACCACGCAAGATTTCAGACTGCATCAAAACATGGATGCTCAAAAAACGGCATCTATGCTGAACGGATACGAAAGAAAGCCCTACAGGTACCTCAAATCAACTCCATCGTTCCTGTCCAGGCGGCCTCCGTTGTTCCCGTCCAAGGGACGTGACGCGTTTCAGGCAGCCGGCGTCTGGCGTTGTGCGTTCCTGTCCGCCGTTGTGCGCGTCCAACGGCGGCGGAACAAAATAGATCGGCGCCGTACAGGGGTGGAAGCGGAGGACTCCAGGGGAAAAAAAAAAGATGACGTGGACCCAATTTTGAATATAGAGGCCACGTTTTAGCTAGTCTCTTGGATTAACCCATTGAATTAAGAGGTTTTCTATTTTTACAAAGAGGATACAATCTCCATATTTAGCTAACAAAATAGAGAGTCTCTTGGAGATGCTATAACCTTTATTTCGTGAAAGAGCAATCACTGATTTCTAATCAATGTTACTCTGTTTTGGCTTATTTCATTGTCAACGAGTTATCAGTGTACCACTGCCAATTTATCTAGCATGTGAACTCATGCAATGTATTAGATCCTGATAGCTGCATCAAAGCAAAACTAAGTACTCCATGAACATAGCGTTGAAACCAAAAACAGAGAACATCAGGAATAACACAAAAGATGAACTTTGTGCAGATATTGTTGAGATGAATACAATAAACCAAGAATTACCATAAGTGCTTAATTTAATCTTTGTAGATTTAAATCAAAGCCGCAGCCTTGTATGTGAGGAAAAACATCATCCTCAGAAGAGCCTGAACAAAGATGGGAGAAGCTTTTGAACTCATCTAACAAACGCGGCAATCGAAATCTCAGCAGGAATCACAAGCCTTTGGGGTGAAAAAGCGCCTTGGGGATGATCATGATACCAATGCTCACGATTACGTAAAATTGGAGAATGAGAAATAACCGTAACTTTGTGATATTAACAGTTTCACGGTCATTTACCTGCAAATGAAAGGACATGGCATCATGTGTGGTTATGCAAAATATATACTTGTTAATCTCATTTCTGAAAAAACTATATTCATTAATGTATCATCTATGTCTCTTAATTCTTAGGCGCTCTTGCAGGGCATGTCAGAAAGTTTGGTGTGATAACTTTGTATGAGACCGGCCAAATCTAGTTGCTTTTGATTGGATGTATATATTACTTTCTCATATCATAAAAAACAGGAAGAGGCAATGATCTACAAATACACCATTTCACAGGACTAACAGGATCCTCATATGCTGCAAGGCAATGGCATCCTATAGCAGGATGGCTGAGTGATAAGACGAGCATACATATAACTGCAAGGAACATAGATGGGATTAGAATTCGTAATCGCCAAGTAGTCCATACCCAACATAAACTGAGCCAGGTCATTCAGATGCTCTCGTCCCAGTCTAGTTACCCTTCATAATTAGGCATATATTAATCTCCTTTTCAGATTGTCTACCATACCATTTCATAGGATTAAGAGGACTCACATGCTGCAAGGCAACGGCATCCTTTACCAGGACGGCTTTGTGATAAGGCATGTGTACACATATACCTGCAAGGAACATGGAACATTTCATAGTTACATATGGGTTAGCATGAGTAATAACCTTTGTGGACAAATTCAAGTTCTGTAGCAATTCATCAATAAGCCATAGAACTCCATTTCTTACACCAACCGTATTAAGAGGTCCTATATCTATATTCTGCTTACGAGGGAAAAAATTGCATAATAAACTTTTGTTGACATCATTTGCAGAATAGGCAATAAAAGAATATATATGCCTCTATATATGAATCCCATGGTAGTTGTATCAATAGTGATGAATGATATACTAGCAATCAAATTAATGTCGTTATACATCTGGCAGTTTCTTGTTCTATCAAATGCAGTGCCGCCATGTTTGTCATTATCAGATAGCACAGCAAAATAGGTTAGTGTGTCCATGTTTGTGATCATCAGGTAGTATTATTAAAGAAAATAGTCAGTGCCCCAAAAGCTATTATTACTATCATAAATTGTGTCTAAAAGATCCCAACAAGAATTCATTGACGTAGAAATGGTAAACTTTCAGTCCTGTGAACTAACCTGAGCGCTAATATTGGTGGCATAGAACAGGGGCTGCACATTTGGTCAAACACCTTACATGCACCTGAGGGCCGAGGCAATACTGACTAAGGGCATTGCAACATTGGAGGGATGGCACGGATGCTGGAGGCCATGGCTGGAGCCGTTGCTTGCGCCAGCATTGCGTTGACTTGTAGCCATCCGGGCTGCTCTCCGATGTCACCTCCGTCGCTGCACTCAAGGAGCTCCAGCAATCTGAGAGGGGTCGACAGAGGGAGGCCAGGAGGAGCTCTTGCTCGGCACCGATGTCACATCTATCTGCCTTTTGCGTGAGCTGCAGCCAGCAGATGGACGACGGCTCCGTGGCGGTGGTGATGGAAGGGCAGGGGCGCCTGGGACTGGGAAGAGGAGCGGCGCCCGGTCATGCCTACCCATGTCAGAGGAGGTTGGGAGGGGGGAGGAAAGGGAGGTGACTGGCGGCGACGCCCCGACGGCGCACCTGCCGAATTTGAGGCCGGGGCTAGGGGAAGAAAGGTCGGCGGGCACGGCGATGGGCGGTGCTGGAGATGGAGGGCGGAGCAGGCGGAGAAGACAAGCAGATTGGACTCCGCCCCGCGGGTTTGTGAATTAACGGGTTGGAGACCCGAGAATACCCGTATCAGACGGCCTGCATCGAGAGTTGGTCGTATCCAACGGTTAACGGGCTAACGGGCGACGTGGCCCGATTCTCCGCCCGAGTTTTCTGCCGGGATTCGTTCTTAAGAGATTCTCTTGTCCACCTTTCTTCGTCCTTTCTCCTTCCCCTCATCCCCGCGAGGCACGCGGGAGGGGTAGCGAGCAGCACCGGGCAGAGTCCCATGGGAGACGGCGTGGCGCCCGAGCAGCGGCGGAGCTCTCCTCCCGCCGGGAGGACGGGAGGCAGCAACAGCGGAGCTCTCTCCCCTGGGCGAGACGGTGCGAGGTGGCTCTCTCTGCATGAATGCTCCCGGGACAAGTAGGGCCTGGGAGTGGGCTTCAGTCTGGACTGAAAATTTCCCATACTGTCTAGGCCCAAAACACATAGGAAGTTAAAATGGGCCGGCCCACGGCAAATAACTTAGTTAGCGCTAGACGACAATATCTTATTCAGATTCTTCTTTTTCTTTTTCTGTGAAAATATTTTTCAGATTCCATCTCCTTGGAATCCTGTCACGTTGGAAAAGTGCAAACACTTTCCAGTCTGAGGGGGTGTTTAGTTCACCCCTTCATTTTGCAAAATGGAGCCATTTTGCAAAATGCACGTTTTCCAATGCACTTTTTTCTCTCTATACACGCGGCCCAATGCAGCCCATTTTGCAAAATGGAAGCAACTAAACACCACCTGGACTAGCCGCCGGTGTAGCTGGTCTCTTGTCCAAGGAATCTCTGCTACATGGTCGTTCTTCGTCCTTTCATGTTCGATTACACATCTGATCCACATACGGCTGTAACAGCTACGAGTGTAAAGACTTTGCATCGTTCACCTGCCCGCCCGATGTGGAAGCAGACCAACAGGTCAAATCAGAACGTGAACTCTACCGTCCTTTTTTGTTTGCCACGGGAGAAATGGGCCAAGGAGTGAGAGCTCCCGGAGCGGCCATCGACGAAATAGCTGAGGACCTGGGCACTCGTAGTCGTAGCTTTTCCAAAGTCTTTGGACGCCGCAGAACTTGCCGTGCTTGTTAAACCGATAGAAAGTTAATTTGTCCCCAGACACAGACGGAGAGTTGTTCACCAATCATGATCGTGTACAACGTCTTCATGGACGGATCGAGACATGTATGAGGGCCTCAAGAATTCTAGAGGGTCTAAGCCATGTAAATGTATTTGAGGTGTTTTACGGTGGTTGAAAAGGTATCAGAAGATACCACGAGTTACATTTCCTATTTTGTTAAGATACCAGAAGATGTCATTTCTATTTTGGCATCTGTTCCACCTATTTTGGTACCGCTTTCTAGGTACCTCTTGGTACCTCTGGGTACCTTTTACGTTTCAACCGTTGAATTTAGCCTGATGAACGATCTTAATTTGTTTCAACCATTGTAAAATTTCTCAATGTATTTATGTAAAATATATACAATACACAGCACAGACTGTCTATCATGAAAGTTGGGTGCAGTAACAGGAGAACCTCTCGCATGGTGCCACCGTCCTCCTGTGCTCCCATCCTATTTATAAAACAACTGATAAAATGTGTGAAAAATCAATTAAAAATATGAATTGGTAGATGATGCAAAGGTGTATTCTAATGCAAAATTTAAGACAGAACAAAATTTTGTGCAAGAAGAAACAAAAAAGAGACAGCAAATTAGCGAGTTAGGTGAAATGTTCATTTAAATCTGCAGCCCGCATATATACATATGCAGATTTGTCCATTTTGATCCAATTTGTGGGAAAATACACAAACATCTACAACAAATTAATTTCATTAAACCACCATATGCCTTGAGAGTGCTTTTATTTGATTGTCAGTGTTAATATATTTTTCTATAAATTTGGTTAAAATAAAAAAAATAACTTTCAAGCATTATAATCTCATTGTCTAGCCTGCTAGTGCCAAACTAACAAAGGTACTCACTTTATTTGTTGTTGGATTTTCAATCTCCAAATATTCTCTATTCTTAAATCTAACTCTAGATTTCTGCTTATTGTCCTGAAGAAACGTAGGTGAAATGACAAGAAGTCCTTGTGATTTTCTGAAACTTTTGATTATCAGTTTCAAACATTTAATTTATATATGCTTAGAACATTTTGTAACCGAAACATTACCAGGGCCGGCTCTGGGCGTGTGCCAAAAGTGCGTCGGCCTAGGGCCCAGCCCAGCAGGGGCCTATACCCCATATACGTATCATGCCTGATACGTATTGCATTGCTCCCAGTTGGTCCAGCAACTAGCTATCGGCGTGTTCTACAGCCTCCAGTCGCACGCGCCGCATCATCTTCGTCAGTTCGTCATTCTGCCTCGACCTCGGCGCACCCGCGTGGCCGCCGGCCAGACGCAGGCTCCGGGCTTTGACGAGACGACGGCGGCGGCGGCGGCAGTGTGCACTCGATTCTTCCTGGGATTTGCATTTTTTTTTTGTTCTGCAGTCTGCACTTTGAGGCCTCCTCAGTTCAGTAACGGTGTGCTAAGATCAATATCAACAATTAGTAAGGCTTCATTTTTCTTATTTTCTCACTGATTCCAATCGATTTACTTTGCAATTGTTATTGATCTACAATTGAAATATCCATAGTTTAGTTTAGGGAATTAGGGTTAAATTCAGTTTCCTTTCCCCTTTCTAATTTCAGGTGTTGGTGTTTTCCAGGATTCAAGATATTTTGCTGAAGGAAATGTTGCCTAAGAAACATTTATCTGGTGCTCAGAAAAGAAAGAAAAGGAAGCAAGAAGATCACTTTATTCAATCACAAAAGGGCCATCAATATTAATTCGTAGCACTGTTATGAGAGTTAATTATATAACATATAAGTTCATGAAAAATATATTTGGCTTAAAGGGCCCATAACGACGAGTTTGATGAGTTTGCACAAGGGCCTTTGAAATCCTAGAGCCGGCCCTGAACATTACATATGTAACAAATTTTGTCAAAACATCTTCATGGACAAACATTATGGCTCATGAATAAAAACATTTTAAATTATCTTCTTTTTTCGATTTTTTTAAACATTTTAAATTATTTTCATAATATCAAAATCATGCTTGCCGTTTCTCTTTTGCGCCCATTTCTGGACAATGTTACAGTGAGATGGAAACAAAATGTAAAATCGATAAGAAAAGGGCAGAAAAGTCAGCCTGACAGGCACGAACTCGGGACGAAACCACCAACCAGCTCGCAGACTCCCCCGCTCCGCTTCCATGGCGACCTCGACCTCCATCCTTCTCGCTCTCCTCCCCGCCCCTGCATCCCGCCACCGCTTCCACCCCTCCACGTCCGCATCCCCCCGCCAGCTGCGCCTCTCCCCTACTCCTCGCCTCCTCCGCGCCGCTCGGCGCCGACACCCCGACGCCGTCGTCGTCGTCCCCGACGCCCGCCCCTGGGTCGGCGATCTGTCGGGCGCCGCCGCTTCCTACCGGGACGGCAGCGAGGAGGACGAAGATGATGGCGAGGAGGAGGAGGACGACGAGGACCGCAGCCTGGACCTACTGGCCCGGTTCCTGCACTCCGTGTTCAGGAAGGCCTCCCGCCGCGCGCGCCGCGCCGCCAGGTCCGTGCTGCCGCCTTCGGTCCCCACCGAGCTGGTCCGTTCCGCTCTCCGTTTGTCTCTACTCGATTTCATTTCAGTTGGAAATTGGCGACGCAGGGGGACGATGCTGGGATCTCTCGTTATTGGGCCCTGATCTGGTGTTGTTCGTGCGTGTGCAGGTGAAGTTCTCGGTCAATGGCGTGCTGGTCCTGACGTTCTTATGGATCCTGAAGGGCCTTCTCGAGGTGAGCGACTCACTCATATGCTGAGCTGTTTGGTGGCTTGCTTCGTACCAATTTTGAACATCACTTATCAGTGCTTCTCTGATGCTCATTCCATCGGTTAAGTGTTGTGCTTGCAACGTGGATAGCAGGGCAGGCGTGTAGTTTGTTCTTCTCAAGGGCATCTCGATTCAGGGATCAAGTATCTAGTTTATGTTGATGAGGCATCCTTCGCACCCTGCTTGGAGAGTTTGTCAATTTGGCTATTGATTAATGCTCAATTATTTGGGTATGTACTAAACTAGGGGATTACCTTAGTTCTTCAGCAAAATGAAAATAGGTTCAGATAGTATGAGTGTAGTGAAGTGCATATGGCTTAGTGAATGACAAAGGTTTTAGATAGCTCAAGATTTAGTACAGATAATGCATAGGGAACAAGATAATTAGGTAGAACTAGCCAAAGTGGAACTGTAGAAGCATACATCACTTGAAGCCAGCTGCTGCACAGGTAACGTACCAGAGCGGCTGAGGTTCGTCTTCTACAGCAGCTAGTAAGCTTGAGCTTGGTCCGTGCAGCATCTCGTCTCTGTCCTGCCTGGCAGACACATTCATAACATGATAGTGTATCAGCCATCCTCTAGATGAACATGCTACAATGACTGTGTAGCATGTACTCAGGGCACTGGCTGGATTCCAGTTAGCCCCGTAGGCAGGATGCGTATAAATAAGAAAGTTAAACTCTAATTACCGAGTTGTAAAATATGGTGGAAAACCTGTTTGCCAGATGTGAGTTTTAGATTACAATATATGCAATTGAAGCATTGAGCATACTATGTTAATGGGGGTTTTTCTTATTCATTATGGTGCAAATTTGTACTGTTTGAGAAGCCGCTCTGGCACTCTGCATCTAGCATTTCATAAGTTCAAACTCCTTATACTTTCTAGCTAGTTTTATTCTTGTTGTCAACTGCATTAGGACGATAGCATTTTTTAAATTTCCATCCATTTTCTATTTTAGCTGGGTCTACTGCTAAAAACTGAGTGCATGTGCAGATTACAGGCCCTGTGGGAGCCTTTTTTTTGTCTGTGTTTATTATTTATCAACCCACTTTCCATTATAGTTGATTACTAAAATAGCAAAATGCGATATCAACCCCTCTGCCAATCAAATGTTCAGCCAATCACTTTTAGGACCATGTTGTGACTTGAAGCCAGTCACTTTTTATCGACACAGTTGTGAATGTTCAGCCATTCACTTTTTATCTGTGTTTATTATTTATTGACCCAGTTGCCATTATAGTAGATTAGCAAAACAGCAAAATGCGCTATCGACCCCTCTGCCAATGAAATGTTCAGCCAATCACTTTTAGGACAATGCCATGAATCGAAGCCCATCTGCAATTTGAGTATTTGGCCTTGTGCAATCAATCCCCTCTACAGCCTTGTAATTGACTAAGTAGGCCCTTCCTTAATGAATCCTGTCAAATGGGCTTGTAACTATGCTTTAAGGAAACAGCAAGAGTGTGACGGTGTAACCACTAGACCTGAGGATTTTTTGGTGCTGAGCCAGGAAAGAGCCCATTTGAGTCTAACCGATTTTTTTTCTGCCCAGGCGTGGTACTGTGAGGCTACCAGACTTATCACTGTAAAAAACTATGAAAATAAGTTTTCATTTGTTCCTTTCAGTAAAACCGCTTCATTTGTGTGCGCAGGTGGTCTGCACATTTGGAAGCATGGTGTTTGCAAGCATCCTTCTTGTTCGAGGAATATGGTCTGGGGTGACTTACATCAGAGAAAACCGGTACAGCTATATTCACCGGATTGACAACGATGATAGCCGATGGAGCCGAGTACAAACCGCTGGTTGATGTTTTGCTTTCCTTCTCTATGAACAGACGCCCACACCCTGCATTCACAGGCTATAGAATAAAAAGAAATACAAGCTTACTAATGAGATAAAATGCTCCCAGTCCCAGTCCAGTGCCAACTATGATGATTGCTATGGCTATACCCCACAGCTGAAATAGAACGAAACAAATCCACGTACCTGAACGGAACAAGTGGTTCCTCTCGAGCTGGGCGCATGCATATTCAGGATTGATGGCTTGAGTTGGTTGGAATAGGAGCCCATACGCTGCTGAAGAATGTTTGCAGCTCTGATCGGGATGCATTTTGGAGGTGCCGGGCTGGGCTTGTGTGTATGACTATGACACCTGTGCTAGTCGCAGAAATTGAACAACTCATGCTTGTTTTATGTGCGGAATGCTCTGTTGGTTTAGAGTGCAGGGCACTTCGATCTGGTTCCGTCACACAGAGGAACACGACGCCTGCGTCTGATGTTTCAGTTGACCGTTCCGGGATGCAATGAACTCGTCAATGGATTCTGGTTCTGGGCTGTCTTCAGGATCGTTGCCTGGGATATGCGTGTCGGCCGACCGCCCAACCGTTCTCTTCTTATCCGCAACAAGCTGCAGCCGCCTAGACTTGTGCAGTTGTTCTGGCTCATTCGGAATTTCCAGTCTCGCCGCTGCTTTCATGCTGGCGATGTGGCGTTGGCTTACTCACTACTCTAACTGATGCTGGTAGTCTAGCTGACGCTGCTAGACTAATTCTCCGTTTGGTTGCCTGGCTGAATTTCACTGGGGGAAGGACGATTCAAAACTCCCTCCTCGTATTGTCTATTGTTTGCTGCTTGCCAAAAAAAGCTGTGGCAGGTCTTCCGTCTTCCGTTTTCACCTCTTCACGCCATGTGCCAACGATGCAGGTGCCCGGGCGCTTCTCGCGGCTTCTCGCGCCCTCTTCTTCCTCCGCGCGCATGCGCCTCCCCCCACCTTGCGATGCTCGCCAGGCTGCTGCACCGCTCCGCCCGACCGAGCTCTCTCTGGCGCATCTCCACCACGAGCTCTCTTCCCGGTGCCTCACCATCCTACAGATCCCCTCCGGCGCCGCGCCGGCCCGACCCTCCACCGGGCGCTGCCCCTTCCGCTCCCTCCGCCAAGCGTCGCCCCGGCCGGTCCCTACCCCAGCGCCGCCCCTTCCGCTCCATTCGCCCGGCCACTCCCCGACCTCCTCCCCGGGGCTCGGCGCCGGCCATGGCTCCCGCAGGTCGCTGCTCCCTCGCCGCCCGCGCCCCGTCGCTGCTCCGCGCCGCCAGCGCCCGTCACCGCTATCGCGCCGCCCGCGCCCGTCGCCGCTCCCTCGTAGCCCGCGCACGCCATCGCTTCCCGTCCTATCCGCAGCTCCCGACCGGCGAGCTCGACATCGAGCCCCGGCGAGGCTGTGGCGCAGAAGCTGTGAGCAAAAGTTGAGTTGCCAAACACCCCAGATTTTTTTATACAACTTTTTTGGCAAGCCGCAGCTAGAGAAAGCCAGAGGAAAAGCTGCTTCTGCTTATTTTTGAGCCGTTCCAAACAGGGAGGAAAGACGTAAGCAAGCGCGGTGAACGAACTGTTGAACTCGTGCCGCCTTTCGTTTGGCGCCACACGACGAGCTGGACGTGCCTGCGCGACACGTCACCGGCTACGGTACGGCCTCGGCCACTTGCGCTGCCGCCGGCCGGCAGGCAGGCAGGCAGGTAGGCAGGCAAGCGCGGGCCGCTTCTGTTTGCCTTGCCAAATCTTGCCTGGTAGTGGTAGCTCTCGGATCAGATGCCGGCAATGTCTCAGTACAGTTCGTTAGCCGTTGCCATCGGCGTTCACTAGACCATCCCAATTCCCACAGGCCACGGCACTGGGCCTCGCCGTCGCCGGCCTGGTGACCTCAAGATCGATCGGCGCGCGGCTTGCCCATCCCCACAGGCCACAGCCAGCCGGCCTGCCGCGCACAGATCTCCGAGCAGGAGAGCCACGTCTCCGCCCCCGAGCAGCGAGCGCATGCCCGCCGGCGACGTGGGGCGGCCGTGGTCTCAGAGCATCTCCAGCCGGGCCCCTAAATGAGCCTCTATCCCTTGTTTTAGTCTCCCAATGAAAAAAACAACTCCAGCCGGGCCCCTAAACGGGCTACTATTTTGTGGAGGCCTCCAAATTTTGGTCCAGGGTCCCTAGAACTGGAGGCCCTCTAAATTTAGTCACCCGGCTGGAGTTTGAAGCCCCTAAATTTTTGTGGACCGACCCCTAAAAGCAATATAGAGGCTCAAATTTAGTCCCCGCCTGGAGTTGCTCTCACGGCCTCCGGGAGGAAATGGAATAGTGTCCCACGTGTGCCTCGCGCGCGGCGGGGCTGGCGCCTGGCGCATTCACGCCAATCACGCTGCATCCCTTTCTGATTGACCCGCATTTAAAGTGCCGCGGCGTCGGGCGTCCTGATTGGATTCGAGCTGTTTCGTGCTCCCCACCACCCGACAGTCTGAGACCAGCCGGCCCGGGCACGGGCGGGGCGGCATCCGAAAATTTACGGCGAGCTTGTCCCATAATCTAACGTGACGTACGTCGCGACCGATTTGGACGGCCGGGCAGCGACGTGTGCGTCACCGCGGGGCGCTGGCAGCGGGGCCATGGGCGCTGCGGTGGCTTTCCATCCACGGTCAGCGGCTCGCGGTGAATATGGTCACGAGCACGAACCCGATCGTGATCGAGACGCTCGGGGCTGCTATGGAGCGTACGGGCGCCACTGCGAACAAGTGCCTGGTAGAACGGGTGCCCAAATTCTAGTGTCTCTCCCTCCTCTGATCCCTCGCTCCACATTCACCGCGCTGCGGACCTGTCTCTGTATAAAAACTTGGACGTGATAGCGGTGGTTAGCGGTCACTAACGCAGCGGTCTGCACGAAAACAATTCACTGAACAGCTGATTTGTGCTCCGAGCCAAAACCAACCTCTCATCGCATCCATCGTGCGCCTGTAGGCTGTAGCTCCACCATGCAGATACAGATGCAGTGGGGCTCGGGCGTGTAAATGAAGAGCACATGACGAGGCCGGCCCCACCGGGGGGTCGCCGTGTCCGCCCACTGTGCGCGCACATGTGGCTGTAGATCCATCCCGTCCATAACTCTGGAAAGCGGCCACCCTGTACCATTGTACCCCACAGCCGGACTACGTATTGATTTTTCTTGAATTTTTCGACCAATTATTTTTGTTATACAAAAAAAATCGACGAATTATGTTTGTTCAAAAAACGGCCAATTAATTGTTTATTCAAATTTTGGATGGTTAGATGAAGGGAGAAGAAATCACCAGGTTTGTATCAAGTGCTTGAATTGTATATTATCTAGTAGTTGCACAAACATTTGCAGAAAAAAGATAGATAGTCAAACGGGGAAAAAGTCAATGGCCGAAAGCCACTTGCTTGCACAGCTGCACTTAGGGCTGGACAAAAAGCTCGTGACTCGTTAGCTCGCTCGGCTCGTGACCAACTTGGCTCGGCTCGATTTATTAACGAGCCAGCTCGAACAATCACTTCAGCTCGTTAGTATAACGAACAAGTTCGAGCTGGCTCACGAGCTTAACGAGCAGCGCATATAATTAAATTAGCAGGCCACAGCTGTGCGAAATACGGCCCAATAGGCCCAATGCCAAGGCCCAGCCGAGTGCCCTACCTAATCTACCGCTCCCACGAGACCACAACTCGGATTCCACACCGCCAGAATGAGGAACACATCGGTCCTCATCCTCTCCTGCTTGTCTCACGCCTCCGCAACAAGGAGCCCGTGCGGCCGTGCCTCTTAGGGATGGCAATTCTAGCCGCGGGCACGGGTACCCGTGGGTTTTGTACCCATTAAGGGAGGGTATGGGTATAGAATCTCACCCGCGGGCGAGGGTACGGGCACTGGATCTTACCCGCGGGCAGCTAGCGGGCACTGAATCTCGCCCGCGGGCACCCGTAGGTTACCCGGTCCAATAAACTTGTCTACCGGACCTGGAGTCCATCTACACAGCACAGCCCAAGGACCAGAAGAAAACAGCAATCTCCAACCCCCTCGTTCCACGCCTTCTCCACTCCTGTGGCCGCCCCGCGAGGCCGCGACCCCGAGATGCCCTCCGCCTCCTGCTCCCACGGTCCCTGCCGGCCTCCCCTTCAGATCTTCTCGCATGTGAAGTGGCGGCGCGGATTGAGCGCGCTCCACGCTGCAGCACCCCATGCCTGCACGCGTGAAGCGTCCTTGCCTAAGCAGAGACTAAATGTGATACAAATATTAGTCTCAGGAGGCTGATACACATTTATTCAACAAATAGTTCAGAACCTTACAACTCCCGAGGGAGTGGGCACTTGAGACATGCCAAAATGACAAGGAGGTAAATAACGGCGAGGGTCCAAACTATTAACCAGCCGGTCTCAACAAAGAGATCAGAGCTACACGACAGCGAAGACATCCTGCGAAGGGCCAACACCACAGGCAAAGTTGGGTGCGGAGGCGACCACCTACTCGGCGTCCTCAACAACAAAGTCCGGGTCTTCTTCTGAAGCAACAAATACAAGGGTGAGTATAAAAGTACTCAGCAAGTCCAACCCCATCCACGGAAGGGTTAACACAGAAGTATGCACATGATATATCAAGAATAAGGCTAAGTTTCATTTGCAGTAAAGCTAGAGTTTTACACATGCAAGGGTTTACTTTTAAGGAATTTTGGCAAAGCAAAACTTTAGTAACCGAACAATAAGTGGGGTTGATCCTACTCAAAGGATCTCAATTTTAATGCTACCGGATTCCCCATCCACAGTAGCTCCCAGCACAACTGCCGGACACTTTCCAAAACCAACACACGCCAAGTAACCCACCCAATTCCCAAAACCGTTGGTATTGTGACCAAGCCATAACTCGCCCATGACCCTGGGCACGACTATTCGAATAGTTTGAAACTCTGCAGATGTGTACACTTTCACCACAAGTAGGGTACCGCAACACGGTCACCTTAGTGCCAGTGCGGATCCTATCAAAGCCATTACCCACCATAGCCAATCCTGCCTAGCCATCTACGAGAAATAACCAAGGGGTTCTTGACCATCCAGTGAGGCCTACAACCATGACACTAAGTCTGCACTTAGCCTCCCGCTGCACACCTGCCTCCAGACAACTACCAGTCTAGCTAGTGGGAGTTAGACTAAGCCCTTGCCACACACAAGAGTCGAGTGATTGTACGAGATAAATTGGGTTAGGCAAGATGACACATCACCTCGGTTTAAAACAGGACAAAATGGATATCTCCCCACTTGCTTAACCATAAAGGTACAAGCCTACTCTTGGTATTTCACAAAGAAACACCCATCCATCTCATCCAAGTCTTTCTTTCTTTTAAAACCCAAAAGTCATTTTTCTTTCTTAACACACTCACACTTTTATTCTTTGATAAAACATAATATAGTCATGATTGATTAAGTAAAGAGTAACAGGGTCCTAAGCATTCTAGCAGTGATTATCATCCAAATAGAGCATATCATATTTAGAGATAACTAGGTCATCAAGAAATTATCATAGCAATCAAGGAGTGGCTATCCAATCGGGTTTCAGTAATAAAACGAATGCAATTTATAAAACAGGCCAATGGGTTGTGTTTATAAAACTTAGGATAAGCATGCATCAAAAGATGGAATTGGACTTGCCGTCTTCAAGGCCCTCGGGTAACTCCTGCTCGCGGTACAAGTCCTCGGGCTCCGGCTCGCGGTACTCCCCTTCGTACTCCGGCTCGCGGTACTGTCCCTCCTCGTTCACTCCGTCGTCTAGGGCACACACAAACAAACATACAATAAGAGAAAAGCAACAAAGTCTTTACCGATGAGCTCGAAAAGGGAAGTGATTAAATAAAAAGAAAGGAGAGGTATTTTTGGGAGATTCTTGAATGGCTCGGTTGGAATATAAGAAAGAGAGGTGTGTTCGACTTTGGAGAAATTCCGGAGAAGTTTGGCGCATAAAATGATGAGTAAAAAGGATGATTAGGGCTAGTTTAGGGGGTTTTAGTGCCTTTTTGTAATTATTATAAAGGGGCAAGGGCTTTTCTAGGAATATTTTTGTATGGGAAAGGACTTGATTGTAATATAGGAAAAGTGGTTGGGGTGGTTGTAAGAGTGCAGTGGCTTGTTTGTAATTATTCTAAAAGGTCAAGGGTCTTTCTGTAATCCTTTCTAAAGAGGAAAGGGCTTATTTGTAAATAGAAAAAGGTGGAGGGGGTTTTTGGGAAATCAGCCATTCATCCCCTTCCTTTCTCTTTCTTCTCGACCGAACAAAGGAGGGGAGGGGAGGACGGTGCGTCGCGGGCGGCGCGGCTCGACGGCGCGCCGGGCCTCGG
>CM014278.1:87162480-87241952 GCA_004135705.1 Alloteropsis semialata | reverse complement strand
TGAATCTTGCTCGTCGGCCAAACAGGGCTTCTTTTGTTGTTAATTTGCACTAGGGACAAAATTGACATGGCCAGCTCACGAGCTGCTCGAGCCAGCTCACGAGCTGTATCGAGCCGAGCCGAGCTAGGTTTTCTGCTCGTTTGATTAACGAGCCGAGCCGAGCCAGCTCGTTAGGATAACGAGCCAACCCGAGCTAAGCCGAGCCGAGCCAGCTCCACCCATAGCTGCAATGCTAGTCGATATTTTTGCTCGTTTTGTACGAAGGAAATGCTGACCGGGGAGGGATCGTCGACTCGTGGTTGGCGAGGAAGAAAAATACTAATAAACGTGCGCACCGCGTGGTTGGTACTGTCCACTGTGTGGCGCGCACCACTTGCACGCAAGTTTAATTCCGTTTAATTTCGAGAATGACGCTGGATCGCTTCCAAATCTGTGTAGGGCCCACCCCCAGCACCATAGAATGTGTCCTCTGATATTATACACCACAGGGATCGACCACTGATTTGCCAGCGACGCCGGCGCGTGACACGGGCATTAAGTCCTGACAGATCACATCTCAACGAATCCATCATAAAATATATACATTACATTTCTTGAAAAAAAAATCTAAATCTCCCCATTAAATAATTGCAGGAACAAAATACACAGGATGAGATATAGGCCCCGTTTGTATTGGATTCAGATTATACAAATCTGTATTGTAGATAGGGATACTAGAATCTGCATTCTAGAAAGTAAAATCCATGTCCGTTTGGATCCTTGGATTTTAGATGGCTGGATTGTTTGTGGTTGGAGGCTAATGTCCATATTGCCCTTGCCTTGAGCATTTGAGCCAGTACAACCTTCAATGAAGTGGCTTTGAGCAAAACAGTAATTTTGATGCCCAAAATCTGCTGAAAGGTAACATGCTCTGACTTCTAGGATTTTGAGAATCCCAACATCTAGCTACTGGAATCTTCCCCAAAATCTGAGCTGTTTGGAAGCTGAGGAGCTTTTGGATTTCAGATTCTCAAAATCTAAGGCCCCGTTTGGATTGGATAAAAATTATCCTATACAGCCAAAATAATCTCAAACCAATCCAAACAGACAAGATAGTAGTATAGATTTTTAGAATCCCAACCCATAATCTACAATCCCATCCAAACTAGCTATTTGAGGATTATTGGTTGAAAAGAGCTATTTGACATGTATAACATTTCTAGTATCTGGATTATAATCTGAAGATCCAAACAAGTTAGGTTATTACTATCCAAAATCTAGATTTTTACAATCACCATCTACTATTCAGTTTTTTATAAGATCCAAACGGGCTCTAAGTAATCCAAACGGCCCTAAAGTCGCATCCTTGCTCTGAATAAGGCTGCCTGGTGGTGCGATCTGAAACCCAGGCAGCCGGACATGGGTCTTGCATGCGCAGGATTCGCGCCCCGTGACGCCACCGGGGGGCGCTGAGATCCATCCGTGTGTGGCGGCGGAGAGACGGACGGCCCCGCGCGGACGAGAGGCTGGTGGAGCTAGGCGCCATGCATGGGCTGGCTGCCTGGCACGTAACGCTCTCATTTTTTGTAACTTTTTTGAAAAGGTGTAACGCTCACAGATGCAACTGAGCGCGAGTTGGCGGAGAGTGGTGGACTGGTGGTGCACCGTACACGTGAGTTGGCGCGGGCGGGCGACCGTGGGCCAGCTGCATGCGTGACACATCTAAATGATCAAAATATTGTCGCGTCCAGCTTCGTTCTTGTTTTCGCCGCCTGGCGGCTTCACTCCGTCCTGCCGGAGTTCCACTGGTCCCGGCGGTCGCCAGAGCATATGGCGTGGGTCACTTCAAGCACTTGTCAAGCAAAGCCCGCCGGCCAGCTATGCAGACATGGTTGTGAGCGGCCTCAACCTCCTCCTCCCCTCCCCATAAAACGCGGAAGAATCTCGAAGAGTCGCTTCGTCCCATCGCCCATCGCCGCCACTCTCCTTGCCTCCGCCTCGCCCCAGAACAGAAGGCCCAGACGCATCAAACCGCTCTCCTCTGCCCCGCTCTCCCCTCGCAACCCCAAAGAAGCCCCACACGCGAGGCAGCAAACGCGCCGCGCACCGGAAGATCCCAGAGAGCGGCACGAGGGCGCCCCCATTGCGGCATGGCTGATGCTGCGGCCGCCGGCGCCGGCGCCGGGCTCCAGCTCATTGGCGCTGCCGCGGCCACGCTCCTAGCGGCGGTCCTCGTGGCCGCCGTTCTGGGTCGCCGCCGCCGCCCCGGGCCCAGGTCGACGCTGGTGGAAGCGAAGCCCGCGTCGGAGGCTGCCAGCGCGGTCGGTGACGGCGAGGGCGCCGCCGGCGACGGCGGGACGGACGTCATCATCGTCGGCGCTGGGGTTGCTGGATCTGCGCTGGCATACACGCTGGGAAAGGTTGGCATCTTTGTCCAATCCTTCCTTCGTTCGTTCGCGTCGTTCCACCAGGTGGCCGAAAGTTGCGAATTTTTTTTAGATTGAAAATCGGTAGCTTTCGCCGTCTAAAACTTTAAAACTGCACTTATTGCTTGGCGTGAAGCTATTGGAAGGGGAACGGACGTCTCAAGGACCGAAGCGGCGACTAGACGGGGTGAATGGAGCCTCACAAAATTTTCGCGATCGAGAAGGGGCCTATGTCTCAAAACACTCGACAAACGAAAATTCAAGCACTTGTCAAGATCATGTAGCAACTGAGTGCTCACTGACCCTAGGAACAAGTTTCGAACCCAAAGAACTTAGCGAACACGCGAAACGAGCAAAGCAGCGGAAAAACTGACTAGTGCTCACCCAGCCAAAACCGGTTTCACCGGTTTGCCAAACCGGTTTCACCGGATTGCCAAAGCCTTCACTAGAACCGGTAATACCTGTTTCCAAAATCGGTTCCACCGGTTTTTCCTTGGCAGCAACTCGAAACTTGGGGAGAAAAACCTAAAACCACTCAAACGAAGTCCAAACTCCGTGAAATTTGCGCCATAGCTGCGCAAGAACTTGGTGAGTCTTTATCCAAAAGATCTATACAAGAAAGATCAAGACATCACCTCGAATTTCACGGATTTGACCAAGAGCTCAAGAGAGGAAGGACTTCGGGAAAACTCAAGATTCGTGGTGCTCGTGCATGGATTCAGTAGGGGATCACTCTAGATGTGTTTGCACATGTCCCAACACCAAATCCCTCCAAGAAATCCGACCCAAATCGCAGCCAAACTCAAGATCACGAATTCGCCCAAAAATAGACCTGAAAATGGCTAAAAAGAGAAACGCGAATTCATGGAGGAGAAGCAAGAGCTCAGCACAAGGGAGGCAAAAGAACTTCAAATACTTCACGAGGGCATCACCCATACAAGGAAACTAGAGTTCATGAAGTGGTCTCTCTCTAATCTCTCATCCTCTCTCTAAGACATAAGAAAATGAAAATAGGGTTTCAAGTGGTGGAAGAGACACCTCTCCAACCAGCCATCTCCACCATAAGTAATGTTTGGCTAAAGTCTAAACTACCCCTACTGCAGAAAATAAGATACACACCCGCAGAGGGGCAAGATCGTCCAATTTTTTGTAGACGCATCGGACGGACACGGGACCTTCACGACTTCGCTTCGTCTCGACGCAAGCTTCGCGATGGCGCCACGTGCCCTCCATTCCGCCATCCGGCCGCACCGGACGCGCCCCCGGTTTTGAGGCCCAAACCGGCAAACCTGCCTGCCTGGTGGTTTTGAGGCCCAAACCACCCAAACCGTCCATCTCCGCTTGGCCGCCACGCGACCTCCTCGATGTCGACGCGTGTCCGGCCTCCGCCAAGCCTTTGACGCATCCGTCCCGCTTAACTCGACCGACGCCGTCTTCATCACGCCGTGTACTCTTGCTCTTCCATGCACCATGCGGATCGCACGTGACTCCGCCGGACTCTTCGGGTCCCTCGGTCCAAGCCTACTCGTCCATCCTTCACCGCCCTTGGTCCATCGGCATGGACCTTCGCGCCTGACCTTCACCGCGCGCCGTCAGCCGCCATGTCGCATCCTGCACCTGTACATCACGAGTCAAGAGACACATCAATCCACTCAACAGTTGTCAATTACTCATCATCCAAGGGTGACCTCCATTGGTCCTCAAATTCTGTTTGGCCGTGACTTTTGAGCATGGATCGTAATTTTCTCATGAAGTAGAGAATCTGACAGCTCCCGTGCTGCTTTTGCATGATTCGATCTATCGACTAGGCCCTGTTTGTTTTTCTTATAATCAGCTTGTCAGTGAAAATAAGCGAGAATCTCATCAAACACCCTCCTTATTTTCGCTTATTATCGTTTATGTGATAATCTGATTCAGATATTTGAACTATAATAAGCGAAAATTGAGAATCAATAAAATTTTCATTTACCTTAGAATCTAGGCGTGGCTGAGAGAAGCGAAAACATTTGAATTTCAGTAATCTTTCCGTACCAAGTTTCTGTTAGCGGAGATAGCAAAAAAAACAGAAAATAGCTGCACTGCAAGTTACGTCGGTAAACTCTGGAAAGGGAGTTTTCTGGGCCTTTAGTTCGGTGAGAAAATTTGTAAAATTTATTGTAGCAATTTTAAACCGAAGATTAGGAGGAATAAACATGATTTAATTATAAAACTAATTACACGGATGGACGGAAAATCGCGAGATAAATCTATTAAGCCTAATTAATCCGTCATTAGAGATTATTTACTGTAGCACGACGTTATCTAATCATGGCCTAATTAGATTCATCTCGCGAAGTTATCCGGGGGTTATGGAATGAGTTTTGTCATTAATCCATATTTAATACCTTTAATTAATGTTCTAACATTTGATGTGATGGATGAATAGTAAAAAGTTTGAAAAATTTGTGCAACTCAGCAAGGCTTTTGCATCGTTCACCTGCCCGGCCGATGTGGGAGCTGAGCAACAGGTCAAATCAGAACGTGAACTCTACCGTCCTTTTTTGTTTGCCACGGGAGAAGTGGGCCAAGGAGTGAGAGCTCCCGGAGCGGCCATGGACGAAATAGCTGAGGAACGGGGCACTCGTAGTCGTAGCTTTTCCAGAGTCTTTGGACGCCGCAGAACTTGCCGTGCTTGTTCGGCCGATAGAAAGTTAATTTGTCCCCAGACACAGACGGAGAGTTGTTCACCAATCATGATCGTGTACAACGTTTTCATGGACGGATCGAGACATGTATGAGGGCCTCAAGAATTCTAGAGGGTCTAAGCCATGTAAATGTATGGGAGATATTTTACGGTGGTTGAAAGGTATCAGGAGGTACCACGAGTTACATTTTCTATTTTGTTAAGGTACCAGAAGATATCATTTCTATTTTGACATCGGTTTCACCTATTTTGGTACCGTTTTCTAGGTACCTCTTGGTACCTCTGGGTATCTTTTATGTTTCAACCGTTGAATTTAGTCTGATGGACGATCTTAATTTGTTTCAACCATTGTAAAATTTCTCAATGTATTTATATAAAATATATACAATACACAGCACGGGCCGTCTATCATGAAAGTTGGGTGCAATAACAGGAGAACCTCTCGCATCGGTGCCACCGTCCTCCTGTGCTCCCATCCTATTTATAAAACAACTGATAAAATGTGTGAAAAATCAATTAAAAATATGAATTGGTAGATGATGCAAAGGTGTATTCTAATGCAAAATTTAAGACAGAACAAAATTTTGTGCAAGAAGAAACAAAAAAGAGACAGCAAATTAGCGAGTTAGGTGAAATGTTCATTTAAATCTGCAGCCCGCATATATTCATATGCAGATTTGTCCATTTTGTTTCTCACTGCACGTACAAAATGTATCATGATTCATGAGCTACATGTTTTGGCGTAATATGATTCATGAGCTACATGTTTTTTTGTCTCCCATGTCAGCATAGCTGTTAGGCATTCTATGGATTTTTGTGTTTGCTTTGTGGCCCAATATATGGCAATTGCTCATACTTTTTAGATTTACTATCCGCTTTGGATTTACTGGAGGACTAAAAAATATTATAATTTCAAAGGAATTTTCACGAAAAAGCTTGTGCTATAGATCAAGTATTTTTAGCCTCTCACGTCTTTTTAGGGCTTCTGGATGTGTCCACGGCTATCTCTATTCCAAAGAATTTTTGCCACAAAGGATAAATTTTATATAGCAGTTTTTTCCATGTTGTTGCATGTCAATGTTTTTTTTTGTCTTAGCATTTTTGGCCCAATGCATTATATAGCTGATGTCTTTAGGTTTCTAATTTCTCTAAATTTATTGAAGGGGTAAAAGCATTTTGAATTTTTTTTGCAAAATAAGTGTGCTGAACCTCTTTTTTTTTCCTACCATAGGCTAACATATGTCGTTGCATGTCTCTAGACATGTGTGTGGGTTTTTTTTTTCAAGAGCATTGTAGGCCATATTTTGTAACACTTCATATTCTCTTTTAATTTATTGGAATCAGAAGATTTTTCAAATTTGAAGTACTTTTGGCTAAAAGTATTTGCGCTAACTCATCATTGTTACCTACCTTGTTTCAAGGCTATCAGATATATTTATGAATTTTTTGTATTAGGGCAGGCTCAACGCAAGCCGCCACTAGAGGTGGTCTCGTAAAGAAGTTAGCTGCCATATAGATGGTGAAGGGATGAGGCTATTGACCTCACAACCGAGACAAATGCTCTTTTGGTCCACTTGCATGTCCCCAATTTGCATGATGTCGCTTTCACTTCACACATGCACGGCTCCTGATTGGTTTTTCCTTGGCTCCAAGGCTCCCAACGTCTGCTGCAGCAAACGCTTCTGCGCCGTGTTAGATAAAAGAATCGGATATCTTTGTAGGTCTCTCTGGCAGCCTGCGGACCCACCAATAAAGCTGATTTGGATATATAAAGGTAAGGGGAAAGTTGAGACTTCTATTCAGCGTGGAGTGTTGGCCTAGAGCATCTCCAACAGCATATGTAAATTAGGTAACCTAAAATCATATTTAGATATAAGAGAGAGAAAATTTTAGGTACTTCAAAGTTGCTCTCTCCAACAACATATCTAAAACTGGTGACCTATATTTCATCAAGGACTAATCCACAAATAAAATCTTTTTTCAAGGGCTTACTTGCAAAATCTCCTATCCTTATCCTTTCATTCTTCCCCACCCTTTCTTCCTCCTCTGGATCCCGTGGGGGTGGTTGATGGGCTCACCCACACCGGTGCCCAATGCTGCTCGCAAGTGTCGAGGCCAGGCGGTGGTGTCTCGCGCCAGGGCCTAGTAGGGTTCATCGGTGCCGAGGCAAAGAGGCGCTTGCTCGCGCTCGGTGGGGCTCGCCCGCGAGCGGCATGGTTGGCCTCCTGGCCCTTGCCAGCGTCTGGCGTGCTCACATGGAAGGGGCGAAGAAGAGCACGAAGCCCGTCCTTGCCGCCGCATACGTGGGGAGAGGCGAGGACGCGGAGGCAGCCTCGGTGTCGCGCTTGGATGGGGAGCTCAAGGCGTGGGTCGCCGCCACGGCGTGCCGCAGCTCAGCCATGGCGCTACTGCCCCCCGCAGCTCGGACTTTCGGCGATGTCAGGCGCGGAGCGGGAGCAAGAGAAGAGGTTGTTGGCTGACGTGGCCAGTTTTAGGTTAGGACCTATTTTGGTTGGTTGGATCGGTATATTTGCATATTGGGGAGAGAAATTTAGGTCATAGCCTAAAAAAATTTAGAGATAGCAATTCATATAGCAATGCTGTTGAAGCAGTTGTTTTAGACTTTTGATAGTTTTTAGGTATACCAATCCAATATAACAATGCTATTGGAGATGCTCTTACATACTGTTTTTGGCCGCAGCGTGAGCTATAAAGCTCCATGTTGAGTTGTCCTGGAAAATGGGTTGTGTCTCGCCTATGCGAGTCATCAAACTTGATTGCACGCCTACTCCGAGGAATGACTGCCCGTAATAGAAAACAATTGCAAACATCTAGAAACATTCCCTAGACCTCAGCTTGTGGCTTCATGAGTCTAGTAAAAAAGAATATATAATTAGTTCATTAGTTGCACGTGAGTGCGACATTCTTTGTTCGCGCAAGCTATAGCTAGTTTACCACATGCTACGACAAATCCTGCAAAAGTGTCGTGATCAAGCACAAATCGACGGACGTTGGAGGTGCTACGTGCTAGATTGATCACTCCGTGCCAGCACACATGAATCGAAGCGAGACGCCGGAGCACGAGAGGTGCATGTGTGCATCTTGCTGCTATCTTCGTTTTAGGGAAGTGACGGGAGATAGCGCGCGCGCCCTTTTAAGGAAAGCACGGAGTAGCTAAGTGATATTGTGTCCGGCCCGACATCAGAATAATCACTGTTAATGGACCACGCAATTCACGTGCCCGGACGGGCTTGGCATCATGTTAACACGTACTTGACTTGACACCGAGATCAACCTTAAGGACACGATATATCAGATAGCATCATATATATGTATCCGTGTCATAGCCACGTAGACATATGTATCATGTTGTGAATGAATTCAGGGGGTGTTTAGTTCACCCCCTCTCTTCTTCATTTTGCATAATACATGTTTTTCAATGCACATTTTTCTCTCTATGGTACGCGACCCAATGCATAAAAACACCATACATAACAACATCTAAACACCCCCAAAGTCGTGTTCGTTGGTCCTTTAGCAGCGCACCGACGGCATGTCCGCGAGGTCGATCAGTTTTGGGGACCACTCTGCACAGTCAGCTGGTCCCACCCGTTCAATAATGATCGCCGTTTATATCTTCTCGTCTCTGTCCTACAGTATGCTTGCTCGTCATGGGGTGTGCAGGCAGATCGATCGAGTCACGTACGCGGCTACACCTGCCTAAAATTAAACAAATATATCCAAAAAGAAAAACCCCACGAAGACAGCAAGCCATGGACGCGGCCTCCATGCTTGCATGCAGATAACCAGATAAGATCACAGCGAGACATGCCAGCGCAGACGAGAAAACAAAAAGGATAAGCAATCTAGCCAGGAGGCTACTTGCATCTCGATCGATCGCCAGCTCAAAAGAGTATAGGTCGATCGTGTGCCTCTCTTTTTCCTAAAGGAGAAAAGAAAAAGATCGAGAGAGTGCACGGGTTGGTGAGGCAACCTCGCTCCCAGTTGCAATAACACCTCGTAGTACGTTCGCTCCAAAGAAGAGAGAGCTAGCTAGCAGGACGGAAAAGGATCGGAGGCGGACGAAGCACAACCAGATTTGAACACCTACACTTGACCGCGCGGAAACTGAAAGCGAACACAGGGGCATGCTGCATAGTATATGCCGCATGCATGGTCTCCGGGTCTCCGGGGAAAATAAACGCGGGCGAGGAAATTAGTGCTAGAGATTAGTACAAATAATCACGCATTTTACGTTATTTAAACGTTAGTTCATTCTTTTTTCTCATTCGCTGCGCGCCTGCGCCACGAGCTGAGCGCGACGGCACAGATTAGACAGGACTGCACTTGGATCCCAGCCGTCGCCGTCGCCGTCGACGGCGAACGTGGCGGGGAGCCGTGCGCCGCCTGCTGCTCCGCCCCGTGCCCCGGCCACCACGCAAGCAGGCAGCGACAGCGCGCGGTGCCCCGCCCGATCCCTGCATGTCACTGCCATGCTGCCTCTCTCTCTCTCTCTCTCTCTCTCCGACACCGGGACCGGGACGGACTAGCCCGCAGCCGGGTCACCTGTCACGCCATCCACGACGCTCCGGTGGTCTCCGGCTCGTTTGTCCCCCACCGGGAAAAGGGCTGCAGGCCGCTGCCTTCGTACACGTATCCATAACGATCCTGACGCAATCAGACCTTGCAATTTGCACGCTCCCTGCCAATCCCCGCTGCAGCTGCAAATGCATGTACACGACTATCTACCATGGCACCATGCACACCAGTGGTAGAAGAATATAGCGCCGGGAACTGATCCAGCGCTCGCCGCCAAAGTTATCCTCCTCGCATACGGGCATGGACGGATGCCGCCGCTGCTTATAAATTTCACATTACTGCCTGTTTATTGCTTCCTTCGTTCCTAACTCCTGAAGAGAGCTAGCTATCCGATTAGATTAGCCATTGGTGGCCCGTGAAGAAGGTCGCGAGGTCACCGGTCCAAGAGCTTCTTCAATTCGACCGCCGCCGACACTCGTATACCGTACTGGTCCGTGCATGGCTGCGTCGTCCTTGTCCTCTGCTGCGAAGGGCGGTCTTCTCCACTGGGCTCGCACCGGCCATGGCGCCGGCCTCGCGAGGGCCCTGCTGCCCGGGTCGTCGGCAACGGTGCGTTCGTTCGTGCGCGATTCTCTCGTACTCTCTGTGCCACCGTTCAGTTCACAGGCCCCATAAATCTCTCGCGCCGCGCCGCGTGGAACCGCGTGCGTGCTTTTGAGATCCAAGATTTTTGCATATTCGTTTCTCGTTCTCGTTCTCGTTCTCGTTCATTCCGGCCATGGCCGCGTCGTCCACGATGGCGGCTCTCCCTGCCGCGATGAGATCGATGCTCAGAGCTCGGGGTAACCGTGTTCTTCTCGCTGCTCGCGACTTGCAGGCCGGAGGAGGAGGAGGAGGAGGAGCAGGCAGCTGCGTGTCGCGTCTCCCGCGCCGGTGGCAGTCGTCGCTGCCGCAGCTGGACCCCGCCGACAGGTGAGCCACACGCGCAGATCCCGATCGGTCTCCAGCTCGATCGATCTCCATTGTTTTCGCCATTTTACGTGCGGGCCGCAACATGAATGCGTGTGGATGCGTGTACGCGCATCAGGTCCGACGAGGAGAGCGGCGGCGGCGAGGTCGACTGGGACAACCTCGGCTTCGGCCTCACCCCCACCGACTACATGTACGTGATGCGCTCCTCGCCGGAGGACCGCGGCGGCTTCCCCCGCGGCGAGCTCTGCCGCTACGGCAACATCGAGCTCAGCCCCTCCTCCGGCGTCCTCAACTACGCCCAGGTCCGTCGCCGTTGCCCGTTGTTCCATTCCAGGATTTCCAGAACCAGCGTGGAGCTAGCGCGCAATTAATTATTATTTCTCCAGTAAATAAATTATCGACGACGACGATAAGATTCCCTACACGACACCGCCGTTTCTTAACCAAAATTTTCCTCATGCCTCCAACCACCGTGTTCCTGCCTTCCACAGGGGCTGTTCGAGGGGATGAAGGCGTACCGGCGGCCGGACCGCGCCGGGTACACGCTGTTCCGGCCGGAGGAGAACGCGCGGCGGATGCAGCACGGCGCCGAGCGCATGTGCATGCCGGCGCCGACGGTGGACCAGTTCGTTGCCGCCGTCAAGGAGACCGTCCTCGCCAACAGGCGCTGGGTACGGTAATCCTGTGACGAGTTCCACGCGAATGCGCGTCGAGCTGCTCTAGTCTCGGGCGACATTGATTTGATCTGTCCGCGCTCGTTCCAGGTGCCGCCGCAGGGGAAGGGAGCCCTGTACCTCCGGCCTCTGCTCATGGGGAGCGGCCCGATCCTCGGCCTGGCGCCGGCCCCCGAGTACACGTTCCTCATCTACGCCGCGCCCGTCGGGAACTACTTCAAGGTCAGTGCCGCCGCCGTCCCGCACCCACCGGTTGAACATGATCGTCGTCGAGATCGAGCCGGAAACGAGACGTGAACAATCACATCCCCGCGGCCTTGCTTGTTTTCAGGAGGGCCTGGCGCCGATCAACCTGGTCGTGGACGACGAGTTCCACCGCGCGATGCCCGGCGGCACCGGCGGCGTCAAGACGATCGCCAACTACGCGCCGGTATGTACGGTCCCATCCGTTCGTTGCCGGTGGCCTGCGTTCCGCCGCGCATTGTGCGGTGACTGGAAGGATGATCGTCGGAAATGGTGATGGCTTTGCAGGTGCTCAAGGCGCAGATGGACGCCAAGAGCAAGGGGTTCACGGACGTGCTGTACCTCGACGCCGTGCACAAGCGCTACCTGGAGGAGGTCTCGTCCTGCAACGTGTTCGTCGTCAAGGGCGGCGTCGTCTCCACGCCGGCCACCAGGGGCACCATCCTGCCGGGGATCACGCGCAAGAGCGTCATGGAGCTCGCCGCCGACCGCGGGTACAAGGTCAGCAGCGCCCGCACTGAACCTGTTTCCGTCCCCTGCATCTTGCAATCGATCTTCAGCAGCAGCTTACTGAACCGAACCGTCTGGTGGTCGGGCAGGTAGAGGAGCGCCTCGTCTCCATCGAGGACCTGATCGACGCCGACGAGGTGTTCTGCACCGGGACGGCCGTGGTGGTGGCTCCGGTGTCGACAGTTACGTGCCAGGGGCAGAGGTAAGAAAGATCGCAGTCACATCTCCATCGCGATCTACCTGTCGTGTGTCACAGAAGACGAGGACAAGTCACTTGGTTTTACTGGGTGTTTCAGGTACGGATTCAGAACCGGCCCGGACACGTTGGCGCAGGAGATGTACGCGACGCTGACGTCCATCCAGATGGGCCTGGCTGAGGACAAGAAGGGATGGACGGTAGCAGTAGATTAAGCTGTCAGCATGGGGCCCATGGCCATGGAAGCGCCTCAGCTTTCATACTCCTATATACAGTATATTTATTATTATTATTAGATTGGCCATTGTGCGCTAGCCGTCGCCGGAATTGTCATCAGGCAGAAAAGCCTGCAATTGATCAGCATGTACGTAGCTACTATCCGGGTAATTGGGAAAAATAAATCGTGTGCGCTTGATGGGCGATTGAGCAGTAATTGGTTTGGTTCGCAACTTCGATGTGCACTGATCTGATCTTCCATGGCATCCCTGCATCGACAGTTCCATTTCAGTGTTTGGTGCACTTCACGAAGGTAGCCGTTGCCGTAGAAGGGTAGCACAGAGCGATCGCCTGGCAGATTTTCGTCATGGATGAAAAGAACTTGCCCCGAACTGCAGCAGGGTCAGAACTGAAGTCATTTTCTTTTCTTCGAGTACACGTGGGCATCCCAATCCGAACAAAGATGTTTGGTGGATGTGTGTAGGGTCCTATCGTGATCCACAGCAAGAACTCGGTAATACGGGAACGACACGGGTCTTCCTTCCAGCAGGGCGGATGCTCGAGATCCTACGAGGACACACGTGGATACGTTTTATTCGGAATGCGGAATCAAAGCTCCAAGGTTCCAGAAGCTGTGTAGTATTAGGAGGTTGGGGCTTCATACTATTTTCTTAATAAATCAAGTGATTTCATCGACATGGCCACCTTGATCTACCTTGTATCTCACACGATATATCATCCTCCAGCGATGAGGCAGTCCATTGCTTGGAAGCCAGAAAAGTGCTCACAGCCATACAGCCAAGGGATCGCACAGAAACTGCAATCACGCTGTAGACGACCCACTAGACTTGGCATTCAGCAGGCAGACAAGCAGGAACAAACAACCAGCTCTGATCAGCGTGAAAGAAGATGACGTATTAACTTCACTAGTTCAACATAATCATATACAACTTGGCACGAATCGACAGGCGTACAGAACAAACCCCAACACGTTTCCAGCTCGAATACAGTACCCAGGGCAGATACTATACAGGTTTCTCTCGTACATTCCATTGACAGCACCAACAACCGGCTAATAACGACGACGAACGACCACTAACACAAAAAAAAAATGCCATTCGTGAAACAGCGTTTGCCATCAGATCATATCACCAGCGCGGAACCGGTTCTTAGTTCCTGCTTACTCTGCGGTAGGAGCGGCCCGGTAGTATGCGGGCACTGTGGCAGGGAAGAACATTTGTCTCACGCCTTCAGCTTTGATGATGGGGAGGATGATGCCACATGCACCCTGCAGAGAACCATTTCAGTTAGAAAAGGTAGCAAGACCTATGCATAGAGTAAATTAGACCATGAGTCAGCTTGTGGGTATACTTCACTGTATTGTTGGAAGTATTTTGCATTTGCATAATACTATATTTTTGAATACCCATTCTAGATAGAACGGCAACTTAAAGAAAAGGGTATATGCAGCATTGCAGCATGGCCAGATTATACAGGCGTTTTTACAAAATCACAATCAAATCAGTGGTCGTTCTGACCAAATAAAACACTAAAAAAATGCTGGCTAATTATACAAGGCTTTGCACGAAACTACCATGTTTCGGATTGTTCCAAGTGAACGGTATGTCAAAGATAAAATGACACCATGTAGTTTTCTCACTGATGTTTCCTGGATGTTAATGTTAAAGTGCTATGCAATTCTAAATTATATGACTGCCACAGGCTGTCACTGTGACATAATAAAGCACAATGCAGTGAAAGAAATAAAAGATTTTAGGAACTTACAGAAATCAGTCTGGCTCCAATCCACATTCGTTTAGGTGAAGGAAGAGGGAGCATCAGGCGGCCAACACCATAGATAGCAACAGCAAAGAAGTGTGCAACTAAACTCAATGGCCTAGGATTAAGACCAGAGAGTAAGGCAATAGGCCCATTTGAGAAGACACCTCCGAGGCTCAAGTAATCAAAGCAAGCTTGGCGCATCTCGTTCCTAGCTTGATCAGGCGAGGCACTAAAGACCTTGTACAGAGCACCAGCCAATGTGTTTATCGTGGATGCAACTGGCTGAAAATTTGACACCATGTTAAGAAACAAATCACATCCTGGTCTTGTGGGAAAACCAGATAGTAGCTAATGGAACAAAAACTGACCTTCCGCAATGTATAGAACGATTCAAGGTATTTGCACAGGGAAGATGCATCATGCAGATTGCGAAGGGGCTTGAGAAGATTACGTAGGACAACAATGTCAGATAATGCGACAGTCATTCCTCCACCAGTTAAAGGATGTCTCATATTGAAGGCATCCCCCATCAAAAGTGCACCAGGGGTTGGATGTGGAGCAGCTGGCATGCTCCTATTTGGCATTGTTCTTATGCTTCCCTTATCAATGGCCGCTATAAAAGAGTCATAGATTTGTGGAGGAATCTGACAAGATACAAGCACGAATTATGACATCTAGATGGAAAATTGGAATGAGTAATCAGTAAAAATTACAACAGCAACAAGATCAAGTGATTTTTTTAAGAAAAAAAGGGAACAAGTACCTGGGGTGCAACAACAGTTTTCAGATAATTTGCCATTTCACCACTCGCTATGGAAGGCACCTTCTGACCAGGGACATCAACCAAACAACGCACCTCAGTGCTGCTTATTGGGTAAAATAGGATGGGCGAAGGATTGGCCAAGATAACATGCCCATGGTTCGGGTGAGGAAGTTGGCAATTCTCCAAGACCAGCCCCACAAAGCAAGATGGAACATCAACCTAAGAACATATTTCTATTAATATCCACGGGGCACAAAATCCAGCAAGAAGAATAATGTTAAGCACTACCTTTGGAGAGCAAAGGACACGTCGTAGATTTGAAAAGCAGCCATCACATACAATTGTTAAGGGTGCATAGGCCTTTAGTTCATCACCTGACTTCGTTTTGTATTGGACACCCTTAACAGTACCGTTTTCTTCAACAAGTGATGTAACAGTTCCTTGCTCTAATTGGACACTGAATGACCACAATAGTATGTTAAATATTAACACATGTATTTGCATAAATAATTCAATGTGGAAAGACAAGAAATATATATAGAATTAAGAACAAACAGGGGAAATAACATGAAAACTAGAACATACTAAACAAAAGCTCCAATATCAATAACTCCTGACAAATTAAACATGACAATAGATTGAAGTGTCTTTCACATCATCCGATTAATTACGATTTGTCAACAATTAATCGACTAATCAGTCATTGGACATTGATCAGGTGCATTGACTAGAGTAGTTAGCCTAGTCGACCAATCAGATGATTAATCTTTGGTTGGTCACAAGTAGTGGGTCAAGTAACTTGGGCTTAGAATCTCGGCCCAGTAGGCTCAACCACATGTTGCAGCTCTGCTTTTGACCTAGCATCGGTCCTTCCGCTGCCTATAGGTGAGCACGAGCAGCACAAGGAAAATTTATCCTGCCCGCGGCCTCCTCATGCACTGCGCGGCCACCGCTGCTTGCTCTTTGGTTGATTTTACATGTTGGGCAAAAGACAAAGTAAATGACCAGCTCCTGACCTACTTGTAAACTCTAGTCTCTATTCCATGCTTTGCAAGATATCAATACCTATATGGGTTAATTATATTTACAGTCAGGTATAGCTAACTAACTAGGCAATAGGCAGCCTGGGCCGCCGACTGGCCAATTTGGTCAGCTAGCCAACTGACTAACCGTGCCTAGTCATTGACTAGTCATGATTAATCACCTAGTCAGTGCCCAGGTGACTAGAATCGACTATACGACTTGAAAACAGAAGTCATATATAATACAAAAAATGGAAAAGTTAAACCGAAAAATGTGTCAATAACTATGCAAAGAATATGGATTATTGATATTACTTCGGCAAAGACGCAGCTTTTTGACGCATCCTCTGTATAAACCTTCCATTGTGAAAGCTCCTACCCGCAACATCAGAATGGAACTTCTCCAAGGGATAACCAAGCTTTGTGTCCCTCCCATCTTTGAATAAAGCATAACCAAGGACACGCTGAGCATCAATTTCTTCTACACAATCTGAACAGAACAAAAAAAAATAGTGTGGGTATAGTAACTTAAGAAAACATACTAAAATAGAATGAGGTACACAGTGAGTGCTTTACCTTCAAGGCCCAACTCGATTAATTTTAAGTAACCCCCAGGTTGCAACAGTTCACCCACAATTCTGTCAGGTTCTGTCAGGTCTCTCTCAATAACATGCACCTGACGGCCATCCTGGATTCCCAACAAACAAAGGCGACTAAGAAACAAAAGCTACATAATGTTGTAATGATTTTGCATGTTAAAACAAACAGAGGAGAGCTCGAACAATATAATACAATGAAAACAATTTTATCCAAATGAAACAAGTTTCCCAGTCCAATAAGGCAATAACTGCAGATAGGCATGGGAAAAAAAATCATTAGGCACACCATTAAGACAAATAGAAAGTGTAAGGCATTACTACTATTTAATCTTGAATAGTACTCGAATACTGCCCTGCAGGCCTAGCTGTATACAAGGTAAAAGGTAGACGGTTTAAGATGGTCTCAGGCATATGTAGCTGGCTGCGATAATTTCTTTCCAGCACTTTCTTTCAGATCACAACTTAACAAAAAGATAAAACGAATAAAGTGGGTCAGGAGCTTTATTGATTACTTTGTTTCATACATATAACCATTTCTAATGTAACATTATCTTCAGACACATGTGAAATAGTGAAGTCAAGTAGGTTAAAAAGTTGATTGGGCATTCCTCTTTTCTTTGACCTAAATTAGTTAGGCAATTCTTAATGGTGAGAAAGAGCACATCAATACTGTGTTGAAGCCACTGCCATCTACATTTGAGGAAAAAATTGTCCAGAAACATTTTCTTCAAGGTAAATTTGCATCTTCATTGAAGAAGCTTTAAGCACGTCTAATCACTTTACTAGGCTGAGCAAGTCTCCAAAACTCCGTGATTCAAGAAACCTAATGTCTAAGGCTTGTACATATAAATCTTCACTTAGCTGTTGCTTTCTCCCTCTCCCCCCTCAGCTCTTTCACTCTCCAGACAAAAAAGCTGTGGCCAAGAAAGACGAAGAAGTGACAAATCACAGTAGCAAGGTGATGAAGCATTGCAAGATTGCTTTAATTGGAGGAGGAAAATTTTCCATTCACAGTTGCACGACAATGAAATTTGGCAGCACCTAACGGACATAAGCCACACAATTCTCACGTCCACAAGAAACAGTGGGCAGTGGCGCTATAAAGACAGAAAACTCCCTTTCCAGAGTTTACCAACATAACTTGCAGCGCAACTATTTTCTGTTTTTTTCTTCCCTATCTCTAAAACTAGCCTACAACCGCTAACAGAAACTTGGTACGGAAAGATTACTGAAATTCAAATTAAACGGATGCGTGTTTGTTTCCCCTTCTCTCAGCCATGCCTAGACTCTTAAGGTAAGCGAAAATTTTCTTGTTTCTCAATTTTCGCTTATCATAGTTCAAATATCTGAAGCAGTGTGTTTGGTGGGATTCTGGCTTATTTTCACCGATAGATCGAATCATGCAAAAGCAGGACGGGAGTGGTCAGATTCTCTACTTCATGAGAAAATTCCGATCCATGCTCAAAAGTCACGGCCAAACAGAATTCAACGTCCGTTCCCCTTCCAATAGCTTCACGCCAAACAATAAGTGCAGTTTAAAAGTTTTAGACGGCGAAAGCTACCGATTTTCAATCTAAAAAAAATCGCAACTTTCGGCCACCTGGTGGAACGACGCGAACGAACGAACGAAGGATTGGACAAAGATGCCAACCTTTCCCAGCGTGTATGCCAGCGCAGATCCAGCAACCCCAGCGCCGACGATGATGACGTCCGTCCCGCCGTCGCCGGCGGCGCCCTCGCCGTCACCGACCGCGCTGGCAGCCTCCGACGCGGGCTTCGCTTCCACCAGCGTCGACCTGGGCCCGGGGCGGCGGCGGCGACCCAGAACGGCGGCCACGAGGACCGCCGCTAGGAGCGTGGCCGCGGCAGCGCCAATGAGCTGGAGCCCGGCGCCGGCGCCGGCGGCCGCAGCATCAGCCATGCCGCAATGGGGGGCGCCCTCGTGCCGCTCTCTGGGATCTTCCGGTGCGCGGCGCGTTTGCTGCCTCGCGTGTGGGGCTTCTTTGGGGTTGCGAGGGGAGAGCGGGGCAGAGGAGAGCGGTTTGATGCGTCTGGGCCTTCTGTTCTGGGGCGAGGCGGAGGCAAGGAGAGGGGCGGCGATGGGCGATGGGACGAAGCGACTCTTCGAGATTCTTCCGCGTTTTATGGGGAGGGGAGGAGGTTGAGGCCGCTCACAACCATGTCTGCATAGCTGGCCGGAGGGCTTTGCTTAGCTGGATTTCTGAATTTCTCCGAATTTGTAATTTTGTATGCAGATTTGGTTATTTTCCGCTTATATTTTCCAGAATTTGTAGAGGTGCTGTCCACAACCAAGGCGTCAATGTACGGCACCCTGCGGCCTGTATCCATAACAGTCTTCTATAAGGAAAAAAAAATCTGATTTTAGGGTAAACATACTAGCTTCAAGCCCAATCCTAATTCCAATTATATTAAATATATAATACTCCGTTCAATCGAGATTCTGCAAATAAAAAATAAGATTTAATGGAAGGCTTGCCTAATTATTCTGTTGTTGACGACAATAGATCGAGAGCTCATGCGGTGCTATGACTTGAGAATTGCTAGCCGCCTACAATTGAGCGCTATGGGTTGTTGTATTTTTTTATCAATCACATAAGGCTCTGTAGCGCATGTTGCAGCTCATGTAGATTTGTTTACGAAAGTTCCATACTCCAGATAAGCACTAGCCTTATGGATCCATCATCGATAACCTCCTCCACATAACCTAAAACATCCATTGTGTGGATTGTTTATAAAATTCATGTGGTCAACATAAAAGCACCAATACGATGGTTCCCACAACCACAATTGTTTAACACATCTAGTTGTGGAGTCGTACTCCGTATTTATGAAACACGCAGTCCAACACAAGAACTGGGTTCAAAAATTACCAGGCAAATAATCGATCGCGAGCTAACAAAAGATCTCATGGCCAGTGTGGGGAAGATCCAAGAGGTTACAGCACACAATGCAAACTACACCACGATACAACCGCTTCCTTTTTGAGCCAGGGCCCGTGACCCACGCCATATGCTCTGGCGACCGCCGGGACCAGTGGAACTCCGGCAGGACGGAGTGAAGCCGCCAGGCGGCGAAAACAAGAACGAAGCTGGAGAGAGAAGCAGACGCGACAATATTTTGATCATTCAGATGTGTCACGCATGCAGCTGGTCCACGGTCGCCCGCCCGCGCCAACTCACGTGTACGGTGTACCACCAGTCCACCACCACCACCACTCTCCGCCAACTCGCGCCCCAGTTGCATCTGTGAGCGTTACACCTTTTCAAAAAAAAATAAATAAAATGAGTGCGATACGTGCCAGGCAGCCAGCCCATGCATGGCGCCTAGCTCCACCAGCCTCTCGTCCACCGCGGGGCCGTCCGTCTCGCCGCCGCCACGCACGGATGGATCTCAGCTCCCCGGTGGCGTCACGGGGCGCGAATCCTGCGGATGCAAACCCATGTCCGGCTGCCTGGTTTCAGATCGCACCACCAGGCAGCCGGATTCAGGGACTGTTTAGTTTGAAAAAAAAATTGCGAAATTTATTGTAGCAATTTTAAATCAAAGATTAGGAGGACTAAACATGATCTAATTATAAAACTAAATACACGGATGGACGGGAAATCGCGAGACGAATCTATTAAGCTTAATTAATCCGTCATTAGAGATTATTTACTGTAGCACGACGTTGTCTAATCATGGCCAAATTAGGCTCATTAGATTCGTCTCGCAAAGTTACCGGGGGTTATGGATTGGGTTTTGTTATTAACACACGTTTAATACTTCATGCACGTAAGATTCCTTTTGATGAATAGTGAAGTTCGAAAAGTGTAAGTTTTCAACAGGGCCTCAGAGCAAGGATGCGACTTTGGAGGTATCTCATCCTGTGTATTTTGTTCCTGCAATTATTTAATGGGAGTATTTTTTTCAAGAAATGTAATGTAGTACTGTATATTTTTATGATGGATTCGTTGAGATGTGATCTATCAGGACTTGAATGCCCGTGTCACGCGCCGGCGCCGCTGGCAAATCAGTGAAAGATCCCTGTGGTGTATAATATCAGAGAGACACATTCTATGGGGCTGGGGGTGGGCCCTACACAGATTTGGAAGTGATCCAGCATCATTCTCCGCAGCCCAGTTTAATTGAGTAAGGTAAGTTTAGAAAATTTAGTGTAGCAAAACTAAATTGAAAATTAGAAGTGCTAAATATGATTTAATTATAAAATTAATTACACGGATGGACGTTTAATATTCTTAATTAGTGTTCTAATATTTTGATGTGACGAGATAAATAAAAAAATTTATAGAATTAAACATGGGCCCAGTGGTGGGCGTCACACAGTTGACAGTACCAACCACGCGGTACGCACGTTTATTAGTTTTTTTCTTCCTCACCAAGCACGAGTCGACGCTCCTTCCCCGGTCAGCATTTCCTTCGTACAAAACGAGGCAAAAATATCGACTAGAAGTGCAGCTGTGCAAGCAAGTGGCTTTCGACCATTGACTTTTTCCTCGTTTGACTACCTGTCTTCTTTCTGCAAATGTTTGTGCAACTACTAGATAATATACAATTCAAGCACTTGATACAGACCTGGCGATTTCATCTCACCCCATCTGACTAAATAATCCTTTCGTTTCAAATTGTATCTCAATGCTGATTTTTCTAATGCACATTTGACCATTTGTCTTATTTAAAAAATTTATATCAGTATCATTTATTTCGTTATTATTTGTTTTATTATCGAAAAGTAATTTAAGTATGACTAATTCTTCTATTTATTTGTGCTAATTTGGAACGAAGGGAGTATCTAAAATATAAATAAAAACTCAGTGGCCTTTTTCTGAACAAACATAATTCGTTGATTTTTTTGTTTAATAAAAATAATTGGTCGAAAAAATCAAGAAAATTCAATAGTAACTGATACTCCTGCTTCCAACCGGAAGGTGCCCGTCCGCCGTCCGGCTGTGGGGTACAGGCGTGGCCGCTTTCCGGAGTTATGGACGGATGGATCCACAGCCACATGTGCGCGCACGGTGGGCGGACACGGCGACCCCCCGGTGGGGCCGGCCTCGTCATGTGCTCTTCATTTACACGCCCGAGCCCCACTGCATCTGTATCTGCATGGTGGAGCTACAGGCGCATGATGGATGCGACGAGAGGTTGGTTTTGGCTCCGAGCACAAATCCGCTGTTCAGTGAATTGATTTCGTGCAGACCGCTGCGTTAGTGACTGCTAACCACCGCTATCACGTCCAAGTTTATATACAGACAGAGACAGGTCCGCAGCGCGGTGAATGTGGAGCGAGGATCGGAGGAGGGAGAGACTCTGGAATTTGGGCACCCGTTCTACCAGACAGGCAGGCGCTTGTTCCCAGTGGCGCCCGTACCCTCCATAGCAGCCCCGGGCGTCTCAATCCGATCGGGTTCGTGCTCGTGACCGTATTCACCGCGAGGCTGACCGTGGATGGAAAGCAACCGCAGCGCACACGGCCCCGCTGCCAGCGCCCCGCGGTGACGCACACGTCGCTGCCCGGCCGTCCAAATCGGTCGCGACGTACGTCACGTTAGATTATGGGACAAGCTCGCCGTAAATTTTCGGATGCCGCCCCGCCCGTGCCCGGGCCGGCTGGTCTCAGACTGTCGGGTGGTGGGGAGCACGAAACAGCTCGAATCCAATCAGGACGCGACGCCGCGGCACTTTAAATGCGGGTCAATCAGAAAGGGATGCAGCGTGATTGGCGTGAAGGCGCCAGCCCCCCGCGCGCGAGGCACACGTCGGACACTATTCCTCCGGGAGGCCGTGACCGTGAGACGAGACCACGGACCACGGTCGCGCCACGTCGCCGGCGGCGCACGCAGGCCGGCAGGCGCTCGCTGCCCGGGGGCGGACACGTGGCTCTGCCGCCCGGAGAACTCGTGCGCTGGAGACCGGCTGGCTGTGGCCTGTGGCTGTGGGTTGGGGCACTGGGCACGCCGCGCGCCGATCGATCTTGAAGTTCACCAGGCCGGCGACGGCCAGGACCAAGGCCGTGGGAATTGAGATCGAGTGAAGGCCGATGGCAACGGCTAACGAACTGTACTGAGACATTATGCCGGCATCTTTCGAAAAAGAAAAAGATTATGCCGGCGAGTCAAGTGCTCCGACCGTGATGGTAGAGTTTTTTTCTGAAAAAAACGAGACCAAATGAGCGTACGAAAACTTTTATTTTTCTCGACAGTACGAGCCGGGTATCCCAGATCTGATCCGAGAGCTCCCACTACCAGGCAAGATCTGGCAAGGCAAACAGAGGCGGCTCGCGCCTGCCTGCCTGCCGGCCGGCGGCAGCGCAAGTGGCCGAGGCCGTAGCCGATGGCGTGTCGCGCAGGCACGTCCAGCTCGTCGTGTGGCGCCAAACGAAAGGCGGCACGAGTTCGTTCACCGCGCTTTCTCACGTCTTCCTTGTCCTCTGTTTGCTGTTTGCACATGGCGTGAAGAGGTGAAAACGGACGACGGGTCCACGAGTCGTCGTCGTTTGCTCTTTTCTTACCTGCCACAGCTTTTTTTTTTGGGCAAGCAGCGAACAATAGACAATACGAGGAGGAAGTTTTGATTTTTGAATCGTCGTCCTTCCCCCAGTGAAATTCAGCCAGGCAACCAACGAGGACACGGCGGATTAGGCCAGTCTCAATGGAGGGTTTTATAGCATTAAATTTCAATATTACATCAGCAAGATGAAACTCATCTGGCACAATTACCTAGTTCTCAGTCTAGATAACTGTGAGACTAACTGTGCTGAGAGAGTTTTATGGGGATGAGAAACTCCTCTCACATTTGATGAAACTCCCTCTTTCTCTCTCCTTGCCACATCAGCAAATTTGATACACAACTCACGCCCACACACCCTAGTGCGCAAGCTAGACCTACATCTTATACCTAGGCTATAAAGCAAGGCTGATAGGTCTGACTTGATACACAACTCACGCCCACACACCCTAGTGCGCAAGCTAGATCTACATCCTATACCTTGGCTATAAAGCACGGCTGATAGATCTGACAGTGGTGGCATATGTGTGTGAGGCAACAAAATTTATTAAGGTGAGGCCCGGGAGCATAGAACAAAAAGCAACCGGAGATCGAACCGGCCAGGCTACTGGTTCATTGGTTCACTGGTCGAACCAATGGTTCACTGGTCGAACCAGTAGTTTAATAATTATTAATATAATATTAATTTCTTATAACTTGTATGAAAATATACATCTTTTGCAATAATTTGTATGTAAACACATCAATTATGACATAATAGATGGATGAACATAGCAATATCATAATAATTTATTGTCCAAAGTTTCAATTAATACCTAAACATCAAAGTAAGCACTGGTTCACTGGTTCACTGGTTCAATGCAAAACCGGCAAGTTCAACCGGTTCAATTGCATAACTGATCTTTTGCTTGAACCGAACCGGTCAGTTCACCGGTTCACGGTTTTTCCGGTCCAACCAGTGAACCGGTTCAGTTTTTTTGTTCTATGCCCGGGAGTCGAACTCCCGACCGGCCGCTCGTTCCCCCGCGAGCAGACCTACAACTACTGCGCTACGCGCGCGTCATCTGCTGCGGTTTTGCGGTTGCGGATAAGAAGAGAACGGTTGGGCGGTCGGCTGATACGCATCTCCCAGGCAACGATCCTGAAGACAGCCCAGAACCAGAATCCATTGACGAGTTCATTGCATCCCGGAACGGTCAACTGAAACATCAGACGCAGGCGTCGTGTTCCTCTGTGTGACGGAACCAGATCGAAGTGCCCTGCACTCTAAACCAACAGAGCATTCCACACATAAAACAAGCATGAGTTGTTCAATTTCTGCGACTAGCACAGGTGTCATAGTCATACACACAAGCCCAGCCAGGCACCTCCAAAATGCATCCCGATCAGAGCTGCAAACATTCTTCAGCAGCCTATGGGCTCCTATTCCAACCAACTCAAGCCATCAATCCTGAATATGCGCCCAGCTCGAGAGGAACCACTTGTTCCGTTCAGGTACGTGGATTTGTTTCGTTCTATTTCAGCTGTGGGGTATAGCCATAGCAATCATCATAGTTGGCACTGGACTGGGACTGGGAGCATTTTATCTCATTAGTAAGCTTGTATTTCTTTTTATTCTATAGCCTGTGAATGCAGGGTGTGGGCGTCTGTTCATAGAGAAGGAAAGCAAAACATCAACCAGCGGTTTGTACTCGGCTCCATCGGCTATCATCGTTGTCAATCCGGTGAATATAGCTGTACCGGTTTTCTCTGATGTAAGTCACCCCAGACCATATTCCTCGAACAAGAAGGATGCTTGCAAACACCATGCTTCCAAATGTGCAGACCACCTGCGCACACAAATGAAGCGGTTTTACTGAAAGGAACAAATGAAATTTACGACACGCGTCAAGACCGTGAGGCCTTTTAGCATGTGCTACCCAAAGTACCATATTCTAGTGATGCACCCACTGCAAATTTTGTAGATATTCTCTAAGCGGACAATAAAATATTTGGACTTGTCATCTTGCCGAAAATTGAATTTACTTTGAGAAGTCCAAGAAACAAACTGGACATGGCATTTGTTCAATATCTAAAGCATTTCTTTTAGAATTATATTTAAGCATTGAGAGGCACGTGACAAGAACATTGTATGGGCTCCCCATTTAAATGCAGTCAGGAAGAATTTCCAAAAATGCTGACCAATGTGAGCCTAATTAATGTCTCACACAAATCTGGCCACATGCTGATGGAAAGATGGATACAGTTGCCTGACCTGATATCAGGAAGTTGTGACGCTACCCTAATTGAGTAATTGGTGTGTTTATTGCATGGATCAACCACTACTTGATATCAGTTGGGAAGACCAAGTAAATTGGTTATTGTGAACAAAGTTTTTCAGTTAGTATGTTGCCTTCAATATGGAGTGGATCAGCAAGCTACTTAAATCCACACTATAATTCTTAAGGTTGTTTTGATCCTACATGATATTTTTTTTTTCTGATTCTTGCCAATTTCTTTGTCAGCTAGTACAGCCACAAGCTAATCCGACTTTCATTCAATAGATCAGCTCATTTAACTTGCTGCATCAATTTGCAAGAACAGAGAAAATATCCAAACACGGTCCAACTTGCACCAGCCCAACAAGCCTGATATGTATTATGTGCCAAGGGCCAAGGCTAGTATGTATTTAACAAGCCCAGAATAAACTGGAGATCTTATTTCAAAAAGAGAAAAACTGTGGATGGATGGAAACTTATTTTCATAGTTTTTTACAGTGATAAGTCTGGTAGCCTCACAGTACCAGGCCTGGGCAGAAAAAAAATCAGCTAGACTCAGATGAGCTCTTTCCTGTCCCAGCACCAAAAAATCCTCAGGTCTAGTGTTTACACCGTCATACTCTTGCTGTTTCCTTAAAGCATAGTTACAAACCCATTCGACAGGATTCATTAAGAAAGGGCATACTTAGACAATAACAAGGCTGTAGAGGGGATTGATTGCCCAAGACCAAATACTCAAATTGCAGATGGGTTTCAATTCACAGCATTATCCTAAAAGTGATTGGCTGAACATTTGATTGGCAGAGGGGTTGATAGCGCATTTTGTTGTTTTGCTAATCAACTATCATAGCAACTGGGTCAATAAATAATAAACACAGATAAAAAGTGAATGGCTGAACATTCACAACTGGGTCGATAAAAAGTGACTGGCTTCAAGTCACAACATTGTCCTAAAAGTGATTGGCTGAACATTTGATTGGCAGAGGGGTTGATAGCGCATTTTGCTGTTTTAGTAATCAACTATAATGGAAACTGGGTCGATAAATAATAAACACAGATAAAAAAGGCTCCCACAGGGCATGTAATCTGCACATACACTCAGTTTTTAGCAGTAGACCCAGCTAAAATAGAAAATGGATGGAAATAGAAAAAAACGCTATCGTCCGAATGCAGTTGACAACAAGAATAAAACTAGCTAGAAAGTATAAGGAGTATGAACTTATGAAATGCCAGATGCAGGGTGCCAGAGCGGCTCCTCAAACAGTACAAATTTACACCATAATGAATAAGAAAAACCCCCATTCACATAGTATGCTCAATCCTTCAATTGCATATATTGTAATCTAAAACTCACATCTGGCAAACAGGTTTTTCAACATATTTTACAACTCAGATAATTAGAGTTGACATTTCTGATTTATTTGCATCCTGCCTACGGGGCTAACTGGAATCCAGCCAGTGCTCTGAGTGGTCACATGCTACGCAGTCATTGTAGCATGTTCATCTAAAGGATGGCTGATACACTATCATGTTATGAAGGTGTCTGCCAGGCAGGACAGAGACGAGATGCTGCACGGACCAAGCTCAAGCTTCCTAGCTGCTGTAGAAGGCAAGCCTCAGGTTGCTCTGATACGTTACCTGTGCAGCAGCTGGCTTCAAGTGATGTATGCTTCTACAGTTCTACTTTGGCTAGTTCTACCTAATTATCTTGTTCCCTATGCATTATCTGTACCAAATCTTGAGCTATCTAAAACCTTTGTCATTCAGTAAGCCTTATGCACTTCACTACACTCATACTATCAGTTGTAGCGTGGATGGGCGAGAGGATGGCGAGCGGCGGCAGCGAGCGCGCGACGCCGTCCTGGCGGCCGGCGCCGAGCACGAGAGCGAGGAGAGCACCGGAGAAGGAAGCACACGAGGCAGTTGCCCCAAAGGGCCAGAGAGATTGATTCAATCTCTGGCTGACCTCCATTAACCATGATGTCCAGTACTTATACACAACGAGTACAAACTCCACTAATTCAAATTACAATACGATAACTGTCCCTCGACATGCGCATGGCGTTCCGACGCTCCCTTCCTTGGACCTAACCGCCACTTGCCTTGTTCCTTCTCTGGTAGAGGTTGCGCACCATAACATCTCTCCCCTCCTCGTGAAACAGCTCGTCCTCGAGCTGGAGCGAGGGATGGTTGTCGCGGAACGAGTCGACGGGCTCCCAAGTCGCGTTGCCTGCTGACATGCTCGCCCGCTTGATCCGAACATGCCATGTTCGCAGAACACGCTCTGGGCGAGGAAGCAGGCGTCCATCTGGCAGTGCTGGGAGATGCTGCGGCGTTGCCGGTGGTGTGCCGTGACAGGGCTTGGGGACGACAACATGGAAAAACTCGTGGATGCAGGCGCCTTCAGGAAGATGGAGCACCATGTGCATCAGGCTGTGGAATGTTGCCGGCGCTTTGGTGAGGCCGAACGCTGCCGTCTCGATAGCAGACTGTATTTTAACTGCATTTCTTCTCATGTTGAGAAAATGTCTGCGCCCTTTCCAACCTTTGTACTTCTTCAGAATTGAAACAGCTGCTTTATCATAAAACTGGCCACTTGAAGCATTAGCTTGGTGGTACAATCTCGACACGGCTGCTAGTTCATCTATATCCTCTTGAGTCATTCCATATTCATCTCTAAGTCGAGCATTCTTTTGCTGCCTCTTCCTGAAAGAAAAAGCACGGAAAGCATTCTGGATGCGAGCTGCTGCTTAAGCTGTGTTTCTTACTGCTGCCAAAGAGTCCTTCATTGAGAGTTCATCTTCCGTGCCACCATGCAGTTGGGCACTCCTCTGAGATATGATTTCCACTGCCCTCTCCGCTTCAACTTCAGCTGATCCTTTTGAAGCGTCACTTTCTTCTATAGTAAGTGATGCAAGATAGCTTGTTAGCGACACTTCTGACAGATAACCTGCAAGGCCAGTATACCCTCGTTCAGAAGCCAGGAAAGCTGCTGTTTTGCCAACTGGGTCTTGCGCAGTGGGATCGGTAACTGCTGTCGCCGATGCACCCGCAGCAAGAAGGGCAGCAACCATCTGTTCCCTTCCAAAATAAGCAGCCCAGTGAAGTGAAGTCCATCCATTTGTGTCACGAAAGTTTAGACCAACACCAGCACTGAGAACTGAAGATAGTGCCCACTCATAGCCTAGTGCAGCAATTAAGTATACCCAACCATCTGTTCTCTGCTCATGCTTGGACAGAGAAGTTGTTCCATTGAATCCTTTGAGCTTCACTGATAACCACTGTTGTAATCTACCTTTCAGCAGTTCCTCCAGAATCTGATCAACCATGCTCAGTTGATTTTCACATCCTAGTTTGAGTTCATCAATCAACCTATCCCAGAGCTCTTCTTTCGTCCTAAGTTTGGGACACAGTCCAGATTGGGTATCACCATCTGTAACTTCAGAGTTTCCATTCTCAGACAAAAGCATTCTAGGAAATTTGGCAAGAAACAGTAACTCTTCACTAGATTTCAGGGATCTAGAAAATGGTGCAAGGTCTGAGAAACTAGAAGAGGTTGGTTTTGAGCGAAACTCAAATTCTTTGAATGCACTGCAAACTTCTCTGTTCCCTGAAGAAATGCAGACTCTGAGTTTTCCGCTACTGTGCAGTGGTGTGTGGCTGATCTCATAGGAAATTGCCCATTCTGGAGAAATCTCACGAATGCTAAACTGCTTTGTCTGTCCCGACGTAAGTCTTGAATCTGCTGTAGAATAGGGTTCAAACTGACCATGGTCAAATAACAACTCTGTTATTTCAGAGCCCTGTGAATTGCTTGCAAATGTTAATGGCGCTCTTGTTTCAAATCTGGGTTCAGAGAGCTTTCAAGCCTACTATCATGAGCTGAAAGAGTATCAGTTCCACTGTTCCCCTTATTTCTCAGCATAAAGTTCGAGGCTGGTGAGTCAATGGAGGCATCTGGTCCTAAAAGAAATCTTTTAGCAGCAGAAAGTTGTATGCGCAAATCACTGCTGTCTATCCTTCCTGGTAGATGATATTCTGAATTTTGCTGACACTGGACATCTGACTGGTATATAGATGGAATTGGCAAACCAGAACTAGAGTGCAGCACATCTTCCCATGATGGTGCTCTATTCCTGCATAAACCTTTTTGTGTTCCTTCTGGTTGAATTTGTTTTACCTGGTTGTCACCTGGGATGGCCGTCGTGTGCACGACGGTTAATGGGCTTGAGTGCAGCGCCGGCATGCCGTCGAAACCAGGAAGACCATATGGCCTCAATTGAGGCAGCTGTGGATGCGAGCTTGACGCCATGGCACTGGCAGACAGCGGTGGAATCTCGGTGGCGGACGTCGGTGCGTGGCCTTCACCCACATCGTAGTCAGGCATGTTGAAGGGAGATGGATTCGGCGCCGAACAGGACGGCCGGTCGAACAGGCCACGCCACCGCGACGAGAGAACCGCGGTCCGCCCGGCGTCGCGGAGGGGGAGGAAGGAGAGGACGGACAGCAGGGTGGCGTCCGGAAGATCGCTGATTCGATCTCTGGCGTCCCCCGCAGGCCGATCTGAGGTGCAGACCCCATCCCTGCCCTCGGAATCCGGGCAAGCGCCTTTGGCCGGCCGGCCGCCAAATTCCTCACCGTCGGTGTCGACTGCCCGGTGCGGCGGGCCGTCGGAGTGCGGACTCGAGCCCGTGGGCGAAGGGGGAGGGCTCAGGCAACACATGCCTATTCGGTACCCTCTCTGTGCGGTTGACGACGGCGAGAGGCCGCACGATGGCCAGAACGGCGGTTCGAGCCTGCCAGACGGTTGTGCCGCGGGCGCGCCTGCGCGCTCTACCGGCCGGCCTTCGAGCTCGGAGAGGCACGCTGCGAACTGCTCGATCTGGCGCAGGCGGTAGTAGGTCGCCAGCGTGAGGTTGTCCAGTGCGGCTGACGGTGGAGCCGAGGGGACGTCGTTGCGTTGTAGTTGTCTGGCTTCGACATCGGAAAGGAGCGCGGCGAACTGCTCCACCTGGCGCTGGAGGTCGTAGATCGCCGTGGCCAGGGAGTCGATGGCCGCGACCGGGATGGCTGTGGGCAGCGTGGTGGGCGGAACAGCGGCCGGCATGGTGCTCATGGGCAGCGAGGTTGCTGGTTGTGGCGCGGTGGTGGATGAAGCGGCTGTTGCGGCCGGCGGCGCAGACATGGCTGTGGTGGAACTTCCAGCGATCGGAGCCTAGGTCTCTGATACCAGATGTTGTAGCGTGGATGGGCGAGAGGATGGCGAGCGGCGGCAGCGAGCGCGCGACGCCGTCCTGGCGGCCGGCGCCGAGCACGAGAGCGAGGAGAGCACCGGAGAAGGAAGCACACGAGGCAGTTGCCCCAAAGGGCCAGAGAGATTGATTCAATCTCTGGCTGACCTCCATTAACCATGATGTCCAGTACTTATACACGAGTACAAACTCCACTAATTCAAATTACAATACGATAACTGTCCCTCGACATGCGCATGGCGTTCCGACGCTCCCTTCCTTGGACCTAACCGCCACTTGCCTTGTTCCTTCTCTGGTAGAGGTTGCGCACCATAACACTATCTGAACCTATTTTTTATTTTGCTGAAGAACTAAGGTAATCCCCTAGTTTAATACATATCCAAATAATTGAGCATTAACCAATAGCCAAATTTGGCAAACTCTCCAAGCAGGGTGCAAAGGATGCCTCATCAACATAAACTAGATACTTGATCCCTGAATCGAGATGCCCTTGAGAAGAACAAACTACACGCCTACCCTGCTATCCACGTTGCAAGCACAGCACTTAACCGATGGAATGAGCATCAGACAAGCACTGATAAGTGATGTTCAAAATTGGCACGTAGCAAGCCACCAAACAGCTCAGCATATGAGTGAGTCGCTCACCTCGAGAAGGCCCTTCAGGATCCATAAGAACGTCAGAACCAGCACGCCATTGACCGAGAACTTCACCTGCACACGCACGAACAACACCAGATCAGGGCCCAATAACGAGAGATCCCAGCATCGTCCCCCTGCGTCGCCAATTTCCAACTGAAATGAAATCGAGCAGAGACAAACGGAGAGCGGAACGGACCAGCTCGGCGGGGACCGAAGGCGGCAACACGGACCTGGCGGCGCGGCGCGCGCGGCGGGAGGCCTTCCTGAACACGGAGTGCAGGAACCGGGCCAGTAGGTCCAGGCTGCGGTCCTCGTCGTCCTCCTTCTCCTCACCATCATCTTCGTCCTCCTCGCTGCCGTCCCGGTAGGAAGCGGTGGCGCCCGACAGATCGCCGACCCAGGGGCGGGCGTCGGGGACGACGACGACGGCGTCGGGGTGTCGGCGCCGAGCGGCGCGGAGGAGGCGAGGTGTAGGGGAGAGGCGCAGCTGGCGGGGGGATGCGGACGTGGAGGGGTGGAAGCGGTGGCGGGATGCAGGGGCGGGGAGGAGAGCGGGAAGGATGGAGGTCGAGGTCGCCATGGAAGCGGAGCGGGGGAGTCTGCGAGCTGGTTGGGGGATATTTAATTTGTTGCCATTGTAAGAAAGGTCACATATTGAGCTGCCATTATAAGAATGGAATCAACAGATTTGCCCAAAGAAACGTGTTTGTTTACATATTTGCCATTTTTGCTGACGTGGCGTGCCACATCCTCACGCCAGGGTGGATCGGACGCGTGAAATGACCGTAATGCCCTTGCCTTTTCTCTTAACCAGGAGAACGTGAGTCTCTGTTCTTTCTTTTCTGTCACTTACGTGTGGGCCATCTTCTTCCACCTCCCTCGGCGCACTGGATCCCCACCACGCGCCACGACCCGGCGACGCCGGTCATCACCGTGGGGGACTGTCGCTCCCTGCTGGAGCTCCGAAGTCGCGGCCGCGCTCAGCAAGGCCTGCGGGTTCAGCCTCACCTACGCGGACTCCTCGCTGCAGGCCGCGCTGTCTCAGGACTCGCTCGCCGTCGCGAACGACGTCGTGAAGACCTACACCTTCGGCTGCCTGCAGCGGGCCACCGGCACGGCCGCGCCGCCGCAAGGGCTCCTGGGGCTCGGGCGCGGGCCGCTGTCCTTCCTGTCCCAGACCAAGGACATGTACGAGGCCACCTTCTCGTACTGCCTCCCGAGCTTCAAGTCGCTCAACTTCTCCGGCACGCTGCGGCTCGGGCGCAAGGGCCAGCCGCAGCGCATCAAGACAACGCCGCTGCTGGCGAACCCGCACCGGTCGTCGCTCTACTACGTGAACATGACCGGCATCCGCGTGGGCAGGAAGGTGGTGCCCATCCCAGCGGCCGTGCTGGCGTTCGATGCGGCGACGGGCGCGGGCACCGTGCTAGACTCCGGCACGATGTTTACCAGGCTGGTGGCCGCGACGAGGTCCGGCGTCGCGTGGGCGCGCCCGTGTCGTCGCTGGGCGGGTTCGACACGTGCTTCAACACCAGCGCCGTGGCGTGGCCGGCCGTGACGCTGCTGTTCGAAGGGATGCAGGTGACGCTGCCGGAGGAGAACGTGGTGATCCACAGCACGTACGGGACCACCAGCTGCCTGGCCATGGCGGCGGGGCCCGACGGCGTGAACACCGTGCTCAACGTCATCGCCAGCATGCAGCAGCAGAACCACGGCGTCCTCTTGGACGTTGTCCTGGCCGGCGTTGTCGCTGATGGGCCCATACGCGTCGATGGCCAGCCCCGTCGCGATGGTGCTTAGCATGGCCAGCCCGGATTCCTCCTGCTGCTTTGTAAGTCCACATTTGGATTGTTTATTTACGGCCTTTTTCTAGCTGGTGTCGTCATACTCGATTGAAACGAGAACACCGATTGAGGAACTGGCGAGGCGAGGATAACAGAGGGGGGGAATTTATCTGCGCTTTGTGTTGAAACGTGAGCCGCTGCCCTATATGTTGTGCGACGCGCGTGCAGGTTACTACTGAATCGATAGGAGATTGCGTTGCCAAATATGCTTGTCTTCCTCCTCCGACGCAGTAGCACACCTCCGCTGGCGATCAGCTGTGCGCGGACCGTGGTGGCTTGCCTCTTAGGGAGGAGCGACGCACGCGGTGGCTCAGGTCGGCGAGCAGGGCACCGGCGACATGCAGACTGAGCAGTGGACGTAGCACACGAGCTGTGTTGGGGCAGTGGCGACGCACTAGCGCGCGAGGACGAAGCGACATGTCGTGGTTCCGGCCAGCGAGAGGTAGAGACGACAGAGCTGGAGGTAGAAGAAAGGTAGGGTCCACATGTAAGTGAAAACAAAGAGATGTCTACCTGTTCATTGTATATAGAGAAGCCAAGGGCAGCATTGTCATTTTGCGTCACCTCTCCAGCGTGGATGTGTAATTTGGCACGCCACGTCAGCAAAAATGGCAAATATGTAAACCAAACGCGTTTCTTTGGGCAAATCTGTTGATTCCATTCTTATAATGGCATCTCAATGTGTGACCTTTCTTAGGATGGCAATAAATTAAATATCCCGCTGGTTGGTGGTTTCGTCCCGAGTTCGTGCCTGTTACTTTTCTTCCCTTTTCTTATCAATTTTACATTTTTTTTTTCGATTTCACTGCAATAGACGGGTTCAGTTTTACATTTTGTTTCGATCTCACTGTAACATTGTCCAGAAATGGGCACAAAAGAGAAACAGCAAGCATGATTTTGATATTATGAAAATAATTTAAAATGTTTTTATTCATGAGAGATAATGTTTGTCCATGAAGATATCTTGACAAAATTTGTTACATATGTAATGTTTGGTTTAAAAAATGTTCTAAGCATAGAAATTAAATGTTTGAAACTTATAATAAAATTTTTTAGAAAGTTAAAAAGACTTATTGTAATTTCACCTACGTTTCTTCCAGGACAATAAGCAGAAATCTAGAGTTAGATTTCAGAATAGAGAATATTTGGAGATTGAAAATCCAACGACAAGTGAGCATCTGTAAGAATATTTGGAGATTGAGGCCCTGTTTAATTCACGTCACTTTCCTACCTCGTACTACATCGAGAACCGTGTCAGTTCATTTCTTCTCTCTGTGCACGCAACCCAATGCATACACTCTTCACTCTTTCACACGAATTAAACAGGCCCTGAAAATCCAACGACAAGTGAGAATATTTGGAGATTGAAAATCCAACGACAAGTGAGCTTACAAGTGAGCACTTTAACCAAGTTCATAGAAAAAATTTTAGAAAGTTAAAAGGACTTATTGTAATTTCACCTACGTTTCTTCCAGGACAATAAGCAGAAATCTAGAGTTAGATTTCAGAATAGAGAATATTTGGAGATTCAAAATGGAAGAAGTACCATATCATTCGTAGTGAGCCTGCATTGCTCAGTCTCACAACCCTCTGTATCGGACCAAACAAAAATAAAAGTGCGATGCTATTGTTAGAAACGTATTTTTATTTTTATCGTACTCTGAACCACCTGCGCAGTTTATATTTTGTGATACACGCGTTAAACATTACAAGTTTTACCTGCAAATTACAAGCAAACAACATGGCGGAACCACACGCCATCAAACTGCTAACCCAGCTATGTCACAAATTCCAGGCTCCAGGCCAGTAGTACATTACCCTTTGAACCAGATCGCAAACTTTTCACCCCTTTGATTAGTCAACTGTACATGATGGGTGGACACCAGAATCCATGTCACCAAAGACTTTCGGATGTGGTCAGATGGAGTTAGCGCACCATCGAGCCGCCTACTTGTTACTCCACTTTCATTGAATCTGCAACATCAAAATCAAAATGGACCTTCAGAAATCTCACAAAATTGAACGCAGCTGCAGGAGAAATGCAAAACACAGCAAACGGAGGAACTGCTGCAAAAGCACGAGAATTCTCCAAGGTACCAGCACCGGCGCCTGAAGCGAAAGCATCCGGAGCGATGGTGTGAAGTTCCTCGTCCCAAATTACTCCTCTCTGCCAAGGGGAAAATACTACAGTATTAAACGTCGTTGGTTGTTGCAACTTGCAAGGCACTTGAAGCTATTCGAGGGCGCCCAATGCAAACCTGAGGAAATGCAGGTAGCTGAAGTAACTGCTGAACCGGTCTTGCTACATGAGCATTTGCTGGATTTGGGGTCATCCCATATGATTCTGGACGCGAGAAACCTTGCTGAGATGCCCTGAACAGATTAAGATGCACACTGCTCATTTGCGGACTGTATCCCGCAAATGCGGCGCGAGCATCTTGTGAGCAAAGAATCTACAATGACAAGGATTAACAAAAGATCAGTCTATGGGCTATGGGAACGGTAAAAGATCAATCTTTGCCCCCGGAGATGGACTTTGCGATCTTACATCTTGCAGATCGAGATCGCAGTTCAACTCAGGACTGATAGCTGAGAGCTTCATTGAAAGGAACTGAAAAATCCAACACAAACATTAACACAAAGCTTCAGTCTTTGGCCAGGAGAAGTTTTGACAAAACTTCTAAATAGAAGCTTTATTACACTTACCTCAACCTGCCGCTGCAGAGATTGTACATAGTTTATGATCTCATCAAGCATCATGGCCTTGCCTGTAATCTGCCATATCATAAGCAACACGCTCCCATCGGTTAGAGGCTCAGAGCACGCCATCATCACATCAATATTAGCATAATCATCTGCTTGATAGCATTCATACCTTGTTGCAGCCTGGGACAAGGTCCTGAAGAAGCTTCATCCTTTCATTTATCTTTTCCCTTCGAAACTGCATTTCGAATGGCCAAGCTATGATAAGCAAGAGACTCGAGCATTGCAAGATCATTGCTTATGTTGCCCAAGAGATAGAAGTTACTCTTTCTGCAAGGCTGTGGCTATTGGTGGCTTGGCCGCGCTTTGCCCGGACATGCACGTAGTCTTCTCTGTTGGTACCAGCATCACCTGCCTTCTCATCAGCACACTCCACGCTGACTTCTCGCTGCGACAATGCACCGGCTTCATCCTGCAGTAATACATTTACAAGTAAAATTGAATTAGACACATTCTTAAAAAGAGAGGACTGAGATACAGCACAACCGATGAGACAGAGCAGTGATAGCTTCCTTACTAGAGAATGCAATGACGAGCTCTCCTCTCCAGAACCCTTCCTTTTACCACCCTTTAAACACTTGCCTGTGTTCATATTTCTACTTTGCTGAGTATCTGGTAAGAGTTGGGAACATGGAATGTTAATAGACAGAAGCTTCACAGATCAACAAACATTATTCCTGAGAAACTGAACTGAGAAAAAATATACCCCCAGCAGAACTGTAAAGCTGAACTCCCTCCTGCATGCCTACATTGTCCATTGGAAAGACAATAGGCTCATCAAAATCCATGGTATGGTCTAGTGAAGCAAGAAGGTTAGTTCTGATTGTGAAGCACTGGTTCTCCCCTCTTTCAGGATCGGTGCGGGGAGGGGAATACATCTACCAAGAAACAATGACTGATCTTGTCACACTGCGAACTGGAGAGGTAGCTGTATTCATCTTGCAAACTGAAGGTACATAGATCCTGCCATGAATTTACATACTATTGAAGAAATGGAGTCACCAACCTGTGTGTGATACTCAGACTCAGTGCAAGGTTGCGATCATTTTTTGGGAATGCCCTGCAACCTTCTAACTTGCCAGGTTTGCCAACTGAAGAAGCTTTACTTAAAGGGTGGAGTAGATCGGGAGCTGGACACAGTCAATTCCTTGCAAGGCTCAACAAGGAACAACTAACCCTTGCAGCCTTACATAAAGATTGTCCAAAGTGAAAAGGTTAAGTAAGCCTGGTGCAATAGACAAACGCAAGGGCAAAAGCGGAAACCAAGTCCTGGAATAGAATTGCTGGTACTCGTACTACCAACAACCATGCACCAGCTGGATCACATCCAGAGATCAGAATAAAGAGAGCTCTGAGTGAAGATCGATTACAGTTGGTACTGCAAACTGAAGACCTAGTGACCAACCCAAGGATCAGATGCTACTGTCATCTATTGTATGTATGGGTCAGCCCATAATAAGGTTAATTATTATGCAATGAACAGGGCCCATCTAAGTTCAAACCCTGTGAACATGCCACTATTAAAGTTCTGTCCTCCAGATTCTCTTACCAGCCCAACTAATGAGCCTACAGTTTTGAGAAAGTAAGCAATTTTCATCAGAAGAATATAAAGAACTCTTGAAGGATTTACTTTTGAGCATGGACCAGTTCTAGCATAAGAAGTTGAAATGGACTCCACAAGACCACAATTCAGCATAACAGCATAGATGCTGAATGCAAATTAAGTTACTGTAGAGCTAAGTGTTGGACTCCGGCAATGCGGAAACAAAGTTAGTTGCCAACTTGCACACGCACCGCCACACTGGACGGTATTCTGAGAATTCAGAAGCCATAGAATCAGATCCACGGAACGGAACAAGAAAGAGGGCAACAGCTAAGAAAGTGCAACCTTCAAATCACAAGGGGAACCACGGAGTCGCAAAAAAAAAAAAGGGAACCACGGAAGCAGATTAGGGTCTACGATCGAGAATAAGCCAAAGAGTTAGCTGGTTGTATTCCTGTGGCCAAGGTAGGGGATTCCTCAAAACTCAACAGTGCGTACTGATCCTCCAACCATCCAAATTCAATGCCAGAACTATAATTGATGGATTTACATAGATTATCGACACATCGACGTGATCACCAGATCTTTATTGCGGTAATCACCAGGAGATTTAGAAGCCAAGTTTGGCCGAGATGAAAGGGTCAAAAATGCTGGGACTTGACCCTTTTCTCTGAAGCAAAGATCAGAACACTAATAAATGATTGCTGGAGAGTCAAAACACTAATAAAGAGCAGAAATCGTCGGGTAGAAAGCCAATGTCACTTAACGAGTTAACAGTTCTCTTTCTTGCCTCTAATTCCTCCAAAAGAGAGGGAGTGAGGGAGATAAATGCCCGTGCACTGTTCAAAAAGACAGAATGCTCATGAAGGAATGAAAGCAATCTGCCATCTTCAAAGAAAACATCATACTGCAGTACTTCCAAAGACTAAGATATAAAGTACTTGTCCTAAATGCAAAACTATTGGCAAAGAGCATGGCACAGTTATATAAGGTACCAACAATATAGGAAGATTTTCTTATTACCAGCACGGAGTTCAGAACTGCCGCGCCCCCTGTTCCCCCTCTTTCGATCAGATGTTCCGCTATTCCTCACCAGCCCCTTTGCCAGTGTGAATAGTGCTCACCATGTAGTAGCATGCAGGCATGTGGCTACGACTGAAAACAATGAATGGCTGCTGGAGACCCCACTTTTGCCTCCAGTCCTCCACGGCTCCACCAGCCTCTCACTTTTTTTTTCTTAAACATAGCAGAAAGCACAGAAGTACATCCCTTGGTGTAGAATACTAGTCACCACAAGATTGTTCATCCACACTGGCTTAAAAATCAAACTAGTATTTCCCAACAAGCACGGCATAATGCACATTGTCATACTGTTGTTAGATGACAGCACAAGCAAAGATAAAGGGACCTTTCCTATGTAACAAGCAGTCCATCAGTGTCCTGTTTCACTTGAAGGCCTTTCAGAATTGCCCATTGTTGCCACCTGCTTCTGCTGCTTGAATTATTATCGAGAACAACAGCGGAGAGGGGGAAATGGTAGGGGCTGGATGCCGAATAATACAGTCAAAGCAAAGAACTGCATGCAGCAGGGGCATCCTGCCTGCCAGAGTAGAGGTGCATGGCCACCACTCACCGTATTGGATTCTGATTCTCACTGTCCGGAAACCTGTAGATGCTTGTTGGCGTTTGTGCAGCACTTTTGCAGTTTCCATCGTACTACTCTTGTTCCCTAGGTAATCCGTGAATAGGTTAACTCAAGGGAATACAGATTCCGCCTTGCTGCAAAGTATGCTGGATAACAAAAACACATCATGTAATGTATTTGTATTTTACACAAGATAGAAGTGAAGAGTGACAGTTCAGAACGGTCTGGAGTTAGCACTGAAACAAAACACATCTTATTCATTTGTACGCCAGGCACCACCTACTCATTTGATAGACGATAGAAGGTACAGCAGATAAACAATACAATTATACACACATGATAATCCAGCACCGACGTATAAGTACGTAACACACAATTACTTTTGAAGCGTCCACACCTAGTGCACTTTTTGAGTGCAACAACCACTGCATAAAGCATATACACCAACCACAAATTAACCTAGAACCAAAATTCAGATCAACAATCATAGCAATGAGATCTCGTGGCAGTAAAACATTTGAATACTTACCCCATCTGGATTTATAAACTCTTTACTCCCATGCCCTCCCCCACAATCTTTTCAGGGCACCAAACCACAAGCAAAGAGTCCATCTCACAGAAAGCTGAAGCTTTCTTGGGCTCTGAGACGTCCCGTACAGCTCTGATTTTAGTACTGGTAACGGTGCTCAGTCCTAGTCCAAAAGATAGGCCATCAGAAAGCTAAATCTCATGACAGATATTTCATGGTTTAATAACTTGATATCAAATGATAAATGAGGCCAATAGTCAATAGAACAACTGTAAACAAGATGCACGCGTACACCAAAAAAGTGTCCTTTCTGCCTGTGGTCAATGTAAAGTTCACCTTAAAGAAATTGTGCAATCTTTGGTCCCCCAGCTCCAAGCCACCAATGGTGTAGGATGATCTCTCTATAGTTCATTCAATCCATCATAGGCCATAGAAAGCAACATGGTATAAAAGCACCAGGCAGAAATGCTTTACAAGGTCAGCAAATTATGATCATCCCACACTATCCCCAATCTGATATGACTGAATTGCTTAGTGTAATGATCTGGCTAGAACCGGAAGCACCTCAAAGTTCAGAAAAAAATTACACTATCTGGAAAATGTGGATGATTCAAGAATAAGCCTTTAGCATCAAAGTGAAGATTCTGCTCAAATGAATATATAAGACCAGATCCCGGAACCATCAATCTCTCCAATCAAGAGAATCTCTTCAAATTTTCCTGGACCAGTTCAAACATTATAGAAATGTATTATCAACTTTTGAGAACCATGAGGAGAATAAGGACATGGAGATTACAGTTTCATAGTAAGAGGTTCGTTAAATGCAACATTATATTATATTTTCCATCATAAACATGAAACCGGGGACCCATAAAAATAGATAAATAAATACGTAAATGAGGACATACAAGAATAAGAAACCAGAAAGAACCATGGCAATGCCACTGAAGGTAACACTAACACACCTAGAAAGAAAAGAGAATCATCCGGTGCTTTCAAGAATCACCAATGACAGCAGCAAAACTGTTACACCAGTAAGTGGTGCGCGTCACACATACAACCATGACAAAAATTAAATATGTTTTACAACTTGGTACAATTTTATATTGGTTTCGGTCAAGTATTGCACAAAAACATACGTGATCGAGACTCACAAGCATCGCGTCCTCTTCCTGTCAGATATAAACTTGTAAGGCAGGGGTTATGTGCAGACATGTCTACAGCAGAGGGCAACAACAAATCGAGCACAGCATAAGCCATTTACATATGTGCTTGCCATCTGCTTTTCCATTAAGAAGGTGATAAGTATGTTAGGATTAAGATTTGGCTTCAAGGAGTTTGTTTCATCTGGTCACCTCTATATTAGGGAGGTGGCATCCAGGAATACAGGATTAAAACAAGTTACCTCCTCTCTAAGCTCTCTCAAACCACTGCTGCTATGGGGAGATGGGGCATGTGCCATGTCCTCCTGTCGAGCAATTCACCCCCAACACACAACAGCAGGCCTGATCAATAGTTGTTAATCACACAGATTTTTAAAATATCACCCAGGTACAAAATTTTATGGGCTTATCGCCTCAACTAATTCTTTAGTATGTTGCATATGTTAAACTATCCATGAATCCTTTTCTTTCACATTTTAGTTTTGTATGATTACAAATTTACAATGATTTGCTCGGGCATAGAAATTACCAAAAAAAAAAACATATGCCATCTTGTGGTACATATTACCAACAAAAGAGCTGAAGTATATCAGGTGTTCGGGTTTTTTGCTTAGCTCTAATATCTTATTGTTGTAAACAAGAAGGAAACTTGACATTAGAAACATTTCACTGTTTCAAGTAACACAAAAGTGCAACAAACTGATGCATGCTTCAATTATTTCATACAACTCTAGATTATTTCATTAACACTCTCTTCAATAGATCGATGAAATAATACTATAGCAGAACATGATTATCCTATTTACCACTGTACCAACGAAAGTAACCTGTATATCAAAGGAACATATCCAATAAGGAAATGCATATCATATTGATATCACGGTATATGTGGAGAATATGCATGAGGTGTAAAATTAAGCTAACAATGTTATACATCACACATTCAATGCAAATACATTAAAGCAGTACACTGAAGTTTAGAGCTGTTATTATCTTAGCTATGCATCTCTGTATATATTCAACCAATATCTAGGAAAACTCATTTGAAAATAGAACAAGCATACTTTATTACTATAGGGTATGGATTACATTATTATCACAAAAAACAGGGAAAAAAAAAGACAAGATCTAACATACTAAGGGGATATATGAGGGTAAGAGTGCTGTGCACATGCATAAGTGTGCAACTTGAAGATATGAACAAGACGGTCTACCCGTCAGTGCACCCTTCTTACAAAATACTCTTAGCATACAAGTAAAACCCATTGAAATGGTTTCAAAGGAAGTTATGGCGGTGACAGTCAAGATTGCAGTTCGGCACGACGCTCCTTCGTTGATTTCCAAAGTTACGCCCAACAGAACCGTGATTCCCAATAAACGGTAGTCTGTCTGAATCCCCGCCGATCAACGGCTGCCTAAGTGGGCGGCTATAAGGATTGTTTCCCCAGCCATAGTTCCAAAAGGTTGGGTGGGGCCTCTTCTGCCGCCTCTTATTGGCCTGCCAAGCTTCTGCAAACATGGCCTTCACGCTCATGGCCCCTCTTGAACCCTCACCATTAATTTTTAACTGTACAAACTTCTTCCAAAGATTATCATCTGCTGCAAGATTCCTCATTTCCTTGCAAGTGCACTCAACCCTTGCAAGATCCAACCCAGGTAAAAGATCCAAGACCTTAGTCTTCAGATCAGCAGGCAGAGCCATCAAGCACGGGGGCAAGCGCAAACCATTGAACTGGCATAAAGATATCATCAGTGGCAGGCACATCTCATCCTTCAGCACTCTCCACAGATCAAGAATCCCTCTCTCCTGCACTCCGCTCAGCTGATCGCTATCCAGATACAGCAAAGGCTCAAGCCTTGGCAACTCCAAGCACAATCGATGCACCTCAGACTGTGATCCAGGCACAAACTCGTATACCATCACGAAATTTCCCATCAAGGAGAAGTTCAGCACCGCAACTTTCCCCTCCTCGGCCACAGGTAACATCGGTGAAAGCTCTGGGATGGTATACTTGATGGCTAGTGGCTTCGAAGCAACCGACGGCCAGTCCGGTGGCAGCGAGAGGTGTGACCCCATCGGATTAGCAGTAAGGAAGCCGATCTCAAGCAGAGCTGCATGTAAGGCTGCAACAAGGCGACCGCCGGCTGCTCCCTCTGAGCCAGCAACGTTCTGCATCTCCCTCTTGAGATCCCTAAGCACAAAACTCGACCAGCCCTTTGTGGCATCGACGGCCTCCGCCATCACCACATCCGCCGGATCGGATGCTGCTGGAACGCTAGGATTCAGGGCCAAAGCTCGCACCTGCGGCGAGGAACTTCCGGTGCCAGGCTGCTCCGACCCTTCACCGCCGTCGACAGCACCCGATCCTTTACCGCCGTCGACAGCCATCGCAGTCGGAACAGAGCCAGGACCCGGGCTAGGGTTCCGGGGCAGGGCCTGAGCCGGCGGCGCGAGGGCTGTGAGAGGAGATAGGGTGAAGAAGACGAGGTCGCCGGACGTGAGGCCGAGGGCGGGGAGCGTGTCGGCGGGGTCGGTCGAGACGAGCTCCTCGCTGCGGTTGAGGGAGAGGCGGACGGACTCCGCGGGGACGGGCTGCGCCGCGGAGAGCTTCGCGGCGAGGAGGGTCTTCACGTCGGCCAGCGTGGCCGTGAGCGGCAGATCCACGCGGTGGGTCTCGACGGCGGCGCCGCCGCCGCCGCCGCGCGCCTCCATAGACCGCAACCGGAGCTTCATGGCGAGATGGGGATTTTTCGCGATTTGGGTGGATGAGGACAAGAATGAATCGAGTCGATGACGATGAGTCGTCGCGGTGGCACTGGACTTGAAAATGGGGGGCGGTTGAGAACTGGTAGTGGGCCACACCCACAGGGAGAAATGGGTGCGGCCTAGATATGCCGCAGGCCGTGACCCGGCTAGAATAGTAGTGGCATGGGCTGTGCCACAAAATAGGCCCTGTATCGTTCCCCTTGTTGCCTGGACGTCCATCTAGCCTGCTGGCCTCTCATAGGCCTGTGCTGGACGTCCACAGGGTCCAATGCTCCTGGCCTCTCACTAGGAAAAGATGATAATTTCCAATCAGCTGGCACAAAGAGATAGGGCCTGTCATGCAAGGGTGAGGATGAGGCCTCATCAACTCATGAAGATTGTGGCCCTAAAAAAACTCATCAAGCTTGTGCTTGCCAATCGTTACTTGCTCGACTTCTTACTCTGTTTCTTGAGGCATTTTTATAATTGCAGCCTCTTTTCAATTGCAGATTTTTAATTATTTTAATGTGAAACTGAGCTAAATTTTCAAAAAGTATTCATTGTTAGCTATGCCAACGTGCTTGAAATGACAGGACTCCTCAGCTTGGTTTTGGAGTGACTCAAGTGGCTAGCCACGGCAACTCGCGCCTGAGTCATGCTAAACAGAGTATGAGTTGAGTTGTGATAGACTATAACTAGAATATTGTAGTCCGAATATATTTTATCTGTGCAACTATAGAACGTCTGGATTATATAATGAAATCTAGACGACCTCTTATAGGTAAAGCCGTTCTTATTATTTGCACATCATATCAAGAGACTCTTATCCAGTCCACATCTAGTCACAAAATCGTGGTTTTTTCGTTGTTGAGGTACTTGAGGATTACTAAGCTCATTGGCATAAATACTATGCCCGGGTATTTCTCCTTCTCTCTCACACCTGAATTTTTTCTCTTCCACCTCTCTTCCTTCTTCCTTACCTCCGGCGAACTCCGGTGAACATTTTAGGTTTCTGGGTTTGGGGGTACCTGGGTCCAGTGGTCCTAGAGGAAGCTTCGGGGCGGCCCGGTAGCGGGCGGTGGTGGTGGTCGACGACGGCGGGGGAACGGAGGCGGCAAGGGCGCCGCCGGAGCCGGACGGCGGAGGCGGCGGGAGCGAGCACGCCCGANAGCACCACCACTGGTTAGCGTGCGAACGGGCGAGACGGCGGCGGCGGATCCGGTGGCGCGAGCTGCCGGAGACGGGCAGGGTGGCGGTGGCGGCGGGGGCGACGGGCTGGCACGGAGCGGTGGAGGAGATAAGGCCGTGGGTGGGGAGCGGTGGAGGAGATAAGAAGGGATTGGATTTGATCTTGACCATCCATTTGAGATCCAACGGTCCAGAAATCCAGGTGTGGGGAGAAGAAAAAATACCCAGGTGCACAGTAGACAGCCCCAAAACAAAACGTGTTACTCCTTATAGAACTTCAGTTTGACATGAGCTTTTTTATATAACAATAGTGGTCTTTTACCGGGCCGTGAATAATGGGCATCTTCAACAACTTCTCTATTTTTTGGCTCTCTATTTAACTCTCTATCTGAGTTGGCAAAAATATCCCTCCCCATACTGAGTTGCTCACTCCAACAGACCCTCTATTTCCAACTCTTCAAATCCCAATGGCTACCTTCCACCCTCCCTTTCCACACACTAACATGCGGGTTCCACGTGTCATCCCTTCCTTTCCCTTCTATTTATCAACTTTTCCTTTATTTGTTTTTCTTTCTATTTATTTTTTTCTTTTTCTACTCTCCGATCGTCTTTTTTCTATTTATTATTCTCTTTCTTTTATCCTCTTGTTCTGCTCTCTCTCTCTATCCTCTCGATCACCTCTCCTCTCTAGCCCACGACGCCCTCGGCACCGCCACGCCGGCTCCCTCCCGTCGATGTCCTCCCCGCATGGCTGCTCCATGGTCGGCTCCTCACTGCCCACGTCCTCCCCGGGCGACTTCTCCATGCCCGCCGGTTGGCGCGGCGTCAGTTTCCAAGAGGACGAGGTGGAGAGGTGACGGAGAGACGGATGGAGACTCGCAAAGGCTCGTCAAGTTTGGCCAGCAAGAGAGCCAAAATGGAGAGGCGGATGGGATAGCGCGGAGGATGGAGAGACTATTGGAGTCTGACCTTGACGTGGAGTTGCCAAATTTTAAGGTGAACGGTTGAATGAAGAGTCTCTTAGACTCTTTAGAGATGTTAACAAACAAAAGAGGACGGGCTCGCATACACTCCTGGGCTCCCTGCCCTACCCACACAAAAAGAACGAGGACGAATAGCGAGCAGAAAGAGAAAGCACTACCTGACCCATGACACTATGAGGCTTGTCACCGAGCTTGCGTTTGTCCGGCGTGGGGAGAACAAGGATAGACGTGTGGCCGGTGCCCGTGATGACAGCAGACACAGATAGGAATAGGATGAACAAACATGCATGCATATGCATGAACCTCGTTTGTTTGGAGCAGGCAAATAAAAGTAGCTCTGAGGAAAGCGGTTGACCGATACCGACCGGCGGCGGCGTCGGCCTGCAAGCCTGCGACGCCAGCACCAGCAGGCAGCGGCTCCGGTGGGCTCGCCCTTGTACGCAAACGAAACACAACGCTCCTCCAACGAATAAACGATTTGCTTTGATCTACCCTTTCGCTCCGTTTTCTGGTTGTCCCCTAGCGACAGCGCTGCGTGCGTGGCGTCCTGGCTAGGACGCGTGAGCGATGAAAAGCAGCAGCCCTGTACTGTACCTTCCTTGGTGGCACGAAGGCATGCATCCAAGTACACCGTTCCGGTACCACACCTTCGTTCCTACCCGTGAGGGCTAGCTGGCCAGGCCGTGACCATCCATCCTCTGTGTTCACGATGCATGGAGCTTAGGATCAGGCGGTCAGGCCAGGGTCTGGCCCTCGGGCTCCAATCCATCTCTCTTCTGCATCCTTCCTCGCCACGTTCTACGACTGGCATGGTACAGACTTCGTCACGGGTACACACTCCGGCAGGACGCGCACGGCCGACTGGTACTCGACGCCAGCGCTACGTTTTGCTTTTTGAATTTCGATAAGGGAAAAAAAAACACGAGACGCGTCATGCTCATGCGTGGTAGCCCGATCCATCGGCCGCGGCCGGGCCGGCGAGGACTCCGCCGGAAGGCGCAAGACGACGCGGCGCGCCCTGCCGACTGCCCTGCTGTCTGGCGATGGCGAGCAGGCCGATTCCCTCCCTCCTCCCCTGCCTGCATCTTGCAGCCTGCCACCCCGTTCCCCTGCAGCGGAGCCGTGTCGGCACCCGCGCGTCGCCGGGCGCGCGGACCGCAACCGCCAAAAGCGAGCGCAGCGCAGCACGCTCATCACATCAGTCGCTCACCGTCACCGCGGCGCGGGGTACGGCGGACGGCTGCGACGCCGACGCACGCTCGCTTCGCACCGCAGCACAGCCATGCACATGCGCGTCCGTCCCCACCCCGCCGAGACCGCGCCACGGGACGAGCTGCTGCTGCATGCGGCGACTGCATCACGTCGCATGCATGCGTCCGCCGCTGATGCGCGCCCGCCGGCCGCCGGCTTCCTTCCCTTCAACGAACGCGTCGCGCGGCAGGGACCGCGTCCCCCGCCCCACCCTGCCCGGGGTCTGCCGTGTGCCGTCCCCCCTGCGCGGCGGTTGCGGCGGGCACATGGACATGGGACCGACCGAGCCAGGCGGCGAGCAGAATGGAGCACGGGCAGGGCGTCTACGCGGAGCTCTACTGCTCTAGCTTGCTTCGCTACGCTTGCTACCTGTAGATGGCTGCTCGGCGGGCCGGCGGCACGTGCTGTCGCATCTGGAGAGGCAAAAGCCAAGGGCTCCGGCGCGCGCGCGCGGCTGCGAGCTGGTAGGCAGCAGCAGCCAGCAGCAACGCATTCACTGTGACGGGCTGACCGGTGACGGCCACTGTGCGCGCATAGCACTTCGGCCTTCGGGTGTGCTGCCAATGTAGAGGAGTCAAACCCCGTCTCTTCCGGTTCTCTGTGCCGGCAAAATCGCAGGCCACCGTCCCATTAATCCACCAGCGGCCGGGGAGGCGATCAGGCGAGAGCGTCCTTCAAACTGTGGAGCCAACAGTGAGTCCGGATTTCAGAAAACTCGTGGCTGAAAATGCCTCTGCACGCATCAGCTTCCTCCGAGTCATAGGTCCTTGGGGGCTGGGAGCCTGGGACTTTTGCAAATGTCCGTTTTGCATTGCTGTAAGATCTTGTCAAGTTTTTTTGGTAAACATTTGCCATTTGGCAGGCAGCAGAATGCAACTAGTCCTTTTCGTTTGGCATTGAACGCTGAGGAGGAACCCGTGAGAAAACATGACATTTTCTTTTGCTAAGTAAGAGAAAAAAGAGAGTCAAACACACACATAACCCGAAAGGTCATGGAATTCCACTGAATCAAAAACTTGGAAACGGCAGACCGTGCAGCATCCGGCATCCTCAACTCGCCAGGAGGATGTTGTTCATCACAGGACACGCCATGATGACGCCGCAGGTGTTGGGACATGGAAGCATGACCATGGAATCTCTCTCGGCTCCCTTTTGGGGACGATTGGGGCCGGGATGCGGGCAGCCCTGCGGCAAAGCTCCCCTCGTATGGGAAGGGGAATGTTTATGATACTCATTGCCATCATGAACAAAGATGCCATGCCATGCAGAGAAAGCAAAAAAAGAAACGTCAGGCAATCGGGCCTGGCCACTCTGCGGTCAAAAAAGATCTTCCACTGTGTGCATATCCAAGCAAACGACGACCCCACCGTGTGATCAAAAACCCCATATCTCCTAGTATCTGTGAGTGAGTGACCGTACGAGCAAAGACGAGCCATCTCATTTCACAAACCCTTTTCCTTTTCCTTGCAACAGCCTTGTTCTTCCATGCAGCAAGCGTTCAAAAGGGAGCCATTCTACATTCCAACCAACTTTGCCCAAAAAAAGGCTCAAAGGAACGCTACCAGCCTGCCACTACCACTACTGACATTGTGCATAAGCTGTAGACTAGTTAAGGCGGCCTATCTTCTACTGCATACCATTACACCAACCATCATATCTGACTAATTAACCAACCCTGCTATTCCAGCATTCCAGCTAACTTACATAACTTGGTGCTGCTGCTGATCTTGCTTCAGTCCACAAAAACCACCCAATGGCGAGCAATATCGGGCAGCAACTGACTGATCTCCAGCTCCATCAACTAGGCATCCGCCCAAGCGGCGAAGACAGGGAGATGAGAAACGACGTGAGGCGCTGTCGGCGCCGGCATAGGCATCCAGGGGCTCATGGTCATGGAGGCCAGGCTCACGGCGTTCGGCTGCTTGCCGTACATCATGGCCAGGCCCACCCTCTCGGGGCTCCCCTCCCTGGAGTTTCCGACGCTTGTCACCAGCGACGACGAGTTGGAGAAGTTAACGCCGCCGCCGCCGGTCTTGCCTGGAACGTCGTCAAGGTGATGGTCATGCGCTACGCAGTCCACGTCGAGCCCAACGATGCCATGCAGGAAGGAGTGGGAGTCGCTCATCACGCCCTTCTGGTTCTGGAGATCAACTGCTTCTGGGCAATGCACCGCTTCCTGGGAAGATCCGTGAAGCACCATCCTCCAGTCGGCGCTTGTTTCCTCGGTAGGGTTGGGCTGCCTACCACAACCGTGCATCACAGGAACACCGTTCGCCGCCTCGATCGCCTTGACCTTGCGCGCTTCCTCCACCGGCAGCAGGCTGCTGCTCTCCATGATCTTGTCAACGTCGTATCTGGTTATGTCAAAGTTCGTCACGGCATTCAAGCCGCGGAACTTGATGGCGGCTATGTCATAAGCCTCAGCTGCTTCTTCTTGAGTCGCTGCATATTCAGATAGTGATGTCAGAACAAACTCGGCTGTCAGTTTGGCGTATCAAAAAAAACTTGGAACAACTATTTTAGTTTGTACATTGGAACTCTAAGATTGATCAGAATGTAAAGTAAGATTCCCGATCAGATTACTTTTGTGTCTAGCTAATCTCATCTTTTAGTTCAAGTGTTCAATGGAGTATTTAAAACAGTCAACATGTTGCTTTGGTCAGAGGCCACAGCCTTAGGAAAAGCATAACTATCTGAAAAAGCAAAGAATGATCAGGAAGAATGTGTGGACAGTGTACCCCACGGATCAAAGTTGATAGCAAAAGCAATGCACAAAGCTAGAGATTTGGGGTAAAAGTTTATGTTCCAAGTCCATCTTCTTCTCCGGTAAATGTACTTTGATGAGACAATTAGCATAGTACAATAGTCACACCAACAAAGGATTAGCACTGAAAGCTTCTTTTACTTGAGGCACACTACTTTGTTGAATCATTTAGGCCCTACAAATCTGCGGTCAAATAGTGATCTTTCTTACTGAAAGTGCCAAGGTAAAGATCCTTGTTCCCAGCAACCCTGCCAATCCGAGACTGCCATCTTCCATGCTGGTGATGCCTGTAATGTAGTCGACATTAACATACCGGAGTGATCTCTACATGTACTTTTGCTGTCCGCAATAAGAAAAATGTGCCAGCAAATTCTGCCCAAACAAACCTTGTCACACCTCTGTAGATGGAGGCACCTCGAGAAAATCCACTGCTTCTCCTGTCATCAGTAACAACTTCAGATATGCAGGAAGTCATCGATGAAAAATACAGAAGGATGCTACAATGTAGGTAAAATAGGGAGCACTAACCTTCTCAAGTGCGCAACAAATTCTTGCCTTGTCATGTTTTGCATCTCCTCAAGCTCATTTTGATAGTTTTCCACCTGCCAAACAAAGTGTGTTATACCTTATTACATAAACAAACATCAAAGCTTCAGTTTTGATGTATGAAATTTCAAGATGACACTTACCGGGAAATTGATGTGAGTAGCTGGACCCCAGTACTTCAGAGCAGCAAGATCATAAGCCCTTGCAGCCTTGTCTTCAGTGTCGTAACCACCTAATGTACAGAAAAGAAATCACAGTTCATATTTCTGGCGCTGGGTACAATTTGAAACAATCAATAATCTGGTATAGGGTACAAAGTGTTTTGTTACCTAGATATACTGGGAGTAATTGCATTTCAGTCATGACAGACCCAGAATGGCATTTCCATAAGAAGAGGAATCAAAATGTCAGAAAGAGTTATAAATGCATAAATTTGCAAGATCATTTATTTTCCATGTCTAGATATCAACCTTGCCTTCCTTTCCTTGTCTGCCCATCCTTTCTGCAGCTGTTGTCCCAGAGGTGGGCTTCATATCTCCCAGTCCACCTGTGCCTGCTCCAGTGAATCAAACACAAACATAACTTTCATCGGCCTGTTTAGTTCGCTGAGAAAGTTTGCGAAATTTACTGTAGCAATTTTAAACCAAAGATTAGGAGAACTAAACATGATCTAATTATAAAACTAATTACACGAATGGACAGAAAATCGCGAGACAAATCTATTAAACCTAATTAATCCGTCATTAGAGATTGTTTACTGTAGCACGACGTTGTCTAATCATGGCCTAATTAGACTCATTAGATTCGTCTCGCAAAGTTACCCGGGGTTATGGAATGAGTTTTGTTATTAATCCATATTTAATACTCTTAATTAGTGTCCTAACATTTGATGTGATGAGTGAATAGTGAAAAGTTGTGAAACTTTTCTCAACTAAACAGGGCCAAGTATGCACAAAAAAAATCAAACTGTTTGAATTAGAAACCAAGTTAAATCGTTTGCTCCCTAGCAAGAGAGTTGGTGCCACATTAATATGCAGAACTGCAGGGGCATCAGAAGGATCAGAGGTCAGGCTTTAACATTGTGAAGTGGAACAAATAAATTATCGAACTGTTTTACCAGGCCCTGTTTAGTTCAAATGGCAAGTTGCAAATTTGCCATTTTTTACTATTTATCAAAGGGAATCTTACATGCATGGAGTATTAAACGTGTGTTAATGACAAAACCCATTCCATAACCCCCGGTAACTTTTCGAGACGAATCTAATGAGCCTAATTTGGCCATGATTAGACAACGTCGTGCTACAGTAAATAATCTCTAATGACGGATTAATTAGGCTTAATAGATTCGTCTCGCGATTTCCCGTCCATCCGTGTATTTAGTTTTATAATTAGATCATGTTTAGTCCTCCTAATCTTCGATTTAGTTTTGCTACAGTAAACGGTAACTTTTTTTTTGCCAAATTTGAGGGCCAACTAAACAGGCCCGAGATCAAGAGGCATTAAAACGATTTGGCGTCAAGCACGGGCAGCTGGCCTACTGAAATTTTAAAGACGAATAGCAGAGTATAACAGAAGTTCTGTAACACAGCCACATCAATGCTGGAAACCAACAATGGAAGAACATGAGGGCACGCAAATACTCCAAATGGAAGCAGGAGTAAACTAACTTTCACAAGCTGATCTATGCCAAATGAAATGATCAATGCCGCAGAGAAGGAGACAACGTCAGAGTGCACAGAAGAGTTGCAAACTTTACATATGACTCGGAGCTAAAGAGGCACTACGCAATGCCCGTACGAAGACTACTGACGAAGCGAATGCAGCAAGAGATGACAGAAGGAAAAGGCGGAAATCTTCGTAAGCAGCTTACCTGGTGACGCCCCTATACCTGGAGGTCCTCTGCCCAAACGTGTCGATGGACTTGCGGTGCACAGGCTGCTTGTTGCCTCCCTTGCCGGTGCCCCTCTTCCTCCCCACGCACTGCTCACCACCGCCATTACTGCGCCCCTGGGCAGAGGCAGCGGCGGCTACAGCGGCCATCTGGTGTTGCTGCTGCTGCTGCGGAGCCGCGCTGACGCAGCTGCTCGACTGGGACCCGGGGCTCATCATCGACAGGCTCAGCGGGTGCATCTCGCCGTTGCTGTAGCAAGCGCCGTAGCTCGTCAGGAGGAAGTTCTTGGCCGCGGCCATTGCCTCGTCCATCGGCGCCGCGTCTTGTTCTTGGAGCATCTCTGCTTCCATCAGTGGCTGGAAGCTGTAGGGGACGAGCTGGTGCTGCTGATACTGGTGGTAATCCCTGGTTGCCTCCTCTTCCCGGCCCTGCTGGTGGCTGTAGTAGGTGGCCGTTTCTTGGCCGCCGCCATTGCCACCACCCAAGAAGTCCTCCAGCTTCGGTGGGGACGACGGCATCATTCCTGTTTCGTGACAAGTAGACTGCAATGTTAGAGACACAGAGAACACGATTCAGAGAGAGGGAGGGAGAAGGGCAGTATAGTCTGTAGTGACCTTCCATGTTGCAGAGGGAGCCGTCGGACTTGATGGGCATGAGAGGCAGATGGGAGTAGTAGACGCCGGCAGAGCTGGTGCCATCGCCATACGCGCCGCCGATGCAGTAGTAGCCAGGATAGGCGGCGGCCATCGGCGACGGCGAGAAGATGGAGTTGGAAGCGGTGGCGGCGTTGTTACTGGAAGAGGATACCGTAGCACCGGAAGGAGGTGGGGCATCATGCTGAGCAGGAGCGGGCTCAGGAGCGGACGGCACCTCCATGGCCGTGTGCGGCGAGAGGGAGAACCCGAGCCAGTTGCTGCCGCCACTAGCCATCTCTCTCATCAACCATGCACACGCGAGCCCTTGTCGTTGCTCTCGACGAGCTCTCTCCTTCCCTTTGTTCTGCGCTCGTAGCAGGGACACTAGTCCAATGCTACTACGCTCATGTGAAGTGAAGCGATGAGAGGGACCCCGGACCCGAGCCGTGAAACCGAGCAAAAGGAATGAGAGGGACGGAGCAAATTGGTGGATAAGTACCGCTCCTAATGCATTCGCGAGCAATATAAACAAGAAAATCTATGGCTTCCTCTTCCTCATACCTATCCAGTTGCATAGGGTCATAGGGATCTGTGACTGGAGGGAAAGATATGTGCGCGCTAGGGCCACTGCTTGTGCTCCCTTATATTGAGGCCAGACCATTAGCCCCATGCCGTCCAAAACTCACTCACGCGAAACTACCCCCTATAAAGATTGCAAGGAATTGAATCGTGAGGTTGCCATTGGATGGGACGGGGTGGCCAGCACTTGCCCTCTCCTGTTGTCATCTCTTTCGCCGTCTGCCATGCATGCTGCTCGTCCCTCCTACCCCTCCGTCCCAAAAAGAATGCAACTCTCGCATCCCGAAGAGTCAAATAATTTTAAGTTTGACTAAATTTATATAAAATAATACTAACATTTATGGCACAAAATAAGTATCATTAGATTGATCATGGAATATATTTTCATACTAAATCTACTTAAAAGTATAAATGTTAGTTATTTTTTTATAAACTTAGTCAAATTTGAAATTGTTTGACTTCATTCCTTTTGGACAGAGGGAGTAGATGCTGCTCTGTGGCCGAACACAAGGCTGCTTCTGCCACAGACTTGATGGACGGACACTAGAGAGGTGGAGAGAGGGTGTGTGTGAGATACCGTGTGTCTTGTGTGCAGTGTAGTGTGGTGTATCTAAATGATGGCGCTGTTTGGATCCACGGAGCTAAAGTTTAGCTCTCTCACATCGGCCCATCCCGCAGTTATAAAAATTAGTAGTACTGTTCACAATTTTGATCACTAATTAGGGGTATTAAATAAAGGCAGTTTACAAAACTACCTCCACAACCCCTATGCTAATTCGCGAGACGAATCTAATGAGGCCTTTGACCGCACGTTTAGAGGATGGTTACTGTAGCATTACTGTAGCAAATCATGGATTACTGTAGCTCATTAGATTCGTCTCGAAAAGTTACACTCATCCGTGGCTGGGTTTTGCAAATAGACTTCATTTAGTACTCCATGCAAGAAAGATTCCCTTTAGCGCTTTTAGAACTCTAATTAACCAAACAGGGCCATCGAATATTTTTATACTAATTAGAAAAATTATACAAAACTAATTGCACAGATTGAGGCTAATTTATGTGACAAATCTATTAAGTCTAATTAGTCTATGATTTGACAAATGGTGCTATAGTAACTATTTTCTAATAATAGATTAATTAGGTTTAATAGATTCGTCTCGTGAATTAGCTCAGAACTTTTACAATTAATTTTATAGTTAGCTCATATTTAGTCTTTCTAATTATCACACAAGTATTTGTTTGATAAACTTTAGCGAGATCAAACACGTTGATAGATTCAAGGCGCAGGACAGCTGCACGCAAAGCGCCAGTCACTTCGCAACAGTACCGTCCCTGCGACGCACACTGCAGGGTTGGGCGGCAAATGCCAACGAGCCAACCCATAGTAAAACCCCTAGTACCAACCCCTAATCAAGCTGCTTAAACCCCGGCACACCCAGGATCGAGTTCAGACAAGGGCCCGGGAAAACGACGCCGCGCACTGCCGCTGATACCGACGCGTCGGCACCAGAACACGGCTGGCCCCGGCGCCACCACGGCTCAGGATTGGCTGCGCCGGAAACCTGCATGCCCAACGGAAGCAAGGAAACGAGCTCTTTTCTCAGTTTTCACGGCATCGGTAGCAGCAGCGCCGCTCCTGTTTCGTTTTCCTGGCCGGCCGGGCGTCGGCGATCGGGCATCGTCGGTCAAACCAACACAGGCGAGGGCAAGGCAGCTCCTGCAGGCAGACTGGCAGAGGAGGCCTGTGCATGGTGTGGTGGGTCTCTGATGGCCTTTGCCTGCCTTCATATATGTTCCGGGAATGATGAGCCAAGGGCCCCAGCAAAACCCCTGTGGGCGTGATAAAAGCCAACCAGGGTGGCTTTTGCGCAGCAGCACAACACAACCCTCTCCTAACATGCTGATTCCATGCCACAGCTTGCTTACATTTTAGGAGGGGAGATGCCGGAGATCAGAGCACGCAATTGCCAGAAAGAGGAAAGTGCATTTGTCTGCTTCTTTTTCTTGCTACTATTTCAGCTTCTTTTTTTGCAAAGCCTCCCTCCACCTTTGGATTTGAAATGTTTCTCATGAAATAATCGTAAGCTGTACAAACCATTCTGTTGCTTCAAAGAGAAATCGTAAGGTGGGGTTAGAACAAATTAAAGTAGTTTCAGGTCCACACAAGACGTTGTACATTTTGGAATTTAGTGTGCTTCATTCAGAAATGAATACCCCTATTTTGCCATAAGAACGGCCCGTTTAATTCCTCTAACTTTCTAAAGTCAACAAAAAGTTTTCACACTGACAACAGTGCCCTCTCACAGGACACGCTTCCCAATGTAAAATTTTTCACCACTTTTCACCAATTCACTAGAATTAAACACCCCCGAAGAGTGGTACCTCAGCCATGGTCAGCTGATGGCTTCCATAACCATCCATTCATTTACGTCTCATGCAGCATCTGCATGGCAAATCACTGCTGCTACTCTCCCATGCTGAAAAGTCGAAAAGTCCATATGCCTCCATGGCATTAAACCTCGCTTGCCCTTTACTGTTATGCAACGCAAGCAAGTTTGGCAAGTGGATTACTGTATCGTTCGTGCTACCGTGGCTATAAAGCTCTCACGTACTGACGTACTAAACCAGGCCCACCTCTGTGCCGAGACCCTAACCACAAGAGTATTTGATCCGTGTGCAAGGCTTTAGAGAGATCATGCATGCCCTGCGGACACAGAGAGGGCCCATGCCAAATCAATTGCGCGGGCACAGCTTCAGTTTTGGGGCTGGGGTCCTACTGCTCTCATTCTTTCTGATCGCAGCGAAAGGTGCTTGCAAGATCGAGCTGGTCCCTTGATGAGGCATGCAGCGTCGGGGGACCCTCCTGACCTGCACCATGGAAAAAAGAACTCTCGCAAAGAGAAATGTGCCTAGCTTGTGGTTCTGGGAACCACAAGAAGCCCACTTGTGGTTGCAGCAGGGTAACCTAGTTTAAGCATGCACGAGATGGAATAGTCCCTCCCGTCCCTTCCGCGATGATGGTGTTCATTTGGTACCATAGGGATATAGGGATGTTCAATTCCCCAAAATTTTTCACCAAAGAGAATCTTACATGCATGGAGCAGTAAACGCGTGGTAATAACAAAACCCACTTTATAACCCCCGGATAAATTTGCGAGTCGAATCTAATGAGCCTAATTAGGCCATGATTTGCAACATTGATGCTACAGTAACCATCCGCTAATCATCCACTAATCATGGATTAATTACCGTCATTAGATTCGTCTCGCAATTTCCAGGCGAGATCTATAATTAATTTTATTATTAGTCTATATTTAGTACTCTTAAATAGTAAGATTCTTTGCAAAATTTTTCAACGGAATTAAACCCCCCTACAAACAAATCATCGTCTGTCCCTGGTTAGTTGCTGGCGTGCTTTAGGTTCGTTCCTGCCTACCATTGGCCCCATGGCCATGGAAGACCCTACCAGATGCTGCCCTTTTTTCTGCCTTTATCTAGGTTTCCCCATGCCCGACACCTCTTTTTGTGGCTCACGTTAAAACGGCCAGAAATTCTAGTGATTGCGATGGATGGACGTGCATTCAGGCCCTTGTGCAAAGAGGTAAATGCAATGCAGTTCGTTTCCTCCAAAGTTTCTGGCGATGAATTTGAAAGCACGCCGGTGTGGTGGCATCCATAGGTGCTGCAATGACCAAAAGCTTTGTTTCGGAAACCAAAGATAGGGAGGCATTGCAAAATTTGCTATCAAACATAATGTTGCTAAAATCAAACAAGTTTTGGAGAGTTTTTTTTCCTGTTTGCATGCATAACAGGAACAGTGTAAGGCCCTGTTTAATTCGATAAGTTTTCCCTATTTATCACTATTCATCAAATATTAGGACACTAATTAAGGGTATTAAATGTGGGTTAATGATAGATTAATTAGACTTAATAGATTCGTCTCGCGATTTTCCGTCCACCCGTGTAATTAGTTTTATAATTAGATCATGTTTAGCCCTCATAATCTTCGATTTAGTTTTGCTACAGTAAATTTCCTAAACTTATCTTGCTGAATTAAACAGGGCCTGAATTAGTACGCGTGTCGCCGTGTCGTGTTCATACGCGAGTAATTTGCTTGAAAGCAACATACCTATGGATCATCTCGTCATTGCTCACCGCGATCTGGCGGCTCCAAATCGGTCGCCTCCGTCGCCGCGTACTTCCCCACGTCCTTCCGCAACGTCGAGATCGGGACGGCAGTCGCCTGCCGCCGCCCCTCCTTCTCCGGGGTCCGCCCGTCACGACTCGCGAGGCAAACGATCTGATAAGCCAACGCCGGCCACCCGTCGCTAGCGCCCTGCCTCGCGTTCTATGCTCGGCGCATTGCAGCGGCGGCGCGCGATCGTGATTCGTGAGGAAGGCCGCCGTCGGTTTTTTTTTTTTTGGCATGTTTGGTTTGTGCCCAAGTTTGCCCTACCAAATGTTGGTTACGACCAAATCATGGGCAACACCAAAATCTAGGTGTAGTAGTGTTTGGATTGTGACCTTATCAAATATTGCCAAACATAGTATAACATGAGTATGACATGTGGGCTTCACTTGTCACTAATTTTTTTTACTTCAAAATATAGTCAAGTGAGATCTTGTTCCGTAGATTAAATTACCAAATGAATTAATATACTAACGGATTTTGAATTGGATCCACCGTTTAATACATATTAGACATTAGACCTTGCTACATGTTGCTTTTCGATGTTGGAGTAGCCACTGTCCTGCTGCCACGTCCTCCCAAGAGCTGCTGTTGGTCGCCAAAAAATTGGTTAGCGTTTTGCTCGCCGGCGTCCGCGCCAACGTTCCTTGTGTCCAGCACCTAAAGCTCATTGGCACATTAAAATTTGGCAGCGATCCAAACACCATCCAAATATTGAGGGCGCGCCAAAATTTTGGAAGGGACACAGTTGGTGACAAACCAAACATGCCTTCATCCCCTTCCAACTTCCCACACAGAACACAGGAGCAAGTTAACCTTCCCAATCGCTTATTGGCACATCAAGTCTATGTATTCAACCAACGAAGGTCTTTTTTTTTTCACTTTCGTTCATGCTTAAAATGCAACGATCATGATCTAAAATTCCTCCAATCTAAAGACTTTAAAACGCCCTTTATTCTTGAAATTTATTTCTTCTTAACTCGCGGTATTTCTTTATCCAATGCGAATTCTTCAACATGATATTTTAACAGTTTATTGACGGAACAATCATGCTATCTCTTGGAACACTTTTCTTGTTCTTTAAAAACAATTTTGTGATGTTGTTATTTTCCACATGGTTTGTTATTAGGAAATGAGTGAAAATAGGAATACACTGGTTAATCGTTGAAAATGAGGCAGATGCATCTCTGCTGAAAATAGATAAATGGAAAAATGTGGTAAAATTCATTAACAAAACGTGGCTTCAAGTTTTAGGTTTTTGGGAAAAAAATTTTGGCACATTCATAGTTCTTCTGTTGATATAGTTTGTTGTAAAAATTAAGATTAAAGTTCTTTCTAGTTTAACATATATGAAAATAATAAAAGATTGAGTGGATCTGATCTACACGACAAAACTAGTGCAGATTTTGCTGAAATATGCCATATTCGTATTATTAAATTGGAACAAGTTTGAAACTTTACTTTTACGAGAAAATATATCATCGCATGAACTGTGGATGGGCTAAGTTATACTATTTTTCAAAACTCTAAATATGTCAATTTCCAGCATTTTTATTCGGTTGTCTGTACTGCTCCCCACGAGGCAGCCCAGCCCATCCAGATCTTTTTAAATACCTGAAGTGATGAGCATAGCTCTCGAGACCAGGTGGCTGGTGGGTTCTTCTGAATTCGCCAATCTCATGCATTCTTCAGAAAAACAACAGACCCTATGTCCAGATGTACGCGTGCACATTTGATTGTGGCAATGATGGCTCGGGTGTCCTAATCGGCTAATCCACCAACCAGCAAAGCTACCAATGGCCCATGGGGGTCACTCCGTCACTGGGTCAGTCGGAGTGATGCATGCGCATGCGCGATGCCCTTTAGAGCACGTCCAATAACTTGTCGTATCGACCGACAGCTCAGCTGATGAGGTGATCTGGAAGAGAGAAGGGAAGAGAGAGAGCGCAGCTTGTCGCTGCAGCATGCAACGAGCATGCGACGGTGGCTTGCCAGACAATGGGCCCATACTCTAATAACTATGAGAGATAATGCTGTATCGTGAGTGTATGAAGATGGGTCCAGAGAGAGAAAAGGAGATAGAATAATCTAAGTTTAGTAGCTCGTGGGGTCCAGATAGCAATAATGAGGAGAGAGAGAGTACAGATTGCTTGCTGATGTGCATGTCTCGGAGACAAGCCCTTGTCGCTGTTATTGTTCCTGCTCTTAGAGCACGTCGGTCCAATAATGGTCGTATCGACCAACATGTCATCCGAGCTGATGAGGTGGAAGTGGAAGGGAGAACCGAGGAGAGAGAGCGCAGCTTGTCGCTGCGGCCGTCGACGAGGGCGTCGCTCCGATTCAGGAGCTAGTGGACCCAGGACCGGAGTAATGGATGAGAGAGGATATAATTTGGTTGTTTTTTCACTCTATGACAATGGGTTCGGAGAGAGAAATAGATAGTTATAGGTTTATAAATAGAATAGAAAAATATTAGTTAGGTACTTACAGACAAGCAAGAGACAAGCTGTTGTGCAGCTTGTCTATTACCTTGTTGCCATATCTTGTCTTATAGACAAATATTTGTCTCTATTATTAAACCTGCTCTTATGCGTCCATCTCCTGCTCCGTTCCTCCCTGCCCTGTGTTCTCCAATCTCCACCTTCTGAATTTCTGATGAGGCGCACGCACATGTCTGGAGTCTAGACCGTGAGGGGGCAGACCTGACATCTCCGAAGCGATCAAACCAAGAGGACAAACCAAACAAAAGCGTGCATAAGCATAAGGTACAATAGCTCCGTCTGGCTCGTCACCTGTACCAACAAACGGAAGGGGACGGAACCCAGCGGTTGGGTATCGAAACTGGCCCTGGAACTGGGAGCATGCTGCGGCTGCCTGAAACTCTGAAAGAGTGAAAGGCTCAAAGGAGTCAAAGCAGTGGTACAGTTTGCTGCACAAGACCCCAGGTCCGCAAGAGATCGCAGTACACATTTTGAAATGAGCATACACAGAGACTCGACAAGCCACGGTACCTGACTAGGGATCGAGCACCAGAGCGGTGCCAGTGTGCCACAGCGGCAGAGGCTGAGGTGAAACCCATCAGATCAGGGATTCAGGCGTATATATACCCTGTACGAAATACTGCAGCAAGACGGAAAGGCGAACAAGCTAGATCCTTTCGTAGATGAATTTGTCCGTCTCTGGTAAGATGTTCGCGCAAAAGTTGAAAATCTTTTTATGGATCGGTGGTTCGGTGGTTCGGTGTCAAACTGCCAATAGCACAGCTTGCAGAGATCAGAGGAATCTCAATGTTGTCGTTCACACGAGGGTCGTGTTTGGATGTGTTAGAGTGAAGTTGCTAAATTTTAGCACTTGTTAACACTTCTCTATGCTGTTTGTTTGGATTAAGAAAACGCAAAGGCAAAGGGAACGGAAAAACGGTGCTAAGGTTTACTGTGTAGGCCATTACGTGATATGTTTGGTTGGCCATGATGGCGGTAATAGATGAGCAACACGACAGCTCAAAGCAACGCAAAATCTGGGAAGCTAGTGCGGTACTGCGGTCTACGGGTTTCCTTCGCCGGCATGGAAGAGGCGAGCCAGCAGGGATGTACGTGATTTGTTAACGCTGGGAGGTTGCGGTATCGGCGTTACATCTCGTGGTAACAGATCCCTCCGTGACCCGATAACATCCTAGCTAAAACAAACGCAAACTAGTGGTAACAGATGCCCTGTAAACAGATAACGCCGCGAAACAGAATAACCAAACAGCACTAATGTTTTTGAGTGTTGGCTAGCTAAATTTTAGCACCATCATTAGCACTTGTATTTGGATGGGCTAGTGCTAAAGTTTAGCACCTTTGACCATTAGCACTAGCGATCCAAATACATTGAAGTTTCACTTGCGTGGTTGACCGCGTGTTTACGCGCTTGGGGCTTTAAATTCTTTCGGCAGCACGACTGACTGAAGGAGTGACTGCTTGTAGTTGTAGATCAGAAAAATGATAAAATGATTATTTGTTGGGGCTATTGCGCTCTTGCCCCTGTTTTCGACCTCAATTGTGATTTTACCCCGACTTTTCTTCACTTTGCATTTTTACCCTTACTGTTCCTCTGCGAAGCCTAATTTTACCCCTACTCCGTGAACAACACATAACAGTGTCAAAGATGACAATTTGCCCTTGCGAATATACCCCTACTTTTTTTAGAACTTTGTGAATATACCCTTATTTGGCATTATATTTCGGCAGCATATCAACAAGAACTAGCAGGCACCCCGCGCTTTGCTGCGGGAGGAGCGCAGCAGGAGTACCTGGGCTTGGTACTGTAGACTCGGAATACTGCACAGCCCAGCGAAATGTTAATTTCTTCGGCCCAATAACGCACGCATGGGCCGAAAATCTGGGCCTAGACTCGGGAATGCGTCTCCCCGCATACAGCCATTTCGGCCTGCTTCCGCGCCGGCTTGATCTGGGCCGTCGAACTTGTGAATCTGACGGCGAAGAGTGAACGGGGTACTGTTATACTGTAGCTATTGGGCTGGTTTAAGGATTTATATCTCTTATATGATATGAACAAGAATTTGACAAAATTTTGATAGCAGCATGACACACAAATAAGTTCAAACCACATGCATATATATATAGATAGACAAATAAGTTCAAACCACATACATCTAAAAGAGATGTACCACCAGATCACATCCCCATCATACATGTCCAAAAGAGAAGGGGGCACCACCAGATCACATCCCCATCATACATGTCCAACAAAAGCAACTAGTATATTACTACATGTTCAGCTGCATCACATTCATGCATCTATTCCTAACAATGCAGCCAATCGCCCTCCTGTTCCTCCTCTTCTTCCTCTTCCTCTTCCTCCTCGTCCTCCTCCTACAGCACCTTCTGTTCCAGTTTCAGTTTCACTTGGATTTCCCCTTCCCCTTCCTCTTCCTCTTCCTCTTCCTCTTCTCCTCCCTTTCCCTCTTCCTGTTGCACTTGCACTTCACACAAAGGTAGAAAATGGTTCAGTGACCAATTTGACTACATAAAGAAACAAAAAACTGATTACAAATGGATAGAACTCCATCACTCATACTGAGGTTTGTGAAGATGATGCATTTTGTGAAGCTAAAAGCTTCCTCTTTTGACTAGCAGTGGGACCTCCTTGTCAATGCTTGGCTATATGGCCTAGTTCATTACATTCAGAACATGGCTTCCTCTTTTTGCTTGTGCCAGCCTCATCATATGACTTCATTCTAGTTATTCTTGGTCTACCCGGTTTTCTTCTCAATAATGGCTTCTTGATTTTATAGCCTAAATCAACACGTGGCCAATTATCCTTAGATGTCATAGGATTGAAAGTACCTGCATATGCCTTTTTGAACCTATCAACAGAGAAGTAGTCATGAACAAATTCATCCATATGCACCTTGCTACTAAGCCTAGCAATGAAGGCTAAAGCATGAGTGCAGGGCTTTCCAGTCACTTGCCAAGCCCTACACTACATGTCTTTTCTTTCAAATTCACTGCATGTCTGAATCTGTTCACAGTTACTTCTGCTGTGCCAGCCCCACATATCAACACCTCATGGTGCTTAATAGTCTTGGTTTTAGCATTCAGATCATTGGTGACAGCTGGGATGATTTTTCCTGACATTTTCCTAGCAATCTTGGCCCTCAAAACCATTTTCTTGATGATCATCTGTCTTATCTTGTCATGCATTTCCACAACTTGAAAATCCTTGGTTTTTGACACCCAACTATTAAAACATTCAGAAAGGTTGTTGTTGATGTAATCTACCTTGCAATCTTCAGAGAATTTGCTTCTACTCCAAACATATGGATGATTGTCATCCAACCAGCCAAGTGCACCAGGATCTTTCTCCTCTATCTTGCCCATGAAGTAGTTGAACTTATCACTTGTGAAGCTCTTGGCAGCACACCACATATTCTTGCCATAAAGCTCACTACCATACCCATTCTTCTTCATGTTCTTCCACAAGTGCCTCATGCATTCTCTATGCTCAACTTCAGGGTATACATCATGTACAGCCACCTCTATACCTTTGCCTGCATCTGTACTAATAACAAACCAGGAGGAGTACCAATAGCCTTCTTCAAGTTATTGACATACCAAGTTCAGCTTTCCTTAGACTCGGTCTCAATCACACCATAAGCCACTGGAAATAGCCAATTATGATCATCCACTGCAACCGCTGCTGCCAATTGGCCTCTTGACCTTCCTGTCAAGTGTGTGGCATCCATGGCAATATAGGGTCTACAACCTTGTAAAAACCCATCAATGCATGGTTTTAGAGCAACAAAGAACCTGCTGAAACACAAATCACCATTGTCATCCTTTTCGGTATCTAGCTCAGTAATGCTTCCAGGTACAACTCTGAGTAGTTCAACTTGATACGTCGGTAGCAAGTCATAACTGTCATCCCACTTCCCATAGATTGTGTCCATTGCTCTATATTTGCCTCTATAAACTCTATGATATGGAATATCTATGGAGTACTTCTTCTGCAGCATACTATGCAAATCCCTTGGTCCCATTTCAGGGTCCTCCCGCAACAAATCCACCACTCTTTCAGCAACCCATTTGTTTGAGGCCATTGTCTCACCATAATTGTTGAAAGAACCACAAGTATGTTTTGGTCCACTCGTCTTAACCTGCAAATGGCCAAAAAAGCTGCTAGTTACTTGCTGAAAATGATATCAAAAGCTGCTAATTACCTTGCAGCCAATGTATTTTGTACTCGTTGATGCAAAAAAATGTCCACTTGCAGCCATGATCGGCTCTCTTGCACTTAGCTCTAAATCTACTCTTGTCCTTTTTTACAATCTCAAAAGCATGATCATTCAAGATTGCATGATGGGTAACTGTAGACTTGCACTGATCAACATCTGGGAACACTACACCAACATCAATAATGGGATCATCAGCATCATATGAAAAGGGGGGAGGGTCATATTCATCATCATTGTCAACTACTTCACCATTAGGATCAAACTCGGGGTCAGAGCAATCATCATCAGAATCAGATGATGCAGCCAAGTCACTATCATAGCTGCTATCACTTGGCGCCACAAGTGAATCAGTGTCAGAATACATGCCCTCCTCATCAACTCCTACACCCTCATCATCATCATCTCCACCTTTTCCCTTAGATTTGGTGCCTCTCTTTTTCTTACTTGTGGATGTGGCGCTCTCATTGGTAGGTTCATCGGTGGCTCTCTCATTCGTGGGTTTCTCGGTGGCTTTCTCATTGGTGGGTTTCTCTTTGTTTCTTACAGATGGGTGGCACCTACGTTTCATTGGTGAACACTGCAATGGGCCCTCAAAATCATTAATCTGGGCATTGATCCGCACTACTCCCTTATCTAGACTATGTTGACACCACTCAAGCAGCTGCTCATCCGATTTTATCTCCACAGAACATTCCAACTCACGCCACAAAGTAATGTGCTGCTTGGAACCCTACATATAGTGTTCAGCTATGAAATTAACCAACTGCAGCAAGCTATAGTTATGGATGTCAACCGTTTGTGTTGGCAAAGTTTTACCCTGCATCCATGTTTTTGGTCCCCCATCAGGCAAACTGAAGAAGGACCGAACCCTAACAACAAGACTCAAACTCATCTGATTTGGCCTACAAATCAGAGCAAACGAAACCAAATTAGCGCAACAATCTAAATCCCGAGGTTAATTCATCCTACAGTTAGCCAATCCACACATCAGTCAGGTCGAAATTTCATACCTGGTGACCAATCCATTGGTCTAGACCCGTCGGACTGCTGCTACATGGCCAACCGCCTGCCTGCAGCCTGCTCACGCAGCCGGCGGCGCTGCGCACTGGCCCAGTGCGCCCGTGGCCGNCTGCGCGCGCCCCTCCTGGCCGCTCGTTCCCGCCGCGCGCGTCCCTCCAGCTCCCTCACCGAGCGCCGCCGCAAAAAAAAAATTGGGAGAGGCAAAGTAGTAGAAGGATAAGGATAAGGGGTAAGTTTGTCTTTTCACAGGCCTTTTGTTGTTTTTCTATTTTTTTTATTTCAGATGCATCTAACAGCGTCACGAATAGGGGTAAACGGCGCCTTCGTTGTTGAACAGTCGGGGTAAAAATGCAAAGTGACAAAAAGTCGGGGTAAAATCACAATTGAGGTCGAAAACAGGGACAAGAACGTAATAACCCCTTATTTGTTAGTGTTTATTATGTTAATCAATGTCGTCGGCAAGGTGTGGCACCGTGAAATCACGCACCAGTCTCGGACACTTGCAGGGCGCGTAGTAGGCAAGGTGCATGGGTTGAGGGGAGGTAGGAAGAGACGGCGCCTCAGTGATCGCCATGGTCACGACGGGGAGAGTGGCTGTGGTGGTGGTAAGGTGCGGCCGCGTGAGGTCGAGGGGAGAGATGAGATGACGGTCTTGATGGTTGCGGAAGAGTGAGGGTCTACGGTGGCGATGGGATGGAGGAGACACTAGCCAAGGCGGCCTCCATGGCCGCGGCGGGGCAAGCCGAGGAGGGGTTGCTTCTTGAGTTTTGCTGAATGTTGACACACGTGATGGGGGTATCTCCAATGTATAGAACCACCTCTAGTTGTATAAATGGTCCCACAATGATTTGATGCCACATGTTGTTTTAGCTCCAATGTATGGAACGGGTGGGTGAATCTATAGATGGGACACACAACCCTCCACTCTCTCTTTCTCTCTCCCTCTTTCTTCCATGGAACCAGATTCTATGCAAAGAACCGGATTCTATATAGAGCCAACCTGTATAGAACCTGATTCTATAGGAGAGAGAAATCTATAGGACCGGCCTAGGGCCTCCTATTGGAGAGACCCTATGTCTACCATCTTCAATGTGCAAGGTAAGCCCACCAGCCTATGCAGTCTACCAAACAACAGCCCAATAAAAAATGGCCCATGTGATACACTAAACCAAACAAAATCTCTGGCTGGGCTGGCCAGAACCTGGCCCATTGGGATGGCATCAGCCTACCAATCAGGCCATTAAATTTCTTCAGCACCAGGGCTGACTGTAGGATGGGCTGCTTGTAGATCATGAAACTGTCCACAAAGTGACGAATCTCGAAGCAAAATTGACTGTCTCCTATCACAAGTCAAAACTGAGTTGGGCAGCTTGTGAGACATGAGGAGCTGAGAGCAGTAAAAGCCGCTCCTTGCCTGCTAGGAGTAGGAGTAAAGTAGAAAGATTTATGGCGCGTTTGATTCAAAAATCAGGTCTTAAAGATTTCGGTCATGTTTAGATTCGAGTACCAGTGTAGTTAAGCATAAAAATTTAGCAATAGCTTATTTAAAAGGAGAGCTAATAGGTAGGGCTAAAATTTTGCACTACCTTAGGCCTTGTTTAGTTCCCTTCAATTCAACCAAAAGACATTTCATTGAACAACGTGCCCTCTCTCTGCTTTTTCGACTCCCAATGCATTTTTGTACAGTGCATTCAATCGAATTCAACCGAACTAAACAAGACCTTGGCCTTGTTTAGATTGGGTGAATTCGATTGAATTCAATGATTGGAGATGCATTGGGAATTGAAAAAGTAGAGAGGGGGCACGTAGTTCAATGCGTTGCCTTTTGATTGAATTAGTGCCTTTTCGCGAATCTAAACAGGGCCCTTATTAAGAAAATGCCACGAGGATTAAAGCTCGCACTCAGCAGAGAAAGTACGAACTTTTTTCTTCTCTCTTCTCACGGTGACTTTGCCAAGGAAGACCAGCCATAGAAAGAATTTCACCTCCAAGGATTCCAACTGAATTCAAGTTTTGCGTATCTGTCCTGCGCCACGGGCCATTTATAAGAAACATGCTACCTCTGCTATACCACCATATCGAAAAGGAGTGTTGATATGCAATTGCAACTGCATGAGATGTATAGATTGTGTGCTCGGTTCGTTTGGTCTCAATATAAATCTGTTTGACATAGTTTCAGCTTCTTTCTTTTTTTTTTGAGCTAGTCGTCGCTGCCTTAACAATTTTTTGGAGCTGGAGTTGTGATCACATCAAGCGCATACTTAGTTAATTAATTTTAATATGATTGAATAATTTGTTTGATTTTAAATCAGTTTATTTTTATCTTAGAATCTCCAAATCATGTATCTACGGTGTCCAAAATGATATTATTTTTTCCCACACACGGAGTCAGTCCGTCAACGACCTTCCGTGTCACTTTGAGCAAGCTGCCCCTTCCTTTCGTCCTTTGCCCCCGAAGAGTGCGCTGCCGCTGCTCTGCCCTGCGGCTATACGTTGGCCTACTGACGGGCAGTCGGTCACCTCAAACAGTTTGTGCAGATGCACGCGGTGGACGGACAATCGTCAGACCCGCATCCTGACCCTGCACTGGTTTGCACGTTCCAGCTGGGGACGGACTGAAGAACACGGCATAAAGAAATGTGTTGGAGGTTCGAACGCAAAACAAGAGCTGGGTGGAACATTTTCTCAGAACGTGGCAGTGTCGGTCGACTCCCTTCCATCCCAAAACCAAGCCGTCGGCCATCGGCACTCCGCACTCGGCACACCAACACACGCGCGCGCGCACGGATCCTGCACGGTCCATGCGCTCCTGCGGGCGGCCACGGCCCCGGCAGTTCGCCTTCGCATCCGGGACTCTCTCTGGTTCTCCGCTCTCCGGACTCTGGCTACTACAGCTACAGCACCCGCGGGCCGCGGCACCGCCCCTACGCGTCTGGCATCTCCGGCTCCGCTGCTTGCCGTGCAAAAGTGCAGCGGAAATCTCGGCTTTTGCCTTGCCAGTTGCCACTTCCGCATCGGGGCCCGGGGCCGGCCCGCGGCCAGCAAGCAAATTTCGGCCTTGCTTGTTTAGCTGGAAGAACTTTTCAAATTTTTTTGAATCCGTAATTTTAAACTCAAGATTAGAAGGACCAAACATGATCTAATTATAAAACTAATTACACGGATGGACGGGAAATCGCGAGACGAATCGATTAAGTCTAATTGATCCGTCATTAGAGATTGTTTACTGTAGCACGACGTTGTCTAATCATGGCCTAATTAAGTTCATTAGATTCGTCTCGCGACGTTACCCGAGGGTTATGGAATGGATTTTGTCATTAACACATGTTTACTACTCCATGTATGTAAAGGCCTGTTTAGATTGGAAAATAAGTTTGCGAAAGAAAGTTTCCAATTCTAAATTGAAGATTAGGAGGACTAAACATGATCTAATTATAAAACTAAATACACTGATGGATGGAAAATCGCGAGACGAATCTATTAAACCTAATTAATCCGTCATTAGAGATTGTTTAATGTAGCACGACGTTGTCTAATCATGGCCTAATTAGGCTCATTAGATTCGTCTCGCAAAGTTACCGGGGGTTATAGAATGGGTTTTGTCATTAACACATGTTTAATACTCTATACATGTAAGATTCCCTTTGATGAATAGTGAAGTTTCAAAGTTTCAAAAGTTTCGGTGGAAACTAAATAGACCCTAAAATTCCTTTTGATAAATAGTAAAATTTAAAGTTTGAGTGGCAACTAAACATAAACACGGCCTTCCTTTCGTGGTACAGCTTCGTCCGACGTCCGGACTCCAGAGGCTTGACTCACCTCGGCTCAGGGCTCAGGCAGCCGCGCGGTAGTACACAGCCTACGGCTACGGGAAACATAGGTCTAGCTCGCAGGATAGCAGTAGACCACTAGGAGGGCGCGCGGGCACTGTACGGGTCTACTCTGGTACTATCTGGACGTAGACCAGCTTTGGCTAGGCACGCTTCATCTACCCGGCAGAGTAGGAGCCTGTAGCAGACTGTTGGCACTTGGAAGCTGGGCTGTGCACGAACAGGCAAGTTTTTACTGTTCATCTGTCATATCGAATGTTAAAACACTGATTAGAGTTATTAAATATGGATTAATGATAAAATTTATTCCATAACCCCGGATAAATTCACGAGACGAATCTATTGAGCCTAATTAGGCCATAATTAGACAACATTATGCTATAGTAAACAATCTCTAATGACGAATTAATTAGACTTAATAGATTCAAAATTCAATTTACAGGGGAGTTGTGTGATTAGTTTTTTTAGGCCTTGTTTAGTTACCTCCAACTTTTCAAACTTTATTATTCATCAAAAAGGAATCTTACATGCATAGAGTATTAAACGTGTGTTAATGACAAAACCCATTCCATAACCCTCGGGTAACTTTACGAGACGAATCTAATGAGCCTAATTAGGCCATGATTAGACAACGTTGTGCTACAGTAAACAATCTCTAATGACAGATTAATTAGGCTTAATAGATTCGTCTGGTGATTTCCCGTCCATCCGTGTAATTAGTTTTAAATTAGATTATATTTAGGCCTCCTAATCTTGGGTTTAAAATTGCTACAGTCAAGTTTGCAAGTTTGAACTCACGAACTAAACAAGGCCTTAGTATCTGAATATCCATTTCATCATCTCATTTTTATGATTCGGCAAGTTTTCATCTTTGTAACTAGCAAGGCCTTAATCGCACGGGCACTGCAGCCACTGCTCCTATCTTGTCAGTATATAACCTGTCGAAAATAATTCATTTTGATTCTTGTTGTTTAGTTCGTAAAAATTGATTGAATTTTCTGTAGAAAAAGTGTATTGGAAAGCGTGTTGCAAAAAGAAGAGACACGTTTTCCAATATGTTATTTTTGGTTGAATTGCAGAAACCTTAGCCTTTACGCAGAATGAAGTAAAGGTGACAGAGAGCTAACAGTACAAGTGCCTTGGAACAAGAGGTCGTTACTGTGCCAGTGGCATGCCTAGTAGATTGTGAGGCTCGGATCTAGGCCGCCCGCAGAATCTAGGTCGCCCGCAGAATCTCTGCCAGTTCTCAGCTGGTTTGGTGCCGTGTGCCGGTGTCGTTAGCCCGCAGACCGCACGAAATCTCGCCCGCAAAAGGCCCAAGGCTACATACCTGCACTGCCTGGCCTTCTAGCCCAGTTAGGAATGGGCCAGTCTACTAACTCCACGGTGGCCTGATGAGCCGAAACCAATTCAAGACATAGACGGCACATCTTTAATGGGCCTAGTAAAGTGGCCCAGCGCCCACATAGGAGGTCTCCGCTTTCGGCTCGGTGGCGAGGGAGGGGCACGAATTTTATTTTTTAATTTTTTTTTTCACGATTTTTCAAAAATAACGGTTGGATGACAGAATTTGCAATTCTGTCATCCAACCGCCGTATCATTTGGCTGCCGCCAAATGATACGGCGGTAACAGAAGCTAACCGCCGAATGAAACGGCGGTTAGAGCAACCGCCGTATGAATTTGCGGTTTGAATTTAAAAATTTAAATTTAAACTGTATGAGGAAGCAAACCGCCGAATGGTTTGGCGGTAGGTGTCGGCACGTGGGCCCGGCAGCCTAACCGCCAAACCATTTGGCGGTAGGGGGATCCCGCCCCTTGCCGCGCCGTCCGATCCGGCGGGAAGCCTCCCGCCGTCGGATCCACGGCGGGATCCCCTTACCGCCGAATGATTCGGCGGTTAGGGGGCTGCCCTCTATATAAGCCAAAATCATGTTTGAAAATTCATTCTAAATTAGAAAAAAGAAAAACTAGGGTTAGAGAGGAGGGTTAGGGAGAGGAAGAATCAGCGGCGAAGCCCTGCCGGATCTGCGCTTCGGTTTGAGGTAAAATCCGATCTCGTAGTTGTAACTTCAATTTGGTAGATTTATGACTTTGTAATTATTTTAGTATTTAGTTTACACAGTATGAAATCGTAGTATTATTTTTGAGTTACTGATATTAGACTTAGTTACTGATATTAGATTTAGTGACATTAGTTTGAGTTACCTTATATTTAGTGACATTAGAGATAGTTAGAGTCATTACTTTTAGTGATATTTGATATTTATTAATATATCTTTTTATATTAGATGGACTGATATTAGAGTTTACCCCACAATTTTATATATATTGTAATTATGCATTTTAGAGTATACATTACAGTTTATATCTTTTTATATTAGAGTTTCTGTTAGAGTTTTATGCATATTAGAATTTATATAATAATTTAAATTAGAGTTTATATTAGAATAATGACATTATATTAGAGTTTATATTAGAGTTTATATTAGAGTAATGACTTTATATTAGAGTTTATATTAGAGTAATGCCTTTATATTAGACTTTGTATTAGAGTAATGACTTTATATTAGAGTTTATATTAAACTTTATATTAGTGTAATGACTTTATATTATAGTTTATATTAGACTTTATATTAGAGTTTATAGTAGAGTTTACAGTAGAGTTTTATTGATATACGAGTGTATTATGCATAAGTTTTTATGAGTAGAAAATCTTATTAATTCTTCCTATTGTCCTGGTTTGGTTTTAGGCATGTCTGAACCATTATGGTTCCAATTGTTCTATGGATCAGGGAAGTTAGATATGGTCCTGAAGGGGTAGACCTGTCAGATTTTAGTTGTACCACCAGAAAAGTAGCTAGAGCAGCAGAGAGAAATTGGGTTTCAATAACAAAGTGGCTTTATCATTCATTTGGACTTGATGAAGCCCAGCATGACCTGTCAGTGATGGCAGTGATGAACAGAAGTGCAACTACATATTGGGAACTTGTTGCGCTTCAAGGAACCCAGAACTGGAGGTCATATGTGACACTATGTACGCAGCATGGTATGCCGCTGGTGTTGCTTGTGCGAGCCTTCCACAAGGCTGGGGCCAGCAGTGAAGTGCACGAAGAAGTTGATGCTGGAGGGGAAAACCTTGAAGATGCTACTGGGGAGGAAGGTGAACAAGTGGAAGAAGCGGCAGCCGGACAAAGAGACAACGCACCCCTGAACCATCGGGGGAGCTTGATGAAGCAGAAAATTTTCCTGAGATGGTTTTGGAGGCAGAGAGGGAGGGCACAGAGCATGAGCAGTACTTTGAGGAGGACTGGTCGGATGATGACGACGCCGAGGAGGTGCAGGTGCCAAGGAACTGGGTGAACTATGACTTCTCACAGCTTACGATAAATGAAGGCCAACAAGTCCCCTGGGAGTACAGGTGCAACGAAGTTTGCCTCGGTTCGTGCTACAAGACTGCAGAAGAAATGAAGGATGCAATCAAACAGTGGTCCACTTTGTGTTTGCAAAGGGAGTTCAGGGTTGTTAAGAGCAGCAAACAAGTCTATGACATATGCTGCGTCACAGAAGGGTGTCCTTTTCGGGTTCATGCATTCTGTGGGAAGTGGAATCCTTACTCGGAGGTGAGCAGAATCGAGGATCACATATGTGTGCTTGAGCAGCTGGACACAGACCACCGGAACCTCACATCTGGTTTTGTGGCAAACTTGATGTATGCACAGATCATTGATAATCCAAGCTACGAGCCCAAGTCTATAATATGTGCCATCGAGGAGAAATTCAAGTACAAAATTAGTTACGGCAAGGCATATAGAGCGAGACAGAAGGTATTCGAGATGAAGTGGGGGACTTATGAAGCATCATATGACAACCTTCCTGCTTTGCTGCACGCCATATGCCAACGAAATGAAGGGAGCTTCTATGACCTTAAGACTTTCCCCTCTGTCTTAAGGCCAGGGAAGCAAGTGCTGCAGCGGGCATTCCTAGCATTGGAGCCGTGCATTAAGGCTTTCAGACACTGTAGGCCAGTCATTTGCATTGACGGGACCTTCCTGACTGGAAGGTACAAAGGCACAATCCTCACCGCCGTTGCCGGCGACGGTAACAATCAATTAGTGCCATTGGCCTTGGCTTTTGTGGAGAAAGAGAGCGGAGACACCTGGTATTGGTTTTGGAGAGGCTGAAGAGTATGGTTGTGGGGGATGTGCCAAACGTGTGTGTCATACACGATAGGCACAAAGGTATTCTGCAGGCAATTGAAGAAATGAAGAATGGCAGCACCGAGCGGCAGACATTACCACGATGGCCCGACGTCGTGAGCAGGTGGTGCATCCGTCACATGGGGGCAAATTTCCATAGCCAGTTCAAGAACAAGGCACTGATGAAGCTGTTCAAGCGCTTATGCAGCCAGAATCAACAGAGGAAGTTCAACCAAATCTGGAAGAAACTAGATGACCTTACAAAGAAACAATCAGAAGAGCTGGCAAAGAAACCCGTGACAAATGCAGCAGACGAGCCCAAGTCTCTTGAGGATGTGGGGTTGGACACTGAGCAGACTAGAAGGAGAAGGGGTCGTGCAATTAAGACTTTCAGCCAGTGGATTGAGAATGAGCCCAAAGAAAAATGGGCATTGATCTATGATGAAGGAGGTGCCCGGCATGGTATAAAGACTACAAACTATGCCGAGGTTTACAATTGGGTGCTTCGTGGAGCTAGGGGTCTCCCCCTAGTGGGAATCATCAAGTTTTTCGTGTACCGCACAATTAAATATTTTCATGACCGGTATGGAAAGGCTACGGCTGCCATGGAAAACAACCAATTGATGTACGGCTACAAGATGACCGAGTATATGGATGAGAAGCAGAAGAAGGCTCTATTGCACCGTGCGTATCCGCTGGGTTCAGTTGAACGGCGGTTCGAGGTTCGTTGCAAGGACAAAGGGAGGACGGTGGCCGGACGGGAAAGGGTTACACAAGAGTGTGTTCTCAGGAATGATAGTTGCATTTGCACGTGCCAGAAGCCTCAGCTGCTGCACAAGCCTTGCTCCCATGTGATTGCTGCCTGCTATGAAGCTGGGGGACTGCAGCCCCGTATTTACGTCTCTCCCTACTTCTTCAAGCAAACCATTATGGCTACCTGGAGTTTTGAGGTGTATGGCTATGGGATATTAGGCTCCTTCACCAGGAACCCGGGGAAATATGCAACATATATCCCCGATCCAGATCCAGAAATGAAGCAAGGCCGTGGCCGACGAAAGAAGAAGCGCATTAGGAATAACATGGATCGATCTGAAGCTGGTCCAGACGTGCGTATCTGCTCTAAGTGCAATTAGGTTGGGCACACATAACAAGAAGTGCACTGCGGCGTCTTATTATGATCCAAGCAGTGCAAGCGGCTCATCAAATGTGGTCTCAAATCCTCCATCAAGGGGCGCTGGTCGTGGCCGTGGCACCCATGAGGGCCTCATTTAGAACTACCTTGCCATTGTTCGTAATTATTGTATTATTAGTTATGTAATGTAAGTTATGAATTATTAGTTCGGTAATGTAAGTTCTGTATTGTAAGTTCTCACGCATTAGTTATTTAATGTTAGTTCGATAAAACAAGTTGTGTAATATTAGTTATGTAATGTAACTTCTAAATTATTATGTAATTTAAGTTCTGAATAATGTTTTTTAAATATTATTGTCAATGTTTATCTTATTCTGTTTTTTCTATGTCAATGTTTATCTTATTCTGTTTTTTCTATGTCAATGTTTATCTTATTCTGTTTTTTCTATGTCAATGTTTATCTTATTCTGTTTTTTGCACAAATTCCCTGCAGCTATGGCGGACCCAGCGTACGTGACTCCTGAGTTGCTCGACAGGCGACTCGACCAGCAGCACCGTTCGTACCACTCGGCCGTGCTCGGGGTCGACGTCGGGAGCAGCTTTCGCTCTCGTGTCGACATGACTTACATGCCGCTACACACCCTCTTTTTTTCGAGGTAAGCCGTCACTTCAAATTGTCAATATTTATGATATGTGACAAATTTTTATCTAATGCGAGCACTACTTTGCGTTGCAGGTTACGCGCAGCAGGCCTTCTGTCTCTCGCGCATCTGGTGGAGGGCGACATGGACCGGTCGCATGTGAAGCCAGCGGACCGCATGACGCGGTTTCAGTTCGACTACTCGTTGCTGGCAGCTCTCCTCGACAGGTGGCGGCCAGAGACGCACACCTTCCACCTCACCGTGGGGGAGATGGCGCCCACTCTGCAGGACGTGGCCTTCCTGCTTGGCCTGCCGCTAGCAGGCGACGCCATGGGGGCGACCGACCCTCCGGCCACTTGGCGGCGGGACCTCCTCGACAGGTTCGCGCACGTTCAGCGGAACGAGCGCGCGCAGGGCTACCAGGAGTTCACCAGCACGCACGGCCCCAGCAAGAAGTGGTTGCTTCAGTTCAGCGTAAGTACCTACGCCGTTCTGTTTGAGTTCAAATTAGACTTTAAATTAGAGTTTAAATTAGACTTTATATTAGAGTTTATATTAGAGTTTAAATTAGAGTTTATATTAGAGTTTAAATTAGACTTTATATCAAAGTGTTTATATCTTCTTAAATTAGAGTTTAAATTAGAGTTTATATTAGAGTTCAAATTACAATTTAAATTAGAGTTTAAATTAGAGTTTATATTAGAGTTTATATCTTCTTATATTAGAGTTTAAATTAGAGTTTAATTTTGAGTTTATATCTTCTTATATTAGAGTTTCAATTAGAGTTTATATTAGAGTTCAAATTACAATTTAAATTAGAGTTTAAATTAGAGTTTAAATTAGACGTTATATCAAAGTGTTTATATCTTCTTAAATTAGAGTTTAAATTAGAGTTTATATTAGAGTTCAAATTACAATTTAAATTAGAGTTTAAATTAGAGTTTATATTAGAGTTTATATCTTCTTATATTAGAGTTTAAATTAGAGTTTAATTTTGAGTTTATATCTTCTTATATTAGAGTTTCAATTAGAGTTTATATTAGAGTTCAAATTATAATTTAAATTAGAGTTTAAATTAGAGTTTATATTAGAGTTTACATCTTCTTATATTAGAGTTTAAATTAGAGTTTAATTTTGAGTTTATATCTTCTTATATTAGAGTTTCAATTAGAGTTTAAATTAGAGTTCAAATTACACTTTAAATTAGAGTTTAAATTAGAGTTTATATTAGAGTTTATATTAGAGTTTCAATTAGAGTTTATATTAGAGTTTAAATTAGACTTTATATCAAAGTGTTTATATCTTCTTAAATTAGAGTTTATATCTTCTTATATTAGAGTTTAAATTAGAGTTTAATTTTGAGTTTAAATTAGACTTCATATTAGAGTTTAAATGTTAGTTCAAATTAGAGTATATATCTTATTGCACTTATTGCAGGCGGACTACATGAGGGCAGACGCTGACGAAGTGACCGTCCAGCGTCACTTGGAGGCGTACCTGCTCTGGCTCTTTGGGTGGGTGATGTTCTGCAGCTCACAGGGGGACTCGTGTCATAGGTTCCTGATCCCTTACGCGACGGCCATCGCGACGCACCCGCTCGAGCAGATTCCTCAGATCAGCTGGGGCTCTGCGGTTTTGGCCGCCACGTACAGGGGCCTGTGCACGGGCGTGCACAAGATTAAGAAGGGAGACCCTATCTTCGTCGGGTGTCCCTTGCTGCTGCAGCTGTGGTCGTACGAGCGGTTCCCAGTGGGCAGACCAGCGATGAGCCCCGAGCCGTACGACGGCCCGGATCCTGGCACGGACCCGCGCGACTACCCCACCATGGGGTCTTTGTGGTGCCTCCGGAAGGTATGTGTTCGAACATTTTTTATTTTTAACATCCTTTTGTTGTTGGGACTTGCTATATTATTTGTATTACTTGTGCAGCCGAGCTGGGCGGGCCAGCAGACGAGGAGGTCGTACGCAGACTTCGTTGGCCAGTTCGACGGGCTCGTTGACGCGGACGTGCGTTGGACCCCCTACACGCCTGACGCGATCCACGCTCGGGCACCGCACGGCCTGTCGTCCTTGTGCCAGCGCGACCAGGACTACTGGATGACGACGAAGCCCCTAGTCTTCGACGTCCACGTGGAGGAGTACGCGGTGCACAGGGTGATGAGACAGTTCCACCTCTACCAGGAGTCACCGCTCCCGGTCGTCCACTCCGTCGACCCGGTCCACCACAGGTACGTGTGTCGTATTTCCGTCCCGCAAGTTTTGTATATTTCTTAACTCACATGGTCGATCTTTGAATAGGTGGACGAGGAGGGGACACACAGCTGGCACACTGTGGCAGCCCGCGGTGGCGCAGTACGTGGTGGGTTGGGCAGACGCGTTGAACCACGTCGTCGCCGAGCACCGCCCGCACTCCGACGAGGCCTTTGCAGCGTACCTGCGGTGGTACTGGCCTAGGACCCGCGTTCGGGTCCTCCGCGTTCCGCCCCAGCCTACTTTCCCCCCGGCGCAGGTGACGAGCACGTACCCGGTACGACGCGACCAGAACTACGCGATTGGGGTAAGTACTACGTCCTTACTGCTATAACACATTCGATCAGTACGCATTTTAATTAACATAATTGAACAGTACGATGTGCTCGCGGAGATCGACGCTACGGCTGCGTTTAGCCGAGCGAGGGCGGACTTCATGACCCCCGCCGACCACGTGGCGACGTACGACCACATTCTGCACCTCCTCACGAAGTTCAGGTGGGCGGTTTCATGCCGGCACGACGACGCTTCGGCGATTCCACGCCACCCCGCCTCGTCCTCGAGCTCGGCGTCCACTGGACGTACGTACCACACGCCGTCCAGCTCCTCGCAGCCGCCTTTCCCTCCTATGGGAGCAGGTCCGTCGACGGCACCCTCCGCGCCGTCCAGCTCCTCGCGGCTACACTTCACTCCAGGTCCGTCGACGGTACCTCCCGCGCTTAGCACGTCTGTCCCGGTTCAGAGCGCTCCCTTGGGGATACCCACGTACACGCCGAGGCCAGCAGCTGTCTACAGCACAGGTACGCTATAGTATCCAAGTTTTGATTCGTAACATCCTATCATTGAGTAATTACGTTCTCGACTAACGTTTTATGTGACAGGGCAACCAGCGATGACCACAGGCGGCACGTCCACGTCGGCAGGGCAGGCCGTCCACGGCTTAGGTACGTAATTGACCAAACGATATTACTATATACTTTTAGTTGCGTACTAACGTGATTGTGTATAATGCAGCGTACGCTTCAGGCGGGACACCCGACGACCCAGTCGAGGAGCAGCACCCCGCGGCCACCCAGTGGACGGTCCCCTCCGACATTGAGACCTGGTACCGACAGGGGCAGGGGTCGCAGGAGAAGGTTGGTGGTTCGCAGTTAGGTAGCGCCTCTGTACCTGCTACTCAGTTCTCGCAGCAGCCACCGTTCGCGACACCGCCTCCTGCGGATGCAGGGCGCCCGAGTCGGCAGGCACCGCCATCTGACCCCCTCACGTACTCCGCGCACCACACGAGGGCCGCGCAGCAGGCGGCCAGGAGGGTCAGGCCTAAGGTGGTCAAGCGAGGCCGCATTTAGTTTTTTACTTTTTACGCTCGAGTGATTATGTATTGTACTGGATGTTGTATTATACTTTTCATGTTCAGTACTTTCTTGTTTGTGATATTATTCTGTTTGATATTATAGTTTTCCTTCATTCGCAAGCATTTTAAAAAAATTACGGTTGCACATACAAATTACACCGCTTTTTCAATGAAAAATGAAAAAAACCCTTTGGCGGCAAGTCTAACCGCCAAATGGAACGGCGGTTACTTCAACCGCAGGCCGGCGGTTAGAGGAACCGCCGGTTAAAACGGCGGTTAGATTTAACCGCCGATTAAACCGGCGGTTAATCCTAACCGCCGGTTTATTTGGCGGTTTCTCTAACCGCCGGTTCATCCGGCGGTTTCTCTAACCGCCGGTTCATCCGGCGGTTAGCTTCTCTTACCGCCGTATCATTTGGCGGCAGCCAACCAAATGATACGGCGGTTGGATGACAGAATTGCACTGCCATCCAACCGTTATTTTTGAAAAATCGTAAAAAAAAATTAAAATTTTTTTTTCGAGGGGCACGAACCGAAACCCGCATCGCGTCACGCGAGCCAGAGCCCAGAGCCCAGAGCCCAGAGCCACGCGGCAGGTTGGCAGAGTCGCACGGATCGCAACTTGCCCGGACATTCTTCCTGGGAATTAAAAACTCTTGCTTTTGCCCACGCATCAATGCTACCCTCTGCAATAAAAGCCCTGGCTTGCCTGTGTTCACACCTCGGCAGCTCCTCCGGTTCACGTCGTGCACTAGCGTTCTGCCCGTCTCCTCCC
>CM014278.1:87130202-87152387 GCA_004135705.1 Alloteropsis semialata | reverse complement strand
CAAAGGTTTTCCTTACATTCACTGCTGGATGGAGGTCCGCCATACGGAGAAGTTTCAAACCGTATATGAGGCAATGAAGCAAGCTCAAGGAAAGAGGCAATGCAAGTCCACGACCCCATCGCAAGAAACACGAGAAGATGACCCTGCACCTTCCAAGCGACCTCCAGGTCGCAAACAATCAAAGCAGAAACAAAAGAGGAATGATGGAGAAGATGAATATGCTGTGCAGCTTGCAACCTTCATACAAATGAAGGCAGAAGAACATCAGAAACGCGAAGAAAGATGGAAAGCTGAGAAGGAGCTCGTGGAGCGGAAGTTGCTGTGGGATCAAGAACAAAGGATCATGTTCTGCAACACGTCCGACATGGATGAAAGCCAAAGAGCATATGTCAAGGCAATGAGGCAACAAATAGCAAGATCCAAGGAAGCATTAGTCAAGGCATCGGGGGGAGGTTCCACAAGTGAGCAGGGCAGCGGAGGGGACGCTGATGATTGTAGCTCTGTTTGATGTCAAGGCAATGAGTGGATTGTAGTTTCTGTCATATGTGCTGTATGCTTGGTCTCTGAACCTATATGCTTCTGTCATATAATCTGTGACTTATTTGAACAGGTCTCTGAACCTATATGGTTCTGTCATATAATCTGTGACTTATTTGAACAAGTCACACACTAACGAAACAGAAGCGAATACAAGAAAACCTCGACGAAACAAACTCAAAGCAGCTCTGGACTGCAATCACCGACTCATACGGTGGCTACTGAGAACAGCCACCGCAACAATCAGTGAGAAACTAGCAACACAGCTGAAACACCGCGACCACCGACTGTTGCGGTGCCCGGATGGGAGACCCACCGCAATAGTCGGTCAGAGAAGCACAAGTGGCACACCTACCACCGACTGTTGCGGTGCACAGACAGAAACACCACCGCAACAATCGGTGAAACCAGAGCCGAAACTGAGCCGACGAAGCGAGCCGAGCCAACCACCGACTGTTGCGGTGCGCGTGGGTGTGAGCCACCGCAATAGTCGGTGCTGGTGGAGAAAACGAGCCGAAGAACTCCGCAATGTATCAGCCAACAGCAACAGCAATGCATATTCAGGCAACTAGTATAATATATTTTTTCATCAGATTACATGGTACTCAGATTACATGGAAGTTTCTCTACCACTAATACACAACTTGAACCAGCCTCTGAAAAAATAGAAGTTCAGAAACAGAAATAACTTGGCCTCAATATTGGAATAATTGCCAAGTCCTGTCCTACCTAGGAAGGAAAAATTACACAACTATTTGGAGCTATGAATTGCCCAAAGATGCTCCACAAGATCGTTTCGTAGTTGCTCGTGCGCCAATTTATCCTCGATTGCTTTATGGTTCTTGAGAAACTCTTGTACCAGAACTGGATCACGTGTTTGGTAGTCCTCGGGTGCCAACTCCGGGATGCCGCTCGGCTCCTGGTAGTAGTTAAAGTCCTCATCCTCTTCTCGCTCATCCTCTATTATCATGTTGTGTAAGATAACACAACACATCATTATGTACCAGAGATCATCTTTGCTCCACCATCTTGCAGGGCCTCGAATCATGGCGAATCGGGATTGTAGTACCCCGAAGGCTCGTTCTACGTCCTTCCTGTAAGACTCTTGCATTGTTGTGAAATGCGCCTTCTTGTTACCTTGCGGGTTGCGAAAAGCTTTCACAAGTGGTGCCCATGCGGGGTATATCCCGTCAGCAAGGTAATACCCCATGGTGTACTTGTTTCCGTTTACCATATATTCCACTTGTGGAGCTGTCCCAGAAACCACTCTGTCGAATAGTGGCGACCGACGTAGCACGTTGATGTCATTGAATGAACCAGGAAGTCCAAAGAAGGCGTGCCAAATCCACAGGTCTTGTGATGCAACAGCTTCCAAGATCAAAGTTGGCCCATTCTTATGCCCCGTGTAAACACCTTGCCAAGCAACCGGGCACTTTTCCCACCTCCAATGCATGCAGTCTATGGATCCTAGCATCCCTGGGAATCCTCTCTCCTTGCTAATGGCTAGCAATCTGGCTGTGTCTTGGGCATTGGGGGCCCTCAGGTATTCTTCACCAAAGATGTCAACAACAGCTTTTACAAAATGCTTGAAAGACTCAATTATGGTGCTTTCACCCATTCTGACTGAATCATCCAAGAAATCAGCTGACACACCGTGTGCAAGCATCCGAAAGGGTCCAACAACCTTCTGAATAGAAGATGCACCCAGACGACCCACTGCATCAGCCTTCTGGCGGAAATACTCATCATGAGCCTCGACTGCAGCTACTATCCTCAAGAAAAGTGCCTTTGACATCCGGTACCTCCTTCTGAAATGCTTTTCATTGTAAACAGGCTTGTGAGCGAAGTAATCCAAGTAAATCTTCTCGTGACCGCTTAAGATATCTCGTGGCACGTTGTGGCGGCCCGGCAAAGATCCGCGAAACTTTTTCTTGCTCTTCTTCCTCTTCAATGCCGCAAGCATAGCACCAAGGAAGACGACATCATCTTCATCTGATTCCTCCTCTTCCTCCCGCAACCGCCGAAGCCTCTCGGACCTCGACATCTGCACATCATCTTCATCTGATTCCTCCTCTTCCTCCCGCAACCGCCGAAGCCTCTCGGACCTCGACATCTGCCGCACCAAGAAAATGCAACACATTCAGTTGGCATACAAGAAAAATATATCAGCTGCATAAAAGTGCATAGCATATTCCTGGCCTCCAAAAGAACACTCAAATAACTGAAACATCAGATTGCAGACAACTACTCTGTTGGGTGGTGCCATTGAAGGTAGCAATGATAGTGTGATACACATGAACCTTTCTGCTACACCACAAAACATCAGACTACAGACATCCAGGCACCCTCTGCTGGAATAACGTTACGTTCATCCAGACATCCAGGCATCCTCACTAGCTACAGGGGAGGGGAAAAATGTTACCTTTGCCGAGGACATCGCCATGGTCCGCGCCAAAGACATGGACGACGGCGGCGGCGGCGCGGTCCTACACTGGACGGCGGCGGCGAATGCAGGCGCGCAGGGAGGCGACGCAGGCGCAGGGAGGCGGCGGATGCGCAGGGAGGCGCGGGGAGATGCGCAGGGAGCGGCTGCGGGAGGGAGAGAGGCGCAGGGAGGCGCGCAGGGAGCGGCTGCGGGTGCGGGAGGGACAGCGGCGCGAGGCGCAGGGAGGCGCGCAGGTCCGACGGCGCCGGATTTGCTCGGCCGGCTGGAGACGGGAGAGCAAGTTGGGCCCCTAAACTTTGTGGGCCGGCCTGGAAACACAGTATAGGGGCTCAATTTTTAGGGGCCCGACTGGAGTTGCCCTAAACATTTCTCTTCTTCTTCATCCAAAGAAACAAATATTTCCCTCTAAAAAGTGGGTTCCACGGCTTCTTTTGATAAAAAAAAGATGGTTCGTACTGCATTTCATCCAAATATAGATTTTTGTGCCTTTTTTTTTCTCAAAAGAAGGGCATTTGCAGGTTCCAATTTGTATCTTCCCGTTGAGCATGTAGCGCAAACAATATGGTTATGCAAAAGTATAGTATTGGTGCCTCATCACTATTAAACTCTACGCCTCGTGGAAAACGAAGCAACTTATCCGTGCCTGATTCAAATTGATATGCTTATTGTGTTTTCAAGCGACAATTTTCACATAATGCAGTCACCTGTGAGTGGTGCTGTCCAAAAGATAGATTTCCAACTAATACTTGCAAACTATGTAACTAAAAGATGCAAAGCCCTGATTTCTTTTCAGTTCTTTTTCCAAGTAATGAATTTCTTCTCAGTTTTATATGCAGTAAGCTCAGCGGAAGTATTTTGCACTTAATTAACACACAACACGACTCAAAAATCTTTTACAATCCCATACTTTCAGGTGCAGCAACAAAAAGGCAGCAGTAAATTATCAGTGAGACATAACAGGTGCTTTACACTTTTGTGAGAACCCCATCTTACCAGTCACTACTCACTGAGCATTAGCACAAATCACACGAATGCAAACTTTAACAGTGACATAGTCATGATGGCGGGATTATCTACGCAAGGCATTTGAAGATCATTAGGGCAAATCAATGCCTGTTCACAGCGGGGAAAAGAAACCATAAATTAGAAAGAAATAGTGATGCTACTACAACTGTAGCCCACACCTATTCACTGCTGAATTAGACAACCTTAATCCAGACAAAAAAATGATAATATAGGCCAGCTTCAGAGCAAGAAGCATCCCTCAACTCCTTGATGAAATTGAGGCTGATGAAACGACCCGGATTTCCAAATCGGAGAATCCGACTCCCTGTACCATTATGATAGTCCCAGAATCAACTGCTATCACGTACAGAACTCATTTCAGCATAATATCATATCCATACTTCGAATCAGAGTACAATTATTACAAGGATAATATGGAAACGTAGCTGATACAGGCCCTTTGGGCTAAACAACAAGAAGAAAGCCTACGAAGCGATAGCTAGATCTTCAAGTCTTCATCTCCAGTCTTTGCCACAGGCAACCTTGAACGAAGCAACACAACCCTTCAAAGTAGCATCCGACGGCTGAACTCGGAATCCAAGTGCAAACCTGCAAGCTCACGAACTGTCCCCAAGGAATGGGACAGGTCCACGTCACCATCCGTATGCAGCTTTAAGGTGGCCTAATTCTAGTATATCAAATATATCAAGGAATAAAGCTGAGGGTTTCCTATGCTGCAGCAGCAGCAGCAATGAAATAAAGATCTCCAACAACTCCCCAAGCTATCATCTCCACGGTCAACCCTAGCACACCAGGGTCCCGTCGCATTCTCACCTCCTGCTCCTCACGAGTCGATGGGAAGACTCCCACTCTTCCCATCTCAGCGGCTACAAGCCGGAATCCGCACTATCAGCTCTCAACCAGCCCAAGGCTATGAAAAAGGGGAGAGGTAGAATATCCCAAAACACTAATCAGAAGAAGCCGGATCGAGGGGTGTCCATGACCGAGGACGCGGCTATACGTATAGTTTTAACTCTGCAGAGTGTGTACACCTGGACCCACTCGGGTTGCAGACAGCTGCGCAACCGTCTTGAGACACAACCCACAGCCATGACTTCCTAACCAGAACGGTACCATACTGTATTCCCAGGCTTGGGACCCGGGATCGTGAATCTCTAGCCTGGCCACGGTGGTGTCGAGAGTCTCGGAAACTAAGGGCTAGAATAGCCGGGTCCCGAACATCCCAGTGTTCGGCCAACCCAATCCTATACACACTTCTCCACAGATCTGGTACCGCCCAGCTAGAAATGGCTGGAATCCTCCCCATGAGGATAAGTGGTGTGCACGTTTGACAAAGTCCCGTCACCAGGTCCAACTGACTCGGCCTAAGCCAGAGCAAGCAAGCCTCCAAACTGGGCCATCCGACTCCGCGGTCCGCCCGTCTACCCATTACAGGTAATATCCACCAACTCCTCCAAAGATCCACAACAAATGTACCCGCCACAGGTACTCCGTAGGAAGTGCCCAACACACCTCCCGAGCCCCGACCAAAAGGTCGGTTAATGTCTGCTCACTCCAGCCGGGGGTTCGAAACTCTTCAGTTTTATTCCACCCGAAACTTACACCAAGATGATCAAGATCACAGCTAATCCCACACATGCAAGCATAGCACAAGTATAACAGTGTACAGGTAAACAAGGATATCGGGTAATCATCAAAGGCTATGCATGGGTTTAACATCATCATCATGAATTAAAGCGCTAGCAATTCTAATAGCAATGCCTAATAGGATTCAAAGTCGGAATGGGCGTGAACCTGGAGCAAGGTCCTTCACTTTCACTTTCTTGATGAAGTCACGATCGTCGTGGTCGTAGTCGACGAAGTCGTCCAAGTCTTCCGAGGATCCTAATAATCGGATAAAGAATAAATCATGATAAGCTAGTTGCAAATAAACTCCAAATAAGAACCAAAGAGGAGCCAAAAGCACTCAACTTCTACACTAACGTGTAGGTCATGATTTTAGAAGAATTATGAAACTGGTTTCATAATTTTCTGAGCTATATTGAATTTATTATGAATTTTCTTTGATAAAACCTAATTCTGAAATTCCGAAAGAGAAAGAAAAAGGACAGACACGTGGCAGCACCGAGGCGTGACACGTGGCAGGATGACGTCATCAGTGGGTCCTCCACTGCTGACGTCAGCATGACGTCAGTGTTGACCAAGTCAACGGTCTATGTTGACCGGGTCAACCAATCAGCAGTCAGTGGGGCCCGCAGGTCAGTGAGAGGCAGAGCATGACAGGTGGGCCCCGGCGGTTAGCTGGGTCAGGCCGGGTTGAGAAAGGATACTGGGCCGCCTCGAATTTGGCCCATGGCTGGCTGTGTAGTTTGCGGTGTTTGTGGGCTTGTCTTAGGATTCGGCCCAGTTCTGATCCAGGAAGGAGAGGAAAATGTACGTGCGAGAGATCAGAGAGGGAGAACAGAATGCAGGTGGGGTCCGCGAGTCATAGAGAGCAGACGAGGATGACATGTGGGTCCTGATGGTCAGCGGAACAGATAGGGGCTGCGGGATCTTCTACGCTCGTTGTGGCCGAATCAGCATGTGGTCCTCTGTGCGCTTGTTGATGCAGATCGACAGAGAATCCAGCGGCGGTGGCGACGGCGGGACTGCGGCGGCCGTGTACGTGCGAGGGAATCAGTGATGAGATGATCAGGGAGGGGCGCGTGCACAAGGGAGCGAGAGACGAGTGTGCTTGCGAAGGCCGGGACAGAGCAACGTGGTAGGGGCGGCATGGCAGTGGGGATGCGGCGGAGGAAACGGACGGCGATGAGGTCGGAGCGGCGCCGATTGGCGAGCAGAGCGGCAAGGCAAGGCGGACAAGAGGGAGAAAAGGACGTGCGAGGGATCCTGCAGGAAAACGTACACGGCACGAAGGCCGGACAGGCAGAGCATCCAGAACAGACACCATCATGGCAACGCGATTGCCGAGCAGGGCAATCCATGGCGGAACAAAGCGATTGGAAAGGGGGAGAGACATGGGGGTGAGGCTCACAGGGAGTAGACGAAGACGATGGTGGCCGGCTTGGGGATGGCTCGCGGTTCAGCTGCAGCGGCAGTGTTCCTCGTCGTCCCTGGACAACGGCGGTGACGAGACGCGGCCGACGGCGACTCCGGCCCGGCGAGACCTCCTCCCTTCAATTCCTTCGACGAGCGGCCTCCCCTTGTCCTCCTCCTTCTTCTCCCTTCTTCAATTTGGCGACGGGGTGGAGCAGGGCCTTGGCCCGGGCGAATTTGTGTAACATCCCGGATTTTTCTGGAATGTTTCTGAATGCAAAAATGTGGATTTCAAAATTTTTGCTTGCAATGCCGTGAAAACACCTTAGATTGTCTTCTTGTGAATCTCCCTAAATTCCTAGGAAATTAAAATTGACCTTTTAATTTTGCTTAGGTTAATTTAGGATAGAGTGTTTTGGCTTTTCTTCAGCTTTAATTGGATTTTTGAGTGTGATTTATATTTGAATTCTAAATTCAAATATAAATCTAAAGCTAACAACTAACTCGCCCGATCAAACCCTGTGGCAAAAGCCGCTACTCAAACTCTATCCGATCTCCCAGCCAGTTGACCCACTAACATATCGGACCGATCATCCATCTCTCTAATCCTAATCAAAGTCTACATCGAAATTCTCGGCGTCCAGATCAATCCTGAGTTCCAGAAAACCCTATTTGAATTATGACGCTATTTTCCATTTGAACGGATTGATTATTAATTTAATTAATCTGGTTCAGAAAATAGTCTGATTAATTCATCCCAAATATCTAAAGAATTTGTTCCGAATTATGGTCACGTTATCCGGATTTTGAATTGATTATTTCTTAATTAATTCGATCTGGATAATTAGTCTAATTCATTTGTTCCACGGTTATTTTATAAGCTGATAATATCTTAGCCCATCAAACCTAGGCCCATCTAAACCCCACAACCTAACCCTAGCCCTAATCCCTTCCTATAAATTCTCCACCCCTCTTCTCTCCTCTCCATCTCCCTCACAGCAGCCGCCTCCTCTCCTGAGTTCTTCTCCACCCGAAGCAGCTCTCGTCTCCCTGCCTTGCTTCTTCGGTCCGAGCAGCTCTCCTTCCTCTGCTCTTCTTCTCCACCGAACAAGGAGCAGCTGCAGCTGTGCCTCTCTCCCTCCTCTGATTCTTCCATCAGAACCAAAGCAGCAGCATCTCTTCTTCCAAAGCCGATCGCTTTCTCTTCTGCTCCCTCCACTCGGCAAGCACACAGGCAGCAGCTCCCTCTCCCTTCTCTATTTTCTCCTTCCAACGCAAGAACAAATTGGGCCTGCACCCTTCCTCGTGCTTCTGTGCTACCAATTCCAAGCACGAGAGCAACAGCAGCCTGTACTCCACTGCTGTTCCCTTCTCGAACAGAGAAGCAAATCCACCTGGCCCTCCACGTGCTCGGCGAAAAGCTCCAACAAGCAGGTGCATGCGTGAAGAGGGAAGAGAAGGAAGCAGGAAGGGGAGTGGAGCGTCGATCCACGACGACGACCACGCTGAGCTCAAGACGACGTCGTCGCCCTGAGCAGGAGCTGCACTCATGGCCTCGTCTCCAAGCCTGTACCACGAGCCGCCGACGTACACGAGCAGAACCGCGACAGAAGGAGAGGACGACGCCGAGCTTCTGACCTGCTACCCCTCCGACCGTGCCGACCACCTCACCATCAACCCAAAGGTTAGCACCACCGTGACCATCCCCTTCCTGTTCCCTTTTGCTGTTCGGCCATGGGGAGCACCAAACCACCGCCACCATCTATGCCCGTTGCTTGCCTGACCGGCCGTCGAGCCGCTGGACTGCCGCATGCCTTCGTGTCGCAGTGCTTTGTGCAGGTGCTGTTGTCCCATGACCAAGCCATGCCCAAGGAAACCCAACCATGGCTGCCTTTGACCTCGCCCACGATGTGTTCGATGTAATGCCTAGCCCGCCTTGACGCTGCCTTGCTGCTGTTCTGTGTTCGACCTTCGAGCCGGAGTGTTCTTGCAGGTGCCGCAGCCGTCGAGGTTTACCTTGCCATGCCCTTGCTGACCAGCCATAACTCCTTTTGTTCTTGCCCCTCACATGTTCAGTGAAATGCCTGAACCGCGTGTGCATGTCCTGGCCGACCCGTTTTGCTGCCAATCATCGTCTCTTGAGAGCCGATCATGAGTTGCGAACCCCGCCGTCGAAACCTTGCTGTCCCCGACCATCCCCAAGTTGTTACCTTGCCAACCACGTCGCGGCCATGGAACGCCATGAACCCGCGCTCTAGCCGATGCCATGCCGTCCCATTCCGGTGACGTTGCGGCCGTGGACAACCACGTGCCCGCACACGTTCGCCTTACCTAAGCCAAGCTACGACTTTGTGTCGCGCAACCCGCATACCCGCCGAGCTGTGCTGTGCCGAGCCGCTGTCGGACAGCCGCGTCCCTGTCGCGGCCATGGACGACCATGAGTCTGTGCATGATCGTGTTAAGCCGAACCAGCCCGGGTGAAGACCCTGTCCAGAGCCTTACCTTGCCATGTCTCGTGCATCCTTTAATTCAAGGCAATCTGATTGGTGCACGTACTTAGTTTGTGCCTTGTGCTGATCTTGTCCACAATGCTACAGCACCATGCAAGCTAGCAAGCGTGAGGCCAATTTGTGATGGTTTCCTGGTGTGTATGTGCTTGTGCTCACACACGTGAACTTGCTAACAGACCTGCTATAATCCTTCGGCCATGCCCCAGGAACCTGCTGCACCTTGTTGTTTCCATCCTTGCCGAACTCGACCTTGCCGGTCATGACGCGGCCGTGATCAACCACGTGCTTGCGTGCTCTAATGACCCAAGACCCGGCCCTTCGCTGCCCATAACCAACCCCATCAANGCCGAATCAGCATGTGGTCCTCTGTGCGCTTGTTGATGCAGATCGACAGAGAATCCAGCGGCGGTGGCGACGGCGGGACTGCGGCGGCCGTGTACGTGCGAGGGAATCAGTGATGAGATGATCAGGGAGGGGCGCGTGCACAAGGGAGCGAGAGACGAGTGTGCTTGCGAAGGCCGGGACAGAGCAACGTGGTAGGGGCGGCATGGCAGTGGGGATGCGGCGGAGGAAACGGACGGCGATGAGGTCGGAGCGGCGCCGATTGGCGAGCAGAGCGGCAAGGCAAGGCGGACAAGAGGGAGAAAAGGACGTGCGAGGGATCCTGCAGGAAAACGTACACGGCACGAAGGCCGGACAGGCAGAGCATCCAGAACAGACACCATCATGGCAACGCGATTGCCGAGCAGGGCAATCCATGGCGGAACAAAGCGATTGGAAAGGGGGAGAGACATGGGGGTGAGGCTCACAGGGAGTAGACGAAGACGATGGTGGCCGGCTTGGGGATGGCTCGCGGTTCAGCTGCAGCGGCAGTGTTCCTCGTCGTCCCTGGACAACGGCGGTGACGAGACGCGGCCGACGGCGACTCCGGCCCGGCGAGACCTCCTCCCTTCAATTCCTTCGACGAGCGGCCTCCCCTTGTCCTCCTCCTTCTTCTCCCTTCTTCAATTTGGCGACGGGGTGGAGCAGGGCCTTGGCCCGGGCGAATTTGTGTAACATCCCGGATTTTTCCGGAATGTTTCTGAATGCAAAAATGTGGATTTCAAAATTTTTGCTTGCAATGCCGTGAAAACACCTTAGATTGTCTTCTTGTGAATCTCCCTAAATTCCTAGGAAATTAAAATTGACCTTTTAATTTTGCTTAGGTTAATTTAGGATAGAGTGTTTTGGCTTTTCTTCAGCTTTAATTGGATTTTTGAGTGTGATTTATATTTGAATTCTAAATTCAAATATAAATCTAAAGCTAACAACTAACTCGCCCGATCAAACCCTGTGGCAAAAGCCGCTACTCAAACTCTATCCGATCTCCCAGCCAGTTGACCCACTAACATATCGGACCGATCATCCATCTCTCTAATCCTAATCAAAGTCTACATCGAAATTCTCGGCGTCCAGATCAATCCTGAGTTCCAGAAAACCCTATTTGAATTATGACGCTATTTTCCATTTGAACGGATTGATTATTAATTTAATTAATCTGGTTCAGAAAATAGTCTGATTAATTCATCCCAAATATCTAAAGAATTTGTTCCGAATTATGGTCACGTTATCCGGATTTTGAATTGATTATTTCTTAATTAATTCGATCTGGATAATTAGTCTAATTCATTTGTTCCACGGTTATTTTATAAGCTGATAATATCTTAGCCCATCAAACCTAGGCCCATCTAAACCCCACAACCTAACCCTAGCCCTAATCCCTTCCTATAAATTCTCCACCCCTCTTCTCTCCTCTCCATCTCCCTCACAGCAGCCGCCTCCTCTCCTGAGTTCTTCTCCACCCGAAGCAGCTCTCGTCTCCCTGCCTTGCTTCTTCGGTCCGAGCAGCTCTCCTTCCTCTGCTCTTCTTCTCCACCGAACAAGGAGCAGCTGCAGCTGTGCCTCTCTCCCTCCTCTAATTCTTCCATCAGAACCAAAGCAGCAGCATCTCTTCTTCCAAAGCCGATCGCTTTCTCTTCTGCTCCCTCCACTCGGCAAGCACACAGGCAGCAGCTCCCTCTCCCTTCTCTATTTTCTCCTTCCAACGCAAGAACAAATTGGGCCTGCACCCTTCCTCGTGCTTCTGTGCTACCAATTCCAAGCACGAGAGCAACAGCAGCCTGTACTCCACTGCTGTTCCCTTCTCGAACAGAGAAGCAAATCCACCTGGCCCTCCACGTGCTCGGCGAAAAGCTCCAACAAGCAGGTGCATGCGTGAAGAGGGAAGAGAAGGAAGCAGGAAGGGGAGTGGAGCGTCGATCCACGACGACGACCACGCTGAGCTCAAGACGACGTCGTCGCCCTGAGCAGGAGCTGCACTCATGGCCTCGTCTCCAAGCCTGTACCACGAGCCGCCGACGTACACGAGCAGAACCGCGACAGAAGGAGAGGACGACGCCGAGCTTCTGACCTGCTACCCCTCCGACCGTGCCGACCACCTCACCATCAACCCAAAGGTTAGCACCACCGTGACCATCCCCTTCCTGTTCCCTTTTGCTGTTCGGCCATGGGGAGCACCAAACCACCGCCACCATCTATGCCCGTTGCTTGCCTGACCGGCCGTCGAGCCGCTGGACTGCCGCATGCCTTCGTGTCGCAGTGCTTTGTGCAGGTGCTGTTGTCCCATGACCAAGCCATGCCCAAGGAAACCCAACCATGGCTGCCTTTGACCTCGCCCACGATGTGTTCGATGTAATGCCTAGCCCGCCTTGACGCTGCCTTGCTGCTGTTCTGTGTTCGACCTTCGAGCCGGAGTGTTCTTGCAGGTGCCGCAGCCGTCGAGGTTTACCTTGCCATGCCCTTGCTGACCAGCCATAACTCCTTTTGTTCTTGCCCCTCACATGTTCAGTGAAATGCCTGAACCGCGTGTGCATGTCCTGGCCGACCCGTTTTGCTGCCAATCATCGTCTCTTGAGAGCCGATCATGAGTTGCGAACCCCGCCGTCGAAACCTTGCTGTCCCCGACCATCCCCAAGTTGTTACCTTGCCAACCACGTCGCGGCCATGGAACGCCATGAACCCGCGCTCTAGCCGATGCCATGCCGTCCCATTCCGGTGACGTTGCGGCCGTGGACAACCACGTGCCCGCACACGTTCGCCTTACCTAAGCCAAGCTACGACTTTGTGTCGCGCAACCCGCATACCCGCCAAGCTGTGCTGTGCCGAGCCGCTGTCGGACAGCCGCGTCCCTGTCGCGGCCATGGACGACCATGAGTCTGTGCATGATCGTGTTAAGCCGAACCAGCCCGGGTGAAGACCCTGTCCAGAGCCTTACCTTGCCATGTCTCGTGCATCCTTTAATTCAAGGCAATCTGATTGGTGCACGTACTTAGCTTGTGCCTTGTGCTGATCTTGTCCACAATGCTACAGTACCATGCAAGAAGCTAGCAAGCGTGAGGCCAATTTGTGATTGGCTTCCTGGTGTGTATGTGCTTGTGCTCACACACGTGAACTTGCTAAAAGACCTGCTATAATCCTTAGGCCATGCCCCAGAACCCGCTGCACCTTGCTGTCTTCATCCTTGCCCGAAAGTCGACCTTTGCCGGTCATGACGCGGCCGTGATCAACCACGTGCTTGCGTGCTCTAATGACCCAAGACCCGGCCCTTCGCTGCCCATAACCAACCCCATCAATCTCGTCCATAGCCCTGCCTAACCTCAAACCACACCAGAAACCGACTCCGACCCGCTAACAGTCTATCTTGGCCCACTAACACTTCGGGCCCGTCTTCTAACGAGCCGGGCCCACTAACTGACTATCTGGGCCACTAACAATACGGGGCCCACATGATGGCATGTGTACCCCACTGACTTGATCAGCCTAGCCTTCTGACCAATGGGACCCATACAATGATGCATAGGGTTCGCTAACTGTTCTCTAACTTAGCCAACTAACTTGGCCGCTAACCAGCTTGATCGCTGACCGAACCTTGAGCCGTTGACCATATCAACCCTGGTTGTTGACTTGGTCCATCTCGACGTCGGTAGGGCCCACTACCGGTGTCCAAAACTAATCCCACGTGATGACATCGTGACGATGTTAGCACGGCTAACCCGGGCCTGGCATGTGGCGCATTTCGGTGTGGCCACATGTCAGTTGTTTTCCTTTCCCTTTTTGCTGAACGAATAAAATTCTAGGAAAGGGTTTTATTAAATAAAATTATATAAAATCAAGCCTAGCTTAGAATAATGTGAAACCAATTTCAGTATCCCTTCTAAAATCATGAACTACCCGTTAGCGTGGGGTTTGGTGTTTTTGGCTCTTATTGCTTCTTATTTGGAGTTTATTCGCATTAGAATCCGTTGTTTATTTATGCAAACGTGTGCTAGGATCTGAGAAAGATCTAGAAGACCTCGTGGACTTCGTCAACCTGGACTTCATCGAATGAAGACTTGTACGACTACATCAAGATGAGTTTGGATCGTAAAGTCACAGGTGTCCACGCCCATCCTACTTTGAATCCTATTAGGCATTGTTACTAGTATGCTAGCGCTTTACTTTCTCGCATGATGATGATAATGACCTATTGCATGGCCTTATTTACTTACCGTTATCCTTGTTAAGACTGTTACACTTTGATGCTATGAACTTGCTATGCTTGCATGTGTATGGGATGGATGTGATAGGATTCTTGGCGTGTGTGGGGCAAAAACCCGGGAAAGGAGTAAGGGGTTTTGGGAACTTTGCAGGGGTGAGCAGCTTAACTCGATCTCGTATCGAGGGCTTGGGGTGCGAACTTAGGCGCATCCTGTGTGGTACCTGTGGCGGGTACATGTTCTTGTGCTACTTGAGGAGTTTGGCGGCAATACCTGTAATGGGTGCGCGAGCGGACCACTGGAGGTGGAGACGCTATTTGACGGTGACGCTCACCCCGGCACCAAAAACCGAGTTGGATTGCCTGGTTCACAGAACTTCGTGCACACCACTTACACCTACTGGGGGGTGTTCCAGCCAGCCTAGTTAAGTGCGGTACCCGGACTGTAAGGAGTTAGCAGAAGTGTGTGGGGGAAAAGGCGGAGACCTTTGTTCCCCCGAAGGAGGCTCATACCCCGGGACTTGGCCACCGCGGGGGAGGCCATCACAGTTCTCAGACGCCGAGTTGCGTCTTCAGTGTATCCTAAGCCGGGAAAAGCAGGAGGGTACCGTTCACTGGTTAGGATCTGTGCTGTGGGTTGTGTCTCAGTCGGCTTGCAACCGACTTGCAGCCCGAGTGGGTCCAGGTGTACAAAACTCTGCAGAGTCTAATCTATATATAGCCGCCGTCCGCGGTCAAGGGACGCTCCTGTGAATTTCACACAATCCGCCATTGTTTTAGGGATTTCTACCTCCCCTCTAGAGTAGGGCCTGCCTCGGGCAGTTGAGATGTGAAGGGTGGGAGCTTTCACATCGCCTAGAGAGTGATGAGTGGAAGATATTGGAGACAGGTACCTGGTGCGCCAGGATTGCTCGTAGGTGTTGTGAGAATGGTTTTGGGATGAAGATGCTGCTTGCATAGGATTAACCTTAAGCCTATCCTTGATATTTCTTATACTAGTATTAGGCCACTTAAAGCTTGCATTACGGATGGTGACGTGGACCTGTCCCAATCCTTGGGGGCAGTTTGTGAATGAACAGGTGAAGATCCGATGTGCGAGACCAACTCCGGTGAAGTTGGTGAGAAGGTTGCAGTGCTATGCTCAAGTGTTGCCTGTGGAAGTGGTGCTCTGAAGACGAAGCTGGCTTGAAGCCTAGTTACCGTTGCGTTGGTTTTCATATTGTCGTTTAGCCCAAGGGGCATGTACAAGTACGCTTTCCGTTATATATCCTTGTTGTAAGCTAACTCTGATGATTGTTTTCGTTGTATGGATGTGATGTCCAGCTGAAATGAGTTCTGTACGTGATAGCTGTTGATTCTGGGACTATCACAATGGTACAGGGATTCGGATTCTCGTAATTGAAAATCCGGGTCGTTTCAATTTGAGAAAGCAGAGAACGAGGGAGATGGGGATTAAGTAGAGGAGGGTTTCGTGGGCGAGGAGGAAGCGGGTTGGGGCCAGGCTGGAGCGGGGCAGATGCCGTGGGCGCGCGGCTTCCTTGGGGGCGAAGGGAGAGGGCGGCTTACGTGGGGGCGTCGGAACTTGGGTGATGCGGTGCGGAGGGAGGCGTCGCGGCGCGCGTGAGGCAGAGAGGCGTGCGGGAGAAAGAGAGGTGGGAGACGGCACTGTGCCATGGGGCCCGCTTGGCAGTGAGACAAAGGAAGGGGGGAAGAGAGATGCTGGCGGGTTGGGCCGCGGTTGTGGGCTGGCTGCTAGAAGAAGGGGAAAGAATGAGAGGGATGGGCCGGGTTGATTTCAGAGGTTGAAGGATTTGGGTCCAAGACTAGGATAGTTAGAATAGTTAGCATTTGAATTTATATTTGAAATAGGATTTCAAATACAAATTCACACACAACAATTAGAAACCAAACAAAAGCCAAATCACACAATCAATTAATTCCCTAATCTCTACCTAATAATAAAAGGAGGACCGTTTCGTACGTCCTTGACTTTTCGTCCGCCCGTCGTTCCCCGAGCTAGGCCCGTCTTCGTGCCTGTACGTCACTTACGTCACGGCCCTGCCCCGCACCGTACTCGAATCGAATCTGATCACGTCGCTACACCGTGCGATTCCATCTCCGCCACGCCGTCCACGAGTTCGGGGCTGCAGGCGGCGGCTTCCTTGAGGCCCGTGACCGGGTGAGGCGCAGACAGGGGCAGGCAGGAGTGACGTTTCGTCCGTCAGCCCTCTTTGCGGTTGCTGCAAGCTGGACGCCTGGACCCAATCCCACACGTGCGAACTGCCAAGTCCTGCTCGCTCTCGCTGCACGTGTTGCCAAAACTGCAGTAGGCTATTACGGGACCCACGACTCTCACGACCCGTCGGGCATCGGCGGAGGCGCCGAGCCAGGATGCAAGGAGGCACAAGGGCAGTAACGGCGACGGCCTGGCGCCACCGCGTAAAATTTTTTCAAAATGGCCCTTCGCGGAAACTATTTTTACAAATAGACCCCTGGCAAAACTATTTCTGAAAATGGACCCCTAACTCGGCGCGAGGGGAACGAGCGCCGAGGTATGTGGCTCGGCGCTAAGGGCTCTAGCGCCGAGCCACCGCCACGTCAGCGCCGAGCTGGCGCCTCGTGCCTGCGTGGCAGGGGGCTCGGCGCTCGGGCTTTTAACGCCGAGCCACATACCTCGGCGCAGCCGCATCTAGCGCCGAGGTCTGGGTACTTAACACCCGCCGAGCCCCCTTCCTCCTCCTTCCTCCCATTCTTTTCAACCCTGAGCTCTCTGTTCTCTCCCTCTCCGGCGGCGGGGCAATCCATAGGCCTCGTAGACGAGTGTAGAAGTTGTTCCCTTTGGATTCAAGCCGTCCCCAAGGTAATATGGCTCCCCTCTTTCAATTTGTCCAAGTAGTTTTGTTTGAATCGGTGGTTAGGTTAGGTTTTGAGGATTTGTTAGGGTTTGTCCAAGTGTTGTTTTCTTGCATTTTTTGAAGGCCTAGCGACCATGGGATCTCGACCTAACGAGATAACGCTGGCGGCTGAGAAGAGGTCAACGACCATTCCTGAAGGGGTGGATGTGCCCATGTGCTACTGTGGCGATCGGTGTCAACTTGTGAAGTCGCAGTTGATAGGTTCATGCTACGGCATGAGGTGGTTCATGTGCGCCAACTACGAATATGACCCACCGAGGGCTATCGGATACGAGATACACGAGGTTGTGCACGAATCCATGTCTTTGTTTGTGTTGTGTTTATTAACATAACTTCTGACTTGGAGGGGTGGCAGACTCCCCCTTCTCTATGTGATTTTGCGCAGTGGCTTGACACGGAGCAGTCCGCGATGGACAAGTGGTGGGTCGAGAAACAATTTGAATGGAGGGAGCAAAGGAGGAGGCAGGTGCAGCACGAGAAAGAAGAGGAGGAGAAGCGCAAGAAGTTTCAAGAGGAGTTTCGCGCAAGGTGCGAGCGCATTGATCGTGAGGAGGAGGCCGAAAGGAAGGCCGAAAGGGAGCGCAAGAGAGCGCGTGCACGCCGTGCGAAGGAAGCAATGGAGCAGAATCCAGATGCATTGAGGAAGGGGAAGTGGCCTCGCTGCACTCAGTAGTTTGGTCTCGTAGTGGCAGTAGTGTGTTGGTGAAGAGGGTTTTAGTATGTCGTGTGATGTTGCATGTTATGGACTTGTATCGGTTGTTATGGCAGAACTAATGTTGGCCATATCTATATTTGTTCTGCACTTTGTATTCGTACGGACTTTGTATAATGTGGACTTTGAGCACCAATGCTGTTAAAAATAAAAAAAAAGAAAAATAAGAGGCTCGGCGCTAAAGCCTTTAGCGCTGAGAATGGGGTACTCGGCGCTGAGGGCATTAGCGCCGAGCTCGGTAGCCTCCAACAGGGTGCGGGACCGACTGTTGCGGTGGGGTCAAAAACCCCGTTCCACCGCAACAGTCCGTCAAACCAGAGACGAACTCGTCTCTGGCCCAACAGGACCGACTGTTGCGGTGGTTGCTCGACCGAGCACCGCAACTTCCGGTGGTTGCCGTCACTTGGGCCCATCTGGCCTTCACAAGACCGACTGTTGCGGTGGGGTCAAAAACCCCGTTCCACCGCAACAGTCCGTCAAACCAGAGACGAACTCGTCTCTGGCCGAACAGGACCGACTGTTGCGGTGGTTGCTCGACCGAGCACCGCAACTTGTGGTGGTTGCCGTCACTTGGGCCCATCTGGCCTTCACAAGACCGACTGTTGCGGTGGTACCTGAGTACCACCACCGCAACAGTTGGTGGCATCTGCCTTCACCGGCCCTGATGGCCCTACCATCACCGACTGTTGCGGTGACCATCTTGGTCACCACCGCAACAGTCTGTGGTACACTGAAAACCTATTCTAAGTTATTGAAACTCGTCCAATTCAAATGTCTTTGAGTTTCTAACTCTTTCTAAGGTTCCATGGCTTCACTTAAGCTACCTAGTGCTAGAATTTCACAAGTGTGCATCACCCTAATCACCCTAAGGTTGGTCGGCCTCTTCCTGAAACAGATGTGAAAATCTTCAGGATTTATATGAGAAGTAGATGCACAAAGTGAATGACATTAATTCAAGTATATGTGTGCCTTGATTTCACAGGTTTTCCTCTGGGAATCATCTGTACTTTTACTTTTATTACTAGACTGTGTGCTACCAGTGTTTGCTGTAAAAAATCAGCGTCTTGAGGGACACAGAGAAGAAGATCCATGGCATACAATCCAAGTCACCAAATCGACAAATCCATCCAAGTCCAGCAAGCAACAAACAGACATAACACACATCCATACCACACATCCACACACAAATACATAGAGATAGTTCATCCAAGTCCATAACATAGAGATAGTTCACAAATTGACAAATCCACACACATGAACATACCAAGTCCACACACATCACATATGAAGTCCATACATAGAGGTAGTGCACAAATCACAAATCCTCACATCCACAAGTCACCGCCTCTTCGCCTTGCCCTTGCCCTTGCCCAACGCATCTGTACCTGGTGTGAGGGGGTCCCGAGGTCTCTTGGGGCGGATGCTGCGACGAGGTTGAGTGGGCTGCGTGGCCGGTGGTGCATCGTCCAGCTGGGACATGCCAATCTCGTCGACCTCCCGGGACTCCTCCTCCTGCTCCTCCTCCTCCTGCTGCTCCTCGTCCTCGTCCTCGTCCTCCTCCTCCTCCTCCTCCTCCTCCTCGTGCTCCTCGTCCTCGGGCACGTCCTGGCTGCTCCATGTCGGTGCTCTGGAAGAAGAACCCGCAGCCACGGACGCAGAAGCTGTGGTGGCTCCACGGGACACCTGCGAACTCCTAGAGGCAGACCTGGAGGCGGTAGACGGTCCCGGGGCCACGTCAATCGCGCCTCGTGCGCGACAACCGAAGCGAGCAGCTAGCTTCCGCAGCCGAGTGTTGCAACGCTGCGTGCAAAGAAGAGGAATGTTATCTAGGTGCACCAATGTAAGATATAAGATCGTTAGCACAAGTAGGTGTAGTACCTCAATGCAACGCCTGAGGATGCTGCTCTCCTTTTTTTGGCCAACCGGTGTCATCAGAGCAACATTCTGCTCGTTGACCGTCCTCATGAGCTCGTCAGCCTAATGAAAGAGTGGATCAGTGATTTGAAGAAACGTGTACTGCAATAAATGAGTTCGTTACTCGAACGTACCGCACGAGCGAAGACTGGAGCAGCCTGCACCTGGTGCCCCTCGCGGGTCTGCTGGTCGTACTCGTTATCGCCCTCATCGGAGGAAGCTACGTCGGCGTAGTCCTGCTGCGTCCACGCCGGCCTCAGACGGAGCCGAGCACGGTCTTGGAACCACCTCAGGTACCGGTCGAAGGCGGCGTCGCTGTGGACGCCGTGCAACTGCACGACGTTGCCCTCGTACAGGTACCACCTCTCGATATGCGTGAGGTGCAGAGCGGCGAAGTCGGTGATCTTCTTCTGCCTCCGACGGTCAATGCTACAAGGCAGAACCAATTGACATCATGTGTAAGACGAACTCCAAGTTTCGATAAAAGATTAAGTGTTTCGAAAACTCACTTGTGCAGCTCCCAGCTGGTGGAGATAGGGTGCGGAGGGCAAGGTTGCTCCCTACCGAACTGCCTGGCAACCCTGTGCGGCAAATGGTACTCCACTGCATAGAAGCAAATCAAGGGGCACCTCATGAGCCACAAGCCCTCATCGGCTTTACAGATCATGCTCAGCTGTAGGTCCTCGACCTCGTCACGCACATATGGTTGCCACCTTACCTGCATAATTAGGATGCCATTAGTAACAGAATGATATAACAGACTAACACTGAAGCATAGTGCTCATTCATCATGTCTCCAGTTGACTAGAACAGACTTCCACACAATTGTCAATTCATGAAACGAGAATAAACTTACATGTTGCGGGGTAAGGAGGTCGAGCTCGTTCGTGTACTGGATGTACGCGCTGCGCGTGAGGGCGTAGGCACCCGCTGCTCCCTCGTACAAATGCCCAACTGTGGGGGCAACGACCTCGTCGTTGAGTGGAAACCAGGGCGCCGGGTCACGGATAGTGTAGGGCCTCCCCACCGGAAGCCTCTCCCACATCCACACCTGGAGGAGGTACGTGCAGCCCGACTGTGTGGCGTACGTCCCTCTCGTACGGCGGCAAGCCTCGCAGAGCTGCCGGTACAGGTAGGCGAGCACAGCCGAGCCCCAACTGTACTCGCCGGCGTCGTCCCAGTCCTGAAGGCACGGCAGGTACATCCAGGACGCCGAGTCCCCAGTGCCGTCAGGGAAGAGGAACGAACCGAACATGTGCAACACCCACGCCCTGAAAGATGACAAAGTGCGAAACAATAAGTTAGAAACATACATATTGTGGCGGAGCAAAATGACAAAGTGGAAAACAATAAGTTATAAACTGCAGTAAAAATATACATACTTACCTGCAGTAAAAGTTGACAGTAGCCTCATCGGCGTCGGGTGGGCACTGTGCAAACTGCCCTCGGAGCCACCTCAAAGGGACACCACTGGAACGCCGCTTAACCCCCGGCTGTGGCTCCGGCAAAGGCACACCAAGGAACTCCTGGACTCGGTCCCCCCAGCTGGCGGACACCACGTCTCCAGTCACCGGCTGTCCTCTGATCTGAAGGCCCATGATCATGGCGGCGTCCTCAAGGGTGATCGTCGTCTCACCACAGGGAAGGTGGAAGGTGTGAGTCTCTGGTCGCCAGCGGTCGATCAGCGCGGTGAGAGCGGCAGGGTTGAACGGTGGTATGCCACGGCTGACAAGCCTCGCAACCGTGGCAAGTCCCGCGCGGCGCAGCAGGGGTGTGTAGCGCTCGTCGTACCGCAAAACGATACCGCCGTCGTGGGTCATCGGCCGGAGCGTGTGCAGAACCTGAAACAAGAGGATAAGAGTCAAATTTTGGAGTAAAAGTCGGAGTTTGACACAATATCGAATAAAAGTCAACAAATCAAAAGTTAGTACTGAAACCAATATCAAATGAATCAGTACCTCGCCCTGCTCCGTCAGCCGAGCCCGGTGCGCGGCATCGTACCGCTCGTCAAGAAGACTGTACCTGGCCGCCATCCTGCACAAGAAACGTAAGTAAGGTTAGTACATGATATTTTACTTACTAAAAAGTAGGACGGCAACAAACAGAATAGTAAATAAGAAAATTTTACACTACTGAACATATGACTATCTACCTGCGTTTGCGCTCGTAAGGGGCAACGACGTATATTATGCCCTGATTTGTGACATTTTGAGCATAGTGACCGCTCTGTGTCCTCCACAAAGTGCGTACCAACTGACTTTTTCGTGGACCTTCCCGACACTACTTGGTCCATGTCCATCCTGTACCTCTTCCTTTTTCTAGTTCCACGTGATGTAACTCTCAAGCCCTTATCGGCGATATACTTTGGCCCCTCATACACCGGCCACTCATCCTCATCACGGAATGGGTGAAATTGCGGTGCCCAGGTGTTACTGAGTGATTGCAATGAGAACTCTACTCCAACTCTGGAAGGGGCTTCCACGTCCAGCCTTCGCACTCTGCAAGCGGTCACCATG
>CM014278.1:87108299-87130147 GCA_004135705.1 Alloteropsis semialata | reverse complement strand
CCAGCCTCCGTCACTTCATATGTGTGCGTCTCGCGGTCGAAACAAACTGCCTTCTGCCCCTTAGAAATTTCCTTTGCCTTATTAATTCTGCGTGCAACCTTTTCCGGATATTTACGGTGGTTGTCTCGAAGTGACATAGCAAGGCTGCGTCGCCGCACGAACCAAGCGTTGCACTTGTAGAAGGTGAACGAAGCAATAGCGGTCACAGGAAGGCAACGACATCCTTTAAGCAAACTATTAAATATTTCTGCCATGTTGCTTGTCATAAAACCGTACCTAGCACCACCTATGTCAAATGCTCGGGTCCACTTCTCCTTTGAGACCATCAACCCATCAAGGAATTCTCTTCCACGATCGTCAGTCTTTTCTCTAAGCGCAGCCAACTTCTCCTCAAACTTCCGGGGCTCTGTCTACCTACAAACCTCCTCGAACAACTCGAAGTTGTCCTTAATACCATCATGCTTGATAAGGTTTTGCGCTAGGTGCCTTGTGCACCAACGATGATGCACACGTCCATGTCCCGGAATGATGTCTTGTACAGTATTAAGTATACCAGCATGCCGGTCCGAAATCACACAAATATCACGGCCGGGCCCAACAACCACTCGCCGAACACGATCCAGGAACCAAGACCAAGTAGATGTTTCCTCCTTGTTTACCAAGGCAAAGGCCAAAGGGAGGAGCCTATTCTCCGAATCAATTCCAATGGCAATCAACATTGTACCCTTGTATTTACCCGTGAGGAAGGTACCATCAATGGACAATACGGGCCTACAATGCTTGAAGCCTTCAATGCACTGTGCAAATGTCCAGAAAGCCCGAGAGAACACCTCTCGCCCCGCAATCTTCACCTTGTCCTTTGGCAAATACTCGAAATGCATGCCAGGATTTGCAGCTTTCATTGCGTTCAACATCACCGGCAGCCTCTCATAAGCTTCTTCCCAATCTCCAAATACGTGCTTTAGAGCCCGCTGCTTTGCCCTCCAGGCTTTGCCATACTTGATCTCATAATTGAACATCTTCAACACCATCTGCTGAAGTGCAGCAACTGAGATGTTTGGGCTATGCTTCACCACACCGCACAACTGCTTCGCAATGAATTTAGAATTCAATTGGAGGTGTTTCTCTTCTGCCTCTGCTGTGCCACAAGTATGAGACTCAATGACAGACGTTATCCTCCATTGATCTGTCTTGGTCAGCCTGCAACAAACCCTCCAAGCGCAACCTTCCTGTTCGCACTTAACTGTATACCGTCTCTTGCGGTACGAATGCACCACCTTGAAAGGACGGTGGTGCATCACTGAGTATCCCTGCAACCAACTCTTCAACTCATCCATATTTGGAAATACCATGCCCTTCTGTATGATACTGTCCCGCTTCAGCTCTGGACCGTCATCATCACTGCAACCCCCATCAGCAACTGCCCTGTGGCTCTGCCCAAGGTCTACACACTCGGGAACCAATGGGTCACGGCCGGGAAAGATAGATTGCAAGATTTTTTTCTCCTGTTCAGACAACTGAGGAATGGGCCGATCATCCTCCGAGCCACAAGCTTTGTCCTCTTCATAATTGTCATCGTCCCCGCTTACCTCCACATCAAGACGGTTAGATGCTTTGGCATCACCGTCAAATGAAGCAAACGTGTCTACATAATCACCCAAATCACCATGATATGTATCAACTCCTTCATCATGTGAGTACTTAGGCTCAGCCCTTATGTCATCTACCGGTGATGGGGCCACACTGTCGGGGTCACCAAAGTTTTCAACCTCAACAGGTGCCTTGTTCAGGTCGAACCCGAAATTGCCGTTGGCAAAAGGAACCTTAGACACCACTATAAAGAGAGAGTGCACTTCTGAGGCCATAACAATATCCCTGTAAATATCCCATTCTGCCTCTAAACTCAAAGGTACAAACGTCTTTGTACGGGGACCTTTCGATGAGCCAACATCAACTACACCTTCCATATGCATACGGACAACACTGTCAGGCCAATCCAACTTCCCCTTCACTCTATCAACCAATTCAGCCAATGATGGAAAATTGGGAAAGACCAAGACCGTCTCTACCATATTCAGAAACTCCACAGTGTCATCTTCATTCTTCTTAACAGTCCCACCATGAACAATCCTCACTAAACGATCCATCTACATCAAAATAATTACCACTTTATTTTGTCAGAAATTATTTATGCCAAATACAGTAGGCATGGGAGGCACATCAGGAGGATTCAAAATGAGATCTCTGCATGCTAGGCCTTCCTCTATGTACCCATGCCCATTGCTAAATTAGGTTCTTTTTTTTTCCTTTAGGCCTAATCAAAAATTCCTATGTTCTTCCTACAATCATCCAAACAACCTAACCTTCTACAATTCCTCAGACCATACCATTTCCTCTAACAAGCATTCATGTCAATTTTGCAGCAAAAACGAAGAACAAGCAAAAGAGGGGGATAGACATATACCTTAGGCCTGCTCCAATGGCCGCCCGGGCCGCCGCACCTGGCCGCCGCACCAGGGGCACGAGCGCCCCCCGCCGGACGCCGCACCTGGCCGCCGGGCCGCCGCCCCCACCTCGCGCCCTCGGGCAACCGCCGGCCGGCCGGCCGCGGTCTCCTCGCCGCCGCACGCCCCCCGGTCTCCTCGCCGCCGCCGCTTAGGGTCTCGCCGCCACCGTCTGCTATGCGCCTAGCCGGTGGAAGGAATGGAGGGAGGAGGAAGAAGGGGGCTCGGCGGTTGTTTAAGTACCCAGACCTCGGCGCTACATGCGGCTGCGCCGAGGTCTGTGGCTCGGCGTTAAAAGCCCGAGCGCCGAGCCTCCTGCCACGCAGGCACGAGGCGCCAGCTCGGCGCTGACGTGGCGGTGGCTCGGCGCTAGAGCCCTTAGCGCCGAGCCACATATCTCGGCGCTCGTCCCCCTCGCGCCGAGATAGGGGTCCATTTTCAGAAATAGTTTTGCCAGGGGTCTATTTGTAAAAATAGTTTCCGCGAAGGGCCATTTTAAAAAAATTTTACGAACCCAGAGCCCAGAGCGGTTGGCACAGTCGCACGGATCGCAACTTGCCCGGACATTCTTCCTGGGAATTAAAAACTCTTGCTTTTGCCCACGCATCAATGCTACCCTCTGCAATAAAAGCCCTGGCTTGCCTGTGTTCACACCTCGGCAGCTCCTCCGGTTCACGTCGTCCACTAGCGTTCTGCCCGTCCTCCTCCCATGCATCGCGAAGCCCCGCTTGAAACGAAACTCGCCAGTTGCCGGCGATCGTTGAATGCATCGCGCGGGCGCCCTGCGTCCACACCGGCCGGGACCGAGGACCAGAGGCCACCAGGAGCGGAGCTGCCTCTTCCCAGCACGCCACGGTACAAATGGCTGCCGCACACGCGCCATGCTCACCGTGTGCTGCGCACGTGGGGGCAGGATCCTACGCCACTCCATGCATGCCAGCGTCCGCACGGCTCGCGCGCGCCCGGGCCGTCGCGTCGCGTCGTGTCCGGAGTCCAAATATCCGCCGCGAGCCGCGGTCGCGAGCCAGCGAACTCATCAACTTGCCGCCGCGCTGGGCGCGCCAGCCACTAGCGGAGCGGCACAATCCAATCCAGAAGGGCGCGGCGCCGGCGCGGGCCGATCTGGCCATGCAAGCGCCCAACTTGCAGCCGCCGGCCGCATGGGCGCGGCACGTAGTACGACCGCCTCGCCGGGCGCGGAGAGGCCAGGCCACCAGCCCTGGGGACTCGTGGCTCTCCCTTTCCGGCAACTGTTCGACGCCGTCGACGCGCACGCAACGCGATCAGGTAGCTTGGAATCCAGGCAGCGGCGTGCCCACGTGCTCGTCCCCGTCGCCGGCGGGGACGTCGCGCCCTGCGCGCGCGGCAAAACGCGCGCGGTGCCTGTTCGGCGTCCGCTTTGCCTCGCCGCGCGGGAGCTGCGCTGCGGGGCCGGCCTGGGCTGGTTGGCTGCCGATCCACGTCGCGTGCACCAGCAGGGTGCTGTGAGATCGATCCACGATCCATGTTCCATGCGGGAGACGGTACCGATACCAGCTACAGGCCCCAGCCCAGCGACGGCGACCAGTCGCTGTCGAGGGGCCGGTCACCGCTCGCCGCCGGAACGCCGGACGTGTACCTCGCACGAGCACGCTGCCGATTACTCCATGATCTAGAAGGGGGCTCGTCCAACTCAAGCCACACGCACCGTCTGCCGTCCGGCGTCTGCATGCCGGTCGAGCACGTCGGGTCGAACGCTCTCCGTGGTGTCTGATTTGCCAAGTACAAGCACAGCAGAGTTGCCCGACGAGCTCACCTGTGTGATAAAACCCAGGGTGTCTGATTTGCCAATCGATTGAACCCATGATCGATCAGCGACCAAGTGTGATAAAAAAAGAAAGGTTAATTGGATTGGTGCCATTACAAAAATGCAAGTTTAGAGATATACCATTATAATTCACTTATTTTGAATCATGCCATTACAATTCTTATCTTGTCTAAATCGTGCCATTATCTATATTTTTTATGCTCTTAGGTCCACCTGCAGATCACCGTATTTTCGTATGACCCAAAATACCCCTGCTACATCTCCTGCTCTATCTCACTGACATGTGGGCCCATATGTCATCCCTCTTCTCTGTTCTTTCTTCTTCCTGATTCAGAGGCTGCCGCAGCCGATGCCGGAGCTCACGCTCACCCTGTATGCCTACGTGCAGCGACCATGGGTGAGCACACGCAGCAGCACCGATGACGGCTTCCCCTTCTTCCCGCTGGCCCCTGACGCGGAGGTCGCGGCGTCGGACGCCACAGTGGGGCCCATAGGCCATGGCCCCAGGCCGCGCGCACCACCGTAAGGACAGGAGCGGAGCAGGACGAGCGGATGGAGCACGGCGAGGAGCCGCCGCAGCGCGAGTAGCCGCCCCGCAGGCCGCAGCCTGCATGCTCCTAGCCAAAATCCCCATGACCATCTGTATCTCACTCTCTCTCTCCTTCGGCACATCACAACCATGGGCCATGGCTGGGCAGCGGCAGCGGCCATGACGGCCGCGCGAGGCTCGGCTGAGGCGGCCATGGCTGGGTAGCAGGGGAGGCTGGATGACGGCGGCCATGGCGGGGCAGCAGGGGAGGCTCGATGGCGGCGGCCATGGCGCTGGCCGCGGACTGGTCGGGTGTCCTCCGTCAATCCATCGCACACGCGTCCGACGGCAACGATATCTCCGCCGCAGATTCCTTCGAGCTCGTCGTGGCCTCCGCACTCAAGAGACTGCCCACGCAGTCGCCGCCGTCGGGAGATCGGGGAAGAAAGAATGAGGAGGAAGGGGATGACGAGTGGGGCCCACATGTCAGTGAGTGGAGACCATAGATGTAGCTGGGGCATTTGTGTCCATACGAAAATACCGAAGCCTACGTATAGGCCCAAGAGGATCAAAGACGTATAAAATGGCACAACTGAGTCGAGGAATGAATTGTAATGGCATGATTTGAATTTTAATGGCGGTTCTCCAGACTTTCAAAAGAATGGTGCACACCTGCGTTCACACCGCGATCATGGACGCGCGCACACCAGAGCATGGACGCGCGCACACCTTCCACATTGCTCCGCTCGCTGTGGTTGAAGGCGACAGGAAGATTATTCCGGCGCAATCCGACGCGCCCAAGAGTTTGCTACGCGTCGTCATCCGATGATCCAACACACAGAGAGACAGAGTGCCTGCTGGCCACGGCATTATCGGCTCGCTCAATAGCTGAATTATGATGGCCGTTGTCTCACTCTCATCCCGTGGCCCGTCTCCGGCGTGGACGGCGGTGACCCCATGTGGCCACTGTTTATAAATAGACAACTGCCCTCAGCACCCTCTTCAGAGAGTAGCCAAGAGAGAGACATTCAGAGATGGCCTCCGGCTCCAAGCAGCTGCAGGCTACTGCTATCCTCCTGGTGGCAGCTCTGCTCTTCCTCGTCTGCGCCACAAGGGGCCAGGCCGCGAGGCCGGCGCCAGGGTCCATGGACCACATGCCACAGGTATCCATCCATCCAACCAACCATTCGGCCGTTCATGTTTCATTGTTAGCTTCAGCTGGGCAGCGAGATTCGCCGCCATTGCCGGCCATCCTTACAATGTTTCCTCGTGCTACTTGCAGCTCGCTGTCTCCGCCTCCGCCGTAGCTGGCGACGAGAAGAGTGGCTCGGGGCCCGGGATGGAGATGCATCAAGCAGAGCCAGATGCGATGGAAAAGTGCGAGGGGGAAGAAGAAGGGGAGGAGTGTCTCATGAGGAGGACACTGGTCGCTCACACCGACTACATCTACACCCAGGGGAAGCACAACTAGCCCCGTCGCTAGCGTGCTGGCTCATGCTGAACAAACAAGTTCAAGGGAGGGAAAAAGCAAGGGCTCGCATGGCTCTCGAGCTAGCCAAGCTGAAGTTCTGCAGCTCCGTCTAGCTGTGGATTATCTAGATATATACTGTACCTACTAGTCATCCGTGTGATTTTCCATTCGCTTCTTGAGCTCATCATGTACCTGTACGTCATGAAACTTTATCCACCATCTTGGCTTGAGATGCTAAATGGAAATTCTAGATTACTGTACTCACTGTAAATGTTGTGTCTGTATGTGTAGTCCTGTGCTTCAGTAATAAAGAGAGGTCTACTTGTTTCCACTGTCTTTTTCCTCAGCCAGACATGGATGAAACTCGTTAAACCACTGATGAACATCAGTAACGAAATATATGCTTATGTATTTCTCTCGGTGAGAGATACATAGCCCTGTTTAGATCGGCAAGTTTTCGGCAGGTTTTTACTATTCACCTGTCACATTGAATGTAAAGACACTAATTAGGGGTATTAAACACTGATTAATGACAAAACCCATTTTATAACCCCGGGTAAATTCGCGAGACGAATCTATTGAGCCTAATTAGGTCATAATTAGACAACGTCGTGCTACAGTAAATAATCTCTAATGATGGATTAATTAGGCTTAATAGCAATTTCCAGGTTAGTTGTATAATTAGTTTTTCCATTAGTATCCGAATCCCCTTTCCGACATCCATTTTTACAATTCGGCAAGTTTTTATTTTCCAAACTAAACAAGGCCTTACATATACGCGAGAGATTAGAGAAGCATGAACAAAAGCGAACGTAGAACTTGCATCCCTCTTTTTCGAATCAACGAACAAATCACACTTGAAATTACAGATGAGACTACCATTCTGTTGAATGTAAGCAAAGCATATTCAGAAAGTAGTGTCAAAAAAAATAATGATGCGAGGTATCCAACTATCCAAGTCCAAGCTAATCATCAAGTGCGCTTCACTTCAAAATTGTACTTCTTTTCCGTCTCTTCACAGCGAAAAGGCGGCATAGAATTTTCTCGTTGATGTTGTTGATTATTTAGGATCAACTCTAGCAGACCCTCTAAATAAGCTCCTAATCTATATTTAGAGGGTAAGAATCAAAAACCAAACTCCAGCAGACCCTCTACTTTGGCCTCTAAAATAGGGAGGCCTCCAAATTTCTCCCACACCCCCGGGCCTAAGAGCAACTCCAGCAATACCCTCTAAACAAGCCATCTATTTCTTCCAGTAGAGGCTCCCTCTATTTTTTAGGGACTTAATTTTTCTTCCCAACTCCAGCAATACGCTCTAAACAACCCTCAATTTTTTACTAGTCCACTTGTTAGTTTCTACTAGCATTTATGCCCGTGCGTTGCAACGGGAGAAATCGCATGGCCCTTGTCAAATAAACATGCCCCAAAATTGTTTCAAGTAACAACAATTTAGAATTTCACAAAAGACAGAAAGGGCCAGTTAATGCGTGGAAGAAGAACACATGACCGACCCTGGAGCGTCGTCTTCCTCAAGCCCTCGCCTCTATGTCGTCTTCCTCAAGCCCTTCCTCCCGCCGTCTGCCTCCCCTCTAGCAGCCTCCGCCGCCATGTAATTCGTCTATCCTCGGCTCCCCTGCCGTCGCCTCCTCCGCCCACCAGTCGGCTCCCACCGTCCGGCTCAAGCGGCGCTACATCACCTCCGCTCTCCTGCCTGGTGTCCGCAACCACTGTTGGACGATGAGCCACCCCAAGGTCAATCTATGCTTGTTAGAGGTGGCGGCCCTCCGAAACTATAAACGTTAACCTGTGTGCTGCCACTTCCGCACGATCAGACACGTTTTAGATTTAATGAATGTAGAAGCATAACATGCATAGTTTAGGACACGGCAGTTTACTAAAAGGGTTAGCTGGGTCATGAATGACGTGTTTTGCATAATTAGTTACACTATCATAACGTCTTGCATAATTATAATTAATCAGACTTATCTTTGGAGAAAAATAAAGGAAGATAAAATGACACCTACTCCACGACGCAATGCAATCTCTTTATACTTCAACGGTTGTTAGTTTGATCTTTGGTCACCTGTAGAGCATCTAGCATTGTATTCGGAATTTGGACATGCAGTAATTGCACAGATTATGGCACCAACTATTAGCTATCGACAATCAAAGTTTCTCCAACCATTCAGCATCTACAATTACACAAGCTTTATCCATCCACCCCTGAGTGCGTGAGGCAGGCCAGCGGTGGAGGTCATGTGCCATGCGGACTCGTCTTCGTGGAAGACACAGACTAACCCACGAAGCATGACCGAGATGCTGCGCGTGCGAGACCAAAGCCAAACGACATACCATGAAAGGCAACCACTTTATTATTAGAGTTAGAACTCTAACCCAATGCGAAAACCAGATGAGGCCCACGTGTCACGACGGACCAAAAAAAAGGAAGAAACAATCCTCTCTTTAGAAATAGGTATAGATATAGATATAGATTTTAGAGTAGGGGGCCCTCTAGAGACCCCTTAGGCCTAGGAGGGTGTGGGAGGAGATTTGAAGGCCTCCCTATTTTAGGAGCCAAAGTAGAGGGTCTGCTGGAGTTCGTTTTTTTATCCTCACCCTCTAAACTCAAAATAGGGGCTTATTTAGAGGGCTTGCTGGAGTTGCTCTAAGGGGTCTCTAGAGAACCCTCTATCTCAAAATATACACTAACATATGGACCAACGAAAAGTGGAGGGTTGTTTAGGGGTATTGCTGAAGTTGAAAAAAAAACTAAGCCCTTACAAAATAGAGGCGGCCCCTACTTAAAATAAATAGAGGGCTAATTTAGAGGGCGTTGCTGGAGTTACTCTAAGATTTGAAGAGTGTGAATAGATGGATACACATTCTCTGATTATAGGCGCTGCCCTTGTACTTAAGTCCTCAAGTAAGTTATCTACAAGTCCAAAAAAATGTTATCAACAATCAGATGACCAATTCTCTCTTACTTTCAAAAAAAAGATGACGAATTCTCTCTTACTTTCAAGAAAAAGATGACCAATTCTTGACAGAGAGATTATTTCTATGTCTATATCCACCGAATAGGTTTATGCTGAACCTGTGTACGCCACTGTTTTTTTTTTTTAGAACCTGTGTACGCCACTCTAGCTGATTAAAACCTTCGCATGGCTGGCGGCGGTTAGCCAGGCTAATTGTTGGTTAGCCGCAAAAAAAAATTGTTGGTTAGCCAACTTGATTTTCCAACGGTTCAGAACTGACAGAGGACGATCGCCTCCATCACTGATCGTCCGGCAGGCTCACCAACCAGGTGTTATAGTCCGTCGACTTTCCACCCTCCATGGTCCGTCCTTCTCGTCACAATTGATAATGAACCTGTCATGGGTGTTGAATCTGAACACGCAGTCAGTAGTCGCGCCAGTGCCCTGCTTGGTCAACTCTGTACGTGCATCTGGTATTTATGGGGTTGTTTAGTTGGTGGAGAAAAGTTTGCGAATTTTACTGTAGCAATTTTAAACCGAAGATTTGGAGGACTAAACATGATTTAATTATAAAACTAATTACACGGATGAACGGGAAATCGCGAGACGAATCTATTAAGTCTAATTAATCCGTTATTAGAGATTGTTTACTGTAGCACGACGTTGTCTAATTATGGTCTAATTAGGCTTATTAAATTCGTCTCGCGAAGTTACCCGAGGGTTATGGAATGAGTTTTGCCATTGATTCAGTTTGAAGAGTTGTTCGGTCTCTGATCACTTTGCAGGGAGTTGTTGACTGACTGGCAGTTGGTGCCATTGAGCGTCATTAAGACTGTAGTAGAAGTCACCAACTCACCATTCTTCACTCAAGTTGATGAATTTATTTGGCCGGACTGCACTGGGCTACTACAGGGTTCTGAGGCGCACCAAGTTTGAGATCAAGTTGGAGTATTAGAGGTTCGTGGTAGAACAACTCACGCCTAATCTATACCAGAACAGTTCATGTACAGTTAGGTTCGGTTTGCAAAGAACATGCAATGGCAGAGCACGTACCATTTTAGGCCAGAGGTCAATGTAGTCTCCGACTTTTCAAAAAAGAAATCCTTGTAGCCATTGTCTTTTAGGCCATGTTTAATTCACGTCACTTTTCTACCTTGTACTACATTGAGAACCGTGTCAGTTCATTTCTTCTCTCTGTGCACGCAACCCAATGCATACACTTTTCACTCTTTCACACGAATTAAACAGGCCCTTAGTAGACTAGTCATATGTATTTTGCCACCGCATGAAGTCAGAATTTGATACCCACACATTACACGACCTAACCTGATGACTACAAAAAATGGTCTATACCTACCAAAGACGTCAGACAAGATTAAGTAGGAAATGAACAATGTAGCATCTTTCTTTCTTTTTCCTTGCCGACCGACCGCTTCCAATGATCAAGCCTGGGCCATGAACCGGTAACTCATTATTAGAAAAAAGCGTGCCTGATGAGAACAATTTAAAATACATACACAGGACAATAACAAGTTGCTATGGTTTCTGTAAGACATGTACCGCTATAGCATTGTAGCATTGCTGAGAGAGTGAGAGCTAGAGATGGGAGATGGCAGGTGGCAGGACAACACACTGGGCATTCGTGTAACTGGCGGTAACACTGGATATGTGCTCAGCACAATTCATATATGTGAGATTCAGATGAGTAGTTTATCAAAGTAATGATGTCTCAAGAAGTTGCTACGCGCAATTATGCGCTAGACTAGACCGAACAGTAAAATTACGATTCAATCATACGAGAAAATGTGAAAAGAAAAGGAGATAATGTGCGGATCCTGTGTTTTCTTCTGTCCAATATAGACCAGATGATCGAGCCCAAAAAAGTGACATTGGGCTAAACGATGTTCTCTTTCCAGGCCTAATAGAGGTCCGACTACCCAAAGGGCCCAACTATTCCTCGCACCGTTGGGCCCATATCCCTCGAATCGAATACCCAAAAGGCCGAAACTATACAGCAGAGAGAGTCCACCGTGGCCACGCTGCTCGCTGCGCATGCTGCCTGACCCACCCGGGCACCCTGTTCCTCCTCATCCGCCACTCCGTCGGTCGAACACCCCGCGAGCGCTCCAGCTGCTATGCTCCTCCGCCCGCGCCCCTCCCTCCTCCGAGCCCTCGCGCCGCCGCCGCTCACCCGCGCCTGCGTCCCTGCCCGGCGTACGCTCTCGGAGGCCGCCGCGGCGGCGGGGACCGCCTGCCCCGGAGATGCGACGCCGGCACCGGCTGTGCCCCGCAAGAACGCCAGGAAGGTCCCGCCGCCGCCCAGGGAAATTGTGAAGACGGCCCTGTTCCTTCCACCCGGGGTGGAGCGGGACGCGGCGGTGACTGCGGAGATGGTCATACCGGGGTCGAACATCGTGGTGGGGCCCTACGCGGGGGACGCGAGGGTGAAGGAGGCCGAGTTCGTCAAGAGCAGCGCGCGCGCGCGGGACTGCCCCAAGGACGACCGCCCCGAGTTCGCCGTCCTCGGCCGGTCCAACGTCGGCAAGTCCTCGCTTATCAACGCCCTCACTCGTCGCAAGGAAGCCGCGCTGACCTCGAAGAAGCCCGGTGAGACTAAGAACTCGCCTTACACTTTATTTCTCCTTCATTGTTAGAAGTGGCCTTAAGTTTGTATGCCCTGTTTAGCTCTTACGAAGCAGCTTATCAGTGAGTTGTCAGCTCCTGTAGTGTCGTTCTGGCGCCCTAGATTGCATTATGTAACCCCTCTTCCCAATGAAGTGATTGTTCCAGGCTTGAGGTGGAGTTAACTATGAGTTTCAAATCCCAGGAATAAACCTCCTTTGTGAAAAATTGTTGTAAAATACTTCTGGTGGCGGTTGTACTAGAACCAGTCCCTCAGATTTAGGCTAGTAGCCTGTTTGGATTTGGGGAATTGGTCAAATTTAAAGTTTTATCATTTAAACGCACAACTAAACCAGCTGTCGATCTGACAGTCAGGGAACTGTTCATTCAAAATTGTTAGGAATTGTGCAGCAACACAAGACATTGAATTTAACGTGCAAAAAACCTTTTGGGAGAAAACTATGGAAGACAATTACTAATGAGAAAAGTTTACAAGCAGGGATGCTACACTGGCTATTGCAACTGTCTAACCATGCATTCTACACAGGGCGGATGGAATACAACTCATACTGGAGTAGGAATCTGTTTCTAGAGTAAGTTTCATGATGGACTAGGGAATGAATCTGGTAGTCCTAATAGTCCTAGACTAGAATACAGATCATATTCCAACACGAATTTTGGAATTCAATTCAACAATTAAAACAGCTGAGGAAAAACAGGTTAACACCGTTAACCTGCCGAGAACTATTATGGGGCATGGTTGAATATTTGTAATAATGTGAAATTTTGTACTTCGGTTTTGATTTCTGCAGATTTGATGAGGTTCTTGTTATGTCTACCATTCTAGGTACAGAAAATGTGATCTTTGTGCACCTTTCTGAACCAGTGACTGAATTTATAATTAGTATATATATTTTTTTGGCTTAGGAGGGTTTATGATGAGGGTGGATGATTGGTAGGAGGAAGGTTGCGAAGCTTGTAGTCGTATTTTGTTTGAGACCGTGGCCCTGGACTTGGCAGCACGGTTGGGATGCCGTGATCAGCCACCACACCAAGCAGGCAGGCAGGAAAGAGGATAAGGGAAATAGATTCAATCTATACTTGGTCTTCCAAATCACAACTGTCTTAATAGATATGGACCAGTTCATTCAAGATTACAATCTCCTAAGAAATTGATACTTCTAAAACAAACCAAAGTTCCCCTTTCCTTAACTCTGACTGAAGTTACAAGTCCTAAACAATTCTACTGCACGCCATCCATGCTGCTGCCCAGCATGTTGTTCTTCATCTTCTTTCCACACCTTTCATACTTCAGGCCCCACATAACAATGATACTTCGTCTTTGCTAATTTCACATCTGCTGCGGCTATCTCCTTGTTCTCATTTATGAAACCTGTTGAATTTACTTTCATGTGCGATAAACTTTGTATTTGCCATGTCTTCTTGCATTTTATTGAAATGTGTACTTCATTTCTTATGTACCATCATGAGTTCTACATCGTATGTTCTGCAGGGAAGACCCAGACAATTAATCACTTTTTGGTTAACAAGAGTTGGTATCTTGTGGATTTGCCTGGTTACGGGTATGCTCACCCTTTTCGCTCACTATAGATGAACTAATTATCTGCTTGTGTTCAAGAGAAAAACTAGTTGTCTGGTTTAACTTAGTATCGTAAGTCAACTTTCATTGTTGCCTTGCTTCCTATGTTTCAGAATATGAGTGTTTTCTATCTCTTTCTCACTTGTCAATTACAAATTTAATACTGCTGGAGTATTCATTTGTGCCACACTTCAATTTAGACATTCAGCAATTTGATACTTACCACCTCTTTGTTGGAGATATTGTCCCAGAACTTTTTATATATTGGTTAATGGCTATTCTATTGGCTATTATTTCCCTTTTCATATACTGGTCTCTTGAGAATGTACAATGTAGTGACTGCATGAAACAAGAACTTTACTGAAACTTGAAGGGACACCTAATTTTCCATTCCCATACTCGATCGTTAAGATTTTTTTTACTCAAGAGTCATTAGAGCATTGTTCTAGCATAAAGTATTTCGACATAGTGTTGGAGCTCATCAAGCCTATGTAGCGAACATGACAATATTCTTACATTAGTTTTGCAGCTGCGTCCCAATCAGCTCGAATGGACTGGTCTTCATTTACCAAGGGGTACTTCTTGAACAGAGATACCTTGGTTGGTGTACTGCTCCTTATTGATGCCAGTATTCCACCTCAGAAAATTGATCTTGACTGTGCTAATTGGCTTGGTCGTAACAATGTAAGGCGGTATATTCCTCCACTGATAATATCATCTACTTGCTATTTGTGAACTTAATGTTTGAAGTTGCTTATTTCCTGTGTTGATGCAAAACAATATGTCTATCGTGCTGATCCTAACAGCGGTCTCACTAACTGCCTGTGTTGCGGTTTCAGATCGGATTGACCTTTGTGTTCACCAAGTGTGACAAAGTAAAGAAAGGGAAAGGGGGACGGCCTGATGAGAACATCAAGGTGTTCCAGGAAACGATCAGTGGGTTGTATCCAGAGCCACCACCATGGATCATGACGAGCAGCGTTACCGGATTAGGCCGTGATGGGCTACTCCTCCATATGTCGCAGCTGAGGAACTACTGGGACAATGAAGCAGTCTAGACGGCGGTTGCGTGGATCAACCGCCACTGGCAACAACATCAGCATGTTAGAAGAGAGGATCACTGGACATGACCTTCCACCATAAGTCTTTGTTCTCATGCGGCTTCTTGTTCAGTTTCACTTGCAGATTTCGACCTTCCGATGTATAGTGGAGATGCAGCCTCCTCTCATTTCTGTCTCATCCATCTTGTGCAAGTGAAGCCCTTATTGTTCCTGCATGTACTACCCCATAAATATCCGATCTGGAATTACACATTTATGGAGGTGAAGGCACTCGAGAGAATTCAATATACTGTACACATTCAATGAGCCGAAGTCATGGAGCTGAAACTCTCGCGAACACACATTTTATTGCCCGACAAACTGCTGGCTTGGGCCTTAGGGGTATTTGTACTGCACGATGGGAATGGGAGCATGGTTGCAGAGTGATTTGATAAATCTAGGTTGGTTCCGCGGCGCCGGCGGTGAAGTGTACATGTCGCCATGTCGGCCGGGCTGGGGGTCCTCACTCCTCACCGGGGCAAGGCGCTGATGATTGCCTCTCTCTTTCTCTCTCTGGCCGGCGACGTGAACAGTGAGCACCGTTAGTTCGGTCCCACTCCAATAGGGTGAGCCGGACAGCGAAACCAGAAAGCGAGCAAGGCATGCACGTACATACACAGCGGCACAGGACCGTGCCTCGCTTTCTCGGTGCCCGGCGTGCTGCTCCCCTGCGCAGCGCCGGACCAGTGCCGGTGCCGTGTCGAACGCAGGCCGCTCCGAGCCTCCGACCGTCCGGCGGAGGGGTGGGGGTGGCCCTGGCCCCTGGCCTGCGCGCGATCTGGACGCCAAACTGGCGAGCCTTGTTTGCGAGCGCGGGTCAATAAACGCCGGCCATGTCCCGCTGCCGCTGGCCGTGGGGGCAGCCGCAGGTGCGCTGCTGACGGGCCGCGCGCCCCACACCCCGCGACCTCGGGCCTGTTCGGTTGCCAGGTTGAACAGTGCTCAGCTGGCAAGTTTCGGCTTATTCTCTCTCATACAATACTATTTATTCTATCAGCCGAGCACTATTTATTCTACCAGCCGAACAGCCTTCTCGTCCCCGGGCCGGGCTCTCCCGTCTCCTGCACCGCGGGGCCCGGCGCACAGGGGGCTCGATCGGAGCGGAGGGGAGGAACGAGGAAGAGGGACCCCTCGGCCGCCCTCTGCCGTCTCCCGCAGCGGCTTGCTACGCGACGGCCACCCGCGTGCCCCGTACCAGGTACCGACCAATACGGTCGCCGGCGTTGGCAAGTACAGCAAATTGTCGCGTGCACAGCTTAATGGCCTCGCCGCGGGACACGGCGGGCAGCGGCATTTACCGCGCGGCGTCGCCTCGCCTCGCCTCTCAGCGTACTCCATTTGTGAGGGAAATCTGGGATCTTGTTTCGCGCAGTTGGTGGTTCGAGGTGTTACGTCGTATCGTACACAGGTCTCTCCAAAGGTGTACGTATCCCTGTACAAACACGGTTCGTTCTGCAACCCAAGTACACTTGCCAAACCGATCCGGTCACGAGGTCGATCCTCAAAGGTCAAAGGCATAAACCGACAAAGCTGTTAGAGTAACAAACAAAACAAAATCGCGTGGTGTGCTCTTAAAGGGAGTTGACAAGTGTTCGACAAGTGTTTTCATAAATTTCCACGAGAAGATGTGGCTCGCACATGCTCATCGATTGGACTAGGCAAAGCGACCTGTGGCGCCAGAGGCTAGTCCACTACTCCAGGGCCGGCACAGCCAGGGCATGAGTGAACAACTCGCATCAACCAACGACGCGACGAAGTAGGCAGTAGGCAGAGGCAGCCTCGACGGAAGAGGAGAGGAGCGACGACCCCCACAGGAAATGATTCGGTTCTGCTCGACACGAAAGTCCACGGGCACAGGGGCGCCTGAATCGAGTCAGCGATCATTGAGAGCCTGCCTCTGCACTGCACCGCCGCTACATGCAGCCGCCTGCCGCCGTCCTGTGCTCTGCGCGCGCCGGCCGGCTGCACGCGGCTGATCTGGCTCTGGCCTGGCCACTCGGCCCGTGGACGCACGAGGCTCGCTCAAGCCCTACGCAAAAGATACGAGGCGTCCACGCTTTATCCACCAGCGGGGCCGGCCCGGCACCTTCCCCTGACGTACATGCCATGATATCGATACGTACATCCTACTCCAAGCACGCGTATTCCCGGCTTGTTTCGTATGCGCCGCTTTATCCTGAATTTGAAGGCGTCAAGCACAAGGGTGGGCGCTGGCGTTTTCGGCACCCTTGCCAAGTTTTGATTACCTCATGATCCGCGGTAACCACGAGTTGTGTTGTATCTATCTTCTCTTGTGCGGTAACAAAGCCACACGGGCAAACCGGCCGATGGAGGCGGCAGTGCGGCAGAGGATCAAAAATTTCAAAACGCCATCTTTTCCCCAGAGCCCGGCCCAGAGATTTTGCCTCTGAACGCTCCAGTATTGATTGCACATGGAGCATCCGCCGTTAGTGACGCAGCAGCAGGAGCCCGGTGGAGGGGCCGGCCGAATGGGGTCCCTCCCTACTCGCACTCGCACCATCCACACCACAACAGCCCGGCCAAGGCCAACGCACCGTTCCATTCATCAGGTTGATTGAGCCTTGGTCAGCATGGCAGCAGCTTGTATGTAGCCGGAGCCCCACACTAGCACGGCATGGGAGGGCCGAGACTACGCAGCAGTAGCAGCAGCACGTTCTCGCCTCTCGGTGCACAGCGATCCATCCACCCCGACCCCCGAACTCCACGTCTCCACCGAGACGCGCGCGATTGACCGAGCACTTTCCTGCTCCCTCAGAGCCGCTGGGGCTTAGTGCGTGCTCACGAGCATCCGTATGTATAAAGGCTCCAACCACAAGCAAGACCCATCGATGATCGATCGGTGTCCGTCCAGATTGTACTCGCGCGCCTGCCTCGACACAGTAGTGAGCGACCCCGGCACCCCACGAACATGCCAATCAATTGGCCCCGATCGGCGCCACGCTCCCGTGGTCCTGCAGCCCTCGCTCACTCCTCGAGCGTTGCCACTCGCCATCGCCAGTTCGCCTCCCAACCCCTCCTCAAGCAGCTACTAGCTGCCGCCCCACCGCCCACATGGTTGCCCGCCCACGGCCACGGCTCGCTTCGGTCTCCACCCGCGCGCGTCCGAGCTGGGCAGCTGGCTGGAGAAAAGGGACGGCTTGTACGTGCGCGCGCGCTCGCGTGTGACACGGAGACGTCGCGTCGTGGATCTCGGGAAACCAGGACGCGACGGCGACGGCGACGGCTGCTTTGTTCGTTCGTTGGTTCCCCGGTCAAGGCGGCCATCACCAGCTCCAGCTCGGAGCTAGGGCTAGCAGTCCACACCCTACCCGGCTATACGCCCGGGTTATACATGGCCAAATGGGCGGGCCCGTTCGGGCGGCCCGAGGCCCAGCACGGTTTGGCCCGGCCCAAGCACGGCACGGCCCGTTTACTGGCTGGGCCGGGCCAGCACGGCACGAGCACCCGGGCCGGGCCTGGGCCAGGGGAGCGGCACGGCGACCGGCACGGGGCACGGCCCGTAATAACGGTCGGCCCGGTGCTAGCCTGTTAACCCCGGCAGGCGGCAGCCTATATCGCCCGCCCCCCCGAGTCCCCGACCCTGGCCGTAACCCTAATCCCCTCCTTTCCCCTCCGCTTCGGCGCCTCCGCCTCTCGCAGTCTCGCTCTCTCCTCTCTAGGCGTCGTTGCGCCGCCGCTTGCGCGATGCCGACGCAAGCGCCGCCGCCCGCTGGCCGCCTCCGTCTCGCCGGCTCGCCGCTCCTCCACCGTCATCCAGCGCCCTCCCTCTGTTTCTCCCCGACTCCAGTCCCCTGTCCCCGACCTAGATCTACTCGGTCCTCGACTTCGAGCTCCAGCCTCCAGTCCTCCTCCGTCTCGCCGCTCCTCCACCGTCGTCTAGCTTTCACCATCAGTCCCTCCCTCTGTTTCTCCCCGACTCCAGTCCCCCGTCCCCGACCTAGATCTACTCGGTCCTCGACCTCGAGCTCCAGTCCTCCTCGGCTCCCAGCGACCCTGCCTCTCTGGTGCTCCGGCAGCGCAGGTACGCTCGTCGTCTCTATCTTCAATCTCTCGCCGTCTCTATCTCTCTGTCTCTGCTGATCCTGATGAATCATGAATGTTTTGTAGGTCGTTGGCCGAGGATGGTGCTCACCTAGTGTGCATTGTCCTCGTGCGGGTGCGGCGCGCGCTGTTGAGGAGCCAGAGCCGGTGGGCATCGGCCACGCCTCGGTCATGGACATCCCGAGACCTAGAGGCCCGATAGAGATGAAGGAGGACATGCTGATGGCCGGGTACTCTGAAGATGAGGCCACGGCCATCTTCGGTAGCAGTCCTCCTGCTACTGATGCTGATGGTGATGGTGGTGATGGCCATGCCCACCTTGCCCATGTCCATGTCCCTGGCTCCATGAGCCCCTCGGACATGGACACGCCGTCGCCTTCACCATCAGTTAGGAGGGGGCACAAACGGTCCAAAGCATGGTTTGACTTCGAGGAGATGGTCAAGATCGTGGACGGTAAGGAGATCAGGTATGGCGCTCGATGCATCCATTGCAAGCACGAGTACTTTGGTAAGTCTTCTGGTGGCACTGGCCATTTGCTTCGGCATATGAAATCTTGCTCTGTGAAGAAGGAACGTTCTCACCTTGCTCAGTCTGTGTTAAAATTCAACCCTGATGCAGTTTTTGACTCCATGTTCCTTGATGATTGATGAGTCACTTCTGTTCTTGATCAATCTGTTCTGTTCTGTTAATTCTTGTAAATTAGGACATTATGGACATTGGACTGTAATGAGTTGAGAACTTAAGACTTAAGCTGGGTTGTACTCTTTTTTCCTTTCTAGGGTTTCTCACAAGTGTGAGTTTTACCTAGAAAGGTTTTTAACGAGGCAGCCATTCCAAACAGCTCAAATAAAATTTCCATTTTGATCAATTTGTGAGTTGTTGCGACTTGTGAATTCTGAATCTGTTCTTGATCAATCTGTTCTTGATACTGAAAGTTGAAATTGTCCATTTTGATCAATTTTGATCAATTTGTGAGTTGTTGTGACTTGTGAGTTGTGACTGAATATTTGAATCTATGAGTTGAATTGAGTTGTCATTTGATTCTGAATCTTGTGAGTTGAATTGAATTGAGTTGTGATTTGATTCTGAATCTGTGAGTTGAATTGGATCTGGGGAGATGTTTTTCTCAGTGGGCCGATGGGCAGCCCGGTGCACGTTGGGCCGTCGTGCCAACGAGCCAGCCCGGCCCGGTTCAGCTGTTTAAGGGCCGGGCCTGGGCTGCCTCTGCGGCATGAAGGACAGCACAGCCCGGCCCGCTCACTTGAACGGGCCACTTCGGGCCGGGCCACTTCGGGCCGGGCCACTTTGGTCTGGGCCGGCACGGGCATGGGCCGGGCTGGACCGGGCCGCCCATTTGGCCATGTATAGCCCGGGTGACGCTACTGGTACCTCACGACCAGCCGCAGCACGGCAGCGCCCTCTCTGATCTGGTCGTGTCTGATCCCCTGTTGCTTTGCAAAGTTTTGGCCGCGTAAAGCAAAAGCCTGACGCTCTGATCAATCATGGACGGCCCTAGTAGCCTGTGCTGGCCCCCATGGCTTTATAGGCCTGTTTAGTTGGACGGTAAAAAAGTTGTCATTTACTGTAGCAATTCTAAATCGAAGATTAGAATGACTACATGATCTAATTATAAAACTAAATACACGGTTGGACGGAAAATCGCGAGACGAATCTATTAAGCCTAATTAATCTGTCATTAGAGATTGTTTACTGTAGCGCAACGTTGTCTAATCATGGCCAAATTAGGCTCATTAGATTCGTCTCGCAAAATTACCGGGGGTTATAGAATAGGTTTTGTCATTAACACACGTTTAATACTCCATGCATGAAAAATTTCCTTTTGATGAATAGTAAAATTTGCCGTTTTACCGTTTTGGCAAATGAACTAAACAGACCCTATTTTGGCCTGGCTGACTAGTAGGGGTGCAAAAGCAGGGGCTAAAAATACAGACATCTTGATGGTGGACAGCCTGATGTGAAATATAAGACCTGCTTTCCCAGGATGCAGGTAGAATGCAGGCAAGCAAGGACATGGATACTGCATATTAAGGCCCCGCCTAGGGAGTGTTTAGTTCACCCCTTTCTTTTTCTATTTTGCAAAACACACGTTTTCTAATGCACTTTTTTTTTCTGTGCACGCGGCCCGATGCATACCTATTTTGCAAAATGGGTGGAAGTAAACACCCCCTTAGTTCCAGCGAATTCGACCAATTCGACCAAAAGTAACGTATTGAAAAACGTGCCCCTCTCTCACAGGACATGCTTCTCATTGTACTTTTTCTACAGGAAATTCGATCGATTCGACTGAACTAAGGCCTTGTTTAGTTCCAGCAAGTTGGTCGAATTTTCCGTAAAAAAAGTGCATTGGAAAGAGTGCTGCAAAGAGGGTGGCACGTTTTTCAATACGTGACTTTTGGTTGAATTGCACCAATTTGCTCCAAGGAACATGACATATGTAAAAGTATTCAGGCCTTGTTTAGTTCGTGAAAGTTGGTCGAATTTCCTGTAAAAAATATGCATTGGAAAGCGTGTTGCAGAGAGGGGGCACGTTTTTCAATACATTACTTTTGGTCGAATTGCACCAATTTAGTGCAACTAAACAAGGCCTCAATTGGACCCAACTTCGGCCTTGTTTAGTTCGTGAAAGTTGGTTGAATTTTCTAAAGAAAAAATATATTGGGAAACGTGTTGTAGAGAGAAGGACACGTTTTTCAATGCATTATTTTGGTTGAATTGCAGAAACTTGCAGGAACTTAGCAAAGACCTCATTTGGTACGCAGAATTTAACCCATGATGGTACACCTGCAATAGATGCAAGTACTAATTTCTCTAATTTAAATAGGACTGATATCGGGCCGTGTTCGGCAGCCGAGACAAAAAAAAAAAAAATTGTCCCAAATTACTGTCGCATGAATGAGGGCCTAAATGAAGTTTATTTACAAAACCTTTTCACAGATGAGTGCAACTTTGCGCGACGAATCTACTGCACCTAATTAATCCATGATTTGCTACAGTAATGCTACAGTAATCATTCTCTAATCACGTGGTCAAAGGCCTCATTAGATTCATCTCGCGAATTTGACAGGGGGTTGTGGAGGTAGTTTTGTAAACTGACTTTATTTAATACCCTTAATTAGTGGTCAAAATAGCATTTAATACCCTGAAAAAATTTTTTAC
>CM014278.1:87079980-87105669 GCA_004135705.1 Alloteropsis semialata | reverse complement strand
ACTACTGGCCAGTGCACACCATAAAATCACTGGGAGATGGCGAGCGGCTTCGACAGTTTTGGCCGAGTGGGGGATAAATTTTTTGCACGTTACTTTGACCATTAATTAGAGGTATTAAATAAAGTCAGTTTACAAAATTACCTCCACAACCTCTGACAAATTCGTGAGACGAATCTAATGAGTCCTTTGACCACATGATTAGAGAATGATTACTGTAGCATTACTGTAGCAAATCATGGATTAATTAGGCTCGTTAGATTCGTCGCGCAAAGTTACACTCATCTGTGAAAAAGTTTTGTAATAGACTTTATTTAGTAAAAAAGTTTTGTAATAGACTTTATTTAGTACTCTTCCTTTAGACAATTTTTTAACCGGTTCCATCCGAACACGGTTGAAACCTGCTAACAACAAAACGCCTGCCTGCACGAGCGTCAAGCACAAATCGACAGGGCTGGCTGCTGTGGATTCGCCGTATCCCGCTTTGAATGGTCTGGTTTCTACCGCGCCCGGTCTGACGGTCAGCATGACGGAGCCCCGGCGGCCCCCAAACCTTGAAACGCCGAGGAGAAAAGAAAAAGAAATAAAGATGGCGAGACGACGAGACACCACACGTGCAGCGGCGCCAGGTTGGAGAGGAGCCCACTTTTTCTGGCCATTAAGTGGATCCGCTACGACCATGACCGAGACCGTGGCCAGCGCAAAGATTTATCATTTCGAAACGAGAAGAAAAATAAATAAAGGAAAAGCCCACCGAAAACATAAAAGGCCAAAGTGGGGACGGCAGCAAGGCAGCAAAGCCGAGCTGAACGAACGTGCATGCCCAAAGCGCCGCTCCGTTCGAGTTTTCAAAATAGGAAACGCTCCTTGACCAGACACCAACGAGCCAGCCAACCGCTAACCGCTGCCCCAGGCCCTGGGACGTCCGTCCGGTACGCGCAGGAATTTAAACCTGGCCGGTGATCTCGGCGCCAGCCGTAGATGGTACGTGACGTACGTACGCGCAAGCGTGCGGGTGCCGCAAGTCAAAGGCCCTCGAGACGACACACCGAGGCGACGGATCGAACGCACAACGCACGGCCGCGCCGCATTAAACGCCCGCGCGGGCTCTAGGCTAGTGAGTAGCGAGCGCAGGCGGAAGACGGAGACGCGTCGGCCTCCCGCACCGCACCGGTCAAATCCGTCCGAACCGGCGCAGCGCGTGTGCTTGCTCGCGCGCACTGTTGCCGCACAGGGATGTGCCGCGCGCTGTTGCTTGCGTGCTCGCCTCGGCTCGGGAGAAGCAGGCGTGTACATGGGCGCGGCGCAGGGGTGGGGGGACGTGGGGCGGAAGACGGAGACGCGTCGGCCTCCCGCACCGCACCGGTCAAATCCGTCCGAACCGGCGCAGCGCGTGTGCTTGCTCGCGCGCACTGTTGCCGCACAGGGATGTGCCGCGCGCTGTTGCTTGCGTGCTCGCCTCGGCTCGGGAGAAGCAGGCGTGTACATGGGCGCGGCGCAGGGGTGGGGGGACGTGGGGGCTGACCGCGAGCGTCGCCTGTACCCGACACTGAGGCCCCGGATACCGGTCGGTCTGCCCCGGCACGTCGGGCCGGCACAGTGCGGACCGCAGCCGCCGCGGGCGGGGAGGAGGGGAGGGGCATGCGCAACGCATGGCGCGGTGGGCTGGGGCGGCACACGACAGCGGTGGCGCGGGGCAACAGTGCGCGGCAGCGCGTGGCCGGGCCTTGACTTGTGCTGACCCAGCAACGTGCGAGCACAGGGGCGCGCCGTACGTCCGTGCTCCCGGTCCCGGGCGAGAGCAAAAGCGGGGGCGCACCTCGCGGGCCGCCTGACTCACTGAACGCGTGCTCGATGATCCCACGCCCGGCGCCGCGGGCGCGGGCCTCGCCTCTGCGCTGCGCGGTCATGGGCGCCACGTTCGTGCCCTGCCTACCGCCCGAGGGCACGAGTCGGGGCCAGGCGTTCAGTCCGCGGCAAAAGCACCCGTATCAGTTCCTGCTTGCCTGGTGCCGTCGCGGGGCAGCCGAGCATGGCAATGCCGCCGATGCAGCCCATGGTTCGCAGGGACAGGTGAGAGCTGAGATTAGTTTAGTCACGTTTCAGGTGAGGGCTAGATGGGCGCTTGCTGGACTGTTGCGTCGCGCCTGGCGCCTGCGGCTGCGGCACTCGCGCCATCTGGTGTGCGGCGGGAGCGGGAGGTGGCGGAGCTACAGCTTGTTGTAGCTGTCAGCTGACATCGGTGAATTTTAGAATACCCAATGCTAATCACTGTTGAAACATTGTTTATAATGTTAATGACAGCAGTAAAATATGATGCTGACAGCGGCAAAGCGCGAGGCTGGCTTCGCCCCGACGCACGGACGCACGCACATGACCTAAAACCGGGACACAACACAAGGGCGCACCGTTGATCGTTGGAGGTCAGATTTGAACCGGGGGGAAAGCAAAGCAAAGCAGTCCAATCTGCATTTTGTTTGGAGATTCTTTTCAGGTTTTGGGCATCCACAAGCCCGCATGCATGTGCCTCGTACACGGTCCTTGAGGCGCTGGCGAGATTTAAAAAACACGGCAAAGCCTGCGACCGCGCTGCTAAGCCGGTCTGCTCCCCAGAGGCAGAAAGCAAGCTCCGCAAAAACAAGGGCTCAAATTGCAGGCTTAAACAAAGCGGTGGCAGGCAGGGCAAGGACAGGGTCGCTCTCCTCTCCCGCTCCGGCGCCCGCGCGAACAGCAATAAGTTAGGCGCACGGATGATCATCACGATGCCCCGGCCCGGCAGATGCTAATCCAAAGCTCAAGTCCCGGCTCCAGACGGCGCTTTATTGATCAGTCAGCGACTAGTACTACCAGTAGTGTAGTTTAATTAATTATTATAACCAGGCAGCTGTGCTGGGCGTGATTAAAGAAAGCGTCCTAATCCGGATAGGCGGCAGGAGCGGCGCGGTGGGGGCTCACGAGACGGACGGACGGCCAAGGAGGGAGAGCCGGAGAGGAGGGCATTGCGTCGCAGCGCGCATCGCGTGCACGGGGGGCAGCGTGCCTGCCCGCGTGGCCCGGGGTCTGACCGGTCAATGTGGTCCAGCGCCAGCGCCCTGCCAATGTGCGTGCCGATGCCAACGCCGTCCCCATCCACGGGCCGACGGGCCACCCACAGCCAGAGGAGAGAGGCAGCAGCGCAGCCTGTTCGGTTGGCTGGCGGCTGGTGGCTGGTGCTAATTTGTTGTGAGAGAAAAATACTGGTGACTGATGACTGATGCTGATTTGTTGTGAGAGAAAAGTACTGCTGGCTGGTGGTCGCCAACCAACCACCTTTGCAGTTGCAGCACTGCCCGGCTCTCGCTTTGACCGTGACCTCACGCTGGCCACCGGGCCGGTCGGGGCGGCGGCACTCGCTCGCTTCGCTTTCTGGGACGGCCTGTCGTCCGGTTCTCCTTCTCCTTGTCTGCGGCCTGCAACTGTATCCATCTATCCGTCCGAGTTCATGAGGCTGTTCGGCTTACCTTAGCTCGGCTTACCTCGGCTTATTTCGGCTTGTTTCCTCTCACACAACACTATTTAATCTACCAGCCGAACACTATTCTTCGTACCAGCCGAACAGCCTCCATCTCTCCTCTCTCTCTCTTCCCCCTTTTCTTTTCCTTTTTCTTCAATGGCGTGAGGTGAATCATGAGATGGGTGATGAGCGAGGGAGGAGGGAGGCGCCAAGCGGGATAAACAGTGACGCCACGAGAAGCGGGTGAAGGGATGAAGGGGATCGGCGGCCTGATTGGTTCCCTTGCCGTGCCGGTAGGACACTCGCTGGGCCTGGGCCGCCATGGATCCCACGGCCTACACGAAATCCCCGGCTGGGGTGTGTGGGCCACCCGTCACCCGTGGGACTACACGAGTCTGCAATACGGTCTCCGTGTACCGCACGGTGGCCTGCATCAGCATCATCAACGGACTTAAAGACTGATTGGCGTATTTCGCGAAGCACCGTACTGTTCCTGCGTGATGAAATACGCAAACCCTACCGTCTCCGAAACAAGTCTATAAAGGCGCATAATCATGGTTTCAAATTACTACAAATCTATAAAGGGCATTTTCAGCATGCACTGAGAGGCGTACACATAATTTGAAATTTGGGGAGATGGGTTTGGAGCAGAATATGGTGTTAGAGTTAGCAGTGGTTGCACTGAATTTGAAAATTCTCTCGCAAATTGCCCTTCACAAGTCCACATACTCTGCGGAGATGCAGAAAGATCCAGTTGACTGTAAACGCTGGAAGTGGACGCAAAGCAAACCAACATGGGTGCATCACTTGGAGCCACACATGCAGCAGGGCCCATTTTGTGGCTCGATTGGTTGGGCTGGGACGACCGACTGCAGTGCCACTGCCATCAACCTCAATGCGTACTGGGACACCGCAATGGGGCCGGAAGATACCAATACAAAGGGGGCCCACATGATGGCTGAACGAGGATGATACTGGATTAGCTTTGCGCCCCTGCTTGCAAGTCTACTCTATCGTCAGATCTCCAGCGCTTTCATGAACGCAGCTCTAAGTCCTGAGACTCCAGAAGAGCACTCCACAGCGGTGGCGGCTTTGTGAGACGCACTATTTCACTAACTGTGCTTACTCCTGTAAATCTATGGAGAAACCACGTTTTACACAAGGTGTGAAATTGGTCTAGATAAAAGAAGTGCAAGTTTGATCCCATTTTTTTTTCAATTTCAAACAAGAAACGACCAATTGATAGTGGTTCTCTTAACATCATTTGTGGGGACAAGAATTCACCCTTTTGCACATGGGTCGTTGTAATTGTAACCCAGCGGCATATGGCTTGCGACAAAGTGATCCCGACTTGTTCCGAACAATTACGGTAAGAAAAGGGACAAAGTTAGAGGTGGGCCATTATATTAAAAGACAAGATAGATGCAGGTATGAGGCCCATACACCAACAATAGCACGAGCAAAGGCTAGCCCAACAACTTTAAACAACACAGACCATCGAAGAGGTACTAGATAACGGACCCAGCCCAATCAAAATTGAACCATCATGGTTTGCTAAGGAGAGTGACGGGGGACGGAGTTGGACGATTGTGGTTCGTGGACATGCCGCAGCCACAGCAGCTGCGCCTCGAGCTCTCTTTCAACTCCCGTCACAGCTACTTCAGGGAGACACGGACGACGTGAAGACCTCGAAGACGCATAAGGAAATAAATGCACGACAGCAGGCCACGAGTCTCATATGTTTTAATGTGTGCGTGTGTCCCTGCAGATCTATAAAAAATTAAAAAGACGAATGAATAAACCTACAAAATTTAATTTGCATATTATCTCACATAAAAAGATGACGTGGTGGAGGGTTTGAGAGATGGGGAAGGATAGTGATCTTGTGACGTCCCCACGAAGGAAAAAAGTAGCTCGAAAAAGAAGAGCAATGAAAGGTGTATTTTGGAATTGCAATGGGTTAGGAGACCCAAGAAAATACTCCGTACAAGTTTATTTCAGATCTAGCGCATGAGAAAAATTTAGGTTCTGCTGCATTATCGGAAACCGGGAGGAATGCTGCATTATCGGAAACCGGGAGGAACGATTGCTCACAAAAAATTCTCAAATACCTTTGTGCTGGGAAAGACTTTTTGTTGTGGCATTGTAAAGGCCCCCGTGACAGATCTGGTGGCATGTTAGTTGGAGTTAATCTCTTAACTTTCAATATTGGTGAAATTGAGGAAGGTGATTTTTTTTAAAAAAATAAGATAAGGAATAAACAAGATGGCCTTCAATGGGTATTAGAGTATGTATAAGGGGCAGCACAACGACAATTCAAGGAGGCATTTCTAACGGAGCTTGTCCAATTATGTACCCAAGAAACTTTACCTATTATAATAGGTGGTGACTTTAATATTATAAGGGGTCCACAACAAAAGAATAATGCCAATTACAACGATAGATGTGCTTTCCTGTTTAATGCAATAATTCTAATTGTAATTTAAGAGAATTGGAACTTTCGGGGAGACAATTCACCTGGGCAAACAATCTTGAAGTCCCAAAATTCAAAAAACTTGATAGAAATCTATCATGCACGGAATGGAAACTTAAATTTCCGCAGACCACTGTACAAGCCCTGACTAGAGAGATCTCTGATCACACTCCACTATTCTAAACACGGTGTTCAAGTTTGAACTAGGATGGTTATTACGTGAAGGATTTTGTGAAATAGTAAGAGACATATGGCAAAGAGGGTGCAAGAAGGCCATACACCCTTAGAAAGGTGGCATGCAAAAATTAGACGCCTAAGGAAATACTTGAGGGGGTTGGCCAAAAATGTTAGTGGTGCATATGAAAAAGAAAAGAAAATGCTCATGAATAAGCTTGACGAGTTAAACAAAAAAGGNACAACCAAAACAACTTATTGTTCGCGCGGCAGATATCTTGGTTTGATGGGTAGCCGATGTTCAACAATATTACGGCTTAAACCTGGCATTTCATAATATTCCCAAGCAAAACAATCAGAATATTCTTTCAAAAGTTTTATTAACTCCTGCTTATACTCGGGATCCAACTTAGCACTGATATACGTCGGCCTTGGCCTATCACCAGATCCTATGTCTATCTCTTCTAATTCATCGGCCGACGTAAATCCAAATCCTAACTTACCGAATTCACTTCGGTCTTCAAAATCTTCTATACAATCGGCCATTTAAAACAAAGTCTCAGAGCCGACTGCTTGGATCGGCTGTAATCCTTGATCGGACACCTTGAGAAAGTCACCATCCCATGTTTTCCCTGACAGGCATTCAATCCCTTCAAACTCCCAAATCGTTGACTCGGCTGTTGCAATGCTAACCGAATCATCAGCTGGGACAATCTCCACATTGTTGCCTTGCCATTGAATCAAACATTGGTGCATCGTGGATGGGATACAGCAGTTGGCATGAATCCAATCTCGCCCGAGGAGCATGCTGTAGGAACCTTGTCCATCAATCACAAAGAAAGTGGTCGGCAATGTCTTGCTGCCGATGGTTAACTCCACATGAATTGCCCCCCGAGGCTCTGAAACATTACCGCCGAAATCTTTGAGCGTCATATTTGTCTTGATCAAATCATCAATCCCTTTGCCCAATTTACGGAATGTGGAATAGGGCATGAGATTAACGGCAGCTCCTCCATCAACAAGCATCTTGGTCATCGGCTTCCCATCAACGTATCCCTTGATGTACAGAGGCTTCAGGTGCCGATATCCATTCGCATTTGGCTTCTCAAAGATCGCTTTCTCTGAATCAAGAACTAAGCATGCGGCGGCTTCTTCTAACTCATAATTGGCCTCATCATCATTCTGTTCATCAGGAGCAGCAAAATCAAAAGGCAACAATAAAACCATGTTTACCGGGGCCGATGTGCTTGCTTCATCGTCATTGGCCATCTTAGCGCGCCAAACTTTCTCTTTGGCTAACTCTTGCTCCTGAATCTGCTCATGATAGCGCAACCTCTGAACACGTCTCTTTTTGGACCTAGAAATCCCTGATGGGCACCACTGTCCAGGCTTCATTTGAGGTTCTTTAATCCGATCCCGAACTGGAGCCTTTTCTTCTATTTTTTCAGGGCCAAGAGCATCAACCTGGCCTTCGATATTTTTATGGCCATGAGCATCAACTCGGCCTTCATCTCCTTGATGATGATCATCAATCCTGACGCCGATCCGTTCATGAACTGATCGTCGACTTCTCTTGAAAGCTCTGTATTCTTCATACTGGAGACTGCATTCAGGACAATCTGCTTTGGATGGTAATCTGAGCTTCTCGTTCCAGCAAAACACGAAGAAAGGACATCTCCAGTGACCATCATCTTGATTGTACTGCTCATAGGTCTGACGTCTGTCCATATGCCAATCGGACCTATCATCGCACCAGCGTCGTCCATCGGACCTATCATCATATCGGCGTCGGCCATCGGACCTATCATCAAATCGGCGTCGGCCATCGGACCTGTCATTGTATTGGCGCCGATCATCAAACCTATCATCAAACCGCCTCGCCTGATATTGCTGCCTGCTGCCTTTTGTACTTGTTAATCAGCATCTGGGAAGTCACACGTGGCCGATATCCACCAAGAGCATTAGATTCACGCCCAAATGCCTGATGATTCCTCCGCAGCTCTTCAACAGTGACTTGAACTGCAGGATCAACGGCACCAGAACTCTTGGCGTGGTCCGATGTAAGCACTTTAAACTTCCCCTTCTCATCAGTATCAACCATATTAATAGAAAAGGAGAAATCAGCAAAGTTATTAGGAAAGGGATGACCATCGATCTTCATGGTTTTCTTGTTGTCTTCAAATTTGATCTTGCCAGATTCAATAGCCAATTGGATCTCCCTCCTGAACACCTTGCATTCATTCGTCTCATGAGAAGTTGAATTGTGCCATTTGCAATATTTGCGTTTCTTCAACTCATCGGCCGATGGAATTGAGTGATTTGCAGAGAGTTGGATAAGCTTTTCACTGAGCAGCAAATCAAAAATCTTATCGGCCTTTGTTATATCAAAACCAAACTTCTCAGGGTTCTGTTTGCTCCATGGTAATGATACTGGCTTTTTAGACTTGGTCCATTCAGCTATGTTGATATCAGCCTCTTCTTCAGAATCAGAGAGATAGGACACTTGTTTTGAAAACTTTGTACGCTTCATCTCTTGATATCGGACCTCATGGGCTGACACCTTCTGCACTAATTGTCCCAACGTCTCAAACTCCTGAGCCGAAAACCTTTCCTTGATCGGCGTGAGTAAACCCTGGAATGCAAGCTCGGCCAACTGCATGTCAGATAGCCTCAAACTGTAGCATCGATTCCTGATTTCATGGAACCGTTGAATGTACTCTTTAACGGACTCATCATTCCTTTGCCTGACAGCAATCAAATCGGAAATTTTCATCTCATTGAGACCAGAGAAAGAAGTATTTATGAAACTGCTTCTCCATATCGGACCATCCTGTGACTGATCATGCTGGCAACGACGTAAACCAAGTAAACGCCGGCCCTGATAGCGACAGAGGGAAAAACCTGAGCCTGAGTCCCTCCTCTGAAGCAGCCTCACCACACTGAGCCAAGAATCGGCTCACATGTTCGATGGTGGTCATATCATCTTGCCCGGAGAATTTGGAAAAATCCGGCACTCTGTAACGTGGAGGAAGTGGCACTGCATCAAAGTAAGATGGGTATGGGTGCCGGTACAACCTCGCTTCATCTTTAGGCTTCAAGCCGAATTGATTCTGGATCACCTCGGCTATTTTCCGTGACCAATCGGACTCCTGTACTCCGAGTGGCATTCCACCAGCTTGATTCACGTCCGTCATGTAATTGTTGTAATCACCGACCATACGCTGATGTGGAGAAATCTCTGCACGTAGCCTTGCAGCTGCAGGTTGCTTTTCTTCTTCGTTCAGAGTTCTAGTATATTTTTCACCATGCGGGCCGACAATCGTTCCATCGGCCATCAATAGAAAACCGTTGGCCAGCTGAATAGGCAGTGGAATCGTTGGATTCTGCGGAGCAACGGTCATAGCAGTGTCTTCAGTTTCCTTGCTTTTTCCTGATCCTGATGCCCCTGCAGAATCTGCTATAAATACTGGACCTTTCAAACAGATGGAATCATCCACCGCCTTCTTGATGAGATTATCTAAAGAATTCACCAAAGTGCCTGACTGGTTGATCAATGCATGATGAACAGCTTGGTGAATCATCTCTGTCATGTTGACCTGGTACTCCCGAGCATCAGCTGTCTTCTTGATCAGTTCTGGATCTGGGAGAGCACCTTTGAGTATAGGTCCTGAACGATTGCGTCCAAATTGGCCAAGGCAGAGCTTCTCAAATGCATCAATTTGGGCCTGAACTGCATCCAATTGAGATTTAGACAGATCGGCCTTTGTAATTGGAATGGCCGTCTCAGGCGTCTTGTTCTTGTCATTCTTGGCCTTCTCAGCAGCTTCTTTTTTCAGCAAAGTCTTGCTGCAGTTTCTTGTTCAGCATCAGACGACGACATCTTGGAATTTGTTTCTCGTGTCCCACTGGGCGTGCCAAAAATGTGTTGACGCGGAAAATCGGCGGTCGTATCCTCCGCGTGCAGCACAAGAAGACCAGGGAGATCTGCTTCACTCCAGTGCCAGCCTGCACTTTGTTCAGGTTCGCGGCGTGCCAGTCAATTTGACCTGAAATTGACAAGGGAATAAACAGTTAAATTACTCTTTGATTGTGCCGGTTCTATTCCAGACGGCAGATGCACGTTGGATTTTAGCCAAGACCCAATCAGATTTGTATCGGCCGATGCCAATCGGACCTCAAAATCGGACTTCATAGACGGCCTCAATCGGACCAATATAATCGGACCTCAATCAGACATCGAATCGGACCTCAGAATCGGACCAATCAGGATCGGACCTTGTAACAGATCAGTCTTTAAATAATCAAGATGCATAAAATATGACCGATATGTAAATAATGGATCAGCTGTGGCTTTGGACAAGATATTAAATAATCAAAGTGTAAGCCGATACATCGTCCATCTTGCCTAGTTGTCAGTTTGATTTATCTCATCGGACCATCTAACCAGCCAATCGGACCAGAACCTTTTCAGAGAAATCTAGCTCCGACGTAGGGAATCTAGATTTCTCCAGCTATGAATCAAATTAGATAGCTAGATAGTCAAATTCAACTTACCAATCTGACAACTAAACGAGATGCTCGCACAGGTGTTAATCAGATTAAGCAAATAAGCAGATAAAACATTAACAGGATCGTTCTGATTCTAAAGTATGCTATCAAATAATCAAGCAAGACCTAGCTCCGACGTAGGGAATCTAAATCACACTTAACACTCAAATAGCAATCAGGTATAACCAAAGCTTCCTTTGACTAATCAAGATGAATCTAGCTCCGACGTAGGGAATCTAAACCAAGCATGACAATCAAAGATCAATCTTATCATATTATGAACATCTAGCTCCGACGTAGGGAATCTAAACAGACACAATACTCAAAGAACAACCGGATTAAACCACAAAGCATGGATCGGACCTAGAACGATATTGTAAGATAAGTATTGCTTAAATCGGACTAAACCAATGCTCAAAGCTGTTGAAGAATCAGATTAATTCACATGGCGCAGATCTAAATCAATCTAGCAACTCCAAACAACCGCAAAAGCTGCCTTTAAATAACCAAGATGAGTCTAGCTCCGACGTAGGGAATCTAGACTAATCTTGATGATCTAGCTCCGACGTAGGGAATCTAGACATAAAGTGCAGTCCGATAAACGATAATCTGTTGAATAATCAATATTGATCTAGCTCCGACGTAGGGAATCTATATCAATCTTGCTTATTCAGAGATAAATCGGTTGAACAGTATAAACGAGAAAGGGCGATGCGCCTCAATTCAAAGCCTATACTAGTTCGATAAATTGACTAACTTACTGGTAAGCCGGAGATCAGAACTGATGCAGCCCGTCCACCGATAAGCTTCGTCGAGATACTACTCCTAGGGTTTTTGGCGTGAAGCCGGGTTGTATTGATTGTGAGAATAATTCTTTACAATGGACGAGGGTTTATATTTATACCCTGGTCATGGAGAGTCCTGATCGGACCAGACTAACTTGCAGATAAAGTAATCTAATATTTAACATAGAATGGGACTTTTAATAAGCCTTCTGAAAAGGAAATAGTCCCCGCTCATGCCACGCTTCCCTTTTTAGCCGATGCACATCTTCTCGTTCATCATTAGATCGGACTCCTTCTCTTCATCGGACCTCTATTCCGCATCGGCTCCCTTCTTCGGCATCAACTGTTCGACCATTCAACGGGCCCACCGTGCAGTTTCAACCTCACCACGTCACCATCTGACTCAGCATATCAGGTGCGAAAATCTGGTGTCAACACAACATATAACCATTATTCACGTAAGTGGAGGCATCATCAGCTCCCAGCGGGCCACCGGATTGCGCAACTGTAAGTGGAATTGTGGAAATGATTTCACTTACTACTAATCACAAATTTAAGCTTTTTAAAATTTTGAACAAGAACATAAGCTAATTTGTGCCAAAAACTTGTTCTATTGTTGAGATTTGGCAGTCAGCTATAGCTCACGTCTGGGACGAATTCCACCACAATCTGCTACAATGCTTCACAGCAGCAATGTTCCTCAAGCATTGGGTGCTCTCATGAATCCTTGGCAGCCTTCCGTAAGACCATGGAAGGGACTTTGTGGCACGTGAATATGCTGGTACTTATCGATGCTGTCTTGACTGGAGTAATAGTTGGGATAGGTGCTTTTGCCCAGCGCTACCGGCACCACCATTTCATGCGGTTCATCTTTCTTGGATCCACCACTTTACTGTTACCCATTACGTCCTATGTCATGTCTACCATCAGCACCAACAGCAACGATTGCATCAACACCTATTGAGTTTGGAACCTTTGGCAGCATCATGCCGTGGAGGTTTTCATTATTTTACTGCCGTATCATGGGCTTTCCTTGTTCAATACTAGTGTAATAGTCATTGTTGATGATAAAAAAGGTCAGAACTATTGGGGGAGGCGGAAATCTAGTTAACTTAGCGCTCACTATTTTGCGCGAGGCAGTTTACTCAACCCTTCCGTACGAATTTTCTTTTGAAAGCAGCGCAGGGCTTCGTTGTGCAACTGGGAGAAGGGAGATGAGAAAGCGAGAATCAATCAAGCCGATAGTTGCCAAGTTGAGCGAGTCAAGCGCATCAAGGCGAAGGCCCGTCGCACCGCCAAGCCTAGTAAGGAAGATCGAAGAAATCTGGAGTCTCAGTCGGCTGGAAGAGGGATGACACGCGGCATCGCCTTGTCAAGCCAGCTACAGCCTAGGATGTCGGGCCGCACATGGGCCTGGGGAATTACCATTATACCCTCAAATATATTGGGAATATAGTCGTTGAAAGGACATCAATTGTAAAACGATCCCACCTTGGGTTTATAAATAGCAGGGCACCCCGCATCAAAGGGGGCATCCCATCCTCCTATAATCGCCCCCATCACTCTATCGGTTTATATATTGTTTCACACGTCCCTCTCCGCTCTCTCACTAAAGCCTTGTTTAGTTCGGAAACTTTGCATTGTGAAGCGTGTCGCGAGAGAGGGGTATGTTTTCCAATACAGAAACTTTTTGCAAAGTTTGCGAAAGTTTGTAAACTAAACAAGGCCTAAAACTGTCGGATCTCCCTCAGATTCCAATAGGAACAAAGGTTCCCCTATCCATTTGCTGGTTCAAGATATCTGGACCATTTACCTTGGGCTCGATTACGGACAATATGAGGCCCTTTTACCGTGAAATAATGGTTTTCTTTTTTTTTTTGCGAGGATGTGAAATAATGCTTTTCACTATCATTTTTGCTAAAATTATGTTAAAATATTATGTAGTATTTGAGAAGGCCCGGCGATCCTTAGCATTTGGGCGTAATCCTCGTCTTATTGCCGGTGGAACGCCGGGAGGTGGTCACGGAAGGACGTCGGGAGAAGGTGGAGCAGGAGCGCAGAGACCAGGCCTGGCAGCGTGGCGCCCATGACCATGATGACGCAGATGCCACAGGCGTTGCAGATTTGGCACGACCACGAGCCCTCCTGCGGTTCGGCCATCTAATCTTATCGACGTCGGGCGATCAATCACGACAGCCTGGTGCGGGTACGAGGTTGGCGGTAGCTATTGAATCTGAACTACACGCACTGAGTGCTGCGCCCAATGCTCCTCTCGATCGTCATGGTCCTCAAAGGAGATTAGCCGAGTACGAGGCTGGGCATCGCCGCCCAGCTGGCATGGCCCGGGTACGGTCCACGTCAGACTGAGTGTGCATATCCACGTCAGACTGAGTGTGCATATCCTGAGCAGACCAGATTTAAACCTGCGTAGTGCGTACTATGTTTGTGTGTCGGGCGCCCTGCTGAAAGGAAAATGCTGGCGAGCTTCATTTTGGTTCGACAGGTAGTACTAGCTAAAAGCCTAAAACTATTCTTTCCATAGTCTTTAGGCCTTGTTTAGTTCGGTCGATTCGATCAAAAAGGAACGCATTGAACAACGTGCCCCCTCTCTGCTTTTACGCTTCCCAATGCACTTTTCTACAGGAAATTCGATCGAATTGGACCGAACTAAACAAGGCCTTAGTGTTGTTTTAATGAGCACGAGTAGATGAAGCAAACTGACTAGAGTCTAGAGATCCATACGTGACCAATGCGAACCATTCCAGTCGATCACGATGATTCTTGTGCTGAAACCGATGATCTCATCCCCACCAGTTATGACACTATTATCCTGCGAGCATTGTTCAAACCTCAAAATTAAATACTAAATCTCCGATGAGGTTCTATGCTTCCTCCTGCCTTGTATATCTCATCGACCACCCTCTCGAGTGCGGAATCGACGCTGAAGAAGCCGCCGTGATGCACGCCGGGCAGCCTGACGACCTCCATGCGCTGCCCTTCCACCCCGGCCCAGCCCTCGATGGCCGCCAGGCTCACCAGGTTGATGTCCCCGTCGCCGTCGCCGTACACCACGTCGGGCTCCCCCTCGAACCCGTCCTTCCCGAACACGTACGTCTCCGGGGTCTCGACGCCCACCCCGATGACGCTGGTCACCGGCACCATCGGCGCCGGCAGCGCCTCCCACATCGGGAGCACCCGGGTCTCGTACGGCCGCACCCCTTCGGGGAAGCCGATCGCCTCGAGGAACGCCGACATGTTGAGCGCCGAGTAGGTGGCGCTCCTGGTCACCGCCAGCGGCCGGTCCCCGAACACCAGCGGCGTGGGCAGGCGCCACAGGGCGCTCTGCTGGCTCCGCGCCAGCCGGAGCATCGCCGGCCGCGTGACACCCGGCAGGCCGTAGTCCAAGCCGGCGCTGAGCGCGTACATCCCCGGCGCGAACCCGCCGAGCGCGGAGCCCAGGAAGAAGACGTGATGCACGTAGCGCCGGCGCCAGGGGAGCGGGCGCGAGAGCAGGAACTGGTAGGTGAGCGCGCAGCCGAAGCTGTGCGCGACCACGACGGCCGGGCGGCCATGCCTGAGGCGGCTCTCCTGGATGAGGCGGCCGAGGTCGCGGAAGTAGCGGTCGCCCACAGCGGACGGGTAGCCCGGCGGCGCGACGGCGTAGCGGAAGTCGTACGGCGCGGCGAGGAGGGTCTCGCCGTCGCGGTAGCCCAGGCCCTCCAGCCGCCGCACCAGTTGGTCCCACCTGCCAGCGGGGCACGCACGAATTGACCACGCGTGTGTCAGCCCAGGTCAATCATTTGTTTACGCATCAAGTAGACAGCGCCAGGTTGCCCAGTGTACGGACTCGACAGAAACTGACGCGCGACAGGGTGGGTGGAGGCGTGGAGCGACCGAGCGAGCGGACGGACGGTAGGGCTCACCCGATGAGGGCGCGCGTGGAGCCGAAGAATGGGACGCGGGTGGCGACGCCGTCGGCGTTGCGGTAGTCGTCGGCGCCGGCGTCGTAGACGAGGCTCATCTGGTCCGCGAAGCAGGGGACCTGGCTGGCGTCGCGCCTCGCCGTGTGGTTCGGCCACAGCTGGAACCACCCGTCGCCCGCGGCGGCGGCGCAGGCAGGCGCCGAGGGCTTGTACGCCGCCGTCAGCATCGCCTCCAGCTGGTTGGACCCGTAGCCCGGCACGAGCACCACCGGGTGCAGGCTCCCGGCGCCGCGGTGGCGGCTCCAGAGCGGCAGGACCAGCAGCGCCGCCACGACGAGGAGCGGACGAACGAGAGCCATGGTCGTCGGAGCTCTGGTGGGAACGTGATCTTTTGAGATATTTTGTACGCCGGGGTCCCCTGCGGCAATTATAGCGCTCCCGTCCCGATCGACGGCCCCCTGTTTTCACCGTGGATCGACGTCGAACAACCGTCTCCTGCTGCAGCAGTTCATATGCGGTAATGCGTCTCTTCTGCGGGTTGCGCAAAAGAAGTCCACCGGTGCTGCTTCAGGAAAGGGCTTTTCAACTGTGGCTTGAAATTACAAGTCATGATAGCAATGCGGCATCTGCTGGTCTGCCCCGATCCAGATCTTTACTGCTCTTCCCCGTGAAAGAGAGAGTGTGATTGTGTTAACGCTGAGATTATACTGGTCCGGCTCTCCGGCATCTAGCCCTCTGCTAATGATTCTTGGCAACACGTCGAACGCCGCGAGGACGTCAGAGTTGGACACACGTCCTCTGTCCCTATGCTGTATGGAGTAATCACTTGCTAGTTGTGGTTGCCACTGCCGTAGTGTGACAGCCTAGGCTGCACATGAAGGCCAGCAAGATATGACAGAGGATGTTGCGTTTGAGATTTTGGAATGATTCGCAACGGGCTTGCGTGCGCGCTGACGATGGAGTAACACCCAGAAGACTTCAGTCCTCATCCATTTATGGAAGCCAGGGGAAGAAATCTTTCTTCACTCGAGGAAAAACTTTGTTTAGCGAGATCAAACAGTTTGAACAGATTACCAAATGTTCTTCATTCTAAAAATTTGTTTAGCAAGATCTTATAGTTTGAAGAGATTTGCAACTGTGTGTAGTATATGCTTCCTTTCGGTTTGTTTGGGAGATAATAGTAAATAGTAGTAATTTGCTTGGCTGCAACACACTTGGCTTCGAATTCTTTCTTTGTAGCAGGTAATATACAAACGTATTATTTCCTTTGCCTGACAATTCACCAAAAGTAAAGATGGATTACGGACACAAGAAGTGCTTATGTAATCTTCCAAAAATAGCCGGGACTGATATATCGCATTGGTCAACCGACCTGAAACATCTAGGTATAGTAGCATAAATACCAGTCCTCAATAGGTTATTCACTACGATCCAAAATACAATGTAGCACTCGTTCATGTTTACTATTACAATTTACAACGGACCACGATCTTCAGTCCGAATTCCTGGAGCCTATAATCTATCCACAGCCTCAACGATTCGCCAAATTTCAGCAGCCTTGCAGGTTTCTCCACTTTAGGTACACGAGCCCTGCGTGGTAGTGTGTGTATGCTCCAGCGACAACCAAGATGTGGAAGAGCTGGTGGCTGTGCCCGGCGATATCAAACTTCCCAGGCATCCAGCGTTCAGGCACCCGGGTCGCATACACCAGTGCTCCCAACCCGTAGAAGAGCCCCATCAGAACTTCATATCCGGTTGTGTGCAATGCCTCTGGTTGGTGCCAGAAAAGGACCAGCTTGTGAAGAACAGGGATCACACCTGATGCGCCCATTCCGAAGAAGAGGCACGCTCTGATAGTTCTGAACTCGGGGTTCTGGAAGACTGGGAGTAGAGAGAACGCGATAGTTGCCACCCCTAGGATGGTTATGAAGCTGAGGTACAGGTTGCAAAAGAAGGGGTAACACATGAAAGAATAGTATACTGGAGGGTAGAAGGATGTGGCGATAAGAGCAGCAATGCCTGCATAATCAAGTCGAAGCATGATGTATGCCAGGCGGCGAGAGTGGCAGGAGAGAAGATGGCAAGTGCTGCTGGCAAGAAGGCAGAACATGGCTCCTCCCAAAAAGGCGAAGAATGGCCATCTTGCAATAGGTCTAATCAGCTGTGGTGCAATCATGTTTGCTATATCCTCCTTCATGCTTTGCTGCACAAAAGAAAAACAAGAAACATTGTTATATCTCAAGTATTTAACTCGCCGGTCAGAGCGGGTTCATGAATTGATCAGCATAGCGGATACAAGGGGTACTGAATTAACATCCATTACTAGAGAATTCCACTGAAATTGAAATAAATTATTTAACAGTATTGTTTAAAATAAGACCAAAAGACAGATTGATTCAAACCATAATTTGTTTTCTGAACATGAACAGATGAACCTACAACACTAGTAGGTCAGTAAATTTAGGGGTGAGTAGCGACTGGACTAATGTTCTCAGTCTCACAGATTGGCAACATCCAAATTCTGGATGCGACTTATTTTCTCATAACCTTCTAGTAATAGCTAATTTCCATTTTTTTAATGGTAGAACTCTCTCAGTGAAACTTTGGTCAGCATCAACTTAGATTAACTACATTGAATCCTGCAGTAAACTACCAGTAGTTCTCTAGTAGCAAAAGTGAAAAAAAAAAGGAAACCAAGTTAAAAGATTACTTACAAGAACAGATAGACTTGTTTCATTGGAATGGGTAAATCTGTGTGGCAAGCAATTTGTGAGTAACTCCAAAAGATGCCAACGGGACAGAGATGTAAGAACATCCATAGAATTCCACGAGCTCTTCAACTCATCCTTCAGCTTTTGCAGATCAGAAAGGTGAGGCAATGATGGAAGGCATGACAAAATCTCCGCCTGGATCTTATGAATATCTGCATTCCTCAGCACGTCTGGCAAATGCTGCAGGCTCTGGATATCCACTACATTTGGAACTTGAGTTGCCGTGTATATGGTCAGAGCAAGGAAGATGAAAAATCCTATCAAATGCCTGAAATGTACATATCCAATTGGAGCCTTAAGTGAGTAAATACACATAGCAGACCAGCATAATTTTCAGACACATACACCTCCGTTTCGGTCCACACTTTTCCATCAGAGTTAAACAGGAACTACGTGTTGCAGCGCAGCTATAAATTTCATCAATTTCCATCAAAATTCCTACTTCCTATCTCATGTTGGGAACACTAAAACAATAAAAGGGGCGACCAACCGAAAGATATATAGGAACACTAAATTTATTCCTCAGCAAGCCACCAACTATATTTAAAAAGAAAACGCAAGCCGCCGAAAGATAGCTTAATTAGTTGGAGGCCCAGTCCTTTTCCATGCGATTTGTATTCAAATTATGTCTTTTTCCCGGAGATGAACTGGGCAAGGACGCTACTACTCTCCGTACTTGCAGAGCTCGACGAGCCATCACAATTCACAAATATGAACAAGGAAAGTGCTAAACGAAATCGGTACAAAATACGGCCACATATTTCGCCGATACATACATTGATCCAAATCGAGCATTAATCACAAGCAGACAAGAAACGCCCAGAAATCAAATCTACCGACCAATTGCACGCATTGCAATCTGTAACAGGCTTATCGGCAAAACCGACGATCACCCGTTCCTCCCCTCAGGAGGCAGTTAACATCAATTGGACCAAACATCAAGAAAATTCGAATCGAGAAGGGGTAGGACGGAGAGAGGGGGATCACGTACGTCCAGACGTTGAGGGTCTCGTTGTGGATGGAGAAGGCGGAGAGCAGCACCTGCGGGAGCGGCCACTCGCAGCGGTAGTGGCGGTGGATGTACTCGTTGTCCCGCAGGTAGCCCGGCAGCGCCCGGTACTCCACGAGCCCGTACCGCTTCCTCCTCCTCGCCCCCGCCCCCCGCTTCCCCTCCTCCTCCCACGCCTCCGGCGCCGCCGCTAACCTCTCCGCCTCCTCCTCCGCTGCCGCCGCCGCCATCGATCGCCGAGGGTGAAGGGAGACGGGCCCGGGTTATGCGGCTTCCTCGTTCGAATATTCGACGGGGTTAGGCACGCACGCGAGGACGCGCCGGTGGTGCCGCTCGCTTCGGTCCCCTCTTTCTTCCTTGGGTTGCGTCGGCCCGTGGGTCTCGGCGTCGGGGCCGCGCCTCGGGGTTTACGACTCGTTCGTTCCCTCGCCCGGATTTAGGAGAGGCAGGCCCCGGGGCCGGGGGTTGGCTAACTTCGCTCGCTCTTGGCGGCGCGGCGGGCGTGCGGGGCTGGTGTTTTCGAGGGGTCGGTGTATGGTGAGGTGCGAGGGCGACCGGTGGTGGCGTGGTGGTTTCTGGCTTTTGTGCCGTGCCGCCTCGTCTGGCTCGGTGCCTCCGCCCCGTCGAGGTCGAGGCGTGTCGTCCCGTGTGCTGCTGGGATTTGCGCCTGCTGTGAACGAACGAAAATCTGTGATGGATGGGACGGTGGGCCTGGGGTGCAGGTATCAGGGATCCGACGTGCCGCGCGTTTGGGGAAAAGACGGAAGCGTGCGGGAATCCCCAAGTGGCAGCACGCAAAAGACGTGGGTGTCGTGTCGTCTCTTGACTTCGTCGAGCGTACCGGAAATAAAAAAAAAACGAATGGACAAATGAAGACGATTTCGATGGTACTCCGTACCCAATACAAACATTATTTGTGACCGTGGGATCCGAAGAGGCAAGGACGAATGCACGATAGCACCCAGGTTATTTATTAGTAAGGCTGCTAATAGTTCAAAAACCAAACCAAAACAACAACCAAACTGTTGAAATCATACTACACCTTAGAAACCAAACCAAACCAATCCATTTATTTCTCCATCCAAACCAATCCAAACCATTTAGACTCATTTCTCTAAAAGAAACTAAATCAGTTCAATTTTAGGGTCTGATTTTGGATGTAGAGCCCACATGTAGACATGGCTACACCAACATGCACGGAGTAGCGGACCGTTATTCTGAGGCACCTCAACAAATTTCGATCAAATCCGCTAAAATTTTAAAGTGTGAACGCGAGCTTTTAGTTTTAGGGTCCGACTTTGGACGTGGGGCCCACATGTATATATGGCTACACCGACTTGCACAGAGTAGCGGACCGTTATTCTGAGGCATCTTCAACAAATTTCGGTCAAATTCGCTAAAATTTTAAGGTGTGAACGCGAGCTTTTAGTTTTAGGGTCCGACTTTGGATGTGGGGCCCACATGTAGATATGGATACACCGACTTGCACGGAGTAGCGGACCGTCATTCTGAGAAATCTTCAACAAATTTCGGTCAAATCCGCTATAATTTTAAGGTGTGAACGCGAATTTTTAATTTTAAGGTCCGGCTTTTAACCGACACATAGCCTTTATAATTGTTAAACCATTCTAAACCGTTTGACTATTAAACCAAACCATTGTATATGACAACCCATTATTCACAAAACCAATCTACTCCAATTAAAAAACCAAACCACTTAAACCGGTTTCAAACCAAACCATTACCAGGCTGATTTATTAGTGGGAGCAAATTTATTATTGTTACAAAGGGGAAATCCGGAGGACAATGCGGCCAGGAGTAGATTTGGGCCATTGTTGGGCCAAACAAAGCTGGATGGGTAGAATTGTTGATGTTGTTAATAAACATCGTGGCTTGTGATGGAGCTATAAGCGCGGCCCAATGGCCCAATCACTAACAGCGTCCGGCTCAGGCTTGCAGCAGGCAGCCTATGCCTGATGAGTGATGACTCCTGTCCGGCAGCCAATTGCAGGATCATGAGCAACGGAGTAGCAAGAGATTGACATCAGCAGGTCCAGAATCTTGCGAGCGAAAGCATCTCCTGGTAGTGCTGATTGACACGGAAGGAGCAAGAACAATAGTATTCTTGTCGATGTGGATGTGGGCCGTGGCCACCAACAGGCATTTGCTCCTTTCGGCTTGCTCTGCATGCGGTTCCCTCCCTTCCCACAACCACAAGGCCACAAGTATCTGGATTCAGGCGGGGAACGGAGCATCCTAAACGAACCAGATGCCGTGCGTGCCACACTTGGTATTGCACTGATCCACAAACTCTGAAAATTCAGGATATGGTGTGTCTGTCGCCCATGTTCCGTTTTATTAATATACTTCGAGGACAAATCGGTGCTTCGTATTTGACATATTCGTCATAGCCAGCTGCCGCAGGCGATGAATCCTTGCAGACCCTATGAAGCGAGTTATCCGAGTCTTCTCCAGAGGTGGAATCTAGTAGATTCCAGCCCAGTTGCCGTTGATGCATCGAGCATTCACTTAAGAAGTTGAGGTTCTCATTCTCCCAAGAATATTGCTCCTCTTGGATTCATTGAGCATTCTTCGGAGATTATCCGCTCAGTGCAAGTTGTATTCCTCCAGATCCACATACTCTGAAAATTCAGATATGGTGTGCCTATCGCTTATGTTCCATTTCCATATTGCTAGGACAAATCAGTGCGGCGTACCTGACATATGCGATGAATCCTGGGAGACTCTAAGCTCGTCTCCTACTCTAGATTATATAACCCATCTCCTAATCTGTAGTTGAAACAAATAAATCCTGATTATAACTTGATCATAAAAAAACATGCTAGACTAGTATAATGCAATAGCATGTTCTCCCCTAGCTTAGATGTATGTTTGTTTACCATTTAAATTATATAACCTAACTTATCATCTGGAAAATAATATCATATAGACAACAAATGACACAATTATTCTCTTAATTATATAATCGATACACAAATATTATCATAATCCCAAGCTGCCCAAGGGCCGAGGTATGCTTACTTCAGATATAATCTGTCTATTTGACTTGTAAATTATATCATCTAGCTTAAAGTCTGAAAAACAGTCCCTAACATACGTACACACAGATTATCACATAATCCAATAGGCTGCATAAGACAGACTTATTTTAGATTGTAATATGTCCAAGAAAACAAACAAGTTTACTATAATCCAAGAAAACAGATTATTACATAATCCAATAGGCTGCATAATCTCTCAAGATTATATAATCAAGCTTAAAATCTGAAAAAAAAATCTCTCAAGGAAACAAACACTCTAGCTTCTTCACCAGATTATATAATTTACACCCTCTAGATTATAATAGTCCATAAGCTACTGAGAATATGCTTATTTCAAATTATATAATCCATCTCCTATAATTTAGATTATATAATCAAGATGAAACAAAATGTAGAAGCCATTTATCCATTATCCAGTGGCGGAATCTAGTGGATTCTAGACTTCTAGTGGCAGTTGATGCAGCACCCATTCACTTGAAGATTCTCGCTCTCCCAAGAATATCGCAGCTCTTGGATTCATTGAGCTTTCCTCGGTGATAATGCACACAGTGCAAGTGTGTGCAACGATGGGACAACAATGCTTGTAGAATTCTGACTTACGTGCAAGTCTAGTAGCCTTACAACCAACAATTGCTTTACAAAAAAAGAGAAAAAACTAGTACTATATTATTCTCTTTTGACGATCCATTCATTAATTTTCCTAGTTGATGAAACCCATTTCATTGCTGTGTAGGCTCTCTGCCTAAAGTAAGCTAGTGCTGCTAATGCCAAAATTAAGCAATCATTACTTGTGCATAGAGCTGGGCTAGTTAACTCCTGTCGTGTTGTTTACTCACATCGATATTCTGTTTTATCCGACCCTCGTCGTAATGTGAGATTACTTAGCCCTAGAACCAATGAAGAGCCATTTTAAGTTGACAAACCGCGATACTCGCTAAATGAGCTTATTGTGAGAGTCCTGTATCTTTCAGGCTGACTGATGTAGCACAATGAAAAGAAATCACGGTAGGAAAAGCATAATTCCATTATCACAGTAAACTAAACTTCAATTCTCAGTCAGCTTTTCACTAACCAACCGACTGAATCTGTCCAAGCATTCCAGAAAAGTGGCAAAGCAAATGGCGTGACTCCCAGAAATGAAGCTTCATGAGTCTTCAGAGTTGCACGAGTTATTGGTTGTTGATTCAGCTAGCCAACGCAGCATGTCATGTTTGACATATCTTCGACTTATCAGTATGATCTGCTAGCTTGCCTTGGCTAGCTCAAGGACTTCCCATGAGCCGCACAGCATGTTCTTTGAAAAACAGTCAAGGCACGTGTGTTTCATTACGAGAAAAAGAAGTGCGACCTTACAAACGGTGTCGAAGCGTCGCTTATACATGGGGAAAAAAGACACATAAGCAAAACTATGTGAAAACACTTCTATGTGGGCGGCGGTCTGGTGGAACTGTGGAAGCTCGTGACTTGACCTAACAGAGTTCAAGTTCTAGTGCTCGGTATGTAAAATGCTACCAGGGATTCCCAGGCCCCAACCATTATATCATAGAGTTAAGGAGCACGACTAAAATCAAGTTGTCACTAAAGTTTTAGAAATTCTCATAAAAATCAGAAACATCTGACCATCAATCCGTAGACTCTGATCATCAAAACTATTGGATCTATTATATTTTCTAAAAATTTATTCACTTTTCCATTATAAAAATAACATAAAATAACTCTCTAAGTCTATAGCTAAATTATCGACCTCTGCCACCTAAAGTAACCCTCTAATATGCCATTATAAGAATAACTTAAAATAATTGCCTAAGTTTTCATATGAATTATTTACATCCACCATTATTAAAAATAGCATGCATGTGTCATAATAAAAAGTATCTCAAAGCACACTAAACTGTCATTCAAAATTATCTATTCTTGCCTTTAATTGTTATTATAAAAAAATATTAACTTAAGATATGTATAGATGATTGGTGTTATCATGTAGACCATATATGTACACATACCAAGGAAGCAATGAGAACATAAATTTCTATGTTAAACACGTTGCTCGACTCTAAACTTGCATCTAAATTACCCACATCTATCATTATTAAAAGTAGAATGTATATGTTATTATAAAAAATATTTACATACACCAATGTATAATTCTAAGTTTTCTATTTCTGCTATTGCCATTGTTAGTACGACATATACTAACTTATTGAGGTATATATTTATGATGTATCATGTTTGTCACTTGTAAACCATGTATGCACATATCGAGGAAACATCGAAAACACCAATTTTTATGTTAATCATATAGCTAATTTTGAGGATTAAATTAAATCCATATTGAGCACATATGGAGGTGTGATGCAAAGTGAAAACAATTTAACAAATGAGAGAGAGAGAGAGCAAGGTAATTTTTTTATAATAATTTGGGACCCTAATTTTCTTATGGATTCTTAGCACTCACATTTCCCAAATTAAGTTATTAGTCCGTGCGTGAACACGTGTTGATAGAATAGTTTAATTTAAAACACTGCAGTTTGGTTTGCAACCATGTCATTATATTTCGATGTAAATTATCCCCATTGCATAGCTCTATATTTAAAATAAGACAAATAGTCTAACATCATAATAAAAAAAACAACGGTAACAAATATTTAGAAACAAAGGGAGTAGAGCAGAGATTGGCTCTGACAGTAAGTGTAGCACAGAAAATAAGAAGCACAGAGCATCTCCAAGAGACTAGCTAAATAGCTTGCCAAACCAAATTTTGGGTATTCAACACCAAAATATCTTTCCAACAGACTAGCCATCCAACTCACCAAGCCATCCGCCTCTTCAAATTGGCTCTCTCCCTAGCCAAATTTGGCTAGCCAAACTGGCTTGCCAAGTGTGGGATGACGATTGACGCATGAGACCCAGGCGTCAGTGTGTGGATAGTGTGAAATGAAGAGTCTGTTGGAGTGAAATGTTCAATATAGAGTGGAATCTTTATGAAGCAACAAATATATAGTTAAATAGAGAGTCGAAAGTGAAGAGTGTTTTAAGATGCTCTTACACAATTAACACGCTACCGGTAGAACGCAGCTGAAAACAGGGACGCGTTCTCTCCACGTTGCCCGCTCCGAACTTGGCTGATATTAAGGTTCCATCTGGTGACTCGACTACTTGAGGATCCGAAAGCAACGCGCCCCCGCTGTGACTTCAACTATGAGAGCACGGCATCAGCACCGTATCCGCCGGCCGGTGGCGTCCTCGTCGATCCTCAAGGGGCAGTAGAGAGGAAAGGATCCAAAAGCACGGAGCAAGTGCCCCGTCGCATATGTCCGCAGCATTGTCTTGCCCTAGTGCCCGGAATGGGAGATCCCACTAGCCATCCCCACTCGGGGTCCACCCTCTCTCTCCGTGCTTCTTCTTCGTGGCATCCACCATCGCGGTCGTTTCGTCCTAGGAAATGCAGCAGAAA
>CM014278.1:87044452-87078980 GCA_004135705.1 Alloteropsis semialata | reverse complement strand
GGGGGATATATAGTAACATGATCTTACAAGATTATCAATGCCTGTTTGTAAAGAAAGAGAAGTTTGATCAATATAATGTGCAGTTGGGTCGAACATTATCATAACTGAAACCTGCGGGCATTCCTTTTGGTACATTTTGACTACATACATGGATGCGAAATGCTATGCTATGATCATCTACTTCTCAGCAGGCACAACACTAATCTAACAGAATAGCGTGTTTAAAAAAGATAACGTTACAGAGCATCTGGAATAAACATGATATATATGTAGAACTTCCACTGGGCCCAATTCAGGACTGAACAAAAGTTGGTACACAAATTTAGGAGAAATGGGCATTGCTTTATGGAAGTTCAAAAAATACCTACTGCACATGTACATGCAAAAAGACAAGATGCACTTTTCCTGGCTCCTGGCTTGGTGACTAAGGTGGATTGCTACTCAATATAAATTACCCATGAAGTAAGGAGGGAAACTGTAATATTCCAAGAATAGTAGTATAAATATAATATGTGTATTCTACCAAAAAAATTGAAATTTTTGCTTGATGATGTGGTTAACATGAAAACATGGTCAAACTCAAGGTCAACCCTCTCAAACTCTCTCCAAATTCTCTAAATTAGTAAAGTAAGTTATGCATAAATAAAATTTCATGCATGTGCATATATGATTTGGATCTTCTTGTATATTTGTTGGATCTCAAATGTGAAGTTTGAATTTTGAACTGAATTCAAAATTCAAACTAGACTCAAATCCTGAAAATCTTAAAAAGAAAAACCTAAACCTACAGCCGGGCTGGCCACAAACTAACCCGGCCTAGGCCTCCTCTCCCTCTCTTCTCCGCGCAGCGGACAGGGCCCACGGCCCGAGGCCGAGCCGGCCTTGCTGCTTGCGCACGCTCCCGCTCCGTCTCTTTTTCCTCTCACTGGCACGTGGGGCCAACCACATAGTGCAGTCGTCATCCCGCGCCCCTCTCTTCTTTCCCCCTGCCTCACCTTGATCGGGAGGAGACCGAACGACGCATCGCGCCAAGCTACGACGCGTCGCCTAGCTGGTGGATGATGCCCGCGCTACCACCTCTGCCCTTTTTCCTCTACCCAGATTCTCCCTGCGAGGAGTGTCATTGGCGCCCCGACGGAATCCGCCTCCGCGGATGTGCGGCACGCGCCCCGATCCTCATGCCAAGGATCGCCGACCATACAATGATCAGGCCCTTCCAAAGCTTTCCTACACCTACCCCAAACTGTAGCCATCCATAGCCGCCTGCTATTTAACCTCAATTGCGGCGGCCGCTGCACACCCATCCGCCCCGGGCGAAAGCCCCCGTCCTGACCGTGGCAAATTGAGCGTCCTATTAGCGAAGTCAGAGGGCCTGCACAGCTCAAGCGATTTCTCTTCTGCTAGTGCTAGTAGTACAGTACGTGGCAAGCTAGGAGCTAGAGACTTTACAGATTGAACACTAATTAAAGGTATTAAATAAAGGTATTTTATAAAACTAACTCCAGAACCCGTGCACTAGGAACCCTGAAGAATCTAATGAGGCATTTGACCGCATGATTAGAGGATGGTTACTGTAGCATCACTGTAGCCAATCATCGATTAATTAGGCTCATTAGATTCGTCTCGAAAAGTTACGCTCATCCGTGAAGAGGTTTTGCAAATAGACTTCATTTAGTACTCCATGCAAGAAAGATTCCCTCCTAGCAATGCTAGATGCTAGAAAACCAAACAAGGCCATATGTTTCCTAGTGTAGAGGACAATACAGAGTGTTCTTTCATGCACTAGATTCTCAAGTGTGTACATGGTACAAGTGCTCCCCAATTCCGATATGTCATCATATGCGTGTTTCTTTGTACGGGTTCTAGAAAGCTACCATGGCTAGATGCTACGTTCCAACGCACGGTCCAAGGCTTCACTTGACAATATGCACCTAGCCAAGTAGCTAGTGCGACGACGACGGCCCTGCACTGGAGTGTATGAAGAAACCGAGAGGAAAGAGCACACACTGAAGTCTGAACAAGCGAGATGAATATTACCTTGAATGGGTATATTGACAATTTGACATCTTTCAAATGCAGCGCCTCCCATCGTCACAGTTCGTCATACACTCAACCATACGAATATCTGGTAAGGGCATGTGCAAAACCCCAACATTTTCACAGTTGGAATTCAAAATTGACATAGAAACTAGCCGGTCTTCACCAATATGGTTGGTTGCCTATTGTTGCACAGTAAGCACATTTAGCACGACGAATCTGTAGCAATTTTATGACAGCCTACATTGTCAATATAATCACCCATTTCCAGGAAATAAGCACCATATTTTAGTCAAAAGTCGGTTCCTTCACCGTGCTGCATACATTGCATTTGGAATTGGCAACACAAGCACGGTAAAGTTCTATTCCAAAATGACCTCATCTTGTTTGAGGTAGAACTAGCTTTATCAGAACTACCAACATTGGCTTCAAATCCTGTCAATAAGCAAGATATCATGTAAAAGCTACTCTATTTCTTGGGATCCTAGCACCGGCGTAAAAATTACAATCAAGGTACTCTATGGTGGCAAGGCAGCAAAAAAGAACAGTATTTTTCCTTTATGTAGCTGAAGAAGCTCAGGTCAGCTGTACAGTTCCAAGGAATGTCCTTCACCCATCAGGTATTGAGGTATCAGATTTTGTCCACCACTTCAGCTGGCACGTTGAGATCAAAAAGTGCACCACCACCATTAGCATCTCGCCTCTCGCGCTTGTGAGATTGGCTCGCCCTATTATCAGAACTTGAGCCATGCAACTCAAGAGCCCTCTTTCCTAGGATAGCTGCACAGCAAATTGAAATATGCATAAAAAACTAAAAACAAGCAAATAGGATAGCTCTAGGTATGGTGACGCTTCTCATATAATCATAAGCTGAATAAAAGGAAATGCCATATAAAATACCATGTTCACTAGTACGCATACCATGTTGGCTCCTGTGTTCATCCTGACTACGTTTTGTTGACTGCGAACTTTGTTCAGCAGAGTCCCAGCTAATATTGAGCTCGGATGCCCTATCAAGGCCCTTGGATTTGTATGGAGCAATGTTATGAGGTGTGCGCAGAGGATATAGCAAATCATTCTCGATGCACTGATACCTGCAAAAAAGTAATATTAGTATAATATTTTGTACATGGACTGCCAAACTTTGGTGACAAGAGTTCCTACATTTGCTTGCAGAGCCTATCTACCACATTGGAAAGATTGATGACATGCTTCATTGTATCCATAACCTCGTCATCAGTAAAATTTTGAAAATCCTTCTCAAGAAAACCAGATAGTCTTTCAACATTAAATTCTAGTTGTTGCTGCTGATCCTCGAATAAATTTTGCTTCAGTTCTCTTTCCTCAGGAGTCATCTCATCCTTGAAGATCTCATCGCCAAACATGTAGAATGCAAACGGGTAAGAATATGAAAGAACACGCCTCGATCTAAATAGCCTGTTTAACCCATTTATCACCCAAGAATAATCCTTTATCTTGGACTCCTTATTTTCAGAAATGGATATCTTCCCCTGGATGTCATGCTTTAGCTTTGCTTCCTGCTTAAGAGAATCGGTGTGAGCCTTGTATCTGTTGTGGTAGTGCATATATCTGTAGAGGTCTCTCCTTGCTTGCTCTGTCTTCTTAGTCTGATCATCAGTGAACCGGCCACAACTGTGGCCACTAATACTTGACCATGTATGATCTCTACCAGTAGCACCGCCACATAACCAACTACATTCAAAAGTATCACACAAAAAATGAGTAACACAACACTGAAAATCTCGCACGAAAGGAAAAGAGAATATGATCTAGAAAGAGAAACAAAAACAGGGCATACAACCTTCAGGACAACGTAATGGGAAGCCAAGCTTAACAGTCAATACAACTTTTCCACCCATCTGTCACATGCTTATGAAGAGAAATGATTAAGTATGTAATGCCTCTTACAAGTGTATGCCATATGATCTACCCACTAGGCCACTACTACATGTAAGCATCTACTGGGTCTGGTGATACAGAGAACTCATTGACTAAGGAATTTGCCACCACGTGATATGTCCTATAAAGAGTATCTAGCATACAAAGTTAACAGCAGTAACATATATGCTTTTGTCCAAGCTGCGCGTAACTACCGATAAAACATTGTATTCATTCTCATCACTAGCACCTCATTCCGTGGCAATTTAAATGGTGATCTACTCAAACAAACTACAAAGTTACAAATATCTTATTCTTACAAAAGAAAGAGCACGTAAAAGAGCAATCAATGGTAAGGTACCACAATATTTATGTACCAATATTGACACAAGAATCATGTCACAGTCAAGCTACTAATCAATCCTAATCAATCGGTAACTAGTTCAAAGAGACTAATGCTATGAACAAGTATTTAATTATATGTGTGTGGTTTAGATCTTGAGACAAGCACCGTTCTCATGGCAATAGTTAACTATATCTATGTTTGAATATTCCATAAATCATAGCCTAATAGTTCATGCATGCATAACCTACAGGATATTCATACAAGAACATAAATTCACCAGATTCTTTCACAAAACAACTTGAAACAAAATATGAAAGCGACACTATGATAGAAGTATATAACAGCTAAACTGAATTATAATGAAACATAAAACAGAAAAAAGAATGTAGGAAACAAGAATATAGTGTTATATTGCCAAAACAACAATAAAGGTGGAAGGCTTAATTGCAAAGAATGTCCCATCCAGTCAAACTAAGTCTAGTATTGGAAGAAGCAATGCTGAAGCAGAAAAAGGAACCTCACCAGAATGCTTGTCCACAAATACAAGCAACCAGGTTGCAGCCACCATTCTTCTCCACAGGTTTGTGACATTTGGGACAGGGTTTAGTATTTACTGTTATCCAGTTCACTGTTTCTGATTCATCACGGCATTTCTTGATCCAGAGCTCCCACATCATGCAGGAACATGGTGAGTGTGCTTGTAAGGAACAATTAAAGCAAAACTGGCATCCACATGTGCATTCCACCTCACAATAAATATCACCTTTCACACGTATAGCATTTCCACAGTGTGGTATGCTTGGGCACCACTTTACCGTATCGTTATCCTCAATATATGATTCCAGCAAAAATCTTTCAAATCGTTCTGCAAGGTCTGGGCGCCTTGCAATGACTAGTTTCCGGATTACTGCCTCATCACAAATAGCATTGCACTTTGGAGCCATGCACCTGACACGCCGACTCTGGCCCTCGTTTATTTTCACAATGAAATACTCGGTCCAACCTAGGTGAGGGACAGGAAATGCACAGGTAAATAGCTAACCAGGAAGATATTAGGTGCAGCAAAGCTAATTGGCACACAAGAAGAAGCTAAAAGCCTAAACTACTGTGATAGAATTCAAAACCCACTCTAAATAGACAATTCAGATAAAGTCCACAATGAGTGTATGAATTGACACATGTTCTTGAAAATGTGTACAAAAGTATGCAATGATATAAAGCAAAAAATAACATAATGATTATACATACAAATGGAAGTAATACCTCCTATTTCCCTAGGTCAGTTTTTTGCATGATGTACAAATACAGATGCCTCAAAATGATACAAGTGAACAAAAGGAAGAGACAATGTCGAACTTTTGGCAAACAAAGCAGCTTCTCATACCAAACAGATCTTGCAACTCCTAATGGACTTATAGACGACAGCCAGACTGTTAATTAGCATAGTGGTCGAGGAGGTGTCATTCATCCAATTTATTTGCTATGAAAACAATGCATTACACAATTTTTCAATCAGAATCTAATAACTGGAACACATACTAAAGATGAAAATGCTGGAATCATCTGGTTCATCCTAAACAGACATTACTCACAGTCGTTGCAGTAGTTGTGGCCGCAGTCCATCTCTGAGGCGGCCGAGGGGGGCACATCCTCAAAACAAACATTACAAGTAACCTCCGCCGAGGAGGCTGGGCCAGCATTATTGGTGTACTGAAGAGGAATACCAGCCTCAGAGAAGAGCCTGTCCCTGCCCTTCTGATCGAGAAGTTCGAAAATCCTCTCCACGTCCCAGCGGTAGTGGATGAGGAGCGTCCGGGCGTGGTGCTCCCTTAACCCTAGCAGCTCTATCACCTTCCTAAGATCCTCCCTCTACAAACCCACAAAACACAAAACAGAATTTGGAGGGGGGAAGTCAGCATCAGAAATAGCTTATAGTGGGAAAAAAATCGAACGGGGACAGCTCCCGCAGTCACCTGGGCCAGCAAGAGGGATTCTTTGGTGATCACCTGCAACACGCACAAAGCGAAGAAGGAATCCGTAAGGAAAAAGGGAGCAATCGGGGTTAGTTTCGCGACGGAGAAAGACGGGAGGGCAAATCAGAGCAGCGGGCGTACGGATGTGGAGGACCAATGGCAGTCCTCGAGGTGCTCGTCCTCGAGGACCTGGAGGACGGACTCTTCTAGGGCGTCGTCCTCCTGATCGCTAAGGTAGCAGTCGTCATCGTCTTCCTCCTGCTCCAATTCCGACGAGGACACCGGCGGAGAGGCCTCCTCGGCGCCGCGACCCATCTGGCGACACCGATCGGATCAGCCCCCGAATCGAACCGGCCTGCGAAAGGATCCCCTCGCGTGGAATAGTGGGGAACAGATTGGCGGATAGAGTCGGGTGCAACCGTGCAACAGGCGGCGCGGGCGGGGAAGTTGGGGCTGGATAAATCGCGGCGCGTTCGCGGCGTGAAGGGAGGAGGGAGATGGGGGCGGCGAAGCTTACTCGGGAAGCGAAGGGCGGGGGCGGGGGCGGCGGCGCGAGCCTTGCGGGTGTGGCCGGAATTGGGGAAGGCTTGGGCTGGTGTGTTGCGGCGTGCTAGTACAAGTGAGGAAATGGACGGGGGTAAATGTAAAAGTGCCGCCAATAGCTTACGTAGTGGATGAAGGTTTGGACATTGTAGGCGATGGAATTCAGATTCGAACTCCACATACAATTTCTTCTTGTTTTAAATAAATTATATATACGCGGATACTCACATCCACAAACGCAGACTCATCCATATTAATAGACGTACATACCTCTTACACCTCTAAAACGTTGGTATTCACATCCGCGATCGTAGACTCACCCATATTGATAGGCGTAAATACATCTTACCTCTAAAAGGTTGTGCTGCTGAATCCTGAAATAGCAAACTCAATGTTGGATACAATTTCTTCTTCTAAATTATTAACGGATACTCACATCCACAATCACAAACTCACCAATATTAATATACACCTTACCTATCCAAGGTTGGTCTGTCGAATCCGAAAAACAGCAAAGATGGCATGGCATCCCCTCTCAAAGAACGCTGTCACCTACCATTAGAAAAAAAATGATGTTAAAGAAAAAAATGAGGAAAATATGAGTACATGTGTCGGATACTCAAACCCGAGAGATAAATTCCAAAGCTTACACGAGAAATCTAACCAACTGACCTAAAGTCAGTTCGTAGTGTGGATAGAATTTCATGTTTCAACTCAAAAGGCACGAGGGTAATAGCTTTAGATTTGATTTCGTGTTTTACAAAGTTTATGAATAGGTTTTATTATCTAAATCGGGAAAACCCTTGATTTAAGAGTCCCCTTAATTTGAAGCACATGAGAAAGCGGGAATTTAAGAAGATTTTAAAGAAAGGTAACTGAGATACCTTCAACCCTGGCGACCTTCTCTTTTTCTTCATCTTCATGTTGAACAATAACTCTAGCTACCAAGAGCTAGAGTCATTGTTACATTAGGTTCCTCACTATATTGAGTGAAGTCTAGATTTTTTTTAAGGCAAGTTTTGATTTGTTTGGTGAATGCTAAAGATCACAATGAAAATCTATAGCAGACTAAAAAAACACAAAATTTTGTTTACTGGGCCTCCATGGGCTGTCCGGGTAACGGATGGCAGAAAAGATGGCCTGGTTTTTGGCAGTTGCCCCCGAGACTCCTAGGCTAGCGATTGCAGTCAGCAGCTGCTCCGTTACAAGCAGAACGTGCATTGTATCAACGATCAAGAGCAGTAGAATCGCTTGATTCGTCTGCACTGACCTACTGAGATATCAATATCGTGCATTTTATCTGTTGATTTCGGACTTCTTTATCATCACGGCACCCAAATCTCAGCTAAACTAGTACTACTATTTTACGCAGTTATCAGTCGCTGTAAGCGTCCCAAAACTTGCATGGTTGATTGGTTGTGGGCTTGTGGCAGCTGTGCGCTGTGGCACAGGCCAGAAATACATTGCAGATTTGCAGCACCAATTGCTTAATGTGCATTTGCACTTTGCAGTTGGCACAAGGCCAGATTTTATCATGTGGCGAAGACTTCGTAGCACCACCTGGTGGTTGAAACTGAACCCCTCAAAAGGGCAACCTGCGCAGGAAATTCTACGCTGCAGCGCTATTTGGAGCGAGCAGTTTCATTCTTTTGTTTGCTAGCACAGTTTGTCTGTTCAGACTTCAGTGGCGCGTGTTGGTAATTTTGCGAAGGATCCGCGGGTGTTTTCTCGAGACGACTAGTCTATAGTAGAGCGCAGCGAGTGTGTAAGAACCTGCACCTGAAACCTCAAACTGAAAGGAGTAGTGGCAAGGCATTCAGATTCAGGCTAAGCGTTGAGCTGTGGGAGAGAGAGGGAGAGACCATGGGGCGCTTTCAGAGCGCCGCCGCCGCCGCCGCCGCTGCTGTGGTGGTCGCCAGCCTACTCCTGTCCCTAGCCTGTGATGGTATATACATGCAAGCCCCTGCTCTAGTTCACGCGTTCGTCATGTCCCTATAATATTTGTGCCTCGATGGTTTTCTTACCCAAAGTTCTATTGAAACAACGCCTTGCGCGCGGGCAGCTGCAGTTTTGGGCGATCCGTCTTCCTCCCCGTCCACGGTGAAGCTGAAGCAGCAGCAGCCGGCGGCGCACGTCCGCGAGCTCTACGACGCATGCGAGGACGATGTGGAGATATCTCAGGACGAGACGCCGCCGGAGCCGGAGCCGGAGCCGGCGCCGCGCTTCAGCGTGATGATCACCAACTCATCCACCCGAGGCCGCAAGATGTACAACGTCAGCGTCTCCTGCGCCGGGTTCGACGACGCCTCCATCAACGTCCTACCGAGCTACTTCAGGCGCATCAGCCAGAGCGAATGCCTCCTGAATGACGGAGGTGACTTGCTCCCGTTCGACCCCGTCGTGTTCGAGTACGTCAGCAGGTCCCAGTACCCATTCAAGGTCACCTCGGCCTCCTGCTGACTAAGCCCTCCCTGTCCCTGGGCGTGCGTACGGTGTGAAGCGCACCCGCGCGTACGTGATCGCGGGACTCTCTGATTGACCGTCCAGTATTAGTACCAATCTCAGTGATTGTTAGTATTAATTTTTTTTAGATAATGGGAAAAGGTGTCCCGGCCTTCACCTCATACGAGGCTAGAGCCCATATTACATCAAACTGCAGCACATCCGTCTGCCATCACACCCAAATAGTTTACAAAAGCAAATAGGAGACACCAACATAGTTTACATGGGAAGTTATTGAGCAGCAATTCTATTGCTAAATCTCCATCCATGGTTGCTAAATCGCCATCGTCTCCAAGGCACGGCATGCATCCTTGATCATGTTGGTGTCGTCGTCACACTTTTGTAACTGCGCCCACATCCGAAGCCAATGTGTGCCTCTGAAAAGTACCTGCATATATGTTTTCATTGGAGCTTTGTCAAAAACAATATCATTTCTATTTAACCATAGAGCCCACCATAAAGCGGACACTCCACGTAATAGTTTAGCTTTTGATTTTGAGTGAAACTGTAGTAACCAATCATTAAACAATTGATCAACATTAGCAGGTATAGGTAAATCAAAAGAGTATTGTACAGTCCTCCAAAGAAATTTTGTAAAATGGCAATCAAAGAAAAGGTGTTGGATAGTTTCATTATGTGAACAAAAAGCACATTTCTTACTCCCATGCCAATTACGCCTAGCAAGATTGTCTTTTGTAAGGACTACTCCTCTATGCAAGTACCACAGAAAGATTTTAATTTTGAGGGGTAATTTAGCTTTCCATAAGGTCCTATTTTGTCTCACATTGCCATTGCAAATTAAAGCACTATACATAGAATGAACAGAGAAGATACCACTCTGATGTAAATCCCATCTAAAAACGTCATCCATCTCGTTCAGTCTAACATGAGCAATTCTAGCAACTAGATTATGCCAAAGAGTTAAATTATTCCCTACCAAGCCACGTCGGAAAGAGATATTTAAAGGTACAACACTAAAAACTGTTGCTACAGATATGTGCTTCTTTCTTGCAATGTTGTACAGTGATGGATATTGTTCACTAAAGGTGAAGTTACCCAGCCACTTATCTTCTCAAAACCTAATGTTCTCCCCATTATTTAGTTGGAAACTACCAAGATTAAGACACTTTTCCTTAACCTTCGTTAAGCCCGACCAAAAAAATGAGTCTCCAGGTTTCTTCTGGACCTGTGCTATTGTTTTATTCTTTATATATTTCCTATGAAGGAGTGTTTGCCATGTACCATTCTCATTAATCAATTTGAACAATCATTTACTAAGTAAACATTGGTTTTGGATATCTATGTTTTGGATGCCTAGCCCCCCTTGATCTTTTGGCTGACATAGAATGCTCCACTTAGCCAATCTATACTTCTCTTTGTGATTATCACTTTGCCAAAAGAAGCGGGATCTATAATACTCCAATTTCTCCAAGACGCCCCTAGGGACTTCGAAGAAAGAGAGCATAAACATAGCTAAACTAGTTAAAACAGAATTAATTAGCACTAGCCTGCCCCCCACAAATAAGTGCTTTCCTTTCCAACTACTTAGTTTCTTCTCAAAACGTTGTTCAATTGTGTTCCATTCTGCACTACTTAATTTCCTATAGTGCATAGGTATTCCAAGGTATTTAAAAGGATAATTCCCTGATTGACACCCAAATAAGTGTGAGTATTGTGACTCACACTGTTGTGCCTCACCAAAACAGAAGATTTCACTCTTATGGAAATTAATATTTAGCCCTGACAATTGTTCAAAAGCACATAAAAGTAGTTTAAGATTTTTTGCCCTCTCTAGATCATGATCCATAAAGAGAATTGTATCATCTGCATATTGGGGTATCGACAATCCATCATCCACAAGATGTGGAATTACTCCTTTAATTTGTCCCTGTACCTTGGCTCTATTAATGAGAATGGCTAGCATATCTACCACAATGTTAAAGAGGATTGGAGACAAAGGATCTCCTTGTCTCAAACCCTTCTTTGTCTGGAAGTTTTGTCCTACTTGGTCATTTATTTTAATTCCCACATGTCCCCCTTTCATAAAAGAGTCAATCCATTGACACCATGTTGGTGAGATTCCTTTCATTTCAAGGGTTTGCCTAACAAATGACCATTTTACCTTGTCATAAGCTTTTTCGAAATCAATTTTAAAAATGACTCCACTATGCTTTTTCTTGTGCATCTCATGTATTGTTTCATGAAGAATTACCACTCCTTCCATGATATTCCTGCCTGGTAGAAAGGCAGTTTGAGTAGGACTGATTACTTTTTGTGCTACCTCGGTAATTCTATTTGTAGCCACTTTTGTGAAAATCTTGAAGCTAACATTAAGCAAACAAATAGGCCTGTACTGCTGTATCTTGATAGCTTCCTTACATTTTGGTAAGAGTATAATTGTTCCAAAGTTGAGACTATAGAGGGGAAGTGTGCCATTATGAAAATATTCAAATAAAGCCATCAAGTCATCTTTTATTAAGCCCCAAAAGGCCTGATAGAATTCAGCAGGGAAACCATCAGGCCCGGGAGCTTTATTGTGCTCCATTTGAAAGATTGCCTTTCTAACTTCCGCCTCATTAAATTGTTCAACTAGAACTTGGTTTTCTAGGTCTGTCACCTGTGGGATATCATCCTTTCGCGTCGCATCCAGGCGGAAATTATTTTCCTCTGGAGGACCGAAAAGGCCCTTGTAATAAGTGGTAATGTACTTTTTAACTCCTCATCACCACTTATTATTTGGTTCCCATCCTGTAATCAAAAGATCCTCGTCTTTCTGTGCTTTCCATTTGCTACAAGCTGAAAGTACTTTGTGTTTGAATCACCTTCCAGTAAATCCTTTGTCTTGGCACGTTGATACCATTTTATCTCCTCCTCTCGTAAGAGCTGTGCTAAACGGTTACTCAGACATCGTTTAACATCAATCTCACGGGAGGACAGGAAGGAATGCTCAGCTTTTTTATCTAAAGCATCCTATGTATCAAGTACGCCTTTCTTTTCTTTCTTAGTATTAAATAAAAATGAAAAGTGAGCGCTCGGCCGACACCTGTGTAGTGCTCAACGCACCATTTGAACAAAAAGACGGATGCCATGGATTATGGTCAGCTCCGAGTTGTAGTGCTTTGTGAGCCCTATTTTTTTTTATGGAGAAGAAAAACCAGTTGGACTTTTTTCTTATGCTGCGAACCCGCGATGCAAATCTCTTTACTGTTCATGCGTCTCGCGAGCAACCCATAGGATTTACTGGAACATGAATGCAACTTAAATCTATTTATGAATCACATTCATTTGTTGCTTTGCATTTTGCTTCAAAACCGAACTTTTTTTTTTCGAAAGCAGCTGCAAACCCAAAAAAAAAAAACGTGCGAAGAGTTCTTGCACAAAACGTAGTATGAACAGAACCCACGAGCCGGCGAGCACCAAATTAGATTTCTGGGCCTCAACTCGGCAGATCCACATCGGCCCATGGTGCGGGTTCATCTCAAACATGGGCTTCCTAACACTGTCGGCCCTGTTTGGGTGTTACAGTTTTTCATAAACCAATCTAAAAGCTGCAATTTCTGAAGTTGAAAGGATCAAATTACTGTTAATCGATCTTCAAAAAATAAGCATCTTCTTATCGACCAGATCGATGTTATGCAACCCTGTTCGGTTGGCTGGTGGTAGGTGGCTGGTGCTGATTTGTTGTGAGACTGAAGTACTGCTCGCTGGCTGGTGGCTGATGGCTGGTGCTGATTTGTTGTGAGACTGAAGTACTGCTGGCTGGTGGCTGATAAGCCAAGCGAACAGGTGGGCGACTTGCTATGTTACGCATCTTTCTTTCCACACTGATTGCAGACTTGTTTTTTTCTTTTATCACCTACACACGCAGTCACCCAGATATGCAAACATCTCCATCGGCGTATGGCCGTTATTTCCTGCAGATAAAAATCTCTCATGGGCATTGGGTGCATCAACACCTCGTTGCTTAGCGGTATCTTTATAACCCCTTCCTCTTTCTCTTGACAGAGACGCCGTAGCATCATCTGTCAGTGACAGCAACTCTCTGCTGCAATCAGACAGCGGCCGACCCGTTCCGTTGTCCCGGCCCGCAAGCAATCGCCATGAAAGCGACCTCCAAGCCCGGGTTGTCCCATTCTTCATCCCGGCTCTACAAATACAAATTAAACAGGCGGCTACACTTGTACCAATTCAGATCAAACCATGCGCGCTATAAACTAGTCGAGTCTAGTGCGGGCTGAGATCAACGAACGGCATCTGCATCGCGAAGCGAGACTTGAAGAACCGAATCAAAGCGCCAGAGCCGCGACAAAAGACCTCTGATATTGACCTGAACATTCCTTGAAATGCCGGACTTCAACTTAACTATGCAAAACCGGGCCTCACTACTCTACTTACTCCACGTACAGCTCCATTTAGCAGACGATCTCAGAGAGACAGACGCACCCCCGTGACAGTGTGACACCAAGAGCCAAATGGAACGCCGCCATCTGTGCCGCCGCTTGCTGCCTCTCCTCCTCGCCGCCCTCCTCGGCTTCCGGCGCGCCAGCGCACAGGCCGACGCCAACTACACCGTCCCCGCGCGCTTCGCCTGCAACGTCTCGGCGCCGTGCGGCACGCACGTCGTGTACCGGACGCAGTCCCCGGGGTTCCTCGACCTCGGCAGCATCTCGGACCTCTTCGGCACGAGCCGGGCGCGGATCGCCAGCGCCAACAAGCTGGCCTCCGAGGACGGCGAGCTGCTGCCGGGCCAGCCGCTGCTCGTGCCCGTCACGTGCGGCTGCGCCGGCGGCGGCTCCTCCGCGAACGTCGCGTACCCCATCCAGCCCGGCGACACCTTCTACAACCTCGCGGGCATCTCCTACGAGAACCTCACCGAGTACCACTTTATCCACAAAGTGAACGCGGGGTTGGAACCCACGAATCTGCAGATCGGGCAGGAGATCACGGTGCCGGTCTTCTGCCGGTGCCCGACTCGTGCCGAGCAGAGCCGTGGGGTGCAGAGCCTCGTCACCTACGTGTGGCAAGCAGGGGACAGCATGTCCCAGGTGAGCAAGCTGATGAACTCCACCGTGGACGACATCGCCGAGGCGAACAACGTCACCAGCAGCTTCACCTCCGTCATGGGCCCGCCGATGTTGATACCAGTCAAGCAGCGGCCTCAGCTTCCGCCTCTGAGCTACGCTGCCAGTACAGGCGATCATAGGTCCAGGTCCCGCCGTCGGGATATCATCATCGGCGCCGCCATTGCAGGGTCTCTCGTGGCGCTCGCCGCCTTGGGCGTGGCGATCCTCGCGCACCGGAGGTACCACAAGAAGGCGTCGGTGCGCCTGGGTTCGCGGTTCGTGAGCCCCAAGCTTTCTTGGGACAAGAACCAGATCTGTCTCGGGAGCAGCAAATCCTTTGCTCACATGATCAACGGAGGGGACAACAAGCTGCTCACCGGCGTGTCGCAGTTCATCAACAAGCCTATCATCTTCGTGGAAGAGGAGATCATGGAGGCGACGATGAACTTGGATGAGCGGTGCAAGATCGGGAGCACGTACTACCGGGCGAAGCTCGATGGCGAGTTGTTTGCGGTGAAGCCGGCGAAAGGCGACGTGTCGGCGGAGCTGAGGATGATGCAGATGGTCAACCACGCCAACCTGATCAGGCTGGCCGGTATATCCATCGGTGCTGGCGGGGACTACGCCTTCCTGGTGTACGAGTTAGCCGAGAAGGGCTCGCTCGACAAGTGGCTGTACCAGAAGCCGCCGTCCGCGCTGCCATCATCGTCGTCGTCGTCGTGCGCCGTGGCAGCTCTCTCGTGGGTCCAGAGGCTGAGCATCGCGCTGGACGTCGCCAACGGCCTGCTCTACATGCACGAGCACACGCAGCCGAGCATGGTGCACGGCGACATCCGCGCGCGGAACATCCTGCTGACGGCCGACCTCAGGGCCAAGATATCGAGCTTCTCCCTGGCCAAGCCAGCCACGGCCGACGCCGCCGCGACGAGCTCCGACGTGTTCGCCTTCGGGCTGCTGCTCCTGGAGCTCCTGTCCGGCAGGAGGGCCATGCAGGCGCGCATCGGGTCGGAGATCGGCATGCTGTGGAGGGAGATCCGCGCCGTGCTGGAGGCCGGCGACAAGAGGGAGGCGAAGCTGCGCAAGTGGATGGACCCCGCTCTGGGAAGCGAGTACCAGGTTGACGCGGCTCTTAGCCTGGCCGGCATGGCGAGGGCCTGCACCGAGGAGGACGCGGCGCGGCGGCCGAAGATGGCCGAGGTCGTGTTCAGCCTCTCCGTTCTGGCGCAGCCGTTGTCGGTGGCCGACGCGTTCGAGAAGATGTGGCAGCCCAGCTCGGAGGACAACATCCGGATCGCCGGCTCGGTGGCAGCACGATGACATCAAAACAGAGCTTCGTGTAACACAGTAACTCTGTACAGTATCTTGCTTCACCTGTACACTAAAGTCTGCGTTGTACAATGGTTCAGCCTCTTGTGCTCTATCGCTCTGCTCAGGATCCTCGGGGTACAGTTATCAGGCATGTATCATACTTGCAAATTTGAAATGCAGGTGTGAACTACGTATTGTCAAATGTCATCTTCGGGTTGGAAAGTTCAGAAGGAACAACGGAAGCAACTACCATTTGTCACGATTCTTCAGAGAACCGATAACGCAAGTAGCAGGGGATTAAAGAGCAGTACTGGCACTGCTGTACTAGTAGAGTGGAAATTCAGTACAGTTGTTAGTCGGTTTCAAAAAAAAAAGTTAACTCAGTGAGGATTCAACATCTGATGACCACTGAACTGTACCAAGTCTGATAAGTGACGACCACGATAACAATAAGGCTGTCCGCACTCGTCGTACTCTATTTCCGTTTTCGAGAACCGATAACGCAAGTAGCAGGGGATTAAAGAGCAGTACTGGCACTGCTGTACTAGTAGAGTGGAAATTCAGTACAGTTGTTAGTCGGTTTCAAAAAAAAAAGTTAACTCAGTGAGGATTCAACATCTGATGACCACTGAACTGTACCAAGTCTGATAAGTGACGACCACGATAACAATAAGGCTGTCCGCACTCGTCGTACTCTATTTCCGTTTTCGGTCCTTAAAAAAATATTCTGTCCTGATCATCGAGATTCTCTCCTCTATATCCAATTTTCCCGCATTCATCATCCTCTATATCTCATACTATATACTAACTATCCTATATTTTATTTAACTATATCCAACTAACACCTCCTCTCAACAAACACATTTCTTCATAACACAATCATTTAAAAATTAGTAATAGAACCTTTTAATTAAATAATAATAGTTATTCTCTTTTATCTTTTTTCTTTTTTCCATTTTCTCTTTTTTATTTTTTTTTCATTTTTTTCTTTTTCCCCTTTTCTCTTTTTTCTTTTTTCACCGAGCCGCCACGCCCAACCAATCTGTTCTCGTTTCGTCTCCAGCGGCGCCACGCCCGCCACCGCCACGCAGCCCACGCCGCCACCGTCCCGCAGTTCGTGCGCTCACGCTTCCGTTTCCCTCCCACCACACCTTGCCTGTGGACGGAGCGCCAAGCGCCTGCCGCCGCCGCTCTTCCCCGCTCTCATCGTCGCCTTCGCCGGCCTCTGCGGCCCTCTCTGCTCTCGGGTCCGTGCGCGGTCCGACGGCCCGGACCGCGTGGTCGTCGTACTCTCCGACTTCTTCTGCACCAGCGCCGCTCGAAGAAGGACGCTGACGCGCTCTGCTCCTGCCGCCGCCGCTTTTGCTTGCGCCACGCCGCGTCCACCATCGCCTGCGGATGCATATGCGGATGCGGCCGCGTCCTCCCGGCCGACGTCTCCTCTCCGGCGGAGCAGAGGCGGTCTCGCCGGTGGTGCCCGAGAGGACGGAGGAGGCATGGTCAAGGAGCTCCCGGAGTACTTCGCCATGACCACCCCGACGACTGCGACGACGACGAGTTCCCGGCGATGGCGACGGCAGACGGCCTCGTCGCCTCGGCGTCTGGCCTCCTCGGAGCATTCTCCTCTCGCTGGCGCGGGCGCTCTCGATGGGGCCGGCGCGGGCATAGCGGAGGAACGGGGAGCACTCTATTCCTAGCGGATACGGACTCATCCGCAACGATAGCATAGCCTTTAGCGTACGCCGGTGCAGGAGCCGGTCCGGTAAACTGGCACTGGAGGATGGTTTACTGTCCCAGTGCAGACAGCCTAACATGAAGAGATTTTTTTTTTTTTAGGTTAAGGAACATGATGAGATGAGGCCACGCCCTAGAAGTTAGAAGCAGGTTTTGACGGGAATCAGCTGGTGCGTTTCATCGGTGCGCGACGGGCACAAGTCCGTGACTCCGTCAATTCGTCAGCCGAGCCCCGATGACTTGGTCGGATAGATCTCAATTCTGAACATGCGCGCGGACGGTGGACCTTGTATTTTGTGGCGGCGCCGGCGCCGCCACGCAGATGCTCCGATGGGCCTACGCGAGTAGGCCAGCGAGCAGAGCGGGTGGACCATGGGCTTTCCGTCGTCTGACGCGGACCGTTGCGCGCAATTAGACGAGCAAACAAACGGAGTTAGGCTGAGAAGAGTTCTGTTGGGCCCTCATCTACAGATCGAGACTGCTAAGTTTAGCCCAATAGGATGATCATGAGCCCGTGATGCGCACGCCGTGTTCATCTCTCTCTCTCTCTCGTCGGGTTTTTCTTCAACGAGAGTTTTCTCCGGCGAGTCAGAAGGGCAGAGCTGCTTCCACCACTCAGCGCGGATACTTCGGCTAAACAAGAGCGCCACTACCCACACCACAGCTGAAACTGCGCACCGATTTATCTCAGCCACTGCACCTACATTTACGCGTACACGAGGAGCTGCCCACGACCACGGCGCTTGCGCGCTGGCCGTGCCTTCTTCCCGATTCCCAACGAACTCCGACGTTTCCTCCTGGGTTCCCACCTAATCGCCATCTCCCTCGCCTTGCGTGACCCAGATCAACACAACTAAACGCCACGCCTATATAAACCAGACGATCACAGTCCCTGAAATTTTACCTGCTTTGCCCCATTCCTCTTCCAGCTCCAGGTAGTTCCCACTTCCCACCTACATCGTCCACGACTGACATTGCTGATTCTTCTCGTCAATCCAAGTTCCAATCAAACCAACCGTTTCCATGGCAGCCACACGAATCGCAACCCTTCTACTCCTTGCTGGTACATTTCGCAAACTCATGTGCTGTATTGTACTATTATTGAACTATTCATGCTGCAGAAATGGCATGCTCATGCTGATGCCTGCGCGCATTCACAGGGGTCGTCTGGTCACAAGCGACGCATGGCGCCGAGGCGGGCGGCACAACGGTGTTCACGCTGCGCAACAACTGCTCCCACACGATCTGGCCGGCCACACTGTCCGGGAACAGCGCGGTGGCCGTCGGCGGCGGGGGCTTCGAGCTGTCGCCCAACGACACCGTCTCGTTCCCGGCCCCCGCGGGCTGGTCGGGCCGCCTCTGGGCGCGCACGGGCTGCGTCGCCGCGCCCGCCGGGCTCTCCTGCGCCACGGGCGACTGCAGTGGCGCCGCGAGCTGCTCCCTGGGCGGGTCCCCGCCCGTCACGCTGGCGGAGTTCACCCTGGGCGGCGCCGACGGGAAGGACTTCTACGACGTGAGCCTGGTGGACGGCTACAACGTGGGCATCGGCGTGGCGGCGACGGGCGCCAGAGTGAACTACGCCACGTGCGGGTACGCCGGGTGCGTCGGGGACGTGAACGCGCTGTGCCCGCCGGAGCTGCAGACGGCCGGGGCGAGGGCGGCCGAAGGGGACGGCGCGGCGCCGGCGGTGGCGTGCCGGAGCGCGTGCGAGGCGTTCGGGACGGCCGAGTACTGCTGCACGGGCGCGCACGGCGGGCCGAGCACCTGCGGGCCGACCAAGTACTCGAGGCTCTTCAAGGCGGCGTGCCCCGCGGCCTACAGCTACGCGTACGACGACCCCACCAGCACCTTCACCTGCGGCACCGGCGCGCAGTACATCATCACCTTCTGCCCGGGCCACCAGTAGCCTAGCCTCTGCCCGTAGGACGACGACGTTGTGGTTCAAGGATTGCGATCGTGTCAGTGTGACGGTGTCTGCAAACTGCAGTTGCAGCAAAGCCCCGTTGGATCATTTTGTTTGTTTATTTTTCGAAAAAATTGCCTGTAATTTGCTAGGACTTTACACAGCATAGAAAGAGCGTGTCACCTTTGACCATTAATTAAGGGTATTAAATAAAGCCAGTTTACAAAACTACCTCCACAACCCCCTGTCAAATTCGCGAGACGAATCTAATGAGGCCTTTGACCGCACGATTAGAGGATGATTACTGTAGCAAATCATGGATTAATTAGATGCAGTAGATTCGTCGCGCAAAGTTGCACTCATCTGTGAAAAGATTTTGCAAATAAACTTCGTTTAGGGCTTCATGCGGGCGACAGTAATCCGGATCAATTTTTTGATCCGGCCAAACGAACCCGGCCAAAGTGGGGGTTTGACGAAGTGCTTCAATTTTTATGCATGTTTGGCGTCGACACGTTTCACGCCTTCCGTTGCAGCGTGCACTAGAGATTTTTGGTGCACCTGATGCTGTGACGAACGGGCAAAAGAAGAACAGCCGCGCTGTGCGTTCTGACGCAGGCACACAGCCCATCAGGATTGGAGTCCCCACATCCCCAAATAAGTAACCTGTCACACGAATATTCCGATGAGCTTTTCCTCTCTTGAAATTGAAAGGTTAAAATCGGTGAGGATCGCCGTAAAGAAAAGGGAGAACAGGTGTTCAATCCATCCAGCAACCGACGACCATATTATCTCCTACCAAAACAATCCTACAGACACCTTTTCCACATGAATCGGTACAGAAAGTTTGATTCACGACATCGGACGGTGAGTCTCGACTCGCGCATGGCACGCACGCATCCCAGCTGGCACAAGCCAAGCGAGAGAGCTCGTCGGAGCTGACGTGCTATTGGACATGGCTGACGTGCCTAAGCACCTCGCTCTGTACCGGCGCCGGTGAGGAACCGAGCGGGGCGAGCCCCAGCTCCTGCCTCAGCGCGTTGTAGCGGTCGACGTCGAAGCCGCGCGCCCGCATGAGGCGGCGCTGCTTGGAGGCGAAGCGGCTGCGGAAGAAGCCCTCGAAGGAGGGCTCCGTGGCCGTGCGCATGAAGAAGGCGTAGCCGGACATGAAGTAGAGCGACGTGACGTAGAAGCACACCGGCTCCATCACGTCCCATGACAGCTCCCAGAAGGTGAGCCGCATGAACCCCAGCGTCTGCGCCACCACCAGGCCCAGCCCGCACCACAGCTCGCGCCGCACCTGCGCCGCCGCGTCCGTGTCGATGGCCGCCTTCTGCGCCTCCATGGCGTCCAGCTCCTCCCGCCTGCGCGCCTCGCTCTCGTCGCCGGCGCGCGGCGCCGCCAGCTGCTGCTTCGCTGCAGGGAGCATGATGTTCCCGATCGCCTTCGCTACCTGAACATGCAGAGAGATGCGTAAGCGTGAAGGTCTCAAGGATAAGGCGGGGTGCTCTGCTCTCTGGCTCTGTCTCCGAGAGCTAAGTTTTACTCGGGCGTCAGTACGTACCATGTCGGGGCGGAGGAAGACGGCGTCCCCGAGGACGATGACGACGCCGGCCTCGTCGAGCGCCGGGGCGAGCCTGCGCCCGCCCTCGACGCCGCCGGCAATGTCCACGCAGAGCGCGGCGAATTCCGACCCGGACACCACGCTCTGCGCGTTGGACCTCAGCCTCGCCCTCGCAACCTCCATCTCCGCCGCCTTCGCCGCCTTCCTCGCCTGCTCCACTGTCACGCCCGCCGCCTCAGGCGGCCGGGTTATCGGGCTCACGACAGGCGGTATAAGCCCGTCGAGCCTGAGGCGGCGGAAGAGCTGGTTGCCGACGGGGAGGGCGGGGAAGCAGTGTGCCGGGAGCGGGACGCTCGCGATGGAGTAGCCGACCACGGTCGGCTTGGGCCGCAGGAATGTGAGCGTCGGGCAGTCGTCTACGGCCGGCAGCGGCCGCCGTGCAGGGGGTAGGGGAGCGGCCGCCGGGGGCTTGGGAATGGCGGCGCCGCTGGCGGCCGCGCTCTGGCCCGCCCATAGGCACCGTGCCATTGTTCTTCGGAACGCCATTTGTGTCTGCCTTTCTGGCACGAGCTCTAATGCTCGAGCGAGTTTTGAATGGTCTCGCGGTTACGTGACAGAAATGTCGCAACGTGTCTGCTCGATGGGGCGAGGTGGGGATGGGCGACGATGGTGCTATTTATACTGGGGGATGGTTAGCTGCGTAGCACGAACGCGGCAGAAAGGGTGGGTGAACATTGGCCACAAGTCTCGTGCAGCTAAACTAAGGTAGAATGGTCTCTGAAAATTATAAGATCACAAAACCTGGCGACTACACGTAGTTTGTGGAGTGGAGATACAAGGCACATTATACTTTAATGCTAGTGGTTCTTTTGAGATTCATAGAATTTATGCAGGTCTCACTGCAACCCTTAACCAACGGACACAATTGAGATATGGATACAAAGAATTTTTTTTTTGCATAAAACTAAAACCATTCAACCTAACCACAAAATTACAGCCGCATCGTGACGATAACATTGTGCACTCCACGCACACGAACCGGAGACTATCAAGCATTTGTTGATTGGGTGTGTACATATAAAAGCAACTCCAGCAAACCATCTAATCTAATGTAGGACGGGGTCAAAAAAAAAACAAACTCTAGCACACCTTCAACTTCGGCTCTCAAAATAGGGAGGCCTTCAAATCCACACACCCCCCCCCTCCCTAGGCCTGGGCGTCTCTTTGGACACTCTGTCTAACAAGTGGGGCTAATGAAATATAGAGATTTGTTTAGAGGTTATTGCCGGTGTTGGGAGCAAAATCTAGACCCTGGAAAGTAGAGACAACCCCGGCCTACACAAAGAAATAGAGGGCCTGTTTGGAAAGTATTGCTGGAGTTGCTTCAAATAATAATATTTGACAAAACAAATAAGAAGAGAAATGGTTCTTACTTTGATAAAAGAAAAGAAAAATCAACACAATAAAAAGGCAAAAATCCTTTTTTTTGTGCCCAATATAGGATTAAGAAGACCCTCAATTCCACCTCAAAGGACTTAGCTTGTTTGTTTTGTTCTCACTTTCGCCTTGGATCATCTTCTTTTGCATGATAGAAATAAGGAATTCCAAAAATCGAGGATTTCTAACTCGATGATAAGAAATCCTAGAATCTAAACATTTGAACCTTATTGAACTGTTTTGATTTTCTAACTTGATGGTAAGAAATCCTAGGATCTAGAACAGTTGAACTAATCTACACACAAAAAACCATTGCCAAAATAACAGATGCAAAGAAGAATGAGATCTAGTTCCAGATGTTTGGATGGGTCTGTCTTAGTAGTGGTCGAGCTTCGTTCAGATGAAAGGGGGCCATGGCCCCCTTCCAACGTAATTTCGCACTGAGTAAACAGTAAAATCGTTACTATAGACTGTATTCGATGTCAAGTTACAAACTTGTGCCCCTCCTCCATCCCCCCTCTCTCTCCCCCTCCCCACCCACCCCTCCCTCCCACCCCCCACCCCCGATTTCCAGTCAAGCTCCACCTTTGTATTTTTTAGGAAATGTATCCTACCAGGCAAGTTCTGGTTGTACATTGGTGATCGGTTTGTCGCAAGCGGATTCCAAACCCAATCCAAAAAGAGTTCATCCTTCTATTGTCATGGTCGCCAAGACATATGGAAGAAGAGAAACTGACGTATGTTCAATCAGTTGACAATTCAACTTGTGGTGGCCCCGAACACCTTAGAGATCATATGAGCGCGGTCGCGCTATTCTCAGTAGCTTAGGTTCTTGTTGTGGTTGTTTTCCTTTCTCCTTATTTTCTCTCTCTCTTTCTGTTAGTGCCCTTGGTTTGTTTGTTCTTAATGAAATACAATACATGCTAATTATGTTCTCTAAAAAACAATGGCATGCACCGTCTCTTCAGGCAAGGTATTTTTTGTCCAATTGATCTTAATTTATACGTAGCTTTATTGTTTAGGTATAAACATTTGCGATTTTATGAAATCAAGAATTAACGAAAATGTTATATAGTCAGCTTATAAGAAATTGATCGAGAAACAAACGTTAAAGTAGCAACTACGCTTGTAAACAGCAAAGCTATTGAAACCGCGAAAACTGTTCGCAGTTGAACTTCACACCTCTGCAGTCTGCACCAAACCCCTTCGTACATGACTGTACAAAATTTATTTTGTTTTTTTTCTTATCATTCAGTAGCATACAATCCCATAGTGCCGCGAAGTCAGAACTGCCGGGAAACAACTCAAGTCAAAGCTTCCTGTGAGATTTGGCCGTCCTTCGAGGAGAGCAGAGAACTCGTGCGACGGGCAGAGGTCAGAGGTGTAGTATGTGCCGCGAAGACCAAGCCCTTGCTCACGTAACCGGGATAAGCACGGACGGCGCGTCGCCGCGTCGCATGGTTATCCTGATTTTGAATTATACTACGCCGCGTACAGGGCCACGCTTCTGCCTGGATCGATCGTCTCGCCGTGTCATCGCCTAGCGAAATCTCTTCATTATTGCCCATAAGTCAAACAAACAAGTAGTCGTCGATTGGAACGGGAGTAGTAGTGGGCACAAAAACACGGGACCGGCGTGCCTATATGCTTCACGCCCGGGATCTTTTTTCTAATAATCTCCGTCTTATCATTGCGATTGCGGCGAGCGAGTACGTAAGCAATGGAGCAAAAAGAAATTGCCCAACCGGCCCGGCCGTATCGTTTCGGATCAGATGAGGCGAGCACGGCACGGCGGGGCTGCGCGTGTCTGGATGGCCGGAGGGGCAGCCCGTGCCTGGATGTATAGTAATGTAGTAGATCACGAAGAATCTGGAGAAGCAATTTTGGCAAGCGCGATTGGTCTCTCTGGCTGCATCTGGTGCTTGATTTGGGATAAGCAGTGTCATCATCGTCGATATCTTCCTTCCCTACACCCTACTTCATCTGTTTTGGGGCATTGGGTTCAGAAGCCGACTAGAGTTTTGCACCGTGATCCCATGTTGAAACTGTCGATTTTTACATCTCGGTGTGTCTTTTTCAACCCGTCTAATGTCATAATGTGGGATTTTACCAAGAAAAAGGTTACAGACTATGTTTAGTATTTGGACCCGGAGAATTTTGTTTGTGTAGGCACTAACTGGAACGGGAATAAAGGTCTCGAAGCGGATGACGCCGCGTGTGGACACTCTCACGGGTCACTAAACTGAGCTAGACTCCACTGATCCACAAAACATGATTAAGTTATAACCTCAAAAAAGGTCGGAACAATCTAGCTAACCCCACCAAGACTAACAATCATGAGAGGTCCAGTTCATGCTAAAAACCTGTTTAGCTAACTTATTTGCTACAATATCTTCTTCTCTCTCTTTTCTTTTGGAAAAAAATCGAATAAAATCATCAAACCATGATCCTTAGCATAAAAAGAGCAACTAGCAAGACAAAACGCGCAAACAGAGATTTCAAAATTATGGCCGGTAGCAACTAGCAAGGCAACACGAGTGTCACATGGACGTGGTCGGTGACATTGTTTTAAGGGCCCGGAAGGATTTGCTTTCGAATTTATTCATGATTATTTAGTGAACGTGACCAATAAACAAATGATGAATTGAAGAAGTTTTAAGGCTGACCGCAGCGGCCTTCGCGACGCCGTCCTGAAGGACGGACGTACCGGATGGAAGCCCGCAGCGGCGTACTGTAAACGTCCGGTAAACAAAAGGATGGATCGAGGATACGGCACAGGCAGCGGTTCCGCGGAAGCGCGATCGGCAGCGCGCGGACAGCCAGAGAGGAGAGAGAGTGGCGGGCCCCACGTCCTCAACTAACTAAAAAATGTTATAACTCACAAACCAAAAAACCAAATTAAATTCCGATTGCACCATTAAATTCGTTGCAATAAATTCTTCAAAACAAGATCTCAGATGGATATATTTTGATAAAATTTATAAAGAAAAGAAAAAAAGGTGAGAAGAGAGATGATATAGTAGTTGGGATAGATGGATAAAATATAGTAGAGTTGGGATAAAGTATGTGATTTGGAGTATGACGGGTGCGGGAGAAGTTGGTTTAGAGTACGGAATCTCGATGACCAGGACAGGATATTCCTTTTAGAGGATGCATTTAGGGGACGACGAGTGCGGACAGCCTAAGAAGTGCAACGCCACTAGCCCCCTACAGACTAGTACGAGTTACTCACACATGTCTCCTCTATTTTGCATAATACATGTTTCTCAATGTATTTTTTTCTCTGTGGCACACGACCCAATGCATAAAAATACTATGCATAACAACATCTAAACACCCCCTCAGTAGTCTCACGCATTTGCCATCTCTGCATCCACCAAGACCTTGACAGACGTAAAGATGAATCCGTGGTAATCGTCAGCAAATGAATCTTGTGAGCTAGGTAACCCTTCTGAGCTCTTTTACCCGGTGGAAGCACTGGCGGCCAGCACTGCGCCTGATGCAAAGCTCGGCAGCCCAATGGGACAATGCAGTGGCGCCGATGATCTCCGGATTCTTTCTCTATCCGGAGGTGACTTCGCTTCCACAACCCTTGGAAGTTGGAACATGTCCCCCACCTCTGACGCAGGGCCTATTTAGTTGGTGGAGAAAGTTTGCGAAATTTACTGTAGCAATTTTAAACCAAAGATTAGGAAGACTAAACATGATCTAATTATAAACTAATTACACGAATGGACGGAAAATCGCTAGACAAATCTATTAAGCCTAATTAATCTGTCATTAGAGATTGTTTACTGTAGCATGACGTTGTCTAATCATGGCCTAATTGAGCTCATTAGATTCGTCTAGCGAAGTTGTCATTAATTCACGTTTAATACCCTTAATTAGTATCCTACCATTTGATGTGACGGATGAATAGTGAAAAGTTTAAAAAATTTGTGCAACTAAACGAGGCCTCGATATCACCCCACTGAGCACTACTGACAGCATTCATTCATGCAAACTGACTCAACTGTTCTTCGCTCATTATTCTGGCGGCGACATCGTTTGTCCGGTCGTCACAACTTGTGCGAGTTGGCAGTAGATTACAGCTCGTGATGCATGCATATCCTCTCAAAGCAGCCTCTCACTGTCCCCCAAGATCTGCCGAACCGGCCAGCCTCTGCTATAGCGGATCCAAATCCACCCCAACTTCTCGGCGATCTCGGCGGCAAGAACACCAAATTCTCTGGGAATCTCTCACCGGCGGGACAGGGGACAGCCGTGTCACGCTGCAACTCCGGCCGAAAGATTCTTTCTGCTGCATTTCCTAGGACGAAACGACCGCGATGGTGGATGCCACGAAGAAGAAGCACGGAGAGAGAGGGTGGACCCCGAGTGGGGATGGCTAGTGGGATCTCCCATTCCGGGCACTAGGGCAAGACAATGCTGCGGACATATGCGACGGGGCACTTGCTCCGTGCTTTTGGATCCTTTCCTCTCTACTGCCCCTTGAGGATCGACGAGGACGCCACCGGCCGGCGGATACGGTGCTGATGCCGTGCTCTCATAGTTGAAGTCACAGCGGGGGCGCGTTGCTTTCGGATCCTCAAGTAGTCGAGTCACCAGATGGAACCTTAATATCAGCCAAGTTCGGAGCGGGCAACGTGGAGAGAACGCGTCCCTGTTTTCAGCTGCGTTCTACCGGTAGCGTGTTAATTGTGTAAGAGCATCTTAAAACACTCTTCACTTTCGACTCTCTATTTAACTATATATTTGTTGCTTCATAAAGATTCCACTCTATATTGAACATTTCACTCCAACAGACTCTTCATTTCACACTATCCACACACTGACGCCTGGGTCTCATGCGTCAATCGTCATCCCACACTTGGCAAGCCAGTTTGGCTAGCCAAATTTGGCTAGGGAGAGAGCCAATTTGAAGAGGCGGATGGCTTGGTGAGTTGGATGGCTAGTCTGTTGGAAAGATATTTTGGTGTTGAATACCCAAAATTTGGTTTGGCAAGCTATTTAGCTAGTCTCTTGGAGATGCTCTGTGCTTCTTATTTTCTGTGCTACACTTACTGTCAGAGCCAATCTCTGCTCTACTCCCTTTGTTTCTAAATATTTGTTACCGTTGTTTTTTTTATTATGATGTTAGACTATTTGTCTTATTTTAAATATAGAGCTATGCAATGGGGATAATTTACATCGAAATATAATGACATGGTTGCAAACCAAACTGCAGTGTTTTAAATTAAACTATTCTATCAACACGTGTTCACGCACGGACTAATAACTTAATTTGGGAAATGTGAGTGCTAAGAATCCATAAGAAAATTAGGGTCCCAAATTATTATAAAAAAATTACCTTGCTCTCTCTCTCTCTCATTTGTTAAATTGTTTTCACTTTGCATCACACCTCCATATGTGCTCAATATGGATTTAATTTAATCCTCAAAATTAGCTATATGATTAACATAAAAATTGGTGTTTTCGATGTTTCCTCGATATGTGCATACATGGTTTACAAGTGACAAACATGATACATCATAAATATATACCTCAATAAGTTAGTATATGTCGTACTAACAATGGCAATAGCAGAAATAGAAAACTTAGAATTATACATTGGTGTATGTAAATATTTTTTATAATAACATATACATTCTACTTTTAATAATGATAGATGTGGGTAATTTAGATGCAAGTTTAGAGTCGAGCAACGTGTTTAACATAGAAATTTATGTTCTCATTGCTTCCTTGGTATGTGTACATATATGGTCTACATGATAACACCAATCATCTATACATATCTTAAGTTAATATTTTTTTATAATAACAATTAAAGGCAAGAATAGATAATTTTGAATGACAGTTTAGTGTGCTTTGAGATACTTTTTATTATGACACATGCATGCTATTTTTAATAATGGTGGATGTAAATAATTCATATGAAAACTTAGGCAATTATTTTAAGTTATTCTTATAATGGCATATTAGAGGGTTACTTTAGGTGGCAGAGGTCGATAATTTAGCTATAGACTTAGAGAGTTATTTTATGTTATTTTTATAATGGAAAAGTGAATAAATTTTTAGAAAATATAATAGATCCAATAGTTTTGATGATCAGAGTCTACGGATTGATGGTCAGATGTTTCTGATTTTTATGAGAATTTCTAAAACTTTAGTGACAACTTGATTTTAGTCGTGCTCCTTAACTCTATGATATAATGGTTGGGGCCTGGGAATCCCTGGTAGCATTTTACATACCGAGCACTAGAACTTGAACTCTGTTAGGTCAAGTCACGAGCTTCCACAGTTCCACCAGACCGCCGCCCACATAGAAGTGTTTTCACATAGTTTTGCTTATGTGTCTTTTTTCCCCATGTATAAGCGACGCTTCGACACCGTTTGTAAGGTCGCACTTCTTTTTCTCGTAATGAAACACACGTGCCTTGACTGTTTTTCAAAGAACATGCTGTGCGGCTCATGGGAAGTCCTTGAGCTAGCCAAGGCAAGCTAGCAGATCATACTGATAAGTCGAAGATATGTCAAACATGACATGCTGCGTTGGCTAGCTGAATCAACAACCAATAACTCGTGCAACTCTGAAGACTCATGAAGCTTCATTTCTGGGAGTCACGCCATTTGCTTTGCCACTTTTCTGGAATGCTTGGACAGATTCAGTCGGTTGGTTAGTGAAAAGCTGACTGAGAATTGAAGTTTAGTTTACTGTGATAATGGAATTATGCTTTTCCTACCGTGATTTCTTTTCATTGTGCTACATCAGTCAGCCTGAAAGATACAGGACTCTCACAATAAGCTCATTTAGCGAGTATCGCGGTTTGTCAACTTAAAATGGCTCTTCATTGGTTCTAGGGCTAAGTAATCTCACATTACGACGAGGGTCGGATAAAACAGAATATCGATGTGAGTAAACAACACGACAGGAGTTAACTAGCCCAGCTCTATGCACAAGTAATGATTGCTTAATTTTGGCATTAGCAGCACTAGCTTACTTTAGGCAGAGAGCCTACACAGCAATGAAATGGGTTTCATCAACTAGGAAAATTAATGAATGGATCGTCAAAAGAGAATAATATAGTACTAGTTTTTTCTCTTTTTTTGTAAAGCAATTGTTGGTTGTAAGGCTACTAGACTTGCACGTAAGTCAGAATTCTACAAGCATTGTTGTCCCATCGTTGCACACACTTGCACTGTGTGCATTATCACCGAGGAAAGCTCAATGAATCCAAGAGCTGCGATATTCTTGGGAGAGCGAGAATCTTCAAGTGAATGGGTGCTGCATCAACTGCCACTAGAAGTCTAGAATCCACTAGATTCCGCCACTGGATAATGGATAAATGGCTTCTACATTTTGTTTCATCTTGATTATATAATCTAAATTATAGGAGATGGATTATATAATTTGAAATAAGCATATTCTCAGTAGCTTATGGACTATTATAATCTAGAGGGTGTAAATTATATAATCTGGTGAAGAAGCTAGAGTGTTTGTTTCCTTGAGAGATTTTTTTTTCAGATTTTAAGCTTGATTATATAATCTTGAGAGATTATGCAGCCTATTGGATTATGTAATAATCTGTTTTCTTGGATTATAGTAAACTTGTTTGTTTTCTTGGACATATTACAATCTAAAATAAGTCTGTCTTATGCAGCCTATTGGATTATGTGATAATCTGTGTGTACGTATGTTAGGGACTGTTTTTCAGACTTTAAGCTAGATGATATAATTTACAAGTCAAATAGACAGATTATATCTGAAGTAAGCATACCTCGGCCCTTGGGCAGCTTGGGATTATGATAATATTTGTGTATCGATTATATAATTAAGAGAATAATTGTGTCATTTGTTGTCTATATGATATTATTTTCCAGATGATAAGTTAGGTTATATAATTTAAATGGTAAACAAACATACATCTAAGCTAGGGGAGAACATGCTATTGCATTATACTAGTCTAGCATGTTTTTTTATGATCAAGTTATAATCAGGATTTATTTGTTTCAACTACAGATTAGGAGATGGGTTATATAATCTAGAGTAGGAGACGAGCTTAGAGTCTCCCAGGATTCATCGCATATGTCAGGTACGCCGCACTGATTTGTCCTAGCAATATGGAAATGGAACATAAGCGATAGGCACACCATATCTGAATTTTCAGAGTATGTGGATCTGGAGGAATACAACTTGCACTGAGCGGATAATCTCCGAAGAATGCTCAATGAATCCAAGAGGAGCAATATTCTTGGGAGAATGAGAACCTCAACTTCTTAAGTGAATGCTCGATGCATCAACGGCAACTGGGCTGGAATCTACTAGATTCCACCTCTGGAGAAGACTCGGATAACTCGCTTCATAGGGTCTGCAAGGATTCATCGCCTGCGGCAGCTGGCTATGACGAATATGTCAAATACGAAGCACCGATTTGTCCTCGAAGTATATTAATAAAACGGAACATGGGCGACAGACACACCATATCCTGAATTTTCAGAGTTTGTGGATCAGTGCAATACCAAGTGTGGCACGCACGGCATCTGGTTCGTTTAGGATGCTCCGTTCCCCGCCTGAATCCAGATACTTGTGGCCTTGTGGTTGTGGGAAGGGAGGGAACCGCATGCAGAGCAAGCCGAAAGGAGCAAATGCCTGTTGGTGGCCACGGCCCACATCCACATCGACAAGAATACTATTGTTCTTGCTCCTTCCGTGTCAATCAGCACTACCAGGAGATGCTTTCGCTCGCAAGATTCTGGACCTGCTGATGTCAATCTCTTGCTACTCCGTTGCTCATGATCCTGCAATTGGCTGCCGGACAGGAGTCATCACTCATCAGGCATAGGCTGCCTGCTGCAAGCCTGAGCCGGACGCTGTTAGTGATTGGGCCATTGGGCCGCGCTTAGAGCAACTCCAGCGGGCTGACTATCCAAGTCCCTATTGGGCCATTTAGTCGCTCTGGGCCAAAAATCACTCTCCAATGGGGTGACTATCCAGGTGACTAAAATTGGTAGCCCACCAAATTTTGGGGCAAAGCCCACAAATCTAGGGGCCCTCTATCCTTTCTCGTCCACGCTCTCCCGTCCACGCTCGACCGCCGCCGCCCTTTTCCCCGTCGCGCGCGCCCACCGATGGCCCCGCCTTTCCCCCCGCCGGAGCTGGTTGCGCCGCCCGCCGACGCCGCAGTAGCTCCCCCCGCCGGTAGATCCAGGCGGCTCGAGGAATGCCCGCCGGATTCGGCCTTCCAGGCCGGCGGGGCGAGCTACGTGAGGCGCGACGGCGGGGCTGGCTTCCAGGGGCTGCGACGCGACGACGGGGCGGCGGGCTTCCAGCAGTGCCTTCCAGCAGGCGCGACGGGGCTGCGACGTGACTTCTCCGGCGGGGAGGACTTCCAGCAGGCGCCGCGGGGAGAGCCAAGGCCGGCGGGCATGCAGCAGGTGCGGCGGGGAGAGCCAAGGCCGGCGCCGGCGCCGCGCATGGCCTCCGGCGAAGCTCCACTCAAGCGCCGCCCTACCCCTACACCCAAGAAGCGGCGGCCGTCCTTCGTGGCGCCGATTCCTCCCGGCGGTGTACGTCCTCGACAGGTCCCCGGCGCCCCGCGTCCACCAGTCGCCACTCCACCCTACTTCGTGTCGCCGTCACTCTACAACGCCGCCACCAGTGCACCCGGTCGAGTGTCAACCTTCAGTGAGCCTGCATTTGGCAATGTCGACGCTTGGGACACTAGAAGCTCAACCTCAACACCAACACTGAACGAGCAGGCCGCCGGTGATGTCTGGAGCCCGATCAGGACGCCGCACTTCGATTGGATGCCCGACCAGGAGCTCAACCCCAATGTAAAGATTGTTCTTCCAATTCATTTTTCACATACTCTACTTCTTTACTTGTTTATGCCTGTTCAATTTATGCATGTTCTGAATTTTAGTGTTGCCTGTTCAGTGCTTGTTCAGTGCCTGTTCAATTTATGCTTGTTCAGTGCTTGTTCTGAATTTTAGTGATAGTACATCTGAAGCTAGAATCAATTTATGCATGTTCTGAATTTTAGTGTTGCATAATTTTAGTGACATGGCATCTGACAACCAGCTCTGCATTAGATTGCCAAAATACCAAGGCATTCAGTAGTACTTTGTTTTAATTTAATGTTTTGACTTTTTGTAGGATGCAATGTCTAGTTCACAGTCCTTTATTGACATGTTGACAGAAGAATCTGAAACTCCAGTGGATGTGCTCACACAAGAAAGTGGCAAAGGGCGGGGAGGAAATTACAATCGTGATGAGGACATCCAGTTGTGTTGGTCTTGGATGAATATAACCTACGATGCTAGAACTGGGAATGAGCAACCACGCTCAACTTACTGGAACCGGATAGCAGAACACTACCATGAGAACAAGACCTTTGACTCCGAGAGGAATGCTACTTCTCTTGAAAAAAGATGGGGAATCATCCAAAAAGAGTGCTTAAAGTTTCAAGGATGTTTTGAGAGAATAGAACGTCTACATCCAAGTGGTGTTCCCTTCACAGAACATGTACGTTTCTAAGTTTGTGTCTTACCATTGTACTTATCATGCACTTAACCTTTGCTTCTTTGTTGCAGATCCAATTAGCGCAGAAAACTTTTGGTGGAGCGAAAGGTTGTCTCTTCGTTCATTGTTGGATGGAGGTCCGACACTCTGAGAAATTTTTGTCGGTACATGATGCAATGAAGCAAGCCCAAGGGAAAAAGCGAAGCAAGCCCAACGAAGAAGATGAACCAGCACCTAATTCTTCCATGCTTGCTGCTGCTGAGCGACCACCGGGTCGAAAACAAGCGAAGCAGAAACTAAAGAAGAAAGAAGGAGAAGATGAGTATGTTGAGGTGTTGGGCAGCTTTGTGCAAATGAAGGCTGAGGAACAGAAGAAGAGGGAAGAAAGATGGAAGTTAGACAAGGAGCTCGAGGAGCGGAAGGTGTCAATTGAGGAACGTCGTCTACAATGGGATCTGCAGAATAATTCAAACAGGGAGCTCGAGGAGCGGAAGCTGTCAATTGAGGAACGTCGTCTACAATGGGAACAAGAACAGAAAATAATGTTTTGCGATGTCTCCAATATGGATGAAAGCCAAAAAGCATATGTGCTGGCCATGAGAGAAGAAATCGCAAGGGCAAAGGTGGCCTCAGTCAAGTCATCGGGAGGAGCTGCTACAAGTTGTACAAGTGGACATGGCAGCGTGTAGGTGAAGAAAATGCTTAATTGGTGAAGCACTGCTGAAGATTAAATTATGTTGATGCGCATGCGTGGTGATGATTCATATTTCAGTTTCTCCTAGAATTCCAGATTCAGATTTTGTCTTGCTGGATTGAAATTTTCAGAAAACTTTTGTGGTTCCAAATCAATGTTACAGATCAATGTTACAATGTCTGGCTGTGTAAACCTCCAGCAGCTCCAATAATGTATTTTGCTTCTCATCCACCTGATTTGATATTGGGTAACGTTCTTGTTTTGTGGTTATTGTTTGGCTGTGCGAGTTGGAATGGAACCTCACTTGTTTTGTGGAAGCCTCCAGCATCTTGTTGCCATTCTGTTTCCAATTGGCTACTAGCGCGATCTGGTTCTGATTCATTGCTTAAACCGACACCTTCAGGTGCTAGATAGTCAGACTGACTTGTGAAAACTATGTATATTCGTTATCTTTGTTGCTAATTAAATCAGGGCCAGGCCCACAGTGAAAAAATAAATGACATATGCGTGGCATGGCATGGCGTATTTGTGATCTGGGTAATTTAAGCTTAGCTGGTCCTAATCTTCTCTAATGTGGAGTCCTGAGCTTTAGCATAGCATAAGGAATCATCTTTAGCTTTGGTGGCCATCTAGCAGGGGCTGCACACACTGAGAAAGCAGCAACTTTTGCTTACTGGTTCCTTCTTGCAAAGCTGAAAAAGGCTGTTTTCAATATATTCCAACTCGCACAGTCAAACAGTCAGTGCACAAAGATTGGATTTTTCAAATCAAGGCTGAAATTTGTCTGAAACTGAAACAGTCAGTGCACAAAGATTGGATTTTTCAAAAGTCTTGAAACCCAACAGTAAGATGCACAAAAGATGCAGCTCTCATTGAATAAATTAACATTGAATAAATTAACATTAACCCAACAGTAAGCCACAGCTGAGAAGATAATTTAACATTGAATAAATTAACATTGAATAAATTACACAAAGTTACATATTATTTGAATATCCATATCTAT
>CM014278.1:87005739-87043452 GCA_004135705.1 Alloteropsis semialata | reverse complement strand
ATCTTGCAACTCAGAGCAAAAGTATTCAAAAATCCGGATGTGTGTGAGGGTGTACAGTTTGGAAATTCACTGAGCTCTGCTACAGTTAGCTGCTTATCAAGTTGAAGTTTGTTGGCCCCCTATCTGAATGTTGAGCGAAAACACCGGTTTTAAATGAAAAATGCGTTTTATTTTGGGTGTTTCTGATTATGAATTTTGTGTGCTCCCTAATTCTCTACTAGGAAGGTAACCAGTTCTCTGGACTGCAGCGCGCAGAACAGAGCTCCAAATTGTTTGGTCCTCACTTTTGCTGGCAGTCAGACAAACTGTTTGGATGGACATGATCACATGAGGGCATACATTGTGTTTGTTGGTGGCACATCCATGCCTGATCCCAGGCAATTCATTTATATGGAACGTTAGTTCAGCTACAGTATTGTGTCACTGTGTGCTGTAATTCCTTTTTTTTTTTGAGAAGTTTGTGCCCATAACTAGGACGATGTCCTATCCTGATCTGTTCTTTGGATTCCTGCAGCACGGGCCCATACTAGTACAATTGCTTTGTGATACATACTGCCTACCAGGTTCATATGTACTAGACTACTCATGCTACTAGCACTCAGGCTATCCTGATCTGTTCTTTGGATTCCTGCAGCACGGGCCCATACTAGTACAATTGCTTTGTGATACATACTGCCTACCAGGTTCATATGTACTAGACTACTCATGCTACTAGCACTCAGGCCACAATTCCAATGATTGAGTTGAGAGTGCTGCTTGTAGCGGGACCTGCTTGTAAGCGAAAGCTAGAGAAGATATTTTCTCTTCCCCAGCGGGCAATTCTTGCAAGACAGGACCTTGAAGACTTGCAAGAAAGCGGTCACTGCCTCACTGGGAGTCTGGCTGGGATCAAGAGCACAGCTGGGTACTGGTAGAGCTCTGAAGCAAGTGTTGGTGGAGAGTGGAGTCTGGGAGCAAGATTAGAGCTGGGTACCGTACTGCTAGAGCTCTGAAGCAAGTGTCCGTGCTGCGTCCTTCAGCTGCTTATGTGAGATCTAAGGTACGTCCTAGCTTATTCCAACCCAAATCTTTGCGTCACTTGCGTTTGCTTGGACCAGATCTTTACATTGCTTTTGTCAGTTTATTCCCATTAGTTTAACTAGAGGGACCAGTGTCAAGAAATTTAATATGTGATCCTCTGTGTACAGTGAACTGATTCCGACATGTTGCGTTTAAGTAGAACTTCAGATCTACATTCCCTGTAGCCATTTGCAAGCTCCGTACATGAGTTCAGCAAGCCTACTTTTTCGGTCATTCTCCAGTGGGATAGTTTGATTTTAAGTTCGTATAAGGTTTGATCTTTTGCTGGTAAGCATGTAGATCTATGGTTATTTACTTGCAAGCATGATATAGTGTACACTGTTCAAAAGTCCATCTGTGCATACAAATTGCTCATGGAAGTTCAGCAGACTAATAACAAATGTAGTAATGCAACATTGTTAATTAATTTTTACCCTGAGTCACATATATGCATCGTGAATCACAAGATAGTTCCAAACAGGGTTGCAAGTTGAACCTCTTGCTTGTCTTGCAGCACTCAGGCGTACACTATGCCAGATGTGAATGTATCAAGCCTTGCAATCTCGGTTCTTAAGAAGGCTTCATCCTTTGGCACTGACTGGGCAGTTAATGAGATCAAGTCAGCATGGAACGTCAAGAAAGAAATAGGCAAGTTGGAAAGGTCACTGAGATCCATTTGTGCTGTTCTTCAAGATGCCGAGGGCAAGCAGTCCAGTTCCCATGGCCTCCAAGAGTGGCTGGACAATTTGAAGGATGCAGTATATGACATAGATGATGTTTTGGATGACGTGGCCACCAGAGCTCTGGAGCAGGAAGTACATAGAGGTTTCCGTGCTCAACTTAAGCATCGAGTAGTTTATCCTTTTGAATTGAGTCATAGAATAAAAGAAGTTCGTGATAAACTCAATGACATAGCAGCCAACAGAGCACAATTTGGATTAACTGAACAATCAATTGATATGTCAGCGACCAGAAGAAGTTGCAGGGAAACACACTCCTTCGTCAATGAACCAGACATTATTGGGAGAGATGGGGCTAAAAATGAGATTGTTGCAAGGATCCTAACCGCTGCAGACTCCACAACTCGTTTATCTGTACTTCCTATCGTTGGTTTAGGAGGCATTGGAAAGACTGCATTAGCCAAATTAATTTACAACGATGTCCAGATTACTAACAAGTTCGAAATGAAGTTATGGGCATGTGTCTCTGATGTATTTGATCTTAAGAAGATCTTGGAGGACATCGTAGAGTCAGGTACTGGTGAGAACAATAAACATCAAAACCTTGAGACACTACAGAAGAAGTTATGTGGGCTTTTACAGGAAAATAGATATTTTCTTGTGCTAGATGACATGTGGAATGATAAAATTAGTGATTGGGAAGATTTGAGAAGCTTGTTGTCCTGCGGTGGAAGTGGAAGCGTGATTATAGTCACCACACGGAGTATAAATGTTGCATTGGTGGTGAAAACTTTAGAACCATATAATGTGTCAAAACTACCACAGGATCAGTGCATGCAAGTATTTATTCGGCATGCATTCAGAGATAAGGGAGACAAGGACCCTGTGTTGCTAAAAATCGGGGAATCAATTGTGAAAAGATGTTGTGGTGTTCCTTTGGCAGCTAAAACATTGGGTTCCCTTTTGTCTAATTGTCGAGATGTTAAGGAATGGAGACACATTGAGGGAGATAATTTATGGAATGTTGAGCAAGACAAAGATGGTATATTACTAGCATTAAAATTAAGTTATGATGCACTTCCACCCCATCTACGAGCATGTTTTACTTCACTATCCACTTTTCCCAAGGATTATCCTCTCTTTAGAGAGGTTCTGGTTATGTTTTGGATGGCATTAGGCTTGCTGCATAGTGAAAATGAAAACAAGGACATGATGTCTATTGGAGGAAGGTACTTTGATGAACTTTCAGGAAGATCACTTTTTCAAGATCAATATCTGGTTTTTGACAACACTATTGATCACTGCAAAATGCATGATCTAGTTCATGATCTTTCAATGGAAGTGTCCCAAAAGGAGCGTGCATTTGTCAGCTGTAGACAAATTGATGTCCATGAGAGGGTTAGACATCTAACGTGGGACCGCCAGGACTTCTTAGCGGAGATGAAATTTCCTATGCAGCTCAAAAGGGCCTGCAGGGCAAGGACATTTGCAAGCATATACAATGAAGGGGGCACAATGAGCAAGACCTTTCTTGAGGACCTTTTCTCGACTTTCAAGCACCTTCGTGTCCTAAGTCTTTGCTTTGTTGGATTTGAAGAGCTACCAAGTTCGGTAGAAAATTTAAGGCAGCTAAGATACCTGGATCTAGTATGGAATAGAAAAAATCAAGCATCTACCAAATTCTTTATGCAAGCTAGTGAATTTACAAACACTCCATCTTAGTCGGTGTGACCAACTACTGGAGCTACCTAGAGATGTGCATGGACTTGTCAACCTTACATTTCTGGCCCTAACATCAAAGCAGAAATATTTGCTCAAAAGACCAGTTTTGTGGTTGGCCTTCCCTGGCAAGTCTAGATTTGAGGGGTTGCCCTGAGTTAACATCCTTGACAGAGGGACTTGGCAGCCTGTGTGCCCTCAGAAAGCTACATATCTCCAACTGTCCAAAGCTTGCATCTCTCCCATCTGCTATGAATCAGCTCTCCACGCTCCAGAACTTGTATATTGATAATTGCTCGGAGCTTGATCTGTTGGAACCAGAGGCAGCCCTGAGCGGTCTGTGCCGCCTTAGTTCGCTCATTCTTCTTGCTCTTCCAAAGTTGGTGGCTTTTCCGGAGAGCTTTAAATCTGCCGCTTCCTCTCTCGAATATTTTTTCATCAGAGATTGCAAAGGATTGGAGAAGCTGCCCAGTTTCATCAAAGATTTTGCTTCTCTTAAGAAAGCTATGTTTCATGGCTGCCCCGCGCTGAGCAGCAGATGCGCGGTAGGCACCGGTGAGGATTACCATCTCATTCGTCACGTACCTAAGATACAAATTGATGGGAACGTCTACACAAGGTATATTCTTATTATCCGCTCTGGTTTCCTCACCAGTCAATATAATTCTCTAGCTAGTTTCCTCCAACCAACAAAAAATAGTTCCGCTTTCTCTCACTCTGCCTTTTATGCACAGGAAAACTTGACGGCAAGCCCGTACACCCTGAATCGTGACTAAAAGAGCACGCGCAAGTAACCAATACGATTCCTGTCATGTCGCTGCAGCGTGCGTTGTGTTATTGCTATTTTCGGAATATGCTATTATGCTTGTGGTCCAGGTGTTTGTAATTTTTTTGAACCGAAAACAGCGAGGGAGGCCCCCGCTGTAAAGAAAATATATTAATCAAAGAAGAAAGAGAGGTTTCACTTACAAAAAAGAAAGAAACTGCACAGGGAAGGGGGGTGGGGGTACAAAAAAAGAGCTCTTGGAGCTGTACAGATCAAGGGCTTCAACGGAGAGGAGGATGAAAAAGAGAAAGGAAGGAAAATTATACAATGCTATTTGACCAAGCTAAAAAAGGGGTCTTCAGGGATTCTTTCATTCGGTGGGCTTGTGCCAGACATTCGTCTTTGAAGTTTCTTTTCCAAGAATTGACAGTTGCTGAACAGTTTTCAAAAATAAAACCATTCCTTTGCTTCCAGATATGCCAAGCTGCAATTATGAAGATTTCCATGAAGAAGCTGTGGCTAAAGTTTTGCCTGGTTATTCCCATCAGGTGTTTGTAATTTGTCTGTCCTAAATAATACTCTCTTCGTATCAAAATATTTATTGTTGTTAACTTTTTATCATAATTAAAACCATTCGTCTTATTCAAAATATTATGTGTATATCATATTTTGTTGTGATTTGTTTCATCATTATATGTATTTTGAATGTGACTTATTTTTTTTCATATTTACATCTATTTTTTAAATAAGACGAAATGTCAAACATGTTAAAAAAAAGTCGACGGTGACAAATATTTTATTCGATGGGAGTAGACACAACAGCTTGAAAATTGTAATGTAAGTGTGACGCATTTAATTTTCTGTGGTTTACTTTCTATGTCAGTTAACTGTTACGATTTTTAAATAATGGCAAAAACCGGCCTACTATATAATCGTGGATATACACAGCCAACAGTTACAAGAGTTTTTAGACTCATATCCTCAAAAATGAGGGACAAAATACAAGACTGCAACTTGAAGCGCATCTGGAGAGAGAGGGTGGAGAGGAAGAGAGGGGCGCGAGGATGGACGCCGGCGGCCGGCCGCGGGCTAGTGTCTGGAGGGAGTTTTGGCGTGGGGCGGTCGCTCCCCGTGTCGCCAAGGAAGAGCAACGCGGGGGTCACAAGTTGGAACGTGTGATCGAAAATGTGCAGAGTTGTTGTGCTGTTAACTGTTGCAGATGTGCAATCAATCAGTCAGCAAAGCTGGTGGTGAGCGTATGCACCTTTAATTTGACATGGGCTATGTCAAAGTTGCAACTGTAACGGCCTGTTGTGACATCACATTACGATGCTTGAACGGTGCCAAATTTTCCTTCGTGTTAGTATCTCGCTGCATCACTGGTCGTGCGGTGTGGTGCGTTCCAGAGGATGGCAGAGCGTGCTGGCACGTTCGGAGCGGCCTCAGCTCGCCGGCGACAGCACACTCACTTGGGCCGTTGGGCGTGGCAGGTTTTGCCGGACGAGATGTCAACGCCGTTCGCCGTGCGAGTGCAGGAACGGCATCGTCCTGGGCTGCACAAGGAAAGCTCCTTGCACTTCTCATTGCAACAGAGGGTCAGAGAGAGCATGGCTAGTGGTAACTGGTAAGCATTATATTGTTTTAGGCTTGTCCATTCTTCGTTCTGTAGGCCATGGGCCCCCGTTTGGGTGATGTGGCTCGACCTTCTTCATGGCAGCAGCAGGCCCTGCTGGTGCTAGCTAGGCTCAGCAAATGATTGGGCCTCCAATTGCAAGCGAAAGCGTGTGGTGGGCTTGGTCCAAAGTGCAAAATCAGCAACAGGGCTGTGTGAGCTAAAAGCATCCGATGCCATTGCCTCAGCCCGTCATGCCGCTTCGGCTTCGCTCGCCGTCAGGTTCCTCTCCTCCTTCCTCTTCCTGCTGCCCCCCTGCCGGCTGCTGCTCTTGGCTCCCATCTTTACCCTCCCAAAATCCCGCTCAAATTACTCCTACGCCGGCCGCCGGAGACGGAGCGCGCGCCGTCGGCGTTTATCTTCTTGTACCCCCTAAAGCTGAAAGGTCGCCTTGGCTTAAAAAATATTAGGAGGGCTTGAGTTCCTAGCAGACTTGACCGTGATTAAGTCACGAGGCATTGACATAATTCTTGGAATGGATTGGATGACCAAGCACAAAGGCAGCATAGCATGCTCACCAAGATTAGTAACACTAGAACACCCAAGTGGGCAGATTGTGACTGTAGAACCTCTGAAGTCGAGTATAGTATCCCAAGTGTATTCCATGAAGGACAAGACAGTGGCAGATGTACCAGTTGTCCGGGAATTTCCAGATGTGTTTCCAGAAGAACTACCAGGTCTACCCCCAGACAGAGAGGTTGAATTCATCATTGATCTGATGCCAGGAACTGCACCAATTGCTAAGAGACCATACAGAATGTCAGCAGATGAACTAGATGAGCTGAAGAAGCAGTTAAAGGAGATGCTGGACAAAGGAGTGATCAGACCAAGTGCTTCACCATGGGCATCCCCAGTACTCTTTGTGAAGAAGAAAGATGACACACTGAGAATGTGCATTGATTACCGCTCTCTTAATGCGGTAACCATCAAGAACAAGTACCCACTCCCCAGAATTGATGATTTATTGGATAGGCTCAAGAAGGCAAGGTACTTCAGCAAGATTGATTTGCGTTCGGGCTATCATCAGATGAAGATACGGGAATCGGATATCCCAAAGACAGCTTTCGTGACCAGGTATGGGCAGTATGAATTTGTAGTAGTCTCTTTTGGACTCACTAATGCGCCTGCATACTTCATGAACATGATGAACAAGGTGTTTATGGAAGAGTTAGATAAGTTTGTTGTTGTATTCATTGACGACATCTTAGTCTACTCTGAGACCGCGGAAGAACATGCCGAGCACTTGAGAATAGTGTTGGAAAGGCTCAGACAACATCAACTCTATGGCAAGTTCAGTAAGTGTGAATTCTGGCTAGAAGAAGTTGCTTTTCTTGGACATGTGTTGACCCCGGAAGGAGTGGCAGTGGATCCAGAAAAGATCGCAGCAGTATCCAAGTGGAAACAGCCAAGGAATGTCTCAGAAATCCGAAGCTTTCTCGGACTTGCAGGGTATTACCGCCGATTCATTGAGAATTTCTCCAAGATTGCCAAGCCAATGACTGAGCTGCTGAAGAACAACGTTCCATTTGTTTGGTCTGATGAATGTGAAGCAAGTTTTCAAGAGCTCAAGAAGCGTCTCACCACTACCCCAGTTCTCACAACTCCAGACAACCGGAAAGACTTCGTGGTATACTGTGATGCGTCAAGGCAAGGCCTTGGATGTGTGCTTATGCAGGAAGGCAAAGTCGTGGCTTATGCATCCCGACAGCTTAGAAAGCATGAAGAGAACTACCCCACTCATGACTTGGAATTGGCAGCCGTAGTGCATGCACTAAAGATTTGGAGGCATTACCTTATGGGCAACAAATGTGACATCTATACCGATCACAAGAGCTTAAAGTACTTCTTCACTCAGTCTGAACTGAATATGAGGCAACGAAGATGGCTGGAACTGATCAAGGACTATAACTTGGAGATACACTATCACCCCGGCAAGGCTAATGTCGTAGCTGATGCATTGAGTCGAAAGAATTACTGCAACAATCTCATGGTGAAAGAAAGCCAGCCAGAGCTGTACAAGGAAATGGAGAAGTTGAGCCTAGAAATTGTCACCACCAGCCAGCTGAATGAGATGAGAGTGCAATACGATCTGGAAGACCGGATCCGTGAAGCTCAAAAAGATAGTGAGGAAATAAAGGAAATAATAGAGTCAATGCAGAATGGGCACCTTCCGACCTTCAGAACTGATGATAAGGGGACAGTGTGGAAGAAGGACAGAATTTGTGTACCCGAGAAGGAAGGGTTACGACAGATTATTCTCCGTGAAGCTCATGATTCCAAGTACTCTATACACCCAGGATGTACCAAGATGTATCAGGACTTGAAACAACGATTCTGGTGGAAAGACATGAAAGTCGATATTGCTGGATACGTAGCCAACTGTGATACTTGCCAAAGGATCAAGGCCGAACATCAAAGGCCAGCGGGACTACTGAAACCACTTGATATACCAGTCTGGAAATGGGATGATATCAGCATGGACTTCGTAGTGGGATTACCTCGAACTCAGAAAGGGAATGATTCAATTTGGGTAATTGTTGATAGATTGACCAAGGTGGCACACTTTATACCGGTGAAGGTGGACTACCGGGTTGACAAGCTAGCAGAGTTGTACATAGATCACATTGTCAGATTGCATGGGGCACCCCGAAGCATTGTGTCTGACAGAGGCTCACAATTCACAGCTAAGTTCTGGAAGCACTTACATGAGACCATGGGGACAAGCTTAGAGTACAGTTCCGCCTTTCATCCGCAAACTGATGGACAGACAGAAAGGGTTAATCAGATTCTGGAAGATCTGCTCAGAGCATGTGTGCTAAATTACAAGAAAGATTGGGAGAAGAGTTTGTCTTATGCTGAATTCTCGTACAACAACAGCTATCAAGCAAGTTTGAAAATGTCACCATTTGAGGCACTCTATGGTCGCAAATGTCGCACCCCACTGTTATGGTCAGAAGTAGGAGAAAGAACCTTCTTTGGACCTGACGACATCAAAGAAGCAGAAGAACATGTGGAGAAAGTCAAAGAGAACCTTAAGGCTGCTCAAAGCCGTCAGAAGAGTTATGCAGATAAAAGAAGGAGAGACTTGAGCTTTGAAGTTGGAGATTTTGTCTATCTCAAGGTATCTCCCCTACGAGGCACCAAGAGGTTTCACGTAAAAGGAAAGCTAGCACCAAGGTATGTGGGCCCCTATGAGATTATCCGGAAGGTTGGAAACCTAGCTTATGAGTTGAAGCTACCCCCGGATCTTGCGGGAGTACACCCCGTGTTTCACGTTTCGCAATTGAAGAAGTGTTTACGAGTTCCTGAAGAACAAGTGCCTATGGAAGCAATGGATCTCCAGGATACGCTAGAATACATGGAGTACCCGACAAAGATCCTAGACACCGCAGTTAAGGAAACCAGAAGGACCTCAATTCCATACTGCAAGGTTCAGTGGAGCAACCATTCAGAAAGAGAAGCCACTTGGGAGAAAGAAGCTGATCTGCGTGAGAAGTACCCGCATCTCTTCGAAACCTAGGTAAGCCTTAATCTCGAGGACGAGATTCCTGTGAGGGGGGGAGTCTGTAACATCCCTAGTTGTAAATTTGGTGAATTTAAAAATTTTTCGTGCAACTTGTATGATAACCCTAAAGTGAAACATATTCCTCTCTAGAAATTTCTAATAATTAAATAATGTGCATTGCATTAGGGAATTTATTGTGCTAGAGTGATTTGGATTTCATGGTTTTATGTGAATGTTTGAGTGGAATTCGAATTCGAACTCAAACCGTTCAAATTCGAATTCAAATCCTAACTGAACTAATCCTAAAACCTACACTAACTCTAACAGGCCTAAACTCCCTTAAGCCCAGCCCGTTAACCAACTCTCGGCCCAGCGATCTTTTCCTTTTCTCCCCTCGCGCGCCGGCCCATCTCACCGCCTCGGCCCACCAGCCGCGACGGCCCGTCGCTCGCTCGCCCGCTCCCCCTTTCTCTCGCTGACGTGCGGGCCCGGGGGGAATAGTTGTCTTCTTCCCCCGGCGCCGCGCCCGTCGCCAGCCCGCGCCGCGCCTCGCCTTTTCCCGCCGCGCGCGCGCCAGCCCGCGCCAAGCGCCGCGAATCGCGCTGGGCGTAACCGCCGGCCCCACAAGCACGTGCCCCTGCTCCCCCTAGCTTTCTTAGCCGCCAAGAAGCCCCCGGCCGAAGCCTCGTCTACAAAAACCCCCATCCCCTTCTACTCCGGCCAAAACCCCAATTCCGGGCGGAGCCCTGCCCTTTTCTCCCCAAACCCATCCCGTGGAAGAAGAAGGAGAGGAGGAAGTGGAGGCGCGGGTGTGAGGAAGCCGGTGCCGTCCGTGAGAAGCCCCGGAGAACGCCGTGCCGTCCGAGCCGCCGCGACGCCATCGCGCCGGAGCCGAGGAAGAGGAGAAGACGCCGTCAAGTGCCGCGAGGAGAACCGCAAGCCGTTCCGCGACCCCTGCACCACGCTTGGCCTCACGTCTTCTTCCCCAATCCACCGTGAGTCCCTGTTTCTCCTCTCGCCGTGCACCATGCTCTGCTCGCCTTGGACATCATGTCGCGCTCGACGTTCTCTGCGTGTTGATGAACCCTGTGTCGCCCTTGAGCCCTTGCCTGACCGGCCTTCGAGCCGCACGTCTTCTTCTGCAGGAACCCAAAGCCGAGCCCCCTTCATCTTCCTTTTCTCCGAGTGCCCTGTCCCGCGCCATGGCGCACGTCGCCGTGAACGCGGCGCGCAGAGTCGCTCGTCGTTCTAGCCCCTTTAACACCTCCCAAAACCTTTCCCGAACCTTGCTTGTGTTTCCTTGAAGTGCGCACCGTGGGCAGGTGGCCCAAGTCGCGCACGAGGAGCCTCGCCGCCTTGTTTCATCCACCGCCGCTCGAGCTCGCCGGGAACCGCCGCTCGTCGGTGTTCCGCTCGTACGGTCGCCCCTAACCACTCCAAGCCCCCTTGCTCTCCCCCATGGACCGCGTGCACAAAGAACCCCACACCCTGTTGCTCGCCGCCGCCGTGGTGCCGCCGCGCGCGCGCTCTGGTGGCGCGCCGTGCGCGTCGCCGCGTTCGCGCCGCGAGCGTTCGCCGCGAGCCACACGCCCGACCACACCGAAGCTTGGCCACACCGCCCACACCGGATCCTGCCCTCCCTTCTGTCGCTGACCTGTGGGCCCGGGGCGCCCGAGTCACTGACTCGTGGGCCAGCCCCGTCAGCCGCACAGCCTCTTCCCGGACGCGGGCCGGCCGTGGGCCGAGTTCGTTCGGCCCGTTAACCCCTTTCCCTTTACGGACCGGCGACAAAAGTCTGGAAAACACCCTTTAACTCCCAAAGCCCGTAGGTGAATTCGGCCCGAGAAAAGCCCAGTTCACCGGCCCTTTAACCTTTTCCTACTGACAGCATGGACCCGCTTGTCATCCACTCCGTTCCACTGACAGGCCGGCCCCACCTGTCATGCACAGTACCTCACTGACCAGTGGACCCCACCTGCTGACCGTTGACCGTTGACCGGTCAACGCTGACGTCATCATGACGTCAGCAGTGGCCGACCCCACTGATGACGTCATGCTGACGTCAGCATGCCACGTGGCACGCCCTGGTGCTGACACGTGTCGCGCTCTGGTGCTGCCACGTGTCTCTGTTTTTCTTTTTCTTTTTCGGAAATTCAGAAATAGGATTTAGCTAAGAAAATTCATAGTAAATTCATCCTAGCTCAGAAAATTATGAAATTAGTCTCTAAAAATTCATAAAATCATGCTCTACGCGTTAGAACAGGAGTTGAGTGCTTTTGGCTCTTTTTGCTTCTTCTTTGGAGTTTATTTGAATATAGGACCGATGTATTTCTTTTCTCGTGAATAGGACCAGCTGAGGAAACACAAGGAGGAGACGGCTACTACCACTACCCAGAAGAACCAGTTGCTGAGGACTTCTACCAAGAACAAGGTTCACGCCCATCCGCTTTTGAATCCTATTTAGGCATTGCAACTAGTATGCTAGCGCTTTACTTTATCGCATGATGATGATTCTGTCCTATTGCATAGCCTTGTTTAATTACCGTATTCCTTGATAAACCTGCTTTACTTTGATGCGATGCTTGCATGTGTTATGGGATGGTTGTGATAGGATTCTTGGCGTGTGTGGGGCAAAAACCCGGGAAAGGAGTAAGGGGTTTTGGGAACTTTGCGGGGGTGAGCAGATTAACTCGATCTTCGTATCGAGGGCTGGGGTGTGTACTTGGGCACATCCTACGGAGTACCTGTGGCGGGTACATGTTCTTTGTGTTACTTGAGGAGTTTGGCGGCAATACCTGTAATGGGTGCGCGATGCGGACCACTGAAGGTGGATACGCAATTTTGACGGTGACGCTCACCCCGGCACCAAAAACCGAGTTGGATTGCCTGGTTCATTGAACTTCGTGCACACCACTTACATCTACGGGAGGATGTTCCAGCCAGCCTAGTTAAGTGCGGTACCCGGACTGTAAGGAGTTAGCGGAAGTGTATGGGGGAACTGGCGGTAGCCTTTTGTCCCCCGAAGGAGGCTCATACCCCGGGACTTGGCCACCGCGGGGGAGGCCATCACAGTTCTCGGACACCGAGTTGCGTCTTCAGTGTATCCTAAGCCGGGAAAAGCAGGAGGGTACCGTTCACTGGCTAGGGTCTGTGCTGTGGGTTGTGTTTCAAGTTGGCGACGGCCGGCTTTGCAGCCCGAGTGGGTCCAGGTGTACAAACTCTGCAGAGTCTAATCTATATATAGCCGCCGTCCGCGGTCAATGGACGCTCCAATGAATTTCACACAATCCGCCATTGTTTTAGGGATTTCTACCTCCCCTCTAGAGTAGGGCCTGCCTCGGGCAGTTGAGATGCGAAGGGTGGGAGCTTTCGCATCGCCTAGAAAGTGAAGAGTGGAAGATTCTTGGTGACGGGTACCTGGTGTGCCAGGATTGCTCGTAGGTGATGTGAGAATGGTTTTGGGATGAAGTGCTGCTTGCATAGGATAAACCTTAAGCCTTTCCTTGATTTTTCTTATACTAGATTTAGGCCACTTAAAGCTTGCATTACGGATGGTGACGTGAAACTGTTCCATTCCTTGGGAACAGCTTATGATGATGCAGGATACGAGAGCGAGTACGACAACCACGCTGATGGTTGGTACGATTGAGGTTGCGGCTATGCTCAAGTTGAAGAACCTGTGGGGATGATCGCCAAGGCAGAAGAATAGCTACCGTTTCGCTTAGTACTTCATTTTGTCGCATTTAGCCCAAGAGGCTTGTAATAAACGTACTTCCAGAGTTATCCACTATTGTAAGACTTTTATGTAATGTTTTATGCTTAATTCGAAGTATGGATGTGGTATTCGGCTGAAATGAGTTCTGTACGTGTTAACTGTTGATTCTGGGATTAACACTATGGTACAGGGATTCGGATTCTTAGAAATAAGAATCCGGGTCGTTTCACCAAGCTCAGCTGGCGGCTAGCTTTGTGTTTTGATGCGGCGTGGTGGCGTTTTCTCTCGTGTGGACCAGCCTCAACGTGTCAAATAATGTGTCGCACGAGTGTCCAGGCATCTAGGAGACAGACATGTCTCGTAGCTGGGGCAGCTTTACTTTGCTTGAGTTGACACATGGACTAATATAAGATAAGGCTAATGTCTTGGAGAACCTTTATCTAGCTAGCTAGCTAGTGTCCTCTGTATGTCAAAGAGCCACGCAAGCATGCATGCATGCATGAATAACAAGTGTGAGCATCTCACAGGCAGCTTCCATGTGTAGAGATTGGAGAGAGAGAGAGAGAGAGAGAGAGAGAGAGAGAGAGAGAGAGAGAGAGAGAGAGAGTGAGGAACAAGGGACAAACATGATTTCAATCTCTTTCCCCTAGCTAGAAACAATGTATGAATTTTGTCGTTTTAAAAAATTATGAATTTTGCACGACTGTTCTGAAATAAAAGATATTCTGAGTTTCTCCTGATTCAATTTTTTCAAACTTTGATCAAGTTTATAGGAAAAATATTAACATGTAGCAAATTTAAAAGTAAGTAAAATATCATATTGGTTCTCGTTGGATGTAGTAGATATTATTCCTCTTTTTTATAAATTTGGTCAAAATTTATCTAGTTTAACTTAAAACAAACTTAGAATTCGTTATATTCCAGGATGGAGGGAGTACATACAACCAGGTGAAACCTAGTGGCCGGTGCAGGGGTTTACTTGAATAATTGGTTCGGTGTGGTGGACGTGCAAAGATCGAAGTTGCGTTGTAAGCCCTAACTTTCCTAGCCTCGTGGAAAAAAAAGATGTGGTAATGATTAGGGTAGAACACACAAGTGTAAAGATCATCTTGAGAATGCCGCCTTCTCGCCGCTGTGCCTTTGTCGGCAACCTCGCGAACACATGTAACGCAATGGTGCTCCAAACCCTAGCTCATCATCTCCATGGGCGACGGAACCAAAATTCTTTAGAAACTCCAATGGGCCAGGGCAGCATTGACCATGCATATTTTTATTAAATGTGGAATATCTGTTGCTTTTTATTTGTTTGTTCCTTTTTGCTTTATTTGATGGGGTGGGCGAAGATAAGGAGCAATCAGTAGCCTACCTAGGGCACAACGACATGACACTTGTGTTAGAAGCAGATATTAGTAGTACTACTGAACCAAACTAGTAACACTCTTACTGGTTCGTTCTACTTCACGCCAGTGCTCTATGGGCAAATGTTCGGTTGGTTTAGACTTTAGACCTTTCTTTCTGCAACCTTTTGGTATCATAGTGCTGGTAGCTAGCTTGGATCATCAGGTCCACATATTTGTTGATCAATTCAGAATTTCCCTATGCGCTATCCCTTTACCCGGAGGCCCCGACACAAGCACTACTCCACCATTCTTCAATTCCACCAATGGCAGCCCATGCATGGTTCGTGGTTTCGTCTGAACTAGTTTTATTTGTCCCAAAAGGTATGAAGGGGACGCTTTAGGGTTGGTGCAACATGACATGTGGCTCTACTACTATCGTCCGTAGCATTATCTCCGACCTATTTTATGGTTGCCTTAATAAAGTTCACGTGTAGGGAAATTAATTAGGGTGTAGTTTTGTAGCCCATATGCGTGATAGATGGTGGCGATCGACGATGGTGATGGTGATGATACTTTTTATCCTTCGTGATCGACTGTCTTGTCCACCTTTTTCACCACATGCTTCCCGATCTTTTAACTATTTCTTAAAAAAGTTGCTGTGTTTTTCAAAACAAATTGAATTAAGCTATATATATGCAGGTGATATTAATGAAAACTAGCAGTGTGGCCCTTAACCTTGTACCATCTCAGTATATATATGTTAGACCATGATGAAACCTAGCGGCACCTTAGAATAAACTAGCAGAGACAACAGTGGTGCAAATTGCAGTTGAGGAGGTTGGTCCTAGTGGGAGATGATGAAAGATCTTTGCGTTCTTAGAATTCCCAAGCTTGATCTGCTAACCTGATATTTATTTTTAAATGTAATAAATCATTAAATCATGTCTGTAACACCCATGTCATCCTTTGTTTTAGTCATATATATTAGGAATTTTAAATACAACATTATCCAAATCATGAATATGTTACTATATATGAAACTATGGCGACAGTAAAGGAAGATATATACCACTTAGGCGATGTATAGAAATCCCTACAATATTATTGATCGATGATAAGAAGGCCCATATTACATGATGAAAGGAAAAAAAATATAATGATGTTCAACAAACTAGCTCCTTATCCTTTCTATGTCAATAACTACTGTATTCACTGCCCTTGCAATTTAATTACATCTGGTAATCTCCACTGAATTGCTAACCCTACCCTGGTTCTAGTGGGAGGACTTATCTAATCGTAAGATCAGCTAGGGCAAGTGCAACTGTCAAACATGGTACAAAAAGTGTGCCTCATAATTAACCGGATAATGGTGGTGCAGTGCGTGGTGCATGGTTTAACAATGGGCGTTAGTACCCATTAGTCTTGATGCTACAGATTAACTATAAATCACAGAACATGCATATATACACATAGTGCCCTAGCCAAATGGGTGGGCATATATATAGTGGTGCACATGCTATAACCTAATTCCCTAACTACCGATCCATTAAACATGCATGGTACCAGATCACTTAGCTAGTGCCCTGCCCCAATTTCTGATCCACCCATTAAGTCGGTGTTTAGGATAGATTAACTTAAACCATCTGTCTGCTACATATATGCTAGTCATTTTATCCTCTCGCCGTTCAGTCTTGACTTCCTCCCTCGCTTTCTATCGTAGTTACCAGTTTGATTTGTATACTGCCTGTTGGTACAGAGTGCAACAACGACGCATTTGATTTCTATCGTACATGATGTATCTAGTTACCACAAGTTTTGACATATCGGAGTGTAGCACACGAGTAGTCTTGCATATTATAAGTAGCTAGCTAGCTTGTTTTTTTTTTTCCTCGCTCCCTGCTGCCATCCGGCGATGTACACAGTCGTCATAAACGAGCACTGACTTATCCAATGGCAGAGCAACGCAACGCAAACGCAACACGGTCAATTCTTCACTTTCACTTCATCCATGACTTGTGCAAGGAATCCGATCCATGCAAAGTGGCCTACGTCCTGTTACGTGTTGTTGAGCGATGCAGTGCATGCAGACTACCCTTTTCCCTCTCGCCAGTGATCGATCTGTACCAAACATTATTCTTACCGCCACTTGCGCTCGGTGGCGCGCGATGTGTCAGAGAATTCAGATACTATATGCTATTCTTTGTGGCCCGGCCCCATGGATATATACTCCCTCCGTACCATAATATAAGCATTTGTTGACTGCTGCTGTTTACGTTTGACCATTCGTCTTATTCAAAAAAATTATGAAAATATTATTTATTTTGTTATGACATATTTTATCATCGTATATATTTCAAGTATATCATAATTGTTTTTATATTTTCATAAATTTTTTGAATAAGACGAATGGTCAAACGTGATCCACGGAAATCGTTAAATGCTTATATTGTGGGACGGAGGGAGTAGAAGGAGAACGAACGAGCTAGTGATGGATCGGCGATTCTAATTTACGGTCGCCCAGACGGAACATTCCGTCCGGGCGACCCCCAGATCGTTTTTTTCTCGGTTTCCCCCTCCCACGTACATTCTCTTTCCGCGCTTTTTCATTTGTGCCATTTTTTTCTTTCTCTTTTTACAAACTAAAAACATTCGGGATGGAAAAAAGAGGGAGAAGAAAAGGGTGGAAAAAATAAAATAAAATTAACTTTCAAAACTAAAATACAATACAAATAAAAGTAAAAATTGCTGAAAAATTACTTACACAAGTTTTTCAAATTTCACATCAATTTGAATACAAAAGTTTCCTACAACTGCGTAATACCTATGTTTTTTGAACTACAGATAAGTTTTAATACAAAATTTTTCTACAAACAGATAACAAAAAGTTTTCATCCATAAGTTTTATAGCAAACTTTCATAAACAACTTTAACGCTCTAAATAAAACTTTTGTATGGCAGTGGGACCGAAACCGAAGCAATTTAGACTTCTATGGCGTGGGATACATAGCCTCCCCAAACCTAAACATCCTTCCGTACCCGATAGGACGGAGTCGCCCCCCAATAACCCTGAACACTAACCAGTTCAGTCTTCTATGGCAGGGGGCCGAAACCGTAGCCTTCTGTGGCAGAGGATACATAGCGCCCCAAACCCAAACATCCTTCTGCACCCGATAGGACGGAGTCGCCCCTCAATAACCCTGAATACTAACCAGTTCAGCCATCTATGACAGGAGGACCAAAACCAAATCAATTTAGCCTTCTATGGTAGGGATACATAGCCACCCCTAACCCAAACATCCTTCTGAACCCGATAGGACGGAGTCGCCCCCAACAACCCTGAACCCTAACCAGTTCAACTTTCTATTGCAGGGGATCGATGTCGAAACAATTTAGCCTTCTATGGCAGGGTACATGGCTGCCCTAAACCCCAAACATCCTTCTGAACCCGATAGGACGGAGTCGCCCCAACAACCCTGAACACTAACCAATTTGGCCTTCTATGACATAGGGACCAAAGCCGAAGAAAAATAGATTTTTTAAAGACATGCATAACACCATATTTTCCTAATGTAAATTTAATAATCTAAAAGTTTTAGACTAAAAATGATGATAATACTGTTGCTAAGTCATATTCGTAATGTAAAATTTTATATAAAAATTTACAATGTAAACATTTATCATAAAAATTTATCAAAAAAGTTTATCATAAAAGGTTACAAGTTTTTTGAATTCTACATAAGTTTGAATACAAAAGTTTCATACAACTACGTAATACAAAAGTTTTTTGAACCGCAGATAAGTTTTAACACAAATTTTTTCTACAACTAGGTAACAAAAAATTTTCATCCATAAGTTTTGTAGCAAATTTTCATAAACAACTTTTACGCGCTAAATAAAACTAATGTACATAACTTATCATACAACTTTGACACAAATTTTCATTCCTAACTCATACAACAGAATTGGACTTTGCTGTCTCTTCAACTAGTTTCTGTCACTCCTATTCGTCCTTGATGCAAAGCTGCCAAGTGTTATACCCTATACAATACATAGAGAGGAACATTGTTCATTTTTGTAAAGCACATTGATTTCAACGATGCAAGTACTAAGAAAGACAATATACAGAAATTGTTAGTACTCACATGATGTTTTATGATGTCTTTAACATTGAGTGGGACAATCTCGTTTTCCTCATGAGTGCACAAGTAGTATGTTATTGATTCACGCAATGGCTTAGTATGATGTTGCATAAATGAGAAAAATATGAAGTGTTGTACATGATTTAATGTTACTACAAAAATCAGGAAGCATATATAAGTATCTTGATCGAGTCAGGATCGCGGGCGGAGCTCCGCCTCACGTTGTCACGGCCTCCGGTGGAGAGCTCCCCCGCAGCTTGCCAAACCCCGCTCCAGCGGCCCCTCATGCCGTCGTTCCCCACTGGATTGGTGGAGAAAAGAAAAAGATAATGCTAGTTGAGAGAGACGAGGGACGGATGAGAGTCTGAGAGAGAACGAAATCTGGAAGAAAAAAATAGAAGCCGCCGAAATATTTGTTGGTCCAACCATGTGAAGGACCGCAGGTGGGGTGACAGCTATATCACGTGCTTGTGTGTCAGTTCGACCGTGAGGTCGAGAATCTCCGGTTACCCGCAAACTCAACATTGTGGTGATGGATCGACGTGAAGGCGAGGAGGAGAAATGTCGACGTATACCTAGCTAGCTAGCTAGCTCGCGAGGTCAATACTGCCCTTTTTCTAAAATCCGGTACGACGCCGCCCTGCATTCTCAAGCAAGAATGGTATCTGCCTGCAAAATCAGATACTACTAGCAGATAAAGGAGAAGGTGATAGATCAGCTCATCGCTTCATCAGGCTGCGGATGCTTTATGTTTCTTTATACACACACAGTTTTTTATAAAATAAATTGCGACGGGAGAAGAATCTCTCTTGCACTAGCATATAACTCCACGGCATAGATTAATGCAGTATAAATTAGGAGAATATATTAATGTTTGTCCCAATCGGATTTTGGATGGCGCGCCTTGTGTCAACTTGGGGGGAGAAAGTGGTCTGACGAAAAAGATATATATGCCTTTTCCTTTGCCTCCTTTGCTCAGACAGAAAGCTCTTTTGGAAATTTGCGTGGTGGGAGTCAAGATAAAATTCCCTATTTTATTTTGTTGGACGAATGAATTCTCTGCGCTTCATGGAAAAGAAATGGAAAAGGAATAAAACCTGGCCAGATGAGCATATATTGAGGTTTTACTTGATGGCTCTTCCAGACGTATGCTTTGCATCTGATACTAAAGTTTAGGGTTCAAATTGCCTTCTTTTCATGTTCCGTATGTGGTTTGTGATCAAGGAGATGGGGAAACGTCCGGGGTTAATTTTGAAGAATATGTACTCCCTCCGTTTTTTAATACATGTCGTATTAGATTTGTCTTAAGTCAAAGTTATACAACTTTGATCAAACTTATAGAAAAATATAATATCATTTATAATATCAATCATATGTACTATGAAAATATACTCTATGGTGAACTCAACGAAACAAAATTGATATTGTAGATGTTTTTATATTTTTGTATTAACTTGGTCAAAGTTGAATTACTTTGACTTAGGACAAAGCTAATACGACATATAAAAAAACCCGAGGGAGTAATAACCACGTGGAGTCCGGCCGTGTTGAGATCGATCAAAAAAAAAACTCTAGCGTGCACGCAAGTGAATACTAGCCACCTCGTTTTTCACTATGTTCGTACGTGACTTGACTCTCATGTGAAATCTTGCCCTAAAAAACTCTCTCATGTGAAATCAAGTGTCGTCGTAATCAACCATCTGGATTAATCCAGACCGCCAGTTGGATATCAAATGCTTTCGCACGGCTGTTCATCCTATCCTTTTTCTTTCTCGTTGTTGAAAAGCTTCAGCTTTTCGGTCCTTTCAAAACAAAACTTTAACTTGTTTCTAAAAAATAGTCATCGTATTAGGGCGTGTTTGGATCCGCTCCGCTCCACGTTTTTTAGCTCTGCTCCAACAATTCCAAGCCAAACACCACCAGCTCCACGTTTTGCAGCTCCACAAAAAAACATGAATCTGGAGGCCAACTCCACGTTTTTTGTGGAGCTCCTCAAGAGGTGCTCCACGTTTTGCAACTCCACGGTGGATCTGCTCTACGGTGGAGTTGGTGGAGTGGAACGGCATGAATCTGATCCAAACACGCCCTTAATATAGACAGAAATTAACCACCGTTGGTGTTATCAATATACTACCCAAAACAGAAGTTTAGGGTATACTAATCTTACTATTACTAATTGGAGACCCCCTTCAAGACCACTACGTTAACCCTCAGGAGATGCGCTAAAAAAAAGATAAATCCTATAAATTCTAACAAAAATCAGAAACATCTGTCCATCAATCCGTATGCTATAATTATGATAGACATTTGGTTTATTATTTTTTAAAATACCCACTTTTCCCATTATGAAAATAGCCTAAAGTAAATCCCTAAATCTATATCTACACTTAAAATAACCCCCTAATATTTATCAATACCCACCTATGCTATTATAAAAAAAATTTAAAGTAACCCCTGAATTTGCATCTAAATCACATATATCTGCCATTAATAATAATAATAATAATAATAATAATAATATGTCATTATAAAAAATTCCAAAGCAAAACAATATTTATTTACTACATAGCCATTATAAACAATGCCAACCTACTCCAATATATAATTCTAAATTAATTACCTTTGGAAACACTGACTTATTAAGATGTTTATATATGATGTGTGTCACCATGTAGACCATGTATACATATATGGAGGAAAATGTGAGAATACCAATTTACATATTATCCTCATAGCTCAAATTAAGCATGCAATTAAATAAATAGTTCAATTAAATCATATACAAGTGCGATGCAAAGTGGAAAATAAGATATTTTACAAATAGAGAGAGGTGCAAGGTAAATAATTTTAATAATAAGCTATGTTGATAAGCTAGTTAATAAAAAACTAATTAGCTTGTCTTAAAGTTTTATAAATCGATCAATCAGATTTGATGGAGGAAAAAAGAAAAGGGGGGTAATCTTTACCCGGCCTGCTCATACATTGCGCACGCATGCTCTTTTGTGATGGAAACCCCGTGATGGACGAGTCCGCAACGACGTCTCTCTCCGTACCATCATTTTCCTTAGCGCATCAGCATCGGATCAGATATCGCGCACAGTAGAAATCTTGGCGACAACCGACCAAGCTGAAGAGGAACCAACAAGCAGCATGCGTTTGCCTCACCAAAGCTAACACGTAAAATCAAAACCGGCGACACTAACACTACACACGGCCCGGCCGCGATCAGTCGATTCGACGGCCGGCGTAGGCGCGTAGCTACCTGCTGCCTACTGGCTACTGGTCTAGAGCTAGCGATGGACGGACGACGGCGTTACCACGCACGGGCCGGGGATCGGATAACATGCACGTGCTGATAGATTGTGAGAAGGCAAAAACTTGCAGGCCCGGTACGGTACGTCGTCGTGTTGGCCGGCCGGCGCGTGCTTGCATTGGCTGACTTTACTGCCTAGCTGTGACATGTTGGCGTCGTGCACGACTGCACATACGTACGCGCGGCTTTTCTTCGGAGGAGCAGGCGCCGATGGCATGCACGCGATCGAGAGAGAATATATCCATCGATCGGCGGCAGAGATCACACGTACGGTGGTCCAAAGGCGGTGAGTGCGTGCGCACATCTTATCCGTCCCCGTTGCTCGATCATCGGCCCCTGCGCGGTCACGCTCCACGAAGCGCCAGCTCGATCGTGTACTAGAATCTACAGTGTGCATGCACGTACCTACCAGATATTATTTACTTTTGCAAGGGTGTATATGCACTATACCTGACGACAGTTGTTTTCGGTTATAATCAGTTTAGCAGTAAAAATAAGCAAGAACTCTATCGAACATCTTGTTTATTTCATTTATTTTCATAATTCATCTATGTGATAATCTGTTGCAGAGATTTGAACTACAATAAGCAAGAGACGAGCTTCATATTATTTATATTTTAAGTGTAGCCAAGAGAAACGAAAACAAAGACCAATATATGACAGTGTACAATGGGTGGTGGCCGACGAGGATGTATTGCATTACCGCTTGCTAATCCCGCCCACAGACAGAGGCCAGCGCTGTCGTCTTGGAAGTAGACACACTGCAGATCGAGGCCGGTAAATAATGGCCGCACCTGCATGCAGCAGCTGCCTGCCGGGGCCCCAGCCCAGCGGCGACACGTCCCGTTTCTACCCCATCCGTCCATCGCCGTTCGTCGCTCTCCCGTGCGCCGCGCCTTTCTGCGGGTCTGACGCTGCCTCTGCGCGAACTTTTACTGCAGTACCACTGGTCTAAGCGCCTGTTTAGATTAGGGTGAAATTATTGAAACTTTGAAACTTTACTATTCATCAAAGAGAATCTTACATACATGGAGTATTAAACGTGTGTTAATGACAAAACCCATTCCATAACCCCCGGTAACTTTTCGAGACGAATCTAATAAGCCTAATTTGGCCATGATTAGACAACGTCGTGCTACAGTAAATAATCTCTAATAATGGATTAATTAAGCTTAATAGATTCGTCTCGCGATTTCCCATCCAACCGTGTATTTAGTTTTATAATTAGATCATGTTTAGTCCTTCTAATCTTTCATTTAGAATTGAAAACTTTCTTTCGCAAACTTTTTTTCCAAACTAAACAGGCCCTAAAGTACCAAGTGATATTTATGCGTTGACATGTCGTGGTTCCGTTCCGTCCAGCTTTTACCAAAGTCCAAGCACCTGACGCTGACATTATCCCATTTCTTAACCGGCCGAGAACCGAACGCTAGTCGTAAGGCACCTGGCTACATATATACAAATATATAAATATAGTACACACACACACACATCTCCTAACAACCAACACTTGGAGTCAACTTACACTAATCGAAAGGCGAGCGGTGGTGGTGTGGTGGGAGCCGACGCGGGCGCGCGCCTTTCCGGCCCTCTCACCTACGCGGATCGATGATCGATGGTGCTGCATTTTGTTAGGACTCGCGCGAGAGTCAGTGCGCGATCGTTGGACCATGCGGGGGAATCGCTGCCAAAGCTCGGGCCTTTGCCGTGGCGAGGCTCTCTTCCTGGCTCAGTCAGTGCGCTCGATTTTGATAGTGGCTTGTGGCTAAGATACAGAGCCCAAAATAAACGCACGCAGCTAGGCAAGTGGAGGGGGCGCTTTCTGATCCTGTCCGTCCTAAGTTTATTTTTTGCTTCGTCGTTTTCAAACCGGCAAAAGAAAAGCTACCAAAGCTGCATGCCTTAGCTTGCCGGGACAGCAATAATGTGGTGATGGGCGACCAAGCAGCTCGACCATGATCAAGCCGTCCATCCAGCACCTGCCTGTCGCACGGCAGGCCGGAGGATATGTACCGTGACATCATGGATCGGCGTGGTCGTCGGCTTCGGCGTCACGTACATACGCCATGCACGGCCGGCGCCGGCCCTGGCACCTGCATGCTTGCGCACTTGCACGCCCGCGCGCGTGCGCTTGTGAGCCGCGCGCGACGACGACCCATCCCACGAAGTCACGAACCGCCTCAGCGCCTCGTCGGCACGGAGAAAATTCAGGAAACAGCACTGGTATTGGATGGTGCTCAGGAAATAGCACTTCAATTTTACCGGATTCGGAGAATAGCACCGCAGCCATATATAGAGTCACAAAACAGCACTTCTCTTTATTTTACTTCTCTTTGATTTGTTTCCATCGGGTTTTCACAGAAATCAAAAGACGAACTTGCCCTTGTCCCTCAAGTTCCTTCCCCGGCACCTAGATACCATCGCATGTGTTTTTCCTCAGGCTGCTACTGCTAGCTTAAAAGCTCGGACCAACCCTAGATGGCATGGCTATCCCCAATTGCTAAGCACTTGAACTGCCAAAATGAAATCACGAGGGAGCGGCAAGCTCAAGGTTTCGACCAAGATAGAATTTCTTATACATGCACAAAACATTTATTAAGTAGTTATAAGTTATATATATAGTTTTTCTTATAGAAAAAGTTGATTAGGGTTTAGGGTTGCTAGGACTACATCGTTACTGTACACTACGTCCCATGGAGCTTAGTATCTATATATGAATGGTTGCCCTGCCATACACAGTTGTACTGATTAGGACCGACCATGTTCCTCTGCCATATACGGTTGTACTGATTAGGGCCGACCATGTTCCCTTGCTATACTCGGTTATACTGATTAGGGTCGACCATGTTGTCCTGCCATACTCGGTTGTACTGATTAGGTCTGACGATGTTGTCCTGCCATACTCGGTTGTGCTGATTAGGGCAAGACACGGTTGTACTGAACTACTGATTAGGGACGACCATGTTCCCTTGCCATACTCGGTTATACTGATTAGGGTCGACCATGTTGTTCTGCCATACTCGGTTATACTGATTAGAGCAGGACACGATTGTATTGATTAGGGATGATCATGTTCCCTTGCCATACTCGGTTATACTGATTAGGGCCGGCCATGTTGTCCTGGCATACTCGGTTATACGGATTAGGGTCGACCATGTTGTCCTGCCATACTCGGTTGTGCAGATTAGGGCCCACTATGTTGCTAGGGTTTGGATTTTAGGGGCTACATTATTACTGTACACTCCTTCCCATGGGATTTAGTATCTATGCATGGTTGCACTGCCGTACACGGTTGTACTGATTATGGCTGATCCTGTTGCTTTTTAAGATACTTTTTAGTTCATTGTCTCTTATTTTCTTCTATTAACTATTGTGTTTATCTATGTGTATATGGGAAGGAGGACCCAACAAGGAGTATATACAAGCTTTTATTGAGATGTTCAATGATTATTGCTAGTTGTTAATGTAAATAGAAAGGAAGAACAACATACCTGAAATGCAGCAGGGGCAATTTGGTCTATTTGTAAATTGTAAGTGAAAAAAGTGACCAAAACCAAATAAAATAGTGTAAAAAGTAGAAGAAGTGCTATTTTGAGGCTGATTTGATAATACTAGTGCTATTGTATGAATTCATAGATTGACGGTGCTATTTCTTGAAGACGTTTAAAAAGTAGTGCTATTTGGTAAATTCCTCGCAGGCCTGTGCCAGGGATCGATCCTATCGCCTGCATGCGGCCCCCTGTCGTGGTCGATGATCCCCTGGCCCCGTACCGAAAATCCCTGGCGCACTAGCTACGCTCAAGTAGCACCAGTGATTGCTTCTGTTTTTTTTTTCCTCTTTTCGGAGAAGGAATGAATGAAAGAGCTTTGTGCGATGTGCATGGTGGACGCTAGCTTCGGCCTTTGCTGCTTAAAAAAAAAGGGCGATGGTACAATTTGGAAAGGAATGTGGCGAGGTTTGGTGATCAGGGAGGGCGCCTTTGCAGCCTTTAAGAGAGGGACGATAGATTTCTTTCTTTCAGCCCACACAGAAGATAAGATTGTGATAAATATATACGCCTAAATTGGAAATCACTTGGAACCCAAAAATTAATTTTGTGCGATATTCCTGCGTTCCAAACAGGTGCTCGTGGACTTTTACGACTTGCCATAAGAGACACGCATATAGTTTGCGGCCGATTCTTGGTTCTCCTGCATAGTGTAAATATTTTTTATTATTAAGGTGTCATTTTCACTATCACCCCATCTACAAATTAATTACGAGCTAAATCTGATTCCTTTTACACTTTGACTCGCGCGCCACTTGACACCTGCGCGGGGCGAACACCGGCAAATGCAGGAGCAGTACCACCCCCTTTTGCCGAAAAGAATTATCTCCATATAGAAAACCCCCAGCGGGGGAACGCAGCCGCGCACCATCGATCGATCCCGGAGGAAAAGCGTGCGAGCGAGGCCTTTTACGGAACCGCGCGAGTGCCTGTTGGTATCACCAGGCCGTTCGTTCGTTCGTTCATGTGTCATTTGCCTTGCGACTTTATCGTGAAAGCACATGTGCAACAGGGGGGCGGAGGAGGACAAATGTGCCGGCCGGGGTTGGCAGTGGCCAGGCAACCACATCCACGACCAGGTGACCCACCATTGGCCCCTCACGCATGTAACCACTGGGGGAACAGCGATACAGGCAGCGGTTCGGCAAGCCACTGCCGCTGCTGGGCCTCTGCTGCCTCTCTCTCTCTCTCTCTCTCTGGGGCCGGGGGGAACCGTGAACTGCAGAGCTGGGGGGTAGGTGTTGGAGGCAGGCGGGCAGGGAACAGTGCCATACATCTACGGCGCGCGCACACGTGTTCACGTGTGCACTCGCTTTAAAACGAATGCTCTTACCACCATCTCAATTTTATAGCTAGGCAGCAGACCACTCTTTAGTCTTTACATGCAGGAGTTACATGCATGCATGCATGCACATTAACTAATATTATATAATACTGGAGTGAGGATATGAAACAGAAAAGAAGTTATATATGTAGGTGGCAAAATATATAAATCCTTTTCGATCTCTAGCAGTAGTGGTAATTTGTCACAAAACCTCGCCCCAGTTCAACGAAAAAACAAAAGAGACCAAGACGAAATGGAGACGACGGATCAAAGTCAATAGCAAAGATTAATGGGATCAATCGGCCAATCACGCGCGCTTAGACCTGGCCGCCTCCACGCCCGTCGCCGTCGTGCTCCCCGTCCCCGGCGCCCGCCACACTGATGAGCGGGGCCCGCTCCGGCCCGCCCCGCCTCTGCTCCTTTCCCTCCGTCGCCGTCGTCGTCGTACCAGCAGCAGCAGCGGCAGCGCCACTGTCACTGCAGCTGTTACTGTTGCCGCCGTGATTCTGATTCTCCCTAACCACGACGGCATCGGTGTCGCCGTTTACGCTGTCGTCGCTGCCGCTGACGCTCGCGCTGGGGGCGTCGTCGCTGGTCGTCATCAGGCCCGCCTCCAGCTTCTCCAGCTCGCTGTCGTCGCCGATCGGCACGTACCCGTTGTTCTTGATGCAGCCGGCGGCATTGCTGTTGCTAGTGCCGCCTGTGCTGATAGTGGCGATCACAGTGGCCATATCGCTAGCCGGGATGGTGGTGGCGTTGCACTCGCTGTGGTTGCTGCCGGTGCTGGCTTTGGTCAGCTCCTTGGCGCGGCCGACCTCCACGTCCCAGTTGGTGGCCGCCACCGCGCGCGCCATCCAGACGGCGCAGGCAGCCTGCGCCGCCAGGAGCCCGAGCCACAGGCCGGCGAAGCCGAGGCGGGCGCCGAACGCCAGCGCCACGCCCACCGGCATGCCCACCAGGTAGAAGGACGCCAGGTTGATGCGCGCGCCGCTGGCCGGGCGGGCGCTGCCGCGGAGGACGCCGCAGCCGGCCGTCTGCGGGCAGTTGCCGAGCTCGCAGAGCCCCGCGATGGGGAGCGCCACGGCGGTGAGGCCGAGGATGTCCGGGTCCGACGTGAACATGCGGCCCCAGTGGTTGCGCACGGACACCATGAAGGTGGCGGCCGCCAGGCCCACGGCGACGCCGATGGAGAGCGCGGCGCCGGCGGCGCGTCGCGCGCCCGCGGGGCGGCCCGCGCCGAGCTGGTGGCTGACGCGCGTGGACGCGCCCTGGCCCAGCGAGGACGGGAACACGTAGACGAGCGACGTGGCCTGGATGAGGATGCCCATGGACGCCACGGTGGCGCGCGGGTTGGCCAGGAGCCCCGACAGCACGATCATGAGCTCGTACCACCACCACTCGAGGCAGACCGCCGTGGCGGTGGGGACGGCCAGGCGTAGCAGCGCCGGCCAGCCGCGGAGGCAGTCGGTGGTGGGCCCCACCCAGGAGTCCATGTGCGCGCCCGAGATGGCGAGGAAGCAGAGGAGCGCAAGGAGCAGGTTGAGGTCGGTGAGCGCGACGGCGAGCGCGACACCGGCGACGCCCATGCGGAGGCGCACGACGAGGAGGTAGTTAATGGGCCCGTGCAGCAGCACGGAGAAGAGGGAGCACGCCGTGATGGGCAGCGTCAGGTTCTGCGACCGGAGGTAGACGCGCAGCGGGTGCAGCACGGCCAGCACGGCGAGGTCGGCGGACGCGTACGCGGCGAACGTCTGCGCGGCGTCCGCCACGCCCTCGTCCTGGCCCAGCAGCTTGAGGAGGTACCCCGTGGAGGTGACCCACAGGAGCGAGATGGGCAGCGCGACGGCGAGGAGCAGCAGCACGGTGCGGTGCAGCGCGAGCGCGAGCAGCTTGCCCCGGCGCGCGCCGAAGGCCTGGCCGCAGATGGGCTCCATGCCGAGCGCCAGGCCCGAGAGCACGGAGTAGCCGGTGATGTTGGCGAAGCCGAGCGCCAGGGAGCCGCCGGCGAGCGCCAGCTCGCCCAGCCGGCCCAGGAAGAGCATGGAGATGAGCGCCCGCGAGTACATGACGAGCCCGGTGACCGCCATGGGCACCGACACCCGGCCGATCGCCCGCGCCTCGCCGGCCACCTGCAGGTGCCACCCAGCGCATGTGAGAGCTAGCACACACGTACGCACACGCCTCCAGCAGAGACGAGCACGCAGACGCAGCTGCCATTTTCCAACAGCTCGCGCTTTCCTTTTTCCTTCCCGTCACTATTACCGCGACAAGCTAGTACTAGGCTCCCAGCTATAGGTGCCAGTAAACAACAAGCAGCAGCAGAAGCTGGTTAGGTGCTGACCACTCGCGCACTGTACGTAGCCGTGCCCTGTGCTGTGCGCGTGCGTGCGTGCGCGTGCCACTACACTGGCCGCGGCGGCTTAGCGGGGAAGAAGAAGAATGTGCGCGGCGGCGGCCGGCCGCGCGCGTATACCTTGGAGAGCTGCGGTGCATGGCCGCCGGCGTCGTCGCCGACGACGGGGTGGAGGAGCTGGTGCGGGGAGGCCTTGAAGGAGCCGAGCGGCGACGCCGGCGGCACCGGCGGCAGGGCGGAGTCGGTCCCGGCGGCGTTGCACATGGCGGCGCCGCCCGCCTCTGCCTGCTCGATCGACGATCCGGGGGGGCTCGAGACTGCGCGCGTGCGCCTCTCTCTCTCTCCCACTGCTGAAGTTGAAGAGAGATATAGGCAAGGGAGGCGCTGTCCTGTGGTGATTGGTCGCCGGCGCGAGCTACAAGTACGTTTTGACTAGCTTGCTCGCGAGCCTTTTGGCAGTAGTAATCTCTCTCTGTGTTTCTCTCTGTCTGTGGCTGCTGCTGAGCTGCTGGGTTGGCGCTCGGCCTTTTGGTCTCCTCCAGAGGAAGTGCGGGTGCGGCGGTCAGTGGAGAGCGATCAGGATTCAGGGGCTCTGCTGGTTGGGTCGCCCTGGGGAGTGTGGCCTGCCCATATATATAGACGCGAGCGCTGGGGTGTCACGGGCGGCGTGGGGGGACGGCCCGCCGCCCCCGCGCCACGGCGCGCCAGGCCGAGCCTGGACTGCACGCACGCACGTACCGACGTACGTGTCTGCCGTTGGGGGATCCAATTCGCCGGCCGGGAGGAAACCCTGCGCTGCGATTCGTGCGCCGGCATCGATCGATCGGGGCGCCTGATCGATGGAGCGGACCTCGGCATCGGCATCTATGCGCTCGATCGGGTTGGTTGTCTGAATAATTCCGCTATCCTTTGGCCCTTTGGGCGGGGCAGGGGGAATGGCATATTGGCGCGTCGATCCGGGCTGTCGGAGCAGATGGGTTCCGGTGGCGCGCCCCGGCCGCGGCGTGCGCGCGCACCCAGGGCCGCTGGCCCGGCCGCGGCTCCGGCCGTGACAGCTCAGTGGTCGATGCAGATTTACTCGACCACCGCCCGAGTGGGTCGCGGCCGAACCGCACGCACTTACACTGCCACATTACTGGCCGTAGACTGCAGAGTAGGGTTGCAAGAGAGAACGGACGGACGGGGGTTTGCCTTGCCGGTGCCGGTGCCGTTTTACTTTCACCTTTCCCTCTCCGGCGCGCCGGGGTGGGTGGCGGTGTGGGTTGTTGTTGGTGGCAGGGCGCTAAGCCAAAGCTAGCTGTCGACGTTGGAACGATGCGTGTCAATGGGGGGGCGCGACGGACGCGCAGGGCCGGGGCACGACGCCCAGCCAGAAGTGATGGCTGCACTGTGAAGCGCACAGCATTGAGTTCACGTTCAGAGTGACAGGCCCCTGTTGCTGCTGCGGTGCGTTCCCGTGGCTGTGGCTGTGCGCGCTCCCACACATTGAAGCTGCAACAGCAGCGGGGAGCAGGGGCCGGCGGTCCGGTCCGGCTCGACGCGGTGGCTATGTAGCTATAGCAGGTAGCTGCGCGCCTAGCCTCGCGCTGCTCGTGCATGCATGCGCCGCGCCAGCGCCACCTTGTCTCCATTGCTCACTGCTACTCGCGCACAGGCACAGCTAGCCACCCCCGGCCCGGCCATGGGTGGTGGTCCGGCTCGTCCCTGTGCTAGGCTGCTGGCCTCTGCTCGGCTGCTGCTGGCTCTGAATAACATGAAATGAGAGAATCAGCCAGCCAGGAGCCAGCCGCCCAGCCCCCTCGTCTTTCTTCTCGCCCTGTTCTGTTCCGTTCTCAGAGCATCAGCGGCAGCATGCAGGCGCAGGGTTTTGCAATCTAGCTACCCCGATTTCGCGCGAATTTAAACCCCGATCCGCCACCCTGCGCAGGCATTGTGTACTCTTACTCTTTGCTCTGTCTGTCCTTGCGTGCCCCACCTGCAGGCAGAGGCAGGCTTAACTCCATCAGAGAAATCCCTGCCGTTTTAATCTGAATTCCCTGGACACGCCAGTGCCGCAGCTGCTGAGCCCCTGAGGTGCTGGCTGATTGAACTTTCAGTCCTCGCAAGTACAAACACCAACCCTTTCCCCCTCCATAGCTTGCATTGCTGCTCCACCATTATACAAGCTTTTGCCGTGCCTTTTTTTCCATTCTCGCAAAAGCCCGAGCTTTTCTTGTCTGCCCATTATCACTATTGCTACACGAAGCAGCAGCGGCCTTTAATTTGCCTTCGCTTGCCTTGTGTGCCAACAAAGAAGATTGCCGGATATGAGCATGTTGAATTGTTCCATGGCTCCATCTCCGGCCGTTCCGATCCCTTTCAGCCAGGTGGCCGCCCTTTGTGGTGGCGTCAAGAGCAATCATCCAGCGTACGCTCGGATTTTGATGCCTGTAACGTGTAGCGTTTCAGTGCGCACCACTTCGATCAGATATGCGCATCAGCTCACTGCTGCATTCTGCACGTACGTATTAGCAGCTGTAGCGGACTAGCGGTATCGCTTTAGCAGCTAACATCTTTATCTCTGTGCTGTCCCTGAATATATAGCTGTCGTTTTAGAGTATGCTGCAATCCAGCTTCCAAATTGTCAAGCACTAATAGCATGTACCCTACGTATATATATTTATGCAAACACTAGTTATTGCGCTTGGCCACATTAAAACTTCATGTACGTGACGCTAAGCATTGTGGTTATCATGTTGTATATTTCGATTGTACTACTAATGCCTGCTTTATTGCTAGCCAAACAGGTCAGGTATACTTAATTTGCAAAACATCTTTAAATCAATTACATTTAGGGCCACAATGTGAACTGATGGATAATGATTGAAACCTTTTGTCTTCGTCATCCAGGACCCTGCCCCGTGTCCCCCATCAACCCCCCTCCTCTCTCTTTTCCGAGCTGGTCATCCAGTACCCCTGATTATTGCTCCATTGTTCATTCAGACAATGGGCCATGTTGGTGCTTGATGAGACTTATTTGTTGTCGCACTGATGAGAAGCAAGATAAGGCCGGGCTGTCTGTAAACGCTAGCTATATCTAGCCTATATGTGTTTTTCCTTCTTAACAATATGTATAGTTTTTCTGTTGTTTTTTAAACGAAGCATTTTGTCGTTTTAGATTCTTTTTCTTTTTGAGATACTAATAAATAGTTGGAATAGAATGTGTCCAACAGTGAACTAAACTTGCTATATATACATTTTTTTTCTGTGTGATATAGTCTCGTTGACAATTACTTGTTGGTTGTTTACTTGTTTTACATGTCCAACAGTGAACTAAACCTGATATATATACATTTTGGGGCTTTTATGTGTGTATGATATATTGTCATTGACAATTACCTGTCGGTTGTTTTTCATGACATTTTAAACTCGTGGAACAGCTGCGGTGAAAGATGGTAAATCTTTCTGTCGATGACGAGGGCGCCCTATAATATGATCACATGACATGTGACCCACACTCGACAAGTAGTCCACATCACAATGCATGGAAATTATATTCGATATCACTCATTGCTACAGAAGGATTTTCACTAGCGGCCCGTAACCCATTTTCACAGCCGGTTTTGAAAAGTAGTGCTGATGAAGTGGCAGTAAAAATCTGATTTTCACAACTGGTTTTTGTTAAGAACCGGCAGTGAAAATCGGATTGAAAATAATTTTGAAAACCAAAAATAAAAAATCAAATAAAAATGTTAAATGGGTGCAAAAATTAACCACATGGGAGGCCACCCCCATGAACCGGGCACCATCACCTCCAATGACACAATTTTTTGCACTTGTTGCATTCTCCATGATTCGAACCCGTTACGCATTCTCCGTGATTCGAACCCATGACCTCTTGCTTCACGCGTAGCTTCTCTTACCATTGCACCACACTACTACTTGTGACCTAATGACTTATGCCCTCCTTTTATATTAATCGTGCCAAATTTTCATAAAATTATATAGGCCACACCTTTGATAGGATGACAATTGTTATGGTAGTTTCTTACATTCACTTATTTCCTGAAACAATATCAGAAAAATAATATAAAAATAAAAAATAGTTGTACAAAAATTGTTTTATAAAGTGCTAAAAATTCATTTAATTCATGGAAAATAGCAAATCATTTCAAAAAATTCCTAACCTCCTCCATGGCAACTTATATTCAGTATAAAACATGTAAACAATATTTATACATCGTATGAGCAAAAATAAGTTTTAGGACGTACAAACATCAAAGCTTTGCCTTAAGATGTGTATGAAAGAGTGTGAGACATGTATATGTTTATAAACAATGTATAGCCCAATTTTCATGAAATGCATTGAATTTTTTATGACAAGGCTATACACCTATAAAAGGACTCCATGACAACTTTTATAGTTTTTGGACAAATTTTTTATATTATTGTTATTATTACAAGCAAAGGAGTAAATTAAAGTGTGAATTATACATAGAAAACCTATTGACTTTTCATATATTTTTTAGGATTTGATCTAAACTAGAGCATATGCCCTTATATACTATTTTCTAGTATTTGGTAAGAGCTAGTTAAGAGACATGTAGTTCAAATTAGAATTACTAAGAATAAGTAACTAGAAATTCATTTAATAGTTAGAAAATAGCAAATTATTTCAAAAAAATACAAAACTCCTCCATGGAAACATATATATAGTATAAGATATTTAAAAATTATGTCCATGAAATATGAACAAAAATAACGTTGTAGGGTGTGCAAACTAATCGATGTTGCACTTCTTTAATATTACATGTTTTGAATCTTTACGATTTTTTGAGACCATACCTTAGATCCGATTGAGCTGACTTTTTTTTTGGTTGTCCCTTGTGTGCTCCTAGTCCAATAAAAAATATTAGAAAATAAAAAAAATTATGTGTACTGTAGCTTAGAACCGGCTGTGAAAATGGATTTTCACAGGCGGCTCGTATTTAGAACCGGCTGTATTTGATTTTCGCAGTCGGTTCTAGCCACAAACCGGCTGTGAAAATGTATCAGTGCCACTTTTTTTTTGAAAACCGGCTATGAGAATAGTGACTAGAAAAATCAATTTTATAGTAGTGTAATTCAAAGTTATCTAACTTTGATCAAGTTTACACTACAATATCAAATTTGTTTCGTTGAATTCTCCATAGAATATATTTTAAAAGTAAATATGATTGATATTATAAAAGTTGTTATATTTTTCTATAATTTTGTCAAAGTTGTATACCTTTGACTTAAGACAAACATAGTACGACATGTATTAAAAAACGGAGGGAGTACAATTGTTTCCTGTCGGTAGAAGGTAATAAGAACACCGTAGGAAAAACCAAGAAACGGCAGAAGGTAATAAGAATACCTAGGAAAAACCAAGAAATGGCATAAGGTAATAAGAATACCGTAGGAAAAACCAAGAAAATAGGAAATACCGTAATGATTGTTGCATGCTATTTATTGTATTTATAGTCGTTTCCTGTTGGTTCATATCTCGGATTCGGTACTTACCTCATGCATGTCTTGATGGTATCTCTATGATACGGTGGTTGGTGAGCTTGAACAAATATGGTGAAGCACTAGCTCTAGCTGAGAGGGGGTCGGCGTAACAGCTAGGTGGCCATATAGGAGTACATACGCCTATATATATGAGGGCCACAGTATCGGCATCCGTATCACGGTATAGGTGTAGGTATAGGCGAATCTGACAAGGCTACACGCTAGTGTGCAGTGCGGTGCGGGCATATGCTGATGGCGCCCATCTCGAGGTGACGAGGGATGAGACAAGGAGGATTCAATCGAGTGGACACAAAGTGTCATGTGCCATGACTCGAGAGCGCGGGGCCGCCTTTCCCCATTTAACTGCCCTGCCCATTCGCGGTACCAGACGCCACATGGTGATTGATCATGCATGCTCCTGATGCTCATGCTATGCTAGCTACCACTGCCCTGCACTGCAGGCATGCACAGTATGATGAATGCGAGGTGAATGGTGATGAGTGCGAGGGGGGCGCGGAATGATGCAAACAAAATCGACAGGGGCGGTAAATGGCCAGCAGGGAGGGAGCAGTTGCCCTCTTGGGGAACACAGCCCTTTGTTACCTCCCGTGCAGCTGCATGCATGGCTAGCTCAAAACCTGAAGCACCATTGCAGTGTGCAGTCCAAATAAAATAACACAACCGTATCATGCATGCATATAGACATATAGTATATGAGTTGGCACGGCATCAGGGCGAGGTAGTCAGATCCTCACGTTAAGACGCCCCCGGCCACACAAGCAGACGCAGGGCGTTGTTTGTCATGATGGGCGCCAGCAAACCCCCGGGGGTGCCGGGCCTTGCAGGGCATCGGGAGACAGGCCTGCGCCCGTACTCTACGTTGCTGCTTCCGGCCGGGCACGCCCCGCCCCGCCCCGCCCCGCGCATATAGGCAGCGGACACGTTGGCCTTGACCCCTGCACGACCACGGTACGCGCCCCATGTGGCGTAGTACGTGATGGATGATGGATGATATGGATGGATCATATCATGGATGTAGATGCGACCATGATGACCATGCATGCACGCACCGGCCGGCCACGCGGTACTGACGACTCAACCGAATCAGTGATAGAAGACTGATCGATCGGGCGCTCGAGCGGTCGATCCAGCCTCGAGCCGCACGTACAGTGGCGGACGCGACCAACGTGTACTTTGCTCGTATGCAAAGGCTGCCACCCGCACAGTGCGCACGCACTAGCACGTAGCACTGGTGGCCTGGTGGGTTCTTACACGCGCGCGCTTTATTACTACGGGAAGATCTTTGGCCCTGGCTCTCGCTGCCGGGTGGGCACCCCCGGGTGCTGCACGTGACGGCATGCACGGGGCTTGCATGGGCACAGTGCGTGTGACGCAGCAGCACCGTCCCTCCATGACTCTGTCTGTCTGTGGATCACGATCTGCGTGTGTGTGGTACGTGCTCTACGTAGCTAGTAGAGCCTAGAGGGAGAGCCGGAGAGCGGAGAGCTAGATCGGCCCGGCCCGGCAGTAGTAGCTTGCATTGCATTGTAGCCTAGGTAGCCTTGCGCTGGTGGGGTGGGTGCCGGGGGGGATCAGGATCACCCACGGCACGTCGCTAGCTAGCTTGCTACCCGGCCCCGTGCGTGGTACCGCGGCCTTATCGCCCTGTCTCTCGCGGGGCAGGCAGGTCGCAGGCCAGGACTCCTCCTCGCCCTCACGTCCGCGTCGTCGGCGGTTGGTTCGGTTCCATTTCCATTGGCTGGTGGTGCGCGGCGCACGGAATAGCATGCGCACCCCGGTGTCGTTTCGGCCCCCCTCATTCGCTCCGCCCCGCCGGGGACGGTACGGGGCCGCACGGACTACGGCGACCCACCCACCCAGCATCCGTCAGTCGTTGGCGCCGGCCGACGCGTCCGTCGATTAATTCATCGTCAGCCGGGCACGCGCACGGGCGTGCACGGCCGGCGCAGGCGGCGATCGAGCGATCGATCGATCACATGCACCCATCCATCGATCACAGGCGTATTGCTACGCGTTCCTACTGGCCATCTCCTGCGGCTACATGTTTGTGTCGTCAGAGAGCGAGAGGCGAGGAGGGATGGGACGCGAGGCGGGCTGGGTGGCCTGCTGGTTCCAGACCGACACGAGAACAACTTCTCCCACCGGGCACTCAGCCACCGACGCGTCGCCAGGCGACACGTTGGCTGCCGAGGAGCCCGGCCGGACGGAGGCGCCACAGTCCGTCTGATGGGGAATGGTGACGCTACTTTCTGAAAAAAAAGAGAAGCCTGCACTATTGGATTGGAAAAGACTCAAAGAGCTCTAATGCTGGGTCGGTGGTGGCCACGTACGGCGGGGGTGTCGTATCGTACATGTCAAACAAATCAAGACCATGTACGTGATCCCACCTTTTTCTTCACTCGCAGGTAACATGATCACAGCAGAGTGGAGGAGGATCAGATTTTCTTGCTCTGTGTCGCGTCCCAAATGTCGCGGATATTAGTATCGAAGATCATCGCTCGCTGCTGCAGTACCCAATCCCAATCCACAATTCGGCTCTGCACCTGTTAACTTTAACGCCGTCCATGCTCTGGGCGCCCATGTCGCGCCACCGCCATGCTTTGCAGTACTCTGTATCAGAAATCGAGAGAGCAGCTAGCCTCTTGATCCTGCTGTGTGTGCCCAATCCCCCACATGGCCACATCTCGTTGTTACAGGTTGCAATTGACCTTCGGCGAGTGCATGGGCCATCGCCAGTGAAACATTTAAAACCAAAGCTGAATCTTAGGACCATGCTTACACGGCCAAACAAGGGCGCTTGGCCCACCCTCAAACCGTACGTTGGTCCATTTCTGAAACCAAATGATTTTCATCCTCGTGCCACATATATATAAAACCATGGTCCACCATATGCACAATCAATTTACTGTTTGCAAACGCACAAGTCACGACAAAGGAAGTTTAATTTTACCAAGATACATGCTTGCACAGTCAAGTTTTCATCCTCTCACTCTCTCCCGCTCTCTTTATAGAGAACACCTCTTCAGGGCCACTGACTGATTATTGAAC
>CM014278.1:86993797-87004739 GCA_004135705.1 Alloteropsis semialata | reverse complement strand
GATGCCATATAATACTACCATGAGCACACCACACTTTCATCCTCTTCCATTTGGCTCTTCCATCAGCTAAAGCTTCCTAGGAACAAGGCAGCATAAAAAGGATGAGGGAGAGACCCTGATACCGATGCCATGCCGTTGATATAAACGGTGCAGTACAGAAAGGTAATTTTACTTTCAGAGATACCTGCTGAAGCAGATGCAAGATCAGATTTTTGATTACTAATGGGACATGTGTAGGGAGCAAGAAAGATGGATGAGGAAGAGATTCATATCGCTGTCGGGAAGAACTCAAGAAAAGTGGAGACTATCGCTGTCGGGAAGAACTCAAGAAAAGTGGAGACTAACATACTATGGGCAGCTGCAAATTTTCCAAAGGCAACTATAGTTCTTGTGCACGTTCACTGGCCCTCCGAGTCGATGTCCTTCAGTAAGATTTTAATTTTTAAATACACTTCTTCTGACAAATCTTTCCATCCTTTGCTCTAAAAGTTATTACCATGTGCCAATAATTCATCTTTATTTTCCTACTGCGTTGACTTGGTAATATGGCTACAATTTTCCTACCCATGTAAAAGGTCACATAATGGTGGATACAAGAAAATGATTTGGCGTTGATAGGAACCACATATATATAGCTCTAAAAATAGTTGACGTATGACTTCTAGTGCAAAGAAAACAGCCGCGGTGTGTATTAGAAACATAAAATTGTGTGCGAGAGTATAAGCTTAATGTCTGCAATACAAAGGCCATGCTAGATGAACATTAAGATTATTAACAGGTACAGGCTTGTATTGCTGTCATGTAAACAATTATTTATTCATATCTAACCATTGCAGTGGGTGCCAGCGGATTGTTATACAAGTTTGCTAATGAAGAGGAGAAGGAAATGCATAGAAACACCGAAATGCAAGCAATGAAGGAGATGTTATCTAAGTACAAACGTATGTGTGGTACAAGAAAGGTAATGCTATTTTATCCTTATATTTTACTTTAATTTTATTCGTACAAGTCAAAGAGAATGTTCCAGCACGGCATCCCCCAAAGCGCCAAGCTCCGCCCCCACGGCGGACTACTCGCCAGAAGCGCCAAACGGTGGACAAAGAGCCTACGACCGAAGAAGAAAGGTTGGCCGCCATAAGGAAGAAGTTACCCTACGACCAAACTGACGAGGAAACTGCTTTGGTGGTCGCAGCCCAGGTCAAAGAGCATTTCAAACCAGATGAGCCAGAGAAGCCGGTGCCCATAGATCCGACAGCGAAGACATTTTTCAAAAAACAATGAGCGCGGCGAATCAGAAGAGATTCTTGCCCTCCGACTACGACCGCCAGCTTGCAAAGTCTTATGATAAGCAGAAACAACAAGCCAGCAGTGGATCCTCGGTGAAGAAGGCGGCCACTCCTAAGAAGAAACAAGTCGGTCAGAGCTCGGCCAGGAGGACACAAGGGCAACAGGAATATGACGACGAACAGCTTGCGTTGTTGTGCGAGCAAACAGGCCTCTCAGCGGCAGAACTTTTATCGGGCACAGGCGAAATTCCTGTGGCAACACCAGTGGAAATTTGGGAATTTGAATATGGCAAACCAATGCTGCCCCCAGATTCTTTGAAGTCCCTAACCACTCAAGCATTCCGATTTCATGATGGTACATGAAGGCGTCCAAAAAGGGTAGACAGATGCTCAATGTTTTGATAAAAGACCGTGATTACTTCCGTGGGCATAGTCTCTTGATTTTGGATTTCAAGGATGTGTATGATTTGTACCGTTAAGATGCCATAGACCTCTCATTGATGAGCTGCTGGGTTGTGTAAGTTTCTTTCACTGATCTATTCTCGCAATACTTGCTTTCTTAATTATAATTTTCAACAATAACAATATATTCTTGTCATGTAGGATGGAGATCCATACATGCCGTGAAAAATCGTATGATGATGTCGGCTTCATGGATCCATTGATGGTAAATGCCGTAACTGTAGCCAGTAAGCCACTAGAGATGGTGGACAACATATACTTGTACCTGGAGAGACAAAGAAGCAAGACTTACATTCTTTTGCCATACAATTTCCAGTGAGTACTTCTCTCTATGTATGTATAACTTTAAGACTTTGTTCTCAATACTTGTGCATGTATTTATATATATATACAGCTTCCACTGGATACTGCTTGTGATAATCATAAACACCGGTCAAATTGTTGTCATGGACTCACTGCGGAAACCACAAGAGGATTACCAAGCAGTTTTAGACTTGATTGACATGGCATGGACACGTTTTCGTGCGAAACAAAAAGGAAATTTCAAACAAAAACTGGATGTGAAGACGGACTTTCAGGTACGTGGCTGGTGTACCCGCATATCTCGTAAAATCACACTAATATATAGTTGTTACGTCTAACTTTATTCTTCTCCACTATCAGTGTGCCAGACAGGAAGCAGGGACGAATCTATGCAGATACTACGTCTGCCAGTGGATCCATACCTTTGTTTCTCCCAAAAAAGCGACTCAAGAAGAACTCATGGTATGAATTAGATTATTAGTGTATATAGAAATTAGATTATTAGTGTATATGGAAAATAGATTATTAGTGTATATGGAAATTAGATTATTAGTATGGAAATATTAGTGTATATGGAAATTAGATTATTAGTGTATATGAAAATTAGATTATTAGTGTATATTGAAATAAGATTATTAGTGTATATGGAAATTAGGTTATTAGTGTATATGGAAATTAGATTATTAGTATATATGGAAATAAGATTATTAGTGTATATGGAAATTAGATTATTAGTGTATATGGACATTATATTATTAGTGTATATGGAAATATGATTATTAGTGTATATGAAAATATGATTATTAGTGTATATTTATTATGAATATATTTATTATACTTTGTTATTTCATGTATACTTTGTTAATTCATGTAAACTTTGTTATTTCATGTAAACTTTGTTACTTGGTTAGAAATGATTATTAGTTATTGATTATTATTTAGAAATGATTATTAGTTATTGTTTTGAAATGATTATTAGTTATTGTTTAGAAATGAATGTGTTAGGATATTTTATAATTACATGCAAAATTTATTTATTATATGAATGAATGATTATTAGTTACTTGTTTACAAATGATTACATGCAAAATTTATTTATTATATGAATGAATGTTGTCATTTGTGATTAATGCAGAGGATGTTTTACCATCAAGTGCTCCCAATGAAACAAAAATCAAAAGCTATTGCGGACCAACTATTTGGATTCATTATGGACCAAGTTATAAGTCCACTGGGAGAGTACCACCATGACGGAACCGCTATCGCTCAATTGGACTCCCTTTCCGCTCCTTCTTCTAGTTCTGCTCGTTAATTGTAAATAATTTTTAAATGCTCTAACTTTTGTATTGGCCGATCTCAAATGTTTATATGTGAATGTTCGAAAAAAATGCAATCAAAGTCGGGTCAAAATCAATTGACAATTGCGACGACTTCAATCTTATTGCGTGAAAGATCGTGTACGACATATGACATATGACGAGCAGACACGTAGACGCGTAGATTTGTATATAACTAACCCAAATATCAAACATTTAAAAAATAACCAAAACAGCCTTTGGTACCGGTTGGTAACACCAACCGGTACCAAAGGCCCTCCCCCGCATGCCTACGCGGGGGGTCCTTTGGTACCGGTTGGTGTTACCAACCGGTACCAAACCGGTTCTGGACCCGATACCAAAGGCCGCCCCCCTTTAGTCACGGTGTCGCGGTACCGGTTACAGAACCGGTACCTATGAGGGTTACGAACCGTGACCGATGACGAGTTCTCCAGTAGTGGCAGTTTCGTTCGGCCGCCCGGTTCGTCGCGTTCCTTGGCCACCGGACGGAGGCATCGCACCCACGAGCCTCCACGCGTGAAGAAGAAGCCCCTCCGACGGCCGCATCGCATCTACACCACCGGGACTCGTCGTCTTCGCGATGCCCAGTTGCCGTGGTCACCACTTCTTCGGCTCCGATCGATGCCGGTACCTCGGCAGATTCTGGACGAAGCTAGCGGCTGGTGCTTCGCCACGACGAGTCGCAGCCTCGCCGCCTGTCTTTGTCACCACATCGGGCTCCTCGTCAAGATGGCCTCCTCCGTCTGCCACAAGATTAGCCCTCCGGTCGTCGTCGTTGACAGATCGGGAGCCCACGCCGCCACACAAGCCACGCACGTCGCCGAGATGTATCCCTTCCACCTCTCGTCGGTGCTGTTCAGCAGTAAAAGCTCGCCCGCGTGAAGACTGAGCCGCCGCCGATCGCCACCGCTCGTTCCTACCACCCGCGGCCGAGCTGTTCATATCGTCACCATCCTCATCAACACAGTGGTGAGCATGTATGCCGTTTCTCCTTCACGTACCTTCTCTCCAACGCTCAGCCCCGCCGCGCCATGCCGCCGTGACCCAGGAGTTCCTCCACGCCAAGACGCTCCTGCATGACGTGCTCATCGCCGCCGACGCATCGGAGTTCACTGTTCACCAACGAAAGAGCCGCCGTGTCTACTCCAAGTCCGGCTACCTATCTCCTCGTCGCCGGCGTCCATCTCTACCACCCCTGCCGATCGGTGAGCACATCCGTTGTTTGTCCTTAATCTACTCGATCTTCCTATTGCTTAGCCTCGTCTCCCGGACTTCTCTAGGTCGCTGTACAGCCACCACCATGTGAAGTCTCTCTGCCCTTGAAGAGCTGACCGTAGCTGCCGGCGTCACCCGTCCATGCTTCCTACCGGTGAGCACACCCATGCACTCCCATCGTCTCTGCGTTCTCGCGAAATCCTATATTCTTGTCTAGTTCTGTCTAGACACACCTTAATTATCGGATCTCCGTGCGTTAATCTGGCCATGCTCTTTATATCATCGCTCCCTTCCGCGCGTGCTGCAGCTCTTGTGCACTGCACCGCCCATGCAACTCTGCGAGGCCATCACCAAGCTTGCACGTTTAGTAGCTGGCCTGCTGCTAGCTAGTTTCCCGTGCAGAGGCAAAGCAAGTCAGCAGTCACGTTAGCAAGCCATGCAGTGCTAGCTCCATAAACAAATCAGCCATGCAGTGATGACATCATGATCACATCATGCTTACATCATGATCATTCAAATTACCAGATTTCATACACAATATATCATTTATCCTTTAGCCACGCAAGCTTACACTCACGTACACACACCTATGCTTAGCCTGTGTTTACTGTCATGCAATGCATGAAAGTAACCACCATCTTTTCTTTTTGCTAAAGACCGGTACATGCAATGCCTCCGTACATGGTTTCCTACATGTTCTGGCAAAATCAACAACCACGCAGCTAGCACCTAAATCCTATAGGTAATGCTAAAGACCGGTACATGCAATGCCTCCGTACATGGTTTCGTACATGTTCTGGCAAAATCAACAACCACGCAGCTAGCACCTAAATCCTATAGGTAATTAGGTACCTGCCCTAAACCTTTACCCGTCGCTCGCTGGCTCAAGTCGTTTTTGTTGCGTTAGTTTCACGTCGGTCTAAGTTATGCGTTAGCAACAATGATAATCTTGTTTTCTTGTTTTTAGTTTCTACTAAAATGTTAATATGATTAAATACTTATTCACCAGTGTCCTAATTAAAAGTTAATTAGGTTATATCTCGGCAAGTTAATTTGATTAATTGCTATGTAACTAATTAAAAGCTATTTAGAGTTAACATCGATTTTCTATAATTGTTGTTAATATGATTAATACTCAAAGCCAATGCCTTTTTAATAATAATTTGATTAGTCAAACACGAATCATAAAGTTATACGTTTAGATGTTCACACATGTTTTATTTCTAATTAAGTGTTTAATTGGCCTAATTCATACATGAACATTTAGATGTATAAAAATTGACCAAGTCTTCTCTCGGTTTTGTTAAATAAGATCTAATATAACATAATTATAATTTAGGGTATTTCTTTTAAATATCCTTTATATTATTTTTATTAAACTAAAATAAATCAAGCATATAGTCTCTCGCGTTCTCATAACATAAATGTTACGATAGTTGTCTTTTTGTCCTTAGCATCGTTCTCGGCGTTTTCTGAGCCCTCGTGACCTTAGCATCAAGCCCCTCCTTTTTGTGTGTTCTTTTATTGTTTTCTGTTCGTTTGGTGTATTGTCCTTAGTTGTGCTTGTTGTCTCTTTGTTAGTGTGTGCTTGTCCTCTTTGGTTGCTGCGAATAGAAGGATTCTTGTTCAAGAGGTTGAAGAACAAGAGTTGAAGGTTAATCTGAGCAATTATTCAATGGAATCAAGGCAAGTGTATTCTTGATCACACTTTTCAGTCCTAATAACCATATGACATGCTCACTTTATAGTTATGCTATGCTTGCATGCTTTTATAATCATGATGGGACCCATGTTAAGGACTTGACTAGTTTTGATTACCTTTTCCCTTGCATAACCGGGTTATTTATTTACTGTTGGGTAGTTTTGCTTAGTTGCTTAACCATGGGTTATGGAGAACATTAATGCTGAACTTTACGAATATGTGATATGCTCATTGGACGGTAAACAAGATTATACTTTTAATTGGAACATGGAGTGACCACCCGAGAAAACAGTGCAACCACATAACTAACGGGCTCTGGTCATGATTAATTAATTAGAAGAGTTAACTTGTAATAACCTTACCGAAAGGGCAAGAGGGGTTGCATCGATGGGGTATAGCCGGATCTCTTGGGAGTATGCTTTGGTAAGTAACTCGGCGATTAGAAAAGGTTATGCTTTGCTTTGACTCGAAACCTCAGCGGGTTGTTTCATGTTAATAATTCTTTGTAAAGATCATGTAATGTTTCTCTGGCCCCTCACCTAAGGAAGTGTTGAAGAGACTCATGACCTCAGGCTATATAAGAATACATTGTGTGTGGGTAAAGTGTACAACCTCTGCAGAGTGTAAAACTGATATATCAGCCGTGCTCACGGTTACGAGCGGCTTGGACCCTCTCATGATAATTGAACTTGAAGTTGAAATAAATTGTGGTTACTTATGAGCATTTATTTATCTCAGTTCTTTAATTGGGTTGGTATATACTTATACTTAGTAATTATGCTGCTAATTTAAAGTTGACCAACTAAAATGCTTAATGCTATTAATTGCCAGCCTATCCTTGATTTAGCCTTGCATGTCATTTGCTTTTGCTCTACACTTGCTGAGTACGACATGTACTCACCCTTGCTATAACCAATGTTGCTCAGAGGAAGAAGTTGCTTTGAAGTTTGCCAAAGTTGATGCTGAGTTCTAGGCGTACGCAACCCCCAGTCGATTGCCTACGAGTTTGGAGCCTTCGTTTCCAGGATTAAGCGTATATCTCTGATAATCTCTCTTTATTTACGTGATACTGTTACTGTTATTCACTTATGATGTCACTATATGTATGAAACTAGATCCTGGCATACATATAGGTAGCACTTGGTTTTGTTTCTAAAACCGGGTGTGACAGAAGAGAGGTTGGATTCTTTATTTCTTTTTCAGAGTTCCTGTATATGTTTCAAAGAAACTTCTGTAAATTATGTTTGATGCATGCAAATGGGCATTCTGTTGAAGAGGTCTCCTTATTATATATTCCATTAGTCACAGGGATTAATTGCAGCCTTTGACATAATAAGCTTGTGGACTGTAAAGAGGGATTGAATGAGCACTCAGAAGTTACACGAGTGACTCCATTAGTGTTGTCAGCTTGGCACATGGTTGATCTGGCACTCCTTCAGGAAAATTCTCGTCATGTTATTTTTTATAGAACACCATATAGAAATCTAGAGGCCTTACCAGAGATTTATGGGAACAAGCTTTTAACTCAGATTCTATCATGAAGCCTTATTAGCAACTCTGGTTTCAAAGTTGTACTTGTGGCTAAAGTAAACGAACATAATCTATGTGAACTACTTTTTTCTGGTGCATTTTAGTGTAAATTAGGTTTCGTGTTATGCATCTTTCTTTTCCCTGCCACTTCTCATATTGGATTGTAGGCCATGTATCCCTATTTTTTTGTCCACTGAATAAATATGTAACATCATGTTTTCTATATCATTTATGAGATTCTAGGCTATAAGTATCATATACTCTTCCTTTGATTAGTTTTACCCCACCTTTTTTTTATCTCTATATCGTTATCTTATATCTGAATAACAGCTCGGCTAGCTATAGGTAAAAAAGTACATATTTACTAATTTAGAGGTCACAACCACACGCTCATGGATTTTGATATAAATTCATAAATAAATCACAACACTATTTTTTATTTCAGTATATGATTATATATATTTTTCCATTTCGTCTTTCTTTAGTTGGTAAATTGTTTAGGGTTCTCACCAGCAGTTTACGACTCTTGGCTATGCTTCAGTTATTGCTGAGCACTTCAGTCAGTTGTGTATAGACTTGTAGAATTAAAATGGTTGTACCATATCTGTCCTACTATTTATTTTAGGATCAAATGCATATATAGCGAAGCGGGACAAAAGGATGAATACGACTATTTCCAATTTCAATTCCTATGCTTCAAATCACTGTTACCATTCCTAATTACAGCTGGTCTGTGCTATGTCTAGTAGTCTGAAGCGTTTGAAGCTGTCATTCGATTGGGTATCATATTTATTCTTTTAGTGCTTCCTTTTCTTCAAAATGATTTTTTTTCTTTTGTTTACATAAGAAAATTCCTCAAGGATGACAATCATTTAATTGTCTGTATCCGTTTGGACGTTTGTCATTTGTGTATACCAAAAGACATGTGATCTATTGTTTTGTAAATTTTACAACTTTTTGTATACTGGATCGGAAGACTATATATTCATTTGGTTGTTTATGTATATATGAAAAGACATGTGATTTGTTGTTTTATAAATTTCATAACTTTTTCTATACGGCATCGCAAGGCTGGCGTGCCGGACGGCACGCCCCAGACTCTAGTACTGGAATTATTCCGCTACACAGAAGAAGCTTTGCTACCTGGGAACACAGCTTCATTTACTGTATTCGAGATGTGGTTAGTATTCTACACAGAAATCCATCAGCTGCAGAGGTACATAAATCAACCCCGCATTTTAAGGTACACAAAGTCTTTTCAAAATCGGCAGTATATATATCTAAAAAGTTTAAATAAAAAAAATCAATGGACCTGAAAACCAGCAGCGCAGGCAAATTAAAGACCCAGATTCGGTGCTCCTTTTGGGCAAAGCGTCAAGCACCTGGAGCACCATCGATCTGCTGCACCGGTCCCTTTCAGCCCAGATGCAAATTGGAAAGAGTAGATGATGGTTGATGGTATTAATTAGTATATATAAAGCAGAGAGACGGGACAGTACCTTGCAAGTGGGATGTAAATTGATGGTGGTCGGATGCGGAAGCCTATATTTAAAACTTGGTAAATTGATGATATAAATCAATAGCAATCTATTTTAATTTGATTTGACATTATAGATTATTGCAGATTTTTTTAAAAAATATTCCTGAAAAACTATATCTAAATTGTCACGTGAGTTATTAAACACAAACGATGATTTAAAAAAAACATTGAAACTTTGTAAATAGATGCTATAAATAAATAATGATATATTTTTATTCGATCTAGTATCTTGACTATTGTAGATGTTAAATGAATTTTTTTACTAAAAGCTATATTTGAATTGTAAGTCAAATGTTTACAATCACGATTGTTTTCTTTCTAATTTTTTTTATTTTTGTAAATAGATGCTATAAATCAAAAGGTTGCTTTGATCCGACATTATAGTAAATTTAGGTTCTAAATAACGATTTTCTAAAAAATTATGATTAAATTGTTAGGAGAGTTGTTTACAGTCAAGATGGTTTTTTACAAATCATAGAACTTTGTAAAAAAATGTTTTCAGAAACCTATTTCAAATAAAATATTGTTTATTGAACTGATTGCTTGCCACTAAGATTATGCTATTAATGTATGATCAGCTACTAATTGCTTGCCAATATGACTTGTATTGCTCGTAGGAATGCACATGCATTAAGCTAGTTAAATTCAATTAATTTATGGAATCCAGTTCCCGACTAGGGAGGTGATCACCTATTAAAGTTGGCCAAAATTTGGCCCATGGCCCATGGGCCAGCACGCGGTCCGGCAGTTTACCCTAGTCCAAGCACAGCCCGACACAACCTATTCCATACCCGTGCTGGCCCAACCCGTGCCCCGTGCCATCTACAAGACACGTAATCTGAGCATGGTTAGAGTAGGCCCACGGAGGCACGACAGGCCACCTTGGGTACAGCAGGCCTGCCAGGCACTATACAGTGCCATATAAGCCAGACACAGCTGGTCTCTCCCCCAAACCCTAGATCCTTACCTTGCCCACCCCGTTGTGGCCACATACCAGGCTGGTTGGCGGATCTACGCAGCGTCGCTGCCGGCAACCTCCTCCCAACTCCCAAACCGTAGCCGCATCTTAGCTTGCGTCTCCTCTCCTAGATCCGTCTCCTTCCACCACTCCTCCTCTATCTTCAGTCGGTGAATCTATGACACCACACGCCGACACACTGCCCGTTTGGCCATCTATACCCTTCCTCTCCGCCCTTCTGTCTCCTCCTTCTCCATCTCCATCTCCGGTGCTCCGGCTGCATGTAAGCATATATGCTTGTTTGTATCCTTTTCTCTCTTCTTCTTCTACATATCCAGTCGTGAGTGAGTAACTCTTTCCTTGTTCTTCTCTGTTGTAGGACTTTGGCCATGAGGAACCAGAGGCCAATGCTAGTGTCGTGCCCATGCTGTGAGCTAGTCGTACGTCCTCTCCTTCTTTGTCTTCAGTCCTTCTTCTCCATTGACGGTGACTCTAGTGCTCAGGCCATACAGGTATGTAGATTGGCTCCTCCTACTTCTCCATCTCTAGGGAGTGATTGCCTAACTCTTTTCTATTTTCTTTTGTTTTGCATGTCAGAGGTTGTTGCCT
>CM014278.1:86946982-86973730 GCA_004135705.1 Alloteropsis semialata | reverse complement strand
TCCCCGCGAGCAGCATGGGGGAGCAGGGGAGGGGGCCGAGCAGCCACCGCGCCGGGAGGGAGGGAGGGCAAGGGAGCCCGAGGGAGGGCGGAGTGGCGGGCGGAGCAGGGAGAGGAGCAGAGAGGGGCGGCGACGGTCGGCGCGGGCGGAGAAGCCGAGGGGAGAGAGAGAAGGGAGGGGGAGGAGCCGCGGCTCCAGAGGCCGGCGGGGGAAAATATAGAGGGAAAGGAAAGAAAAAAAAGAAAAAGAAAAAAGAAAAGGAAAAAAAAGAAAGGAAAAAAAGAAAAGAAAAAAAAGAAAATGAAAAAAGAAGGAAAAAGGAAAGTAAAAAGGAAGAAAGAAAAAAAGAATGGAGGAGATAGAAAAAAGAAAAGGAAAAGAAAAGGTGAGGAGTGAGGAGATGGTAGTTGGGATGGCTGAATAAAATATAGGGTGGTTGGGATAGAGTATGGAATTTAGAGTATGACGGCTGCGGGAGAAGTTGATTTGGAGTATGGAATATGGATGACCAGGACGGAATATTTCTTTTAGAGGATTGTCACACCTGATTTTGTAAACAAAACCGAATGACCATCATATGTGCGCCAGGATCAAGTTTACACACATATGAGACTTCATCAGTGATATAAAAGACAGTGCAAATCATAAATAATATTAAATACAACTATTACACTCACGAAAGCGAATTACTAGCAGCGGAATCTTCAACACTTCTCCACAGGCAGCTGACTGGGGAAACACGTGTGCCTAGAAACTTCCAAAATACTCCCCTGAAACTTCTGTCTAAGCCTGAGCCACAGATAAAGCAAGGTTGAGTACACTTATGGTTGGTACTCAGCAAATGTAGAGCAAAAGCATAATGACATGCAAAGCTAAATCAAGGATAGGCTGGCAATTAACAGCATTAAGCATTTTAATTGGTCAAATTTTAATTAGCAGCACAATTACTAAGTATAAGTATATACCAACCCAATTATAGAACTGAAATAAATAAATGCTCATAAAATAACCATAATTTATTTCAACTTCAAGTTCAATTATCATGAGAGGGTCCAAGCCGCTCTTAACCGTGAGCACGGCTGATATATCAGTTTTACACTCTGCAGAGGTTGTACACTTTCCCCACAAACAATGTTTCTCATATAGCCTGAGGTAGCTAGCCTCTTCAACACTTCCTTAGGTGAGGGGCCAGAGAACCATTACATGACCTTTACAAAGAATTATTAACATGAAACAACCCGCTAAGGTTTCAAGCCACAGCAGAGCATAACCTTTTCTAATCGCCGAGTTACTTACCAAAGCATACTCCCAAGAGATCCGGCTATACCCCGTCTATGCTTCCCCTCTTGCCCTTTCGGTAAGGTTATTACAAGTTAACTCTTCTAATTAATTAGTCACGACCAGAGCCCATTAGCTATGTGGTTGCACTGTTTTCTTGGGTGGTCACTCCATGTTCCAATTAAAAGTATAATCTTGTTTACCGTCCAATGAGCATATCACATATTCGTAAAGTTCAGCATTAATGTTCTCCATAACCCATGGTTAAGCAACTAAGCAAAACTACCCAACAGTAAATAAATAACCCAGTTATGCAAGGAAATGAGGTAAACAAGACTAGTCATGTCCCTAAAATAGGTCCCATCAATATTATAAAAGCATGCAAGCATAGCGTAACTATAAAGTGAGCATGTCATGGTTATTAGGACTGAAAAATATGATCAAGAATACACTTGCCTTAAATCCAGCTAATAAATGCTATGGCTCAGGGTCTTCTCAACTGAATCCTCGAATCACACGAACGTTGCACCTTCTATTCGTAGCACAGGGTCACATACAAAGAAACATACAACAAATAAGAAACAGTACACCAAACATGGGCAACAGTACAAAGGAACGGTAAAAAGCTAAAGTTCAGGTCCTTACGGTCACGTGAGCGAAAGAATCACCCGAAACGGAGTTGAAACGGTCAAGATACGATGAAAACGGGAATCTGGGGGCTTATCTGCGAAGGATCAAACTTCCAGGGGTTAGATTGGAATAAACCGAGGGCATATACATAATTATGTACATAAACTTGGGGTCTAACTCGTAAAAGGACCAGGCTGGACGGCGGGTTCAAAATATTGAAAAGACAGGGGTTAAACCAAAAGATTAAAGGACCTTCTTGTAATTACTTTACACAGTCAATGGAGTGCGGGTTAAATATCCAAAACCGCAGGGTACTTGATCAAAAGTCAAGAGCTGACCGGTACCTTATGAGTTTTGACTTGATCTGATCCACTGATTCGTAGATGGACGGCTCACGGGGCTCGTGGTCGCCGGACCTGAGAGCGACGGTGGTCGGCGGCGGTGCCGCGGCGGCAGATCGCCGGAGCTTCGGTTTATGGGCTACGGTGCACGGATTTTGACGCGGATTGGACCAGGATAACGAGGAGATCACGGTGAACTCGATCACGACGTCAGGGACGAAGGTCGGGAGACGAAGATGACGAGAGATGGAGCGGGGCGGCTCGGCCTGCGAAGGTAAACCCGATGAGCAATTCCACGGTAACGAGAGCACAAGCACGAGTTCAAGCAATACGGGTAGATTCCTTACGTTCTTACGCACCTCCAGGCGTACTTCTTTCCAACAATGGGGCGCAGACGAGGGAGATTGGCGACAGCGGTGCCGAGCTCGGGTCGCGGCTCGAGCGGGCGGCTTGCTAGGGCATGGAAGCTTCGAGCTAGGGTTTCAAAGGGCGCACGGGGCGGCGGCTTGATTTATAGAGGCCAGGGGGGTCTCGACGTGCCGGGCAAGGAGACCGAGGCGGCGCTGGTCGGACTCGTTCTCGGCTCGGACTCGCGTCGGTCTCCAGGTAGGGGACGACACTGACCGGCGGGGCCCGCGCGGCAGCGAGAGAGGGAGGGGCGCCGGGATGGACTGGGCCGGAAGAGCAGAAATGGGCCGGGCCGAGGAGTGGACGAGGATAAAGCTGAGGGACAGAATAAGAACCACGGAAAACTTAAGGGAGGAAAACCAGACTTAAATCTGAACAACCAAACTAAGCTTCAAACAATTGCAAATCAAATTCGAATTTGAAAGAGTTTAAACTCAAATTTGAAGAGCAACCAAACAAAAACAAATGCAACAATACACTTATTGAGTCTATTAATTAATTATTTAATCTGAACAACCAAACTAAGCTTCAAACAATTGCAAATCAAATTCGAATTTGAAAGAGTTTAAACTCAAATTTGAAGAGCAACCAAACAAAAACAAATGCAACACCACAAAAGCAACAATACACTTATTGAGTCTATTAATGAATTATTTAATTCCATAAAATCCTAGATAATTCCCATTAATTCCAAGAAATTCATTTATGCCTCCAATAAACCCTAGAAAATTACAGAAATATTCCTACAATTTCTTGTGATGAAAATTAGGGTGTTACAAACCTACCCCCCTTAAAAGAATCTCGTCCTCGAGATTAGGATGAACTAGCGAAGAGATCAGGAAATTCCGCCATTAACTCATCTTTTCTTTCCCAAGTAGCTTCATCTTCTCCATGACGACTCCATTGCACCTTGCACATCTTGATCACTTTACTTCTGGTAACTCTTTCAGCTGTCTCCAATATTTTTACTGGATGCTCCACATAAGTCAGATCATCCTGCACATTCAATTCTTCCATGTTTCAAAGCACAAGCTCTCAACATATCTTCCAAAATCTGATTGGTCCTTTCTGTCTGTCCATCTGTCTGAGGGTGATAGGCAGAACTGAAATTCAGCTTAGTATCTATAGAGTCATGCAACTTTTGCCAAAATCGAGATGTGAACTGAGTATCTCTGTCTGATACGATCTTCTTGGGCACGCCATGCTGACAGACAATACGAGACATATACAACTCTGCTAGCTTGGCACTGGTATAAGTGGTCTTGACTGGAATGAAATGAGCAACCTTAGTCAAACGATCCACAATAACCCAAATAGAATCATACCCATCTCGTGTACGGGGCAATCCAACAATAAAGTCCATGCTGATTTCTTTCCACTTCCATTCAGGTACCTTCAATGGTTGCAGCAATCCTGCTGGTCTAAGATGTTCAGCCTTAATTCTCTGGCACACATCACACAACGCCACATGAGTACCAACATCTCTCTTCAACCCATACCACCAGTACCTTTCCTTCAAATCCTGATACATCTTAGTACTTCCAGGATGAATAGAGTAAGCAGAATCATGAGCTTCTCTTAATATCTTATCTCTGAGCTGTGCCACATCGGGCACACAAATCCTCTTCTTGAACCAAATAGTACCATGTGCATCCTCAGTAAAATCAGGGGCTTTTTCAATTGCCATAAGTTCCTTAATTTCCTTGATCTTCTCATCATTAAGCTGACCTTGGCGAATTTCCTGCTCAAGAGTAGGCTCAACTTCCATAGTCACTCCTTCTGTATGAGCAACAAGTCCAAGGTTCAATCGCGCAAACTCTTCACACAGCTTCTCTGGCATCTGGTGAGTCAAGAGGGTATTAGCATGACCCTTCCTGCTCAAAGCATCTGCAACCACATTGGCCTTACCAGGATGATAGTGTATCTCCAAATCATAATCCTTAATCAGTTCTAGCCAACGGCGTTGCCTCAAATTCAGATCCTTCTGTGTGAATATATACTTTAGACTCTTGTGGTCAGTATAGATCTGGCACTTGTTCCCAAGCATATAGTGCCTCCATATCTTCAACGCATGAACCACTGCTGTTAACTCCAGATCATGAGTAGGATAATTCAACTCATGTTTCCTCAACTGCCTAGATGCATAAGCTATAACATGTCCTTCCTGCATAAGAACACATCCAAGGCCCTGACGAGAAGCATCGCAGTAGATATCAAAACCCTTATGAATATCGGGCATCACTAACACTGGAGCAGTAGTTAGCCTTTTCTTCAACTCTTCAAAACTGGCTTGACATGCATCTGACCACCTGAATTCTTTTTCTTTCTCTAATAATGAAGTGAGGGGCTTCACTATTTTAGAAAACCCTTCAATAAATCTTCTGTAATATCCTGCCAATCCCAGAAAACTCCTGATCTCAGGCACCTTCTTTGGTGGCTCTCACTTCAGAACATCTCTGACTTTGCCTGGATCAACTGCAATTCCACCATCTGTAATGACATGACCCAGAAAAGATACTTCTTTTAGCCAAAACTCACACTTACTGAACTTGGCATAGAGCTGATTCTCTCTGAGCTTCTGCAATACTAGCCTCAAGTGTTCCTCATGTTCCTCTTCATTCTTGGAGTAGATCAAAATATCATCAATGAATACCACCACAAACTTATCCAAGTACTCCATAAACACCTTGTTCATCAAATACATAAAGTAGGCAGGAGCATTAGTCAAACCAAAAGACATAACTGTATACTCATACAAACCATATCTGGTAGTGAAAGCTGTCTTCTGGATATCTGATGGCCTGATCTTCAACTGATGATAGCCTGAACGCAAATCAATCTTGGAGAATATCTTGGCTCCTTTCAACTGATCAAACAGATCCTCGATCCTGGGCAGAGGGTATTTATTCTTGATAGTAACTTCATTCAATGACCTGTAGTCAACACACATCCTCTGTGTACCATCCTTCTTCTCAACAAAGATAACTGGTGCTCCCTAGGGAGATGAACTAGGGCGTATGAAACCCTTATCCAACAACTCTCTCAGTTGTTTCTTAAGTTCTTCTAGTTCATCAACTGACATTCTATAAGGCCTCTTAGAAATAGGAGCTGTACCAGGTAGAAGCTCAATGAGGAACTCGATATCTCTATCTAGTGGCAAACCTGGCAAATCATCTGGGAACACATCTGGAAACTCACATACTACTCTGATCTCAGCAACTGTAATACTCTTAACTTGATTTGCATTTGCCTGTATTGAATTCAGTTGCTTCTGGCTGATCTGAGTATGACTTTTATCTTCATTAATCACCTCATGTTGCACTACGGCTTTCCTTTGGTTGTTTCCACCAAATAAATGCGGGTATTTCTGTGGACACATGCCCTTGTCATGTCCTTTTTTGCATGCAATGGAAACAAGTCTTCATACTTGGAGCTTTTGATTTTCCAGACTTGACCTGCAAACTCTTTGGCTCTGGCTGAATGGATGCTTGATAATGATCAAGTTGTGGTCCATAGCTGATTTCTGGGACTTGAGCTTGGTTGGAGTGGCCATATTGGTGGACTGGATAACTCTGCACCTCAGTCTGCTGAGTAAGACGGAAACGAGTTCTGCGATCAGACTGTAACTGTCTCTGAGAGTCCATCTTCCTCTTCTTCTTCTCATTTATATCATCTCTCAAATTCTCTATCAAGAGTGCCTTATCCACTAGCTGATCGAAGGTAGAAAAGGTATGCACCATCAACATATATCGAATAGGCACGATCAATCCTTCTTGGAAGAGTTCTTGCTTCTTCTCATCATTAGCTACCTCTTTTGGTGCATATCGTGACAACTGAATGAACTTGTCACGGTACTCAATCACTGACATCCTTCCTTGTCTTAGATTGAGGAACTCTTTCTTCTTCTGCTTAATCACACTCACAGGGATATGATATGAGCGAAATTCATGCTTGAATTCCTTCCAGGTGATGTTATTTGAGTCTTCATGAGCATCACAATATGCATCCCACCAATCTGAAGCTGCACCTTCTAGTCTTCCGGCAGCATATAAGACCATCTCTCTGTCAGTGCACTGAGTAATCATTAGCTTCTTCTCCACTGTTTTAATCCAATCATCAGCATCGAGAGGATCTACAGAGTGAGAATATGTAGGTGGGTCGTGACTCATGAAATCCCTGTGTTTGTCTCTTGGGGGCGGTGGAGGACCTATATTCTGATTCAGCTGAATAATAGAGTTGGCCATATTGGTCATCAACTGAGTCTGGGCTGCCATTAACTGTTCCAATGCTGAATTAGACATCTAGTTCTGACTTGAGTTAGGCTCTGGATTGTTTTCACTGCTTCCAGCACCAGACCTAGTGTTCACAATCATATTGTATAGAAAACAAAAATTTAGATAGATATAGAAAGATATGGTACTAGTGCAGGTGAAGCTAAATGAATTAGTACAAGAACCAAGATAGGAATTCCAACACTTAGCACTTGCATGGTCAAATCTCTTTATCCAACTCAACATGACCAACAAAAGAATAGCATCCATTAAGAACTTTTTCATGATAAGGACAGATTCTGGTTATCTCGGAAAATCAGATGTATCTTCTAAACAGAATATCCAAAAATCACGAAATTTTTCCAGAATGTAGATACTGAAATTATGAATCCAATGCAACTGGAATCAATTCATTTGGAGTTCAGGAACTAAAGTTATTAAGAAAACACTCTAGCTGTGTCAGGTGCTCTGAATAGATTCTGTATACTCCAATAAATCATAGGTATCTCTTTCCCAGAAAATCCAAAAATGGTAAGATTTTACCAGAAAATAGCTTATCTAATTCTGGAACTAACCCAACTGGTTTCATGTCAATCGGAGTTTTCTAACTTGAGATATGAAATAAACAAGTCGACTGTGTCAGATTACTGAAACAGATTCTCTTTATCCAAAAAAATTCATTTATCCCTCTGTCCAATAATCCAAAAATAGTGAAACTTAGCCAGAAAATAACTTATGAAGTTATGGAACTAATCCAATTGGATTTGCAGCAATCGGGGTCTCGTAGCTTGAGATATGACTTAAACCGTTCTGCTGTGTCAGGGGGTGACGAGATTAGATTTGGTGCACAAGAGATTCATGATTAGATATGTAAAGAGGGATTTGGAACTCACCTAGGTACTAAGACCAGGAACAAAGACAAAACCCAACTATCTAATGGTTTAGTTGATTTATTTAGATGCAATTGTGGTCATCACTCCACAAAACATCACACTCATTACAAAGAACTAAATCAACCACTTAGCACACAATAAGCACAAGGCAAACAATCCTACACAAGAACTAACATCGACCTCAACGACGACTCTACTAACGGTGACATGATTTAGGGGGGATAATTTTCTAAATCCTTGTGTTGAGATAAAGCACGACTGATGGTGTTTCCAAAATATCCATGATTCTCTTGTTTCCAATAATTCATGCTTAGGGAGAAAAACTCGTTAACTGTGGCATCCAATATAACTCTTGCTGGTTCTTTTAACTTTTAGAGAGACGTTAACTAGGAGCTGAAGAAAGAACAGAACAAGTGTACAATTGGATGATGATTAAGAATCAAGGAGAAGGTAAGTCAAGGTTGACGGAAAGCAACGAGTTTAGACCAAGATTGCAGCAGACAAGATAGAGCAAGTATAAGAAGACATTTAGGACCCTAAAAACGACCATTGCTACTCTAGGCTTACGTCCTACAGTCAACACAGCTCTGATACCACTTCTGTCACACCCGATTTTGTAAACAAAACCGAATGACCATCATATGTGCGCCAGGATCAAGTTTACACACATATGAGACTTCATCAGTGATATAAAAGACAGTGCAAATCGTAAATAATATTAAATACAACTATTACACTCACAAAAGCGAATTACTAGCAGCGGAATCTTCAACACTTCTCCACAGGCAGCTGACTGGGGAAACACGTATGCCTAGAAACTTCCAAAATACTCCCCTGAAACTTCTGTCTAAGCCTGAGCCGCAGATAAAGCAAGGTTGAGTACACTTATGGTTGGTACTCAGCAAATGTAGAGCAAAAGCATAATGACATGCAAAGCTAAATCAAGGATAGGCTGGCAATTAACAGCATTAAGCATTTTAATTGGTCAAATTTTAATTAGCAGCACAATTACTAAGTATAAGTATATACCAACCCAATTATAGAACTGAAATAAATAAATGCTCATAAAGTAACCATAATTTATTTCAACTTCAAGTTCAATTATCATGAGAGGGTCCAAGCCGCTCATAACCGTGAGCACGGCTGATATATCAGTTTTACACTCTGCAGAGGTTGTACACTTTCCCCACAAACAATGTTTCTCATATAGCCTAAGGTAGCTAGCCTCTTCAACACTTCCTTAGGTGAGGGGCCAGAGAACCATTACATGACCTTTACAAAGAATTATTAACATGAAACAACCCGCTAAGGTTTCAAGCCACAGCAGAGCATAACCTTTTCTAATCGCCGAGTTACTTACCAAAGCATACTCCCAAGAGATCCGGCTATACCCCGTCTATGCTTCCCCTCTTGCCCTTTCGGTAAGGTTATTACAAGTTAACTCTTCTAATTAATTAGTCACGACCAGAGCCCATTAGCTATGTGGTTGCACTGTTTTCTTGGGTGGTCACTCCATGTTCCAATTAAAAGTATAATCTTGTTTACCGTCCAATGAGCATATCACATATTCGTAAAGTTCAGCATTAATGTTCTCCATAACCCATGGTTAAGCAACTAAGCAAAACTACCCAACAGTAAATAAATAACCCAGTTATGCAAGGAAATGAGGTAAACAAGACTCGTCATGTCCCTAAAATAGGTCCCATCAATATTATAAAAGCATGCAAGCATAGCGTAACTATAAAGTGAGCATGTCATGGTTATTAGGACTGAAAAATATGATCAAGAATATCACTTGCCTTAAATCCAGCTAATAAATGCTATGGCTCAGGGTCTTCTCAACTGAATCCTCGAATCACACGAACGTTGCACCTTCTATTCGTAGCACAGGGTCACATACAAAGAAACATACAACAAATAAGAAACAGTACACCAAACATGGGCAACAGTACAAAGGAACGGTAAAAAGCTAAAGTTCAGGTCCTTACGGTCACGTGAGCGAAAGAATCACCCGAAACGGAGTTGAAACGGTCAAGATACGATGAAAACGGGAATCTGGGGGCTTATCTGCGAAGGGTCAAACTTCCAGGGGTTAGATTGGAATAAACCGAGGGCATATACATAATTATGTACATAAACTTGGGGTCTAACTTGTAAAAGGACCAGGCTGGACGGCGGGTTCAAAATATTGAAAAGACAGGGGTTAAACCAAAAGATTAAAGGACCTTCTTGTAATTACTTTACACAGTCAATGGAGTGCGGGTTAAATATCCAAAACCGCAGGGTACTTGATCAAAAGTCAAGAGCTGACCGGTACCTTATGAGTTTTGACTTGATCTGATCCACTGATTCGTAGATGGACGGCTCACGGGGCTCGTGGTCGCCGGACCTGAGAGCGACGGTGGTCGGCGGCGGTGCCGCGGCGGCAGATCGCCGGAGCTTCGGTTTATGGGCTACGGTGCACGGATTTTGACGCGGATTGGACCAGGATAACGAGGAGATCACGGTGAACTCGATCACGACGTCAGGGACGAAGGTCGGGAGACGAAGATGACGAGAGATGGAGCGGGGCGGCTCGGCCTGCGAAGGTAAACCCGATGAGCAATTCCACGGTAACGAGAGCACAAGCACGAGTTCAAGCAATACGGGTAGATTCCTTACGTTCTTACGCACCTCCAGGCGTACTTCTTTCCAACAATGGGGCGCAGACGAGGGAGATTGGCGACAGCGGTGCCGAGCTCGGGTCGCGGCTCGATCGGGCGGCTTGCTAGGGCATGGAAGCTTCGAGCTAGGGTTTCAAAGGGCGCACGGGGCGGCGGCTTGATTTATAGAGGCCAGGGGGGTCTCGACGTGCCGGGCAAGGAGACCGAGGCGGCGCTGGTCGGACTCGTTCTCGGCTCGGACTCGCGTCGGTCTCCAGGTAGGGGACGACACTGACCGGCGGGGCCCGCGCGGCAGCGAGAGAGGGAGGGGCGCCGGGATGGACTGGGCCGGAAGAGCAGAAATGGGCCGGGCCGAGGAGTGGACGAGGATAAAGCTGAGGGACAGAATAAGAACCACGGAAAACTTAAGGGAGGAAAACCAGACTTAAATCTGAACAACCAAACTAAGCTTCAAACAATTGCAAATCAAATTCGAATTTGAAAGAGTTTAAACTCAAATTTGAAGAGCAACCAAACAAAAACAAATGCAACACCACAAAAGCAACAATACACTTATTGAGTCTATTAATGAATTATTTAATTCCATAAAATCCTAGATAATTCCCATTAATTCCAAGAAATTCATTTATGCCTCCAATAAACCCTAGAAAATTACAGAAATATCCTACAATTTCTTGTGATGAAAATTAGGGTGTTACAAGGATGCATTTAGAGGACGACCAGTGCGGACAGCCTGACACAATACAGACACTCTTGAAGCAAAGAAATGCATGTAATATATTCAGCAATGAAAAAAAAAACCGATGGTTCAATGGTTTTTTTATGAAACAGGAGGGGGTGTCACCCCTACTGATTAACGATGGTTCAATGGTTTTGATCGTCTGTTATTCTACTGGTTCCCAATGGGAATTCGGTGCAAATACCATGAATATATGTGTGATTAAGTTCGTGCATCGCTGTATACATTTAAGTTATTTTGTTTTACTTGTAGCAATTTATGAATTACCACCACAGATTGTTTAATTTGTGGCTTCACTGGACGAATATAGTAGGTTACTCTGTTCTTGCATGTATTCATACTTTAGGAAACTTACTATTGAGTTTGCCTTAAAAAATAGTGCACGCCAACGTGCAATATGCGTAAAAAGTTCTATAATATCTAGAGAACAAACAAAATGCAGCTGCAATATTTATTTCTTGAAACACACTCATGTGTTTTGTGAAAACCTCAAAGTAAGCATTTAGATGAAATTTTACCATTTGCCATTTTCATCGGATATGCACCTGTGAAAATAAATGCAAACCTGTATGCCTAGCAGTACTGACCTCTCTTTATAGACATTACTAGATAATAAGGTGAATTGTACACCTATCTACAGCCACCAGTAATAATCCTAAACCAAATAATGCCATATTGCTCCATTGAAGCAGCGCCGATTCAGTGAGAAATGTCAGAAAAATCTCTCACGGAAGTCTGACACAAGTTCAAGTAGCTCGTGATCTCAATTATTGTACTAACCAAGGTCAGAGTTTTTACTTATGCACGTACGTTAGGGTGCGAGCAGAAGAGGGTATTTAGTTTTCTTTTCCGGGTATGTAGTAGTCGTAATATTATTTGATGATGTAGATAAATGAAAGGGTTTGGTCCCAACAGAAAAGAGATTTGAGAAAGAGTTTTCTTCAGATCAAAGAGAACGATCAAGGGAGTATTTCCTACAATTGTGTTTGCTTTCTTACAGATTCTATCATATATACTACCATACGGTGGTTCAGAACTCAATCACAGGAATCAACGTCGTCTTTGAACAACACTTCGACATCGTTCTATACATGCGTTTTTTTATCTTTTATTTGCATAATCTCAGCCCAGACCATTATTTACTTTATGTTACATCTTACTCTTACTATGACAGTTTAGCACATGTTACATACAATATCACATCCACTGCATTTCTAGGCGTCAAGTCCAACTCTCATTTGTTGGTTTTTATTTTATTAGAGTGCCCCCTATTTTCGTTGTTGTTTCTGGTCTATCACCACCATGCTTTGTTGCACATTTCAAATTTCAAACATAACAAACTCCTTGAGGCACGAGATTTGCAATCTTCCACACCATAGCGATTATTTGTGAATGGATGATGGTTTGAATGCCTCCTTTATTATTTCTTATTATTCATTTAAGCAAGAGTATACCTATTATTGTAATTAATTTGGACATTTCCCTAGAGTAAGAACCTGCCTAACAAACCCAAATGACAAGTTGATCATCAGCAACACTATAGGCGTCTTAAAATAGTGCAAAGTAAGCCGCCATATAACAGCTACCAACTAATGATTGTTAGGAAATGCTTTGATATATCATGTTGTGATGTTAGGCCATTCCCAGTGGGGAGTTTCATCTCACTATTTCTAAGAATGCCACATCATTTAACTATGTTTGAGTTGATAGATGAAACATGGTCTCCCAATGGATAGTTTCATTTTGTGGTTTCATAGGCAAGACAAATCATTTATTGCGACGCACATGATTGGATGGAGAGGAACGAAATGAAACTCTATAGCTCCCAATGACAGTTTGATCAGGTTTCATAGTCTTGAAAACAGTGTGTACACAGTTTCATCCTGACGAAACTCATTCCCTCTCTCTCTTCATTATTATCATGTCATGTCATCATCTATGCCGATGTGTCACCATATTTAATGTGCATAAAACTTCTATGAAACCCTTATTGGGATTGGCCTTATAACCAATGGCTTTATATAGAATTAGTGAATTGTTTAACTGAATATTGGTTGTTGATTAATGAACAAGAAATTTATTTATATTCAAGGAAAAATAAGCCACTTGCAAATACTAGTAATCACTAGTCAAACTCACCTAATCATATTGCATCTATATATGAACGATGACGCCCATGAAGTTTCGAAAGGGCCGGGCTTGGGAACCAGTGGCGGAGCTAGGAAGGACACGTAGGGGGGGCTAATTTGCCTAACACGGATCGACATGTACCCACTACTGCCAGATAGGTCAAATGGAAGCACTAAGTTTATTATTACATACATATGATTGATGATAATTTGGTCACAATTCAGAAAATACAAGTAACCATGAGGTTATCATATTAGCAGAGAAGCAAATTTTGAGCTGAAAGGAAAACAGTGTGGGCCTAATCTCTGAAATTTTGTTTAGCCCAAGGGGGGGCCATGGCCCACCTTGGCCCACACGTAGCTCCGCCTGTGTTGGGAACCACGGAGGGACACACGGTTTCAGATAGAACTAACTTAGGTTAAATCACTATGAGCGAAGATATGCTTATGGCAAGAATTAATTAATAGTAAACCTCAACATTTTCAGACAGACAAGATCTCTCTCCTGGGGAGCACCATCGAGTATGTGAAGCAGCTGGAGGAGAAGGTGAAGACACTGGAGGGGCAAAGTGCGAGGAGAACATCTGAGGCCACCGTCTTCGAGAGCAGGTGTCGCATATCAACTGACAGTAGTAGTGGCGCCTCAAGCTCCAGTGGGAGAGCGGGTGGGTTCAGCCCAACCGTTGAGGCGAACATCCATGGGGATACCGTCCTGCTGAAAATATGCTGCAAGGAGAGAAGAGGAGTGCTGGTGATGATCATCTCCGAGCTTGACAACCATGGCCTCTCTATCATAAACACAAGTGTTCTACCGTTCACAGACTCGTGCCTCAACATCACCATCACGGCAAAGGCAAGTATATATTCTCTGACCCGATTCATATAATTACTATGGAAATGTGCTTAATGAACTACAGTCTACAGACAATGGGTTTAGCTACAAAACTAAACTTCAATCACTACGGAACCCGGCTGTTTGCCGAGTGCCAGATGCACTCGGCAAAGGCCGAAATGCACTCGGCAAACATTTTACCGAGTGTTACACTCGGCAAACAGCAGTTGTTTGCCGTCACAGTGTTTGCCGAGTGCTATTTGGCACTCGGCAAACAGCCGGTTTCCAGCGCTCCAAAAAAATGAAAATAATAGAAAAAAATTTATTCCAATATGGGAAGGACTCCAACCATCCAAGTCGCAAGTCACGAGTCGCGCTATTTTTTTGCGAAAAATTCACGCGCTACACGGTCGGCGGGATTCGAACCCGCGACCTCTCTCTCGCGCGTGAGCTTCTCTACCACTGCACCACACTCTCACTTGTGACTGGATATCATTCTGATTCCTACCGTATTATACTAAATCGAGTGTAAATTGCTTATTTGAGGCCCTAAACGATTTCAAATTAAAAAGTTGTCAACTACAAAGTTTCATAACTTTTTAAAATCTACAAGTCTTATTTTGGTAGTTTCTCCATCCGAGGTCGTTTACAAAATTTGAATTTCAAATTTGAGAACATTCACACTTAGTTTTCGTTGACTATATGATTTCAAATGAAAAGTTATCAACTACAAAGTTTCATAACTTATTGTGATCTACAACTCTTATTTTGACTATTTTTTCATCCGAGGTCGTTTGAAAAAAAACTCAAATTTCAAATTTTGAGAACTACAAACGTACTTTTCATTAGCAAAACAAATTCAAATTAAAAAAATTTAAACTACAAAGTTGTATAACTTCTGAAGATCTATAACTTTGATATATGACATTTCTTCATCCGATGTAGTGAGAGTAACATTGTTCACAAATCTTATAGATCTCTCTTATAGTTTCAGGAAACTCTACGAGAAATATAGATTTTGTGAACAATATTCATATGAATTTGTCGAATGAATAAATGACCAAACTAAAAGTTCTATATCTTGAGAAGTTATACAACTTTGTAGTTCAAAACTTTTTAATTTGAATTGATTTACTACTTCAAAATGTGGTTTAATTATGACTTTGCCGAGTGTCAAAAAAAAACACTCGGCAAACAGTACATTTGCCGAGTGTAAAAAAAAAACACTCGGCAAAGCATATCTTTGCCGAGTGTTTTTTTGACACTCGGCAAAGAATATCTTTGCCGAGTGTTTTTTTTGACACTCGGCAAACCCTATTTTTGCCGAGTTTTTTTTTTTTGCCGAGTGTTTTTTGAAAAACACTCGGCAAACAAGTTATTTGCCGAGTGCCCGAAAAAAAACACTCGGCAAACATGAAGACACTCGGTAAACTTGGGATTTCCCGTAGTGAATATATAGTAGCGTGTGTTAGAGCCTATTTGTTAAAAACAGAAAATGTTTTGACCGGCCTCTACATCAGGTGTACACAGCCTCCGGATTATTACAAACTTTTAGCATCTCCCGCTGAATCAAATTAGAAAAGCAAAATAACATTACTTAAGTTAGACATTGTAGTATTATGCTTCTATTCGTGGTCGAATGACTCTAAGGCTATAACCTCTAAAGATGTACTCTTGTCCTTAATAGATCTTTTGTCTTCTCGTAAAGTAGCAGTAGGCGACTAGAATCGCAATAGTAGGCCCCCCTAAAAACAGCATGCATAAATGGTGAATGTTTGATATATCAAAAATAATATCACTTCGGCAACTCCAAATAGCGAACATATCGCAGTAGCCCCACCATGAATAATTTTCATGTCTTCTAGATCATACTCCCTCCGTCCCAAAATAAGTGTTCATTTAGCCTTCAAATTTTGTCACACAAAGAGTGTTCATTTAGCTTGTAGTAATGTCCATCTAATTAAATTAATCCCAAACTCTAAGAAAAAAATGCATGGAGAAACGCATAGAGCCAATCAAATGCTTGATTGATGCTATTTCTCTTGTTCCAATGCATGTGCATTTATTGACAGCGCAATTTTCAATCACACCTGCCATGAATAATTAGAGGCAACATGGTCATTTTCTATGACTACTAATATGTCTGAAAATTTCTAAACAAACACTTATTTTGGGACGGAGGGAGTAGCTTAGAAGCCAATTTTCTAAAATTGGATGGTGGTTAATGCTCTTCAATTGTATGAGAACTTCATAAGTACAGAAGACACTACCTATATTCTCAGATTTCACATGTTCACAAATTTGACTAGTACGTGTCAGGTTTTGTGCAGATTGGAGAAGGATTTTCGACCACAGTTGACCTCGTAACGAACCTGACCACGGCTCTCAGAGGTTTCAGTACTTGAGATGGGAAGAAATTAAAAGAAAGTAGCTAGGGAAATGTAAATCAAGCCTTCTGTTTGGTTTGGAAATTATGAGTTTGTTCCTTCTTTTCTTTAAGGGGTTAAAGGGGAGACTGGAGAGTGGAGAGGGGATACTGAAGCACGTTTGAAACGAAACTCTTGCACAAATCCTCTCTCTGTTATTTCCTTTTACCCGTTGTGTACATTCTTTCATTTGATTTGTTCCATTGATCTTTTAAGAGCATGGACACAAGAACAACGACTGTCAGAATTCCAGGAGTACGATGTCCAAAAGACATGACATCTCAGTATCTTAGGTGATTGAAAAACAACAAATACTTCAAGTACAATGTAAGAATGATTATTGTGTGATAATGTACATAAACGTGTTGAAAATTTTAATTTCTATCGCTTACTATCCACATGTCCTAAAATAATGACCTTTTCCCGATCACCCTTATCTCTCACAACAACCCAGAGTCCCAGAGACCGAGACACAGTTTGTTGCGAGTGCTCACCGTCTTGGGGAGCAAGTGCAGCATATCAACGCTGACACTGAGCGTCAAGTTCTAGAGGAATCACCTTCGCGTCAGGTTCAGCATCCATGGGACACTGCCCTGCTGCTCTGTTTGTTTGCCAATTTGTGCTGCACCGGTCAAACTATATATGCATGTCGGCTGGCTTTGCTGACAAGGGCAATTGCTCGCTGTTGAGCTACATGAGTTAGAGAGTAAACATTGATCGTGCCTCTCTCCACTCTACTCTAATCCAATCTCGAAGCTAAGTCCTCATGACCCGCCGGTCTAATCTAATCCCCAAGCTATGTCCCCATGACCCGCCGACGCGCTTGATCGAGGAGACCGTACATCTCCAAACTCAAGGGGATGTAAGCTTACTTATAGAGCTTGCAAATACACCATAAGCAGTACTTATCCTTATCCGGTATGAGAGCCCATCATATCGCTTAACATAGCAAGGAGGGACCAAGCGACAGTAATTTTCACCTTACAGAAGACAAGATCACATCTACCATCACTGCTACCAGCTACTTTGTATCTGAAAACAGCCGTATCTTTCGCAATGATGTCTGACTTGCCATCAATTTGCAAAGCCACCACATCAACACTCAGCTTCCCTCCTACTTCCACAGAAACAATACGCCTTGAAAGCTCAATTGCACCATCACAGGTGATAGGCATTGCTCCATCTCGAGAATCAAGTAGCACGATATCCCCTTTATCAAGGCTGGTGGTACGGCAAATAACTAGTCCTCGAAGGTGATCTGGCCATGAACCATCAATGACTTGGACACGAGCAACAGTGGCCTCAACTGTTTTGTAAAACGCTGCATATGTTACCTCAAGCGTGCTACGCTTGCTGGAGCAACTTGTGTGAATCAAATATGGCTTGTCTCTGGAATAGATAGGCATATTGTATTCAAAGACTTTCAGGCTCAAAAATTTATCCTCAGACTCTTTCTCCCTTTACTTTTAGCTCAACTTGAAAAGTAACAGGATCAATTAACACAACCGCACGAGACGGGCCTGTTAACTGTAGATATGAATCCTGCAAGCATAAGATTAATCGATCATTTGATTGTTAAAGATATTTGGTTCCTTCCATATAAGGAAACAAGATGCCAATCGATATTGATGAAATATTCACTGCCTACTTGACCATAATAAGGTCAGTGGAAGAGCATATGAATATGATATTCATGATAGACTTTTATCTCCACATATTGCAGAATGCCACAATCTTATTCATTCAGCTGGAAGAAACAGAGCATTAACCAGGGATGCTTACATAAGGATTCATGGATAGCTTGTCACAGTAAACTACGAACATATGAAGGACCCAAAAGGCCAAAAAGAACAGCTAGCCATCATAGGAAATACATAAGCATGAGAACAAAACAGAAGTACTCTCTAGTAGAGTATGATGAATATAGTTCTAGCTGCAAGAAAAAAATGAGAGATGAAAATGAGGCAAGAAAAAAATACATAGATATATTTATATACCTGTTGAGTGAGGACTTGGCAATTATCCCTTGTGCGGTTGAAAAGAAAGTTGCGTTTAGGATCTACAGAGTCCCTGGTGGCAACCCAGCCATAAACGTGTAGTGGCCACTGAAGATCATCTTTTAGTTCCGTATGGTCACCTATTTGTACCATGGTATGGCAGTCATGGCTGTCATTGTCCACATTTAAAACATTGGCTTCGTAAAATGGATCCCAAAGATCCAGCGGCCAAATTCTGAAAAGATGAAACATTGGGTTATGAAAAATGGAATTGATTTGAAAACTACTGCAGCAATACCGCTTCATGTTTACCTCTCTGTGAGTGCATCGAAGGTTTCCAGGGTGCATTGAATTGATTCCCATTTTTGTGGTGGCAACAAACATTTCACATCATTAAGATGATCAGCCATATGCTTCATAATTGCGTGAATTTCCTCTTCAGATTCCAGGAAAGACCTATTTTGCTCCGTGGACTTAGGAAAGACAAAAATATCGTGTCACACCCAGTTATTGATGGTAATAGAATGAATGGTGTATAGAAATGATTTGTACTTACAACATCAATGCCACATTCTTTCTTGACAACATCAATGCCACATTCTTTCTTGACACCAACCGTTCCTTTAATTTGCTTAAGAAGATGTTTCAACGTTGCAGTGTCGTAACCAAGGACAGATGGTTTTGTCTTTGGACATTGAGATGGCACTAAAGTCTCGAAGACAGCAATCTGTCACAGAGAAAAACTGTAAGTTGCCTCGAAGACAGCAATCTGTCACAGAGAAAAACTGTAAGTTCCATATTTACTCTACACAAAGGAGGAGTTGGAGCTGCTTACCAGTAGAACAAGTGAACAACCAGGAAAATCGTTGTCATTACGCTTGGTCTTTACGCAATCTGACAAGTGCTCAAATACTTGTTTGCACCAATCAATCTTTGCTACACAGTTAAGGTCCCAAGCTAATTGAGCCTGCTTCTCATTCAGATGAAAGCCACTCGCCGGAATCAACACCCGGTTCAATAGGATCATCAAAAAGCACCTAACTTTCATTTTTGAGTCAACAACGTCCATCAATTTTTGTAAATCAGCAGCACCAATTAGCATATTTTTAAGAGTGGGCTTCAAGGTGTCCTTTTTGAGGTGATGCTGCCTGAACAAATCACAAACTTGGCTGGGTGCAGATGTCGGCAAAATCACTCCCTTTCCCTCCTCACTTCCGCGTGGAAGGCCAAGGATTTCCTCAACCCTCTCAATTGTGACCTCACTAGTTTTGTCATCGCTTATGTGTGTCACAATTTTGCCATCTACCACTTCTGTTTTCTTATATATAGCTTCCACAATGTTAGGTCTTTTCAGGCTTTCCAGATTCAACTTCATGATGTTGTGAAACTTCAGGTCCTCTTCCAAGATACGTTTTGCTTCTGCATCCAAGAGTGGTACTGCTTCGGCAATGGCCCCTGGAGAACATCTTACTTTTCTGTCTTTTCCCATTGTGCTTTCTTTTCCCATTGTGCTTTCTGATGAACACATAAACAGTTCATCAGAACAGTACTCCACAGAGATAGTAAACGAAATGCTCGAGAACAGAGACTTATGCTATAAATTCAAGAATCATACAAAATTATATACAAGTTGTCATGTCTGATTCCACATTATACGAAATTAAAACAGTGTCTAACAAGCCTAAAGCTGCAGTTCACATCGTCAGCGTATAGGAAACAATAGATTGTAGCTCCATTCGTTCTCAATTGCGATCTCCCGCACTGGAACTGTTTCCAGTTTTGCTGCTACTGGCATCTTCATTGCTTTTAATTTCCTTCCCAGATTCTTGGGTCATACAAATAGAGTCCACAAAGTCTGCATATGTTTCACAAAATAGTATGTGCTGTCACACCTTCTATTGATTTTAGCTCCTACTCTATGTTTCCAGTGGTCCACACTTATGAGGGTTGCAGACCACTTACAGTTGCAGTTTCAGTACGTTGATACATAAACTATGTTTTTCCCTACCTTCGTACGCGCACGTTCCTCTGTTTCCCAAATTGAGTCAGCAAACACATCCTAATGACCAATTTATTTACAGGTTTCCCTCTGTTGCTGATGCCGTCTTCACTGTACACAATTTTAAGCTAATTTCTGTGCAGAGAAAGATTGCAATGCTAACACTATCCTGTTGAAACAGCCAATGTACAAAAAGGTGTCGCTGTTAAGAAATGGTGCGACAGAATGGGAATCGGTGCCAGCATAAACGGTGCTGTTTTTAAAAATGGTGCTCGACGAAAGGAAACGGTGCTGCTGTGCAGAAACGGTGCTCCATAACGGGAATCGGTGCCGCAACTAAACGCTGCCGTACTTCAAAAACGGTGCTCGGCGAAAGGAAACGGTGCTCGATAGTGGGAATCGGTGCCGAAACGGTGCCGCTACTCGAAAACGGTGCCGTGTAATGGGAATCGGTGCTGGGACTAAACGGTGCTGTACATCAAAAACGGTGCTAGGGGAAAGGAAACGGTGCGTCCCAGCTAGTTTACGGTAAAAAATGGGTGCCGAAATCGAGAAGAGGGAAAGTAAACCGGGGTACTCACAAGAGAAGGCGGCGACCGGAGAGGTGGCCTTCGAGTAGGGGAGCTCGCCGGCGTCGGGGGAGAGGTGGCCTTCGAGGTGGGCACCGAGTTGCAAAGTTAGTGCACCGAGTCGGCGCAGGAGGGGGCAAAGTTAGGGCACCGAGTCGCACTGAGCAGGACGAAAGGCCTGGCCGTCGCGAAAAAATTTTATACAACTCCCAAACAAGTCCTAGGGGCTATGGGCCGCCGGCCCAATAACAACGGCAAACATTCTCGTGCTAGCGGAACAGCCATTGGATAGTTGGCAACCGTTTCATGATCGCATTTTTGTACCACATCGCCAGCCGGCAGATGGATGCTCCTACTTATAAGAGATATCTGTTTCTGCATATTGTAAGTAATTTGTAGTGGTGTCCTAGGACGGACACATGTGGTGTGTCGTGGGCACCCTACAAATTACTTATAAATTTTTTAATTGTCTTGTTTATTCCAACAAACCAAAAGTGCTCGGATTTTACCGTATATCTGACGATTTCCCTTTTTTCGATTTTTCACCAGATTTTCTATTACAGGTTCTGCAGAGAAGAGAGTCATTGATAGTATGCGTCAATACTTGGCTAAAAATTTTGGCATGTCTGATGTGGATGAATGCACGGAAATTCGATTCATAGTCATCGGATGTCATATAAAATTGACGCTTGGATCGAATTCGATTCTGCCAAACTGCATTAGATTATTCGGAATCTAATTAGATTCCACGATAACTGAATCGATTTGTGGGCTCAAGGCAATTTGATTCGGTCCATTCAAATTCGGTCTCTGTCAATCGGATCCGATTCCGTGAAATCGAATTAGATTTTATAGGGTGACTGACGCCATGAAAGCCAATTCGATTAAATCCTAGCGAATTAGGCCGTGTACTCATGTAACAGCCGAACAAATGTAACCCACCTTGAGATAAGTGTGGCGGTACCTCCTCTGTAACTCTACCGGACACCGTGCCTTAATTGCCATCCACTCCGTTAACCGGAGACCATGCCTTAATCGGCATCAACTCCGTTAACCGGATACCATGTGCCTTATCCGGCTTCAACTCCCTTAACCGGACACCATGCCTTAACCCGATTCAGGTATCTTAAGCGGAGCCCATGACTTATCGGGCTTCAAGTCCCTTAACCGGATTCAATAGCCTTAACCCGCTTCAAGGGCTTAACCGGAGACGATGGCCTTAGAAGGTGTGACAGCACATACTATTTTGTGAAACATATGCAGACTTTGTGGACTCTATTTGTATGACCCAAGAATCTGGGAAGGAAATTAAAAGCAATGAAGATGCCAGTAGCAGCAAAACTGGAAACAGTTCCAGTGCGGGAGATCGCAATTGAGAACGAATGGAGCTACAATCTATTGTTTCCTATACGCTGACGATGTGAACTGCAGCTTTAGGCTTGTTAGACACTGTTTTAATTTCGTATAATGTGGAATCAGACATGACAACTTGTATATAATTTTGTATGATTCTTGAATTTATAGCATAAGTCTCTGTTCTCGAGCATTTCGTTTACTATCTCTGTGGAGTACTGTTCTGATGAACTGTTTATGTGTTCATCAGAAAGCACAATGGGAAAAGACAGAAAAGTAAGATGTTCTCCAGGGGCCATTGCCGAAGCAGTACCACTCTTGGATGCAGAAGCAAAACGTATCTTGGAAGAGGACCTGAAGTTTCACAACATCATGAAGTTGAATCTGGAAAGCCTGAAAAGACCTAACATTGTGGAAGCTATATATAAGAAAACAGAAGTGGTAGATGGCAAAATTGTGACACACATAAGCGATGACAAAACTAGTGAGGTCACAATTGAGAGGGTTGAGGAAATCCTTGGCCTTCCACGCGGAAGTGAGGAGGGAAAGGGAGTGATTTTGCCGACATCTGCACCCAGCCAAGTTTGTGATTTGTTCAGGCAGCATCACCTCAAAAAGGACACCTTGAAGCCCACTCTTAAAAATATGCTAATTGGTGCTGCTGATTTACAAAAATTGATGGACGTTGTTGACTCAAAAATGAAAGTTAGGTGCTTTTTGATGATCCTATTGAACCGGGTGTTGATTCCGGCGAGTGGCTTTCATCTGAATGAGAAGCAGGCTCAATTAGCTTGGGACCTTAACTGTGTAGCAAAGATTGATTGGTGCAAACAAGTATTTGAGCACTTGTCAGATTGCGTAAAGACCAAGCGTAATGACAACGATTTTCCTGGTTGTTCACTTGTTCTACTGGTAAGCAGCTCCAACTCCTCCTTTGTGTAGAGTAAATATGGAACTTACAGTTTTTCTCTGTGACAGATTGCTGTCTTCGAGGCAACTTACAGTTTTTCTCTGTGACAGATTGCTGTCTTCGAGACTTTAGTACCATCTCAATGTCCAAAGACAAAACCATCTGTCATTGGTTACGACACTGCAACGTTGAAACATCTTCTTAAGCAAATTAAAGGAACGGTTGGTGTCAAGAAAGAATGTGGCATTGATGTTGTCAAGAAAGAATGTGGCATTGATGTTGTAAGTACAAATCATTTCTATACACCATTCATTCTATTACCATCAATAACTAGGTGTGACACGATATTTTTGTCTTTCCTAAGTCCACGGAGCAAAATAGGTCTTTCCTGGAATCTGAAGAGGAAATTCACGCAATTATGAAGCATATGGCTGATCATCTTAATGATGTGAAATGTTTGTTGCCACCACAAAAATGGGAATCAATTCAATGCACCCTGGAAACCTTCGATGCACTCACAGAGAGGTAAACATGAAGCGGTATTGCTGCAGTAGTTTTCAAATCAATTCCATTTTTCATAACCCAATGTTTCATCTTTTCAGAATTTGGCCGCTGGATCTTTGGGATCCATTTTACGAAGCCAATGTTTTAAATGTGGACAATGACAGCCATGACTGCCATACCATGGATAGCTTGTCACAGTAAACTACGAACATATGAAGGACCCAAAAGGCCAAAAAGAACAGCTAGCCATCATAGGAAATACATAAGCATGAGAACAAAACAGAAGTACTCTCTAGTAGAGTATGATGAATATAGTTCTAGCTGCAAGAAAAAAATGAGAGATGAAAATGAGGCAAGAAAAAAATACATAGATATATTTATATACCTGTTGAGTGAGGACTTGGCAATTATCCCTTGTGCGGTTGAAAAGAAAGTTGCGTTTAGGATCTACAGAGTCCCTGGTGGCAACCCAGCCATAAACGTGTAGTGGCCACTGAAGATCATCTTTTAGTTCCATCACTTGGACCGAAAAGATCTGCAAGGCATGATCAGTGATAGCATATGCTGGAATGGGTCCCTTCGTATAGCACATGGGAGGCACCGAGGCTGCATAAAATGTGATAAAAAGCAATAGTTGTTAACAAAGAAGAATATTTGTAGTAGGTTAAGGTATTCGTTCACTTGTTTGGGAACAAAACATAGAACAATAAAAGCATTCAAGTACAGTATGGAATAAGATACATACACCATAATGAATTGGCAGAGACAAGTTTGTAAAAGAAAACAAACAAGAAAAAAGATTTGCTGAGCCCACTTCAATGTTGTTAGAGCTTATGCTCTAAATGATCAGCCAAATCAAACTGGCATCTTGTCAACTAAGTTATTATTTGAAGTGGTGCTTGTTCAAAGCATAAAAAGCAGAATTATTGGTTTTTATCAAAGGGCCACCTACTCTTCAGTCTGGTGCTATACTCATCTGCTCCGACAACAAAACCTTACTTTCCATATATAGTGTACCTTGACCACTAAATTCAGTCTATCATAAATGATTGAATTGTGTTCCAGTTTTTCCATTCTGTAATTCGAATGCAAGAAAACAATTTATTGAACTCCTCTTCATGAACAGGGTCACCATTTATGAGGTGAGTTAGGATTGGACAACTACACGTACGGTTGCAAAAAGTAGTATTTGTACTTTGTTGTGTAACTACGGTGTGATTAGGAAATGTCGACCCTTGCTTTACATGCTAGGTGTGTCACGTGGTTAGTCGACCAGGTTGTTCGCCCATCTTGATAAATAAATCTCTAAATTGTTATATTCACTACAAGATTTTATATTATTTATTTATTTTCCAACAGTTTTCTTACAAGTGGCCAACGGTTTTTATTATATTTGGATAACTAGCTACCATAACTGTAGGGAATGAGTTTGTCGGGGATTACGTTGTTGGAGATTTGAGAAAACTGTTAGGAAACATGTAAATTGTACTAGAAAAACTGTCGGCCATTCAAGAAAAATAGTTATCGGTACTAAAACTGTCGGCCACTCACATAAAACTGTCGGGAAATACTAGATTATCTTGTAGTGATTATAGTAGTGTTCGTTCGAACCAGCACATTTGTTCGTGCACTTATTCGAGGGCTTAACATAGAAATACTAGTAATCTAGTAACATTATCGTTCGAACCAGCACATTTGTTCGTGCACTTAACATAGAAATACTAGTAATCTAGTGACATTATAGAGTAGGGTACTAAACACGCATACAGAAATTATCTTGTTGATGATCGAGATAACATTGACAGGATAAACAGAGGGAAACGAAAACCAAGATCAACTTACTGATGTCTTCGCATGGACCAAAACGACGGGTAAGGTAGTGAGACCAGTATTGACAACGCGAATGCCACTCCCACAGCTCGCCCTCCTCCTCATCCATCCACCGCGCGTCCTCCTCCTCCTCCGCTGATTTTTCCCTTTCGATCTTCCTTAGCGACTTCTTCTCACTCCGACGTCGATTCCTCCTACAAGCCTTCACTTCCCGTGTGCCGCTCGTCGCCGCATCCACCACCTCCTCCATCTCCTGCGGGCTGCGGCTGATCGTGCTCGGAACCCTAATCTTTCCCCCCTCTGCCGCCGGCCCTCGCAACCTCACGGATCGAGCCCGCGGGTCCCCGGACCGGATGCGGACGGCGTGAACCGTGAAGCCGTGCCTCTGTTTAGGAGCGACGAGCGAGCGGTAGTCGCGTGATAAAGGGCCGGGAGGGGGGTTACCTAGTCCTTGGGCTGTGGCCCATTGTTCTTAGAAAAGGCCACTACTGTGGGTCCCTAGATCACAGCCCAAATATTAGCTGACTATCTGGGCTGAATTCAGCCCATACAAAAGCATGGTCGGATAAAAGGCCTACCAACCATCCACACCTGGGCTGCAGCAAACGAGCCGGTGAAAACCCCGAGGAACACCAGCCCATCATCAGTCGATAACCTCTCCGTCTGGTACTAAATCAAAACACGAGTGCTTTGAAGAGCGCAGTGTTCGTGCTTTGAAGAGCGCAGTTTTCGTTTTCGATCTAATCCTTAGGTTAGTACTGCTGTTCAATGCTGATAGATAAATTATTGAAGCATCGGCATTTCGTTGGTCGAAGCACACGGCTGGCTGAAGCGCGCGGTCCCTGAGGTCCCATGGCAGATAGTTCAACCAGACAAGGCAAGGATCTAGGGCCCTGGACCATGGAATTAACTCCTCCCTCGAACCAGATGGTGATCAGATGCGTCCGATCGACGGTCGATCCGCGTGCTCGATCCA
>CM014278.1:86912410-86938516 GCA_004135705.1 Alloteropsis semialata | reverse complement strand
GCATGCATGTGTTCCAGCTTGTATGTAGTATCGTATGGTCAGGTACTCAGGTCATTCGTCAATCCGTCGTCACGGGTCACACCGCACGGCTGTACGGGCGAAGAATCTTCGCCGTGGAGACCCCGGAGATCCGAGCCGGCCGGGCGGCTCTCGCTCACTTCCCCGATCACAATTTTCACACACGGGCCGTCCGTGCATCGTGCACCTTCTAACATGGCTTTGCGGATCGATTTCTTCAGCAGTTAAGAACAGCAACGTAGTACGGAGTAACTAGCCGGTGATCCTCCAATGTAATGCTCTCTGGTACGCCAAGAAGTAAGCTGCTGGTGGGGCTGCTTCCAATCGCCTTCCACCAAGAACGTGCCCTTTCGATTTCGACAGTTCCATTTACGGGCGCCGTTGAGTGGTTGAGCACACGAATGTGAACATATGGTCCACACCAGCTGAACGATTCGATGACGACAGAGCCTAAGACAACAACTAACAGCGACACTTGTGGTTGTACCCAACACGTACTGCCTTTAAGGCCATCTCAGAACAACTCTTGTTACGAACGTGACTGCCCTTGGGCGCGTAGAATACATCCAGGTGACAGGTGAGGGCTTTGCTTGATTGGCCTAGCGTGGCGAGTAACGATTGTTAAATAGACCAATCCGTGCTCGCAATAAAAAAAGAAAAGAAAAAAGGAGCTATGTTACATATACTCACCTAAACAAGTTCACACAGATCGCTACATCCACTCATGCAACTAACCAAACACAGCTTATTTCAAGGTCACTGTATCCATTAAGCCTGCTTCCACTCATCCAGAAATATACATACGATACAGGCATGCATGACCCCATGCGATCAACCAAACACACGTAGTTGAAACACTCCCCGCAACGTAGTCACATACACATACGTACAGTGCAAATAATCATTGAAGTGTACATCCATTGGCGCGCAGAGACGCATACGCGCAGTTCGGCGTAGCTTGCTAGCTAGGGATGCCAGAGCTAGAGACCACCATCTACTGATGTACAGTAGCTAGTAGCTGCATGTTCAGATGTTGGCATGTTGCGTTCGTGCATGTGGGGTAGCTAAATACGGCCGCTTCGGCGACCCAGGCCGCGAGCCACGTCAAGTCTACCCTCTCCCTCTTTAGCCAAGAGTCCAACCAAGACACGCGAACTTTTCCTTTTGTCTCGGCTCCGTCCGGCGGTCCGCCGATCCGGCCGTGGCCCGTGCCCAAGTCCACAACCAACACGGGCTCCTGGCGGCGGCCAATCTCGGGACGGCGAGCGGTGGAAGGTAGACGGACACCGTACACGACGTGAGAAGGCAGAGCCGCAGAGAGGAGACTCGTCCAAGCTACCCCGCCGGCCGGTCGGAGAGCTGTACGCACGCACGTACGTATCTATCCACGTATATGGCCGGCCGGCAGCGGAGCAGGAAGTGACCGCGGCCGGCCGATCACGTTGCGTAGGCCTCGCCTGACAGTGTCTGCCGCTGGCGCCGCATGCACGAGACGTCGCCTCCTGCGCCCTGGCTTGGTCCGGTCGTGTCGCGTGGGTTGGAGAGGAGGAGATGCAACGGGCAAAGGCATCGGCGCCGGGCAGTCGGGCGATCACTCGATGGAGACGAGATGACACGGCGTCCTGGCGCGGAAGCGATCGAAGAGAGGGGAAGCTCGGTAGATGGTTCGTGCTTTGGACCCGCCGGAGGGCCGGACCGGACCGGACGGGGACGATCGGCGTGTCGGCTTGCGATTGCGAGACTGACGCGACGCGCTGCTGGTCGCTGGCTACATCTATGTGCGAGGCGTGCCATGCCCCATCGCCCATCGTCTCGCTCGTCTAGTAATTTCCTTGCCTTGGCTTTACGAGTCCTAGCCAATGGGGGCTGTGCCTAGGTTGCCACGGGCGTGCACCGGGACGGATTCTCTCGCTGCATTGTTGTGTCCTGCATGTGGGATTGTCGCCACCAAAGCTCGTCGCCATGTCATGTATCGTTTCACTACGTTAGTAACAGATACATCCTTTTGCTAGCAAAAAAAAAAGACTAGTCTAATCCTTTTATACGACGGAAGTCCATGAGCTGGAGCAATGTGCGGTCGTCTCATCGTCGTACAGTGTCCGTGCAGTGACTGTCAGTTTAGTACTAGTACAGTAGTAGTATCGCTCTGCTGCAGATCCCGGGGAAGACTGCAGGTGGACACGAGCAATCTGCTCCGAAACATCTCTCCTGTTACTTGTTTCTCCCCAGGAGGGGTTCGGAGTAAAAGCATGTCCAGCAGTCCCTTATTTTTCAATTCAACTACCGTATTGGGAGAGTTATTGAAAAAATAGTGCTCCAGTAGATCCACTTTATCTTCCCTTTTTTCCAATAATTATTGGGACAAACCAATAATCCACCCAACTGTTGTAAATATGAGTCAAGAAAGTGTGAACATTGACTCAAAATGGTGGCCAATTAAATGAAGAGGAAGAGGAGTTCAAATGCAACTGTGCTGTATCGGCACTGTAGCATGGCGGCGGTACTGTAGCATGGAGGTAGTACTGTAGCATGTCGGTGGTACTGTAGCAAGCCGGCAGCGCTGTAGCATCGGGTACTGTAGCATCGGTACTGTAGCATTTGGCACTGTAGCAACCGCCTTCAGTGCCTATATATACAGAGCCTTTGCTCATTTGTAAACCAGACTAGAGAGAAAAAGAAGTGAATAAAAAGCAAGGAAAAGAGCTCTCTCTTCCTCCATACTATTGCCATCTTGTGTTCTTGTTGTTTTGTGTGCTGCTGCAAAGAAGCTGATTTCTAACACGTTATCAGCACGAGCTTCTACCAGAGCTAGAAGGCCGAAGGTGAGAAATCAACTTTATATCTGTTTCTTGCAAGCACACTTACATACAAATGATGGTTTCTTCATCGAGTGGAGGTATGTGCACTAATTCCTCATGTTTTGGTGTTCTAGCTGTGAGCTAATCGATCCTGCATCAAAGTAGCTTTAGCTCAAGTTAGAACCCGTTTTGCTCAAGAATTTGTGTTGATCTTCAAGTTCTACCTAAACTGCATGTTAAGTTTACCTAGGGTTGCTTCTGTTCTTGAAATTCTGGTTCAAGTCCATGCCCTAGGTCATGTTGTTCATGATGTAGTTTCTGTTCATGCTAAAATACATGCAATTCTTCATGATCTTGCCCTAGTTCATCAAATTCTTAGGTGAAATTAGCTAGAATAGTAAGATTATGCTATTCAAGTCTAATTCATAATCAGCCAGAAAACTGTCTTACATGGCTTGTGCTATATGAACAGACTTGTGGCCTGAAGCCACTATATCCATTTATTTTGTTTTGCATAATTACTTTAGTGCAATTTAAATTTGGTATTTAAATTCCGTAATTTATTTCTGCACTTAAATTCATGCGAATTTTATTGCCGCAATTTCCTTATTGCATCTAAATTCCCGTGAATTTATTTTTTAGTATTTAAATCCCGCATATTTATTCATTGCAAATTACGATTAAGCATATTACAAATGGGAAACCTTTTGCATAAGTCCTGAAGACTATGCATCCGTAATCCTGAAGATTACATGTGACCGACAAATCACTTATCCTGTGCATTGGTTTGTACAGGCATGTCGGACATTGCAAAGAGGGACTTTGAGAAGCTCGCCGTGGACGGCAGCAACTACCTTACTTGGGCTATTGATGCCGAGAACAGGCTCGAGGGCATGAAGCTCGATCATACTATTACCCCGTTTGAGGAGGGTAAAGATGAGCGCACAAAACCTGATAAAGCAAATGCATTGTATGTCATACGTCACCATCTCGACCCAGACCTGAAGTCTGAGTATATGACTGAGAAGGATCCGTTGGTGTTATGGCAATCCCTGAAGGATCGCTTTAGCCAACAACAGTCCATTATGCTTCCAAGAGCACAACAAGACTGGATCACTCTCCGTTTTCAGGACTTCAAATCTGTGACGATATATAACTCTGCTTTACACAGGATTGTATCTAAATTAAAACTTTGTGGCCAGAAGATCACAGACACGGATATGATCGAGAAAACTCTGTCCACCTTCCACCCCGGGAATATAGTTCTGCAACAGCAATACAGGAACTTGAAGTACACTAAGTACTCTGAGCTCATAGAGGTGTTGATGTTTGCAGAACAACAGAATGAAGTTCTTATGAACAACCATTCTGTACGTCCCACTGGCTCTATAGCTGTGCCTGAAGCACATGCTAACGTTGCTGAGAGTTCTCGCAACCAAAAGAAAGGCCGTGGGAAGAGGCAATGGAAGGGAAAGAAAGGAGCCATGTTCAAGGGCAAAGGCAAAGGAATGTCTAAGAATAGAAATATGCCCAAGATGGAGATAGGTGAAAATGGTGGGGAGGAGCAAGGCGTATGCTTCAGATGCGGAACAAAGGGACATTGGTCTCGCCAACGTCGCACCCCCAAACACCTGATTTACCTTTACCAGCAAAGCAAGAACAAAGGCAAAGGTCAACATGAGTCTCACTTCACCTCTGAGCCTGAAGCTCAGAAGCGCGATGACATGATTGTCGACGCGAAGGGAAATGGTGAAGACGTCCAGATGGATGATGATGATGATGATCTCCTTGATGACGATGATATATATGGGGACCTGCAGTAATCCCTGAAAATATCAAGTCATCTAAATGCAATGCCCACATGTACTGGTTTTGTTTCATAATGTTTGACCATACATGCTCTAGGAGAGCATTTGTAATGAAGTAAATGGTCTAAACTTTTGTAAGGTTTTCCAAGAGTTATGTAATGTTATCTTTTATAATAAATGCTTTATGCTTTATGTTAAATTCCTATTCTTTGTGGTATTTAACAGCACTTGTGGGACCCATGGCTGAAGCGAAGATCTGTCTTGTAGACAGTGGCACCACCAACACGATACTAAGAGAAACCAAATATTTCCAAACTCTGACTAAGAAAAATGAAAATATCATGACCATAGCCGGAAGCAATGCTCATATTGTAGGCACCGGGAGTGCTACAATGGTTCTCCCTATGGGTACACAAATTTTTATGAAAAATGCATTGTTGTATCCTGACTCAAAGCGAACGCTTTTGAGCTTCAAAGATATCCGTGCGAATGATTTTCCATGTGGAAACTGAGAATGAGCAAGGTACTGAATACCTTCTCATCACTAAATTCGACGGGTATCAAAAGAAAGTGGTGGAAAGACTCCCTTCATCGCCATTGGGTTTGTACTACACGTACATAAAACCCACTGAAGGATATGTTGCGATGAAAGCCATATTCAAAGACCCGGAGTCATTTCGAATATGGCATGACCGTTTGGGTCATCCTGGGTTGAACATGATGAGAAGAATCATCAACAATTCTGCTGGCCATAGCGTTAAAAGCTTCCCTAGTCCTGAAGATTTTATTTGCACCGCATGTGCAAAGGGAAAGCTAATTACTAGACCATCTCCCCTGAAGATTAGGGATGAGTCACCCGCATTCCTGCAAAGGATTCAAGGTGATATTTGTGGACCTATTCAGCCCCTGTCGGGCCCATTTAGGTACTTCATGGTACTGATCGATGCGTCCACCAGGTGGAGCCATGTGGACCTGTTGTCCACTAGAAACCATGCTTTCTCCAAACTCATTGCGCAAATAATCAGATTGAAAGCAAGTTTCCCTGACAACCGCATCCAATCCATTCGGATGGACAACGCGGGAGAATTTAGGTCTAAAGCTTTTGACGATTATTGCCTTGCAATGGGTATTAAAGTTGAGCATTCAGTACCACATGTCCACACACAAAATGGTTTAGCTGAATCCTTGATCAAAAGGATTAAGTTGATTGCAAGGCCATTGCTGCAGAATTGTAAGCTCCCGACCAGTTGTTGGGGCCATGCAGTGTTACACGCTGCAAAACTAATTCAACTCAGGCCAACTGCATATCACGATACATCCCCCTCACAGATGGTGCGTGGGAAAGAACCAAGTATTTCCCATCTGTGGATATTTGGCAGTGCAGTATACGTGCCAATACCACCACCTCAGCGTACATCAATGGGACCCCACCGGAAGTTGGGGATATATGTTGGTTATGAGACTCCGTCCATAATCAAATACCTAGAGCCTATGACTGGGGATCTTCATACGGCTCGGTACGCTGATTGTGTCTTCAATGAAGACCATTTCCCGGCATTAGGGGGAGATAGACATCCAATGGAATGCCGAGAAATTGAATGGAATGCAACTGGAATGCAATCCATCGATCCACGCACCACTGAAACTGAACTAGAAGTTCGAAGAATCATACATTTGCAAAATCTTGCGAATGAGCTGCCCGATGCCTTCACTGATCATAAAAGGGTGATAAGGTCGCATATACCTGCAGTAAATGCGCCGGAGAGGGTTCAAGTACCCCAGAAAGGTACCAACTCTGATGTCTCCACCAATCCTAGGAAAAGGGGGAGACCTCCGGGTGCAAAGGACAAAGTTCCGCGGAGACGTCCGCGTAGACAAGGTCCCGAGCCACCTACACCACTTAAAGAATCAGTTGAAGAAGATCAACCTGGAGTTGATAATGCCCCTGAAGAGGCAAATCTACCTGAAGTAGAGGAAGTCCCTGAAGGACACCATCCTGAAGATGGAAATCCCAATGCACCGTGCGCACAACATCGCATTGGAAGGTTGGAACGCCCCAACTCAATCGTTACGGGAAATCACGATGAGTGGGAAGATGATCATGAGGAGATCGCCACTAATTATGTGGAATCAGGAGAGTCATACAATAGAAAGACCACTGTTGTCGACATATATTTTGCCTCAAAAGTTGCTGATTCAATGGATCCGGATCCAGAACCAAAGTCCTTGATGGAGTGCCGGAAGCGCTCTGATTGGGAACAATGGAAAGCAGCAATTGAGGCAGAACTGCGCTCGCTTCGCCATAGGAAGGTTTTTGGACCTGCAGTCCTGACACCTCCAAAAGTCATCCCTGTAGGATGTAAATGGGTTTTCATTCGAAAGAGGAATGAACATGGCCAGGTGGTAAGGTACAAAGCGAGGCTGGTGGCACAAGGGTTCACGCAGAGACCCGGCATCGATTATGAAAAAACATACTCTCCTGTTATGAGTGGCATAACGTTCCGATATCTCATTTCTATGGCAGCTAACATGAATTTAAAAATGCAGTTAATGGATGTCATGACCGCATATTTGTATGGGTCACTAGATTCGGAAATTTATATGAGAGTTCCTGAAGGACTCAAGATCCCTGGACCGAATCAAAACCGCAACATGTTTAGTGTTCGCCTGCAGCGATCGCCATATGGTTTGAAACAATCCGGAAGGATGTGGTTCAACCATTTGAGTAACTTCCTCCTAAAGAAAGGTTACTCAAACAATGATGATTGTCCTTGTGTGTTCATAAAGAAATCCAAGGATGGATTCTGCATCATCTCAGTTTATGTTGATGATTTGAACATCATCGGAACCACAAGGGACATTGAGGAAGCATCGACTTACCTCAAGACGGAATTTGAAATGAAAGACCTGGGTAAAACCAAGTTTTGTTTGGGCTTGCAGCTCAAACACCTCCCTGAAGGAGTGTTTGTACACCAGTCCACCTATATAAAGAGGGTACTTGAAAAGTTCAATATGGCCAAGTGCCACCCTCTGAAAACCCCTATGGTCGTTCGATCATTGGAAGTTGATAAAGATCCATTCCGACCCAAGGATAAGGATGAGGAGATTTTGGGACCTGAAGTTCCTTATCTTAGTGCCATTGGAGCACTAATGTACCTTGCAAATTGCACATGGCCTGATATTGCATTTGCAGTAAACTTGTTGGCTAGGTACAGCGCCGCCCCCACTAGAAGGCATTGGGTTGGCATAAAAACCATCCTCAGATATCTACAGGGTACTCAAGACCTTGGGTTATGGTATCCAAAAGGAGGGGATTTCACTATGGTGGGTTATGTTGACGCTGGCTATATGTCCGACCCTCATAATGCTAGGTCACAAACTGGTTTTGTTTTTCTCTGTGGTGGTGCAGCCATATCTTGGCGGTCTGTGAAGCAGACTTTAGTTGCCACATCTACCAACCACTCAGAGATAATCGCCCTGTACGAAGCCACACGTGAGTGTGTCGGGCTACGTAGGATGATTAACCACATCCAGAAGTCATGTGGCATGAATGCTATCAACACCCCCACCATTATCTATGAAGATAATGCGGCTTGTGTTGCACAGATGCATATGGGCTATATTAAGAGCAATCTCACTAAACATATTGCTCCTAAGTTCTTTTACCCCCATGAGCTCCAGAAGAGCGGGGAGGTAAATATCCTGCAAGCTAGGTCATGTAACAATCTGGCAGATTTGTTCACAAAGTCTTTGCCTGCCTCTAGTTTCCATCGATGTGTCCGTGGAATAGGCATGAGACGACTTAGAGAGTTGCAGGGTTCAGGGGGAGATCAACCCCGAAGGACATAGCTCATAATCATGACCCTAAAGGTCATGGGTCGATCCTGAAGATCTGACCAAAGTATCAACTGTTGTACTCTTTTTTCTTGATGAGTTTTTCCCACTGGGTTTTCTCATGCAAGGTTTTTAACGAGGCAAACAGGTGCAACTTAAGCCGGTGCATGTGATGTACTCTTTTCTCCTACTCTTTTTCCCACTGGGTTTTGGGAGGAGTTTTTAAGGCATACGCATAGCACTTAATTGGCCAAGGGGGAGTGTTGTAAATATGAGTCAAGAAAATGTGAACATTGACTCAAAATGGTGGCCAATTAAATGAAGAGGAAGAGGAGTTCAAATGCAACTGTGCTGTATCGGCACTGTAGCATGGCGGATGTACTGTAGCATGGCGGCAGTACTGTAGCATGACGGTGGTACTGTAGCATTGGGTACTGTAGCATCGGGTACTGTAGCATCGGGCACTGTAGCAACCGCCTTCAGTGCCTATATATACAGAGCCTTTGCTCATTTGTAAACCAGACTAGAGAGAAAAAGAAGTGAATAAAAAGCAAGGAAAAGAGCTCTCTCTTTCTCCATACTATTGCCATCTTGTGTTCTTGTTGTTTTGTGTGCTGCTGCAAAGAAGCTGATTTCTAACACCAACTCTTTCAATACGGTAGTTAGATTGGGACAGGATTATTGAGGAACTGCAAAAGCAACTCCCCCAATAATCATTAAAAAATATTGGAACATCCCCATTAGGTGATTATTGGGAAAAAATTATGGGAGAACCGCCGGAGATGCTCTAATCGCGGCTAGGGTTAGGCCAGCCTCTGGAGCGCCTTTTTGTTCCTGATAATCAAACGGGCGTGGTGTCGGGGAGTGAAACAATGATGGCGCGTGCGCACTGATCATGATCGCTGGTGCTCTGTTTCGTACAACCTGGTTGGATTTGGAGCGTTTTTGTTGAGACCTCCGTGACGATTACTTGCTCCGTAATCTTGTTCATGAACTTGGCGCATTCTAATGTTCCAAACAGCGCGTAACGGGTCTGAACGAGGATTTTGTGATTCATGCAAACCAGCTACATTTTGGCTTAGATTGGATCGCTCATTACAAACCTATGACATTACTCACTACATCCTTTGCATAAGGACTTTTGCGGTTTAAAATTATTCTAAACTAGGTTAATTCCTCGCACGTTGCTGCGGAAGTTCAATGGTGGTTTCAGATGATTTTTTCTGACAAAGGATATAACTATGCTTGAAGAAAAAATGGAATTGAAATATAGCTATGTTTGGATTAGCAATAATTTGAAAAAGGTAATGCACAAGAGGAGGTGGCTACAACTTCAAAGTGTCAGGGTGATTGACCGTTTGTTAATGGAGATCAATAGAAAAGGAAAGAGAGAAATATATAAGAGTGTTATGACGTGGATACCTTGTATGAAGAGGTTGAAATAGGTGGGTGAACAAGTTGTTATGTCCATTAATTGTGCGAAGTTGTCTGCCAGATTTAATGAGATGGCATGAAATGGTTTTATTTCTTTTTGCTTAATTTTCCATAAAATTTATAGAATCTATTATCTTAGTATTTGACCAACAAACGGAGCCTCCATGTTCGCTCTCAAGGCTTAGAAATTTCCACGTTAATCGGAGAAATAAGAAAAAAAAAATAAAAAGTATTTGAAAAACAAACGGAGCCTCCATGTTCGCTCTCAAGGCTTAGAAATTCCCACGTTAACCAGAGAAATAAAAAAATAAAATTACCCCACTGCCATTATGTAAAATTTTAGCCAAAAAACCCCTTAACTATTAAAAAATTATCCACCACTGCCATTACATAAAAATAACCTAAAAGATCCATATATATTTTTAAAAATCATCATGTAGTCATTGTCACTATACAAACATAATTATGCAGTCAATGTCACTATACAAACAAAAATATGAGATTCCTTTTAGCTGATAAAACTGCCAACTTCTACCATTAACTAAAAATAACTTCAATCAAAGTTACTTAGTCAAGATAAAAATAAACAAAGATGTACGTATAGAGTATATCTATAAGAGATTGAGCAACAAAGATAATAGTAGTCTTAACAAAGAAAAATAAAAATATTGTGACAATACCTAAATTATTTTATCAACAATTTGACATAATGTGTAACTGAAAGGACCTTGATGTCGCCTAGAGGGGGGGGGGTGAATAGGCGATATACCGCAAAATCAAACTTTTCCCCTTTTTACTCTAGCTGCCAGGGGGTGACCGGTCAGACCGGTGCTCCACACCGGTCAGACCGGTGACGTGCAGTGCACTCCCCCAACAGCAGCTCGAGCTTCTTCTTGACTTCTAGCACGAACCAAACTTGGTGAGTTGCTTCTATAGGTGATATTCAGCAAGGCAAAGCTATCCCTGCACACAATATAAGCACAACCAAGTAGATCGAAGCGGAAGCACAAAATATGCTAGAAATCAACAAGTGAGGCAAACCACAACGGAGACACAAAGAGTTGTTTTTCCGAAGTTCGGATTCACCGCTCGCACCAAGCAACCACCAAGGTACGGTGAATCCTACTCTCCGTTGAGGAAGCTTATGCGACCACCACTTAGGTCAAGCTATCTCCTCCTTGCACTAGCTTGCTTCTTCCCTTCCGGAGGTGAAGCACAACCTGCACAAACAATCCCGAGGCTCACCACACAATTTGGTAGCTCACCGGGCGACGCCTAGCCGTCTAGGAGGAAGAACCTCCAAGAGTAACAAATGCTTCAAATTGCTTTCTTGACAGCGAATCGAAGTGCTCAAGCTATGGTTGCTCTTGTTTTGCTCTCTAATGCTCACTCAAACTTGCTCACTCAACCCAACTCAAAGATATCACAAATATCACACAAATCTCACAAAGAGAGGTTGGGGAGGGCTTTCCTGGCTTCTGGAATATGTCAAAGTCGTGTAGAAGCAGCAGCCCACCAAGAGGGGGGCCAAGGGGTATAAATACCCCATCACACAAAAACTAGCCGTTGGAGCTCTGCCGTGACCGGTTAGACCGGTCACCCAGACCGGTCAGACCGGTCGGGCAGGGTGATTTGAAAAACTAGCCGTTAGACCTTTCACCGGTCAGACCGGTCCCCTTGACCGGTCAGACCGGTCGGGTCTGTCCCAACACTCTCAAGTTAGCTCAAGGTTTCATCCAAGGAGAAAACCACACAATGTTAGTTGAGCTGGGATTTGTTAGCACACTCTGAGACTCTCTCAAAACTATTCTCACATAGGTCAACTATTGAGCACTTAAGATATTTGTCAATAAGCAAATGTTGCATCCCTCTTGATAGTACGGCGTACCTATACTCAAGGATAAATATAAACACAATGAATTCTTCTTGAGTCTCCAAGTCTTCATCAATGCCATACTTTGATAGTTGACAACTTGAGGGCTTTCAACATTGCCATCTTTCTTGAGCAATTCCATACTTGAGCTAGTGACTTAGGATTTTCCATCATCCATTGAGTTCACTTTAATCCTTAGGTCACCCTCTTTATCAATCATAACATATATATGCATTGCATTGCTTTTCTTGATGAGACTTGAATATGATACTTCGAACACACCCTGGATACTAGATGCTTCACCCTAGCAATTTGCACCTTAGCTTGCTTAGTCCCTCGCTCTAGTCATCTCGATTTGCTTCTTCATCACTTACCCTTGTATCATCAAGTTGACTTTGCTTTGCCTTTGAATGAATTCTTCAAATGCTTGTTCTTGATTGACAAAGAATATCCAAACCATTGCAAGCTTCCAATTGTAGACCAATTTGTAACACATATGCTCATGTCATTTTTATCATACACACATGAAGCTTTGCAATATCATTCTTCTTTGACAATTGGATCATCTCATAATATTTGAGACCATCATAACATATCCCGAATTATTGCTTCATCATTGCTTCTCATGTAGCTCCATATCGGTTTGTATTGCATTTAGATTTCAATAGTGACAACTAGTCTTGCAATATCAGCAATCTTTATCAACCATGATCCAAGATATCCCATATGTATATGTTCAACAAGCCTTCATTATTTTAGAGACCAATATATCACATATGTCACCATGTCTCCTTTCTTATTTCACCATAGCTTGCCATTTATCATATCCTTGCATAATGGGACCACACACTCGTTGGTATGCAACATTATGAGCCATACACATTGCATTCAACCCATGAACAATAGTGTATCATAAAATATTCATTTTAATCCCTGCTCATAACTTTAACAAACACATTAGTCCTTTAATCGCTTTGTCATTCAATTCACCAAAATCCACATGGGGGCCTAGATGCACTTTCAGTAACAAGAGAACACCGATAAGAAAAAATAAGTTTTGAAAAAACAATAAGAATACAAAAATATATATATATATAAATAATTAAATTCTTTATACTAGCCGCGCAAATGCGCGGGATATATCTCTAGTTCCTAATATTTTGGCAGATAGATAGTATCTTTTTAGCGATTGACAAAAGCACACCTCTCTTTCTTTCTTTTTTCAAAACAGCAATACATATGCTAAAAAACCAGGAAAAATAGCACATTCCATTACATCATCTAATCCCATCCCGTCATCACAGTGCCCGGGCCTGTCCGAACAGTCGACGCCACCACCAGCTTAGCAAGTTCATGCAACCTTTACCTTTCCTCGCCTGACCAAGTCCGTGCTGCTGGCCGTTGTGCAGCAGCAGCGCTTTGCTCTCATGTCGTCGGTCAGATAGCATGATGCAGAATACTGCTGGTAGTGGACCGCTTTCGGGTACACGCAAGTACACATGTCCTCATGCACGCAACGCACGCGCCGCCCCCGCTGCTCACCGGCGCCACACACGGCACGCCAGTCGGGCCGCGCCGATCGCACAGGAGCAACGACGAGCCACGCACCGTACGCGTGCGGCGCGCGCGCCGACCGATGTTCGCTGCGATCCCTCTCGTCGCCGCCCGCGCGGAATCATGGGCGCGGCCGCGCGGGCCGGCCGGCAGCTTGCCCCGGACGCGGAGGCGCGCTGTTCGTGCGGCGGGCAGAGCAGGGGCCAGGTAGCGTGCAGGGCGTTCTGCTCTTGTGCTTGGCGCCGGAGCAGCACGGGTCGTCGGAGGTGAACCACTGTGCGCGTGCAGGGACGGAAATGGCTCACATATATCCACTCTTTCGGCTGATATGGTCACAGGAGTACGAACACTTGCCATCCGCTGGCTACATACTCGCGCACCAGCCCCACTCCTACTTACAGTATCGATCAGCGACTGATCACAGCCGTTCACGTTCACATGCGCCTGCCATGTCGATCTGGCGCTGCTGCCACGACGGCACTGGCGCCCTGGACGTAAGCTCATGACAAGGCTACGGCGGGCGTCGGCGAAGCGAACACGAAGCCATGGGCTATTGCGCGCAGATCTGCGGCGGCGTGCGTGTGGTCCGCGCCGGCCCGGTCGAGCGCGAACCCCGGAATGCGATCGATGGCAACAAGAGAGGGCCTCTCGTCGTGTCCCGCCCGGGCAGTGGCAAAGCTCGTTTGTCCCGGAGCCCCGCTTCTGAAGCCCCAGGAACGCGACGTCCCGGAACGGCCAAATCCATCCGCTTCCGCCCCGTACCACTCCACTGCTGTCGGTTTCCTTCCAAGCCGTTCCGAGCACGCGCTTCTTTCAAAATGTTTGGTGAATTGCATGATGTCTATCCTGTAGGCTGTAGCCACGAGTTTAGGGCTCCGTATCTTCTCTTTTGCCAACAGTGCCTACCACCGATGGACACTGTGCATCGTACTGAGCCGACGCAAGATTTTAGCTTCATACCACCACTAGCTTTTGTCTTGCTTATTTGGCGACTCATTTGCGAGGTCCAATGCTACGTTTTCTTGGCATTTCGATAGCCTTTTTCCCTGAAGGAACCAAAGAGTCAAACGTGAGGTGCGCCGCGCCTGTCACCGAAACGCCGTAGCCGATAGATTTGCCGTGGAAGCTTGCTGGTTGGAGTCTACTACCGGCTCTGGCCTAGTGCACCTTTCGGTGGCAACAGTTTGCCTCCTCTTGGCTTCCGGGCATGTGCAATCCACTCCTCCCCAAACGCATCGTTTCAGACTTTCAGTGCAGGTTCAGAACCCGCTAACTGCATCTTCTCTGAATACTGAATCCCAATTAACAAGTGAATGAACTACGCCGTTCCTACCAAGAAATGTTCGCCTGTAAACCTCGCTCTTATCATCATCCCCCTGTCACTACTGACGGGGCACAAAGCCCACACGCGCGCACGTGCCCGCACGAACCGCTCGCGCTGCATAGCATAGCAAAGCCTGCACTGCACTGCACTGAAAGTGTATCTGCGATCGCCAAGAAATTCCAAAACGGGAGGAGCGGCCACACCGGCCCCCAAAAGCGGCCGTGTGTTAGCCTCCAAACTACTCGCGAAAATCAGGTACCGCCGCACCGCACTGCACAGGCTCCGGCCCAGGATTGCGACTCTGCCGTGGCATGGCAGTATGGCACGAACAATAGAAATGGGGACGGGGCACGAGCGAGGGCTGCAGACCTGCAGTGGAGGGTACAGCGCGGACGTACCTGAAAATGAGAGCGGCAGGCAGCATCAGCTGCCTCTGAACATTGCCATCACTGAAGTGGAGCGTAGACGCGTAGCGTGCCGCTGTGGGCTGTGGCTGCCAAATTTCCCTCTGTTGAACTGGTGAGTGAGCATGAGTGCTGCGGCCTGCGAGCTGATGCTTCCATGTGCGTGCCTCAATCATGCACGCACGCAGATGCAGGCAACCGCAATTCCATGGGGCCCAGGGGACGTACCATCCTACGTGTCATGTCCGAGTGGCAGCTGTATGTAGCCCTAGATCATCTCTGCCTAGCTTCACTTTCGGCCAATGTTTACCTGCAGCCACTCATTTTCCTGCACTTTGCTTCGCAGCCCTGACTGACTGACCCATCTGCTCATCGTAAGTCGTAACAATAACCAAATGGAATCGGCTGTGCGCTTGCTTGAGCGCCAGGCAAGGAGTAGCCGGGGGTCAGTTTTTTAGCTGGCGATGTGAGGTTTGCTGGTGGCTTTGCCTGGAAAGTCTGGAGGCGACAAGGACACCAGACATTCCATGGCTTCAGATCTACCCAAAGCCCCTAAACAAATGCACCAATCGCGCCGCGCGCGCCTTTGTGCTAAGCAACCGGGCAACCTTTTGTCAGGTCATGTGTCGTGCCTGCTTCATCAAGGATAAACTAATGGCGATGGCGACGTGCTCGCTCCAGGAACTTTGACTGGAAGATGGATCGTGGGGCCTTAGTCCGGTGGGGCTCACATGTCATTGGGTAAAATTGGGGGGGTGCAGAAATGCACAGGTTCTCCTCTATTCACTATTCACTGTAATTGTTCAGAAAATCGAGCTGCATCAGTGACTGGAGAACTGAACTGCTTGTGGTACTAGCATCCACCCAACTGTTGCGTTCAAAAAGAATAAAAGTTGCCACGCACGCACTGTTTCCAGATTCCGGATCCAATAATTCCAAGAGGGACAGCATGAGTCCATAGCGTCCCCTCGTAGCCGTCGCGAGCTGAAGAATAATCAGTGTACTATATTCAGATATATTCGCGCTCCGATGTTTTGCCTATACAAGAATGTGCAGGCACATGCGTGCACGATCCCACATTTCCTGCGAAGCTGAGCCCCCACCTGCACTGCAGACGATCGACATCATCGCGTCACCGTCTTCTTCTTCTTCCCCGGCCCGTTGGATGAGGTCTTTGAAATGTTTTGTGGTCGCTCTGAACCTGATGCGTATCAGCTGTCCGCAATAGTGAATTTTTGCTGAATCGTGCATAAAGAAATTGAAAGGCGTCGCTTGCAAGCAAAAACAAATCGGAGCTTCTCGTGGGCCACAGTTTATAGTCTCTCGGTTGCAGGAGGTGCAAGAGAGAACAATGAAGATTGTCCATTCTATCATGTGCAAACTAATCGACAAAGCATGTATGCTACTAATACTACCCAGGCGTCACTGCGATCTACAGAAGGTCGCATGCTGGTAAGACATGTATCGTTGACATGTGAGCTTCATCATCCCAAATCCTGAATGCTGTCGTCCACGGTGCTGGTCCACTGACGAGATGGTTTTTTTGACGTCGAAATCATCCTTCTCGGAGACAATCGATCGATATTCCCAGCATATCTTGTCCGGGATATATTTGATTGAGCTCGACCGATCGATCACGCGTCGCCTGTTTCGTTCCAAGGCCACATGAATTGAATCCAGATGCAGGCAGGGTCATGCAGACAGAGACGCAGAGACAGTCCTTAGTGCGGGTCATGAGGCTTTCTTGCAGCACGCAACTTGTGTCCCTGTTGCTCACTTGGTTGCTAGGATACGCGAAGAGGTATAATTTGCAGCTTGACGAGGACCTCGAAACGAGCCAAGTCGGTCATATTCATGTGGCTCTGAGCAAGAGACAAGATAGCCGCTACCTGATGAGCATGACTTCGCCGGGGTTCATGATGGGATCTACTACTCTGAATCCATCATGCACTGATGCACATCCAGGTACAGACGTACAGTTCAAAATTCTACTCGTAGTAATGAAATTTCTCACTAGACTTGGTACCTCTATACTGCTATCCAGACAAGTCGATTTCATTTAAAAAACGGAACAAGAATCCAGACAGGTGAATCCTATGCTGTTCATTCGGAAGGGCTTGTCGTGTTAGCCCATCAACTGCAACTTCTCCAGCACAGCATTTGTGTTGCTAGGATTAGTGTCCTACACGGAAGCATTGATCGACGTGAAAGGAAACGAAAGGCGACTTCATTCTTCCAGTCACGTCGAGCAAAATTAGCTGCCGCTGCAGGGAAGACAACGCTCAAGTAAAAACTCTAGAAAGAAGAGCGCAGAGAAAAGCTAGGACAAGAGCGAGTGGCGGTCACTCACTTTGATATATAGAATGTTGCTTACCCCATGTAAAAAATTTGCCGTGACTGACGTCCTTGGTGACGGAATTGATAGAAACAAAGGATCTCTAGTAAGCAATAGATCACGGGTATACTCTTGATGTAAACATGGATGTGAACTTGGGAGTCCTAGATCTAATACAAGAACAGAGAGAGAAGGGTTAGGGTTTGACCATCAGTCGAAGCCGGCGGATCCACTGGTCGATTCGCCATGGCGTCGACCGTAGAGGAAGTAGTGGTAGCAGATGCGTCGATCCTTGGCCGGCGCCGGTCTGGTCGGTGACAGCGCCTCCGGGCGATGAGCGTTGATGGTGACGGTGGCGGCTGTGGAGTTTCCCGCCGCTCCAGTGCTCCCTTGGTCAGTAGGGTATGTAGGTAGGGTTTGTGGCGGCGCGGTGAACCTCGTACCGAGCGCCCCGGTACCCCCTCCTCTATATAGCACTGTGCGACGGGGGCCCACCAACCATAGATCGGTTGGACGCCCCCGACCAGGGCCCAAAGGCCGTGACGGTGTAGAGATCGAACTAACAGGAATGAGCCCTAGTAAAGTGCAGGCGATACTGACGGGAACATCAGGAATAATTCAGGCACTGGAGACTGAAACAGTCAGGGCTCGCAGCGATGCCCAGAAAGAAGAGAACAAGCAGGGCTAGCGTCTAGCTTGTGCCGGCTCCGGCCCCAGATTGGCTGATTCCGAGCTGTACTCGAGAGCTCACGCGCTGCCAATAGCCAGCTCCCAATCGGCGCGTCTAGGGCTCGCCAAAGCCTACGGCGCAAGGCACGTCATGCACAGGAGGCCCTGCCTGCTGTCTCCTCGTGGTAGGACTAGAGATGTACCCGGCTACCCGCTGCTTGTCGTCCTCGCAGCAGGCTTGGCGGTGGCGGTAGCGCCCCGGTAGGGCTCTAGGATCAATGATGCGTTGAGTGACGCTGCAACGGGCTGCGCCTGCGATGATCCAGCCTGTTCGCTTGGCTTATCGGCCACCAGCCAGCAGTACTTCAGTCTCACAACAAATCAGCATCAGCCACCAGCCACCAGCCAGCCAGCAGTACTTCAGTCTCACAACAAATCAGCACCAGCCACCAGCCAACCGAACAGGCTGGTGGCTGGTGGCTGGTGCTGATTTGTTGTGAGACTGAAGTACTGCTGGCTGGTGGCTGATAAGCCAAGCGAACAGGCTGATCAGGTGAAGAGCCTGGCAGATCGATCGAGATTTCAAGTCGCTGGTGTGGTTGATGCAGAGAGTTGAATGCTGGGTGTCCGTGTTTGTTTTGCTTGGTCAGTCTGACTCCGGCACGTACAGTTTGCTCCGATATGTTCTGCTTGTACCACCTGAAAGAAATGCAATTCAAATCAATCATGAAAACTTGTTTGTTTCATGGACGTGTTCTGAACCTCGGATCCCTTCAGAGTTTCCCAAACCATAAGCTTCAGAAGAAAAATAATCAAAACTGAACCATCTAATGTGTAATTAACAAGCCTCGAATAACAAAACCAGTAGCAGTTTAGCACTAGACGAATTTCCATACAATGCTGGGAGTTCTTCTGAAGAATATGTACAATTTTGTTCGGAGTCCTCTGAAATTAGCCCATGGGCCTCAGTGGCATCCCATATGGTCATGGGCTTCCCTCTCTGCAATACTAACAGTAAGCAAGCAACTATCATCATTATATACCAGTAACTCAGAAAAAAGCGTCGCGCCAAATGTTGAAACCGCGCAACAGTAAGCAAGCAACTATCATCATTATATACCAGTAACTCAGAAAAAAGCGTCGCGCCAAATGTTGAAACCGCGCACACAAGGAAAATGCTGTTAGCCACCAACATATCCGCCAGCATTACAGACAAAGGTATGCTCAGATTTACCACCACAACACAGGTTTCAGGACTCTAGGTTCATTTGAACTGCTCATCTCTCCAGCCGCAAAATGAGCTAAAGCATTTCTCTTCCTGTCAACAGAAATTAAATGCATTTCCCTTGTTGTACATTGCTGACTAAGAAACAACTGCGCTGTCAAGTAAGCTTCAAGCTGCATTAGCCGAATCCAGGGGGCACCTCAGGATCATCATCGTCATCATCACCCGCTGGGCCGCTCACAGCAGCTGGTTCACCTCCATTTGGCTTCACTTGATCAAGATTTTCCAAATTCGGCTTCGGCTCCTGTCTCTGCACTGCTGCTGCTGTGATGTTATTGCACTGATTATTTCTGCCAAAACCTGGTGGTTCCTCTGGATCATCATCTTCCTCCTTGACTTCAACAGTCGTTTGTGTCTTTGCTGGCAAAACTTGTTGCTCTTTGCCCTTCCTCTTCAGCTTCTTGAAAGAAGGTTCAGGGGCTAATTCAGGGTTGAGTATCCTATTGTAGACAGCTTCTATGGTCCCCCGTATATCAGTGTCATTGGACTGGATAACGTTCCATACCTCATCTGATATTTGACCCATTATTTTGCTCCTGATATGGAAGAGTAGCAAACAAGTTCATCTATTGTAGACATTTAAGAAGCGATAACATTTGAAAGCTTTTACAAAGAAGTGGCTCAACTTACCCAATATCTTGATAAATTGCATCAGAAAGCTCTTTTAATTTTAACTTCTCAGATCCATCTTCTTGTAGTATCACTGACTGTTTTACCTCTGAGATGATTTTGTTGCGTAGAACCTCCTGCAGAAAGATAGCATGCCATCAACTTATAGAATTATACATCATTAATACCATATCTGATGAACAACGACATGTTACTGCTTTGCAGCCAGCAATCCACATCTACCGAACAGGACGCTGAATTGCTGACCATGTAAGGGGTTATAGAGCCATCTATCTAACATGGTGAAGCAGATATTGTCACAGAGACTTCAAATTGCACAAGACAAGTTATACAATACAATAACTGTAATTAATATGTGATCACAGGAAATCAATCAGATGCGTATTAGACATGGTTGAAAGGACTATACGTAGAGAACCAGATAATATACCCTTCATGTCTCAAAAAAGAAAACAAAGAAAGACAGCACATGCTTTTAGTACAAGGAAACTTCTATTGATGGAGCTTACATAAAAAAGTCACTATGGCATGCTTTTAGTACAAGGAAACTTCTATTGACGGAGCTTACATAAATAAGGTCACTATGAAGAGCACATTTTCATCAGATAGACTGTACAACTGGAACAAAATTTGGAATGAAGTTGAGCACTGAGGCACTCAGTACAGCTCATGAATGACAAATAATAATAAACAAAATCCTACCATGCAAAAAGAGTCTCCCGTTCTCCCTATTTTTTTCTAAGGAAGGGGAGTGCAAAAACCAGGCTGACCAGGAAATCCGAGTCATCAAATAATAATAATGAAAAAACTCAACCAGGGTGGAGGCTCCCCGGGGCTTTGTTCTACGAAGGTGCCGAGTGCCGTGCTTCGAACACGGGTTGGGATGGGAGTTTCAATGAATCCCAGAGTTCAATCCTCTAACCGGTCCACTGCAAGAAGCTTGGCCGAAATATAAATAATAAAGTGAAATATCATGCTGGCAACATTTGATGGTGAGAAAAATATACAGATAGTATGTCTCTCACATTTATATGTCAACAGATGGCCAGATAATGACAATTACGCAAAATCACCAGAGGCGATACCAAATGTTCCGCAAAAGGCAAGAGCTCTGAGAGAAGACTTGAACAATTGGTGTTCTGTACTAGGTGTTGCAGTTTCAGATAAGGTAGTATTGACAGCATAACACATAGATTATCAAGGCTACTGATTTGAGTATTTATCTCTACTCCACCACGTTGCAGCAGCCCGGCAAATCCAAGCCAGAATGGCAAGACCCCCAGCTCAAGTGACAATCTCATAAAATTATTGAGCGGTTACTCATCACTAACTCCAGTCCACTGTAACTATCTTTGGCATGTCACTCAGCAGGGATGATCCAACTCTCTGGTCCAATTAAAAGTCCTAATTAATGATGCATCGCAAAACCACTACACGTGTTGTGGGTGGCAGGCTGAACATTTCCACAATCCTAATACAACAAAAAGTAGAAACACTTTTGGTCTCATTGACAGCTTGGCACAAAGCATGTCTGCTTTTCTTGCGCGCCAAATTTCAAATCCCTGAGGAATTAAGACACAGCTAGGGGAGATAATATGCATAGGCATGTGAAGACCCTCACAATTGAACCATTTATTTACCCATGCAAAACACAGCCAGATGTATGACTCCCTATCCTAGAAACTTTTGAGAACCTCTACACGTGTTGTGCAGAGGGAAACACTTGGGGGGGTGTTTGGCTACTTGTAACATTTGATTCATGTATGGAATGGTCCAAGTTTGATGGTGATGCTTGTGTTTGGTTGGGTAAATTGTAACAACTCATCCAGGATGAAACCATCACTCTTGAGTCAAATTATTGCTAAGAGTGATGAACCATCCCAAACAGGATCATCCATTCATGCATCATTTGGTACATCCAACCAAACACATCCAGATGAAAGTTCGTTCTTCCAAATGCAGTAAAGGATAACATAAATACAAAAGGATACAAAGACAAACACTCTTGTCTTCCAGGTTCTCTTCCACCATACTGCAAATTATAATTTCGAAAAGCTTTGCAACAAGATTTCAATACAACCATTCTAGGGCCTTAGCTTTCATAATCAAACAACACCAGAACTCACACTACGGTTCACCCAAACAATGCAAAAGGGTCTATGCCTTGCACCCCTGAAAATGCTTTCTGCCATACCAAATCCCACTAGCCAGTACTTTCAATGTCACCAGAGTTCTGCAGCAATTCTCCACTAGACAGCTACCAAACGCAGGATCCATTCCAGCCCCAACCAGGGATCGATCTAAAATGATCCCTACACAGGCTCGTAATCCGCGGACCAAGCGGGCGAAATGCTGGAGCAACCCTACTCTCCGGACCACCGATTCCAATCTCTTACACGACAATCAACACAATAGCTAATCAAGTAACGGCGATGAGCGGTCCACCGAAGAATTCGATGAGAAGGAGTGACATATACGCATCAAAGTTCCACCGAGCAAAATTAGCGGCTAAAAACAACGAAATCGCAAAACCTTGGGTAAAGGATTTGGGGGTTGGAGTTCGGGGGAAGCTTACGTTGTCCTTGACCTTCCGAACGATGGCGCGGCGGAGGGCGTCGAAGTCGCCGTCGTCCTTGAGACGCCCCACAACCTCCGCAGCCGTCGGCGGCCGCCGATTGGGATCGCTCATGGGATCGGGTAGTGCCGGCTGGAAGCCTGAATCCCTAGTTTTGCTGTAAATGGTGAGCACCGAGCACGGGTAATATGCTTGTGACCATATAGTGTCTAACCTAACCGAAATTCAAAATCCACGTTTATTAGGACACGTTATTATGATGGACAGGTATGAAAAAAAAATACCAGCCGTTGGATGCAACTAATCAGATGGCTAGAAAATTTTTATTGGCACGTAAATAAAAGCGGTCACATCAATTTTTCTCTGTATTTGTATTTGTATACAGAAACAAGTATGGTTATTTTTATCACTCGATGAATCATGGATGATTATCTAGCTATATGTTCATTCTTACGGCAGCTAATCGGCCCTTCTTTTTTCTTAAGAATGAATCAGAGCGTGTACGCTGCCACATGCTACGCTGGTAGAGTAGGTAAACACTGATCAAAATTCAGACAATTGTCATACGACCAGAAAGGAAACAAGAAAAAAAAGAGAGCCCACAGCAGATTTACATCTATGAATGGCAACGCCTTGTTCAAAACTCTAACTTCGTTCTGAGTTCACACAGATGAGATCATGAGGCAAGTGAGAAGCCAGCTCTCTATATATTGCTACAGGTGGATGATGTCTGAACCTCAGCAAGCACATTCCGAAAGTATTAGACTGGACAGGTCGCGTTCACATTCAGGTTACAGGCATACAGCATACAGCTCCGGGCGGGGTACAATGATGCCACGAGATATGCATGTTAGCTAATAACAAATATCCAGACGATCAGGTCTTTAGAGAACTGAAGCAAACTGGCAGATATTGAGTGCCACTCAAACGTCTTCCGCAGTTCTGCTCACGCCGTAAATGTTGTCCTGGAAGTGACTGAAAGTTTAACGGCTGAAACGCTCTGAAATCGACTTAGGTATGAGGCTGGTTGTGCTTGATTGCTTCTCCAGCCTGTGCCAGGTAATGGATAGTGCCGTTATAATTAAACAATAATTAAGAGTGCACCCTATATATGGAGCGGTGAAGGCAGAGGACAGAACCTTGCAATCTCTTCCACAGACTTCATTATTTCCTCCGAACTTGTTTCAATTACCTGTCCCCCAAGAATCATCTCATCCAAAATTGTGTGCAGCTGCATCAGTTATTAATATGAGCCAAAGAAGATCGGGATGTAAGTAGTACAAGACATCACTATGAAAGGCCAGTGGAATGAATTGCTGGGACATTTTGTCTTACAAATTGACCATTTTTATACAAACATGAAACATGTAAAGTATAATTCATTGTGGACACTGCAGAATGCAGGGAACAAGGGAAAACCAGCGTATCAACGGGTCCAGAGCTAAGGAGCCAAAGTTTGGCATAAGCCTTCTATTTTACTAAGAATCAACCACCGGTATCTGCATACCAACAAAATTCCATTTTCCCCCTATTGTGAAGGCCTGAAATTATGCTCCACTGGTCTAGCCCCTTTTTTTTTCAAGCTCTGCACCTCTGACAGGTGACAAACTAAGCTATAATTTGTAGGCAGCAGGTTTCCTAGTTTTGAAGTTATTGCTTAATACAGATTCGATTCTATCTTTGGTGGTTAAGTTGTTTCTGTCTATTGTCAGCTGATCTTACAGATTTCTCATTGCTATCCTCTACATAAGGATGTGCGCAATTAAAAACCAAGCAGGCAATGGAATAAAAAGCTTCACTATGTTTCTCCAGTCTATCACTCTGCCTTCTGGCATGTTACGCACTAAGAGAAAACTAGTCATTTGAAACCTATCTGCATTTAAATTATGCTTTGGACCTTCGTTGAGATGTAAGCACTCTCACATGTTTAAGGTGTCCAGGTATTGCTGAACTTCTGTGGCTACCAGAGTTACTTAACAGCACACACTTGAAGTCACAAAATGGTCGTGTAATTACAACCACAATAACTAGATGGGTGATAAAGGTATAGCTATTCTGCATAACAGGTATTCTTGGAGTCAGACATTCACTATACTGAGACTTTTGTATTTGCACTGTAGATGACATATGTGCATCAAAGGCTAATTAATAGAAATAATCCAGTTACTCTAGAAAAGTTTAATGCAGTATCTTAAAACTTCTGTGTTCCACCTTTTGGCAGCTCAATGACATGCAGTACGCAGTGAAGGATCAAAGGATAGATGGAAACTTCAGCAGGAATACAATACATTCTTGATAGACTAACTATCTAGAATAAAGGATAAATCAAGATGATTCATAGCACCTTGTTGAAGTTAAATACAATGTCAAGCTCGCATACATTCTTGAAGCATCTGTCCAATGTTTCAACAAAAACTGTGCACAAGACAAAGGTCAGTCAGAGTAATCAATCCCCTTTTTCAAGTTAGACACAAGAATTCTTCCTTGAAAGTGATGGTGAGGTACAACATGAAAATTCTAGCAGCTAGACAGGATTAGTGGACAGAGAAAAATGTTAACAGCGTGCTACTGTAGTTACATTGCAATCACAGGTAATAGCAACTAGAAAAAGATTGCATCGTATATACAGAATAGAAAATTGCAAGAAAGGATGTTTGAATACATAGTGGATAGATAATGATTTTGATTATATTAAGACAAGTCAAAAGATGGATTAACATCTCGCATGTGTTCCTTATGCAACTGAGAATGCCTTCCCTTTTATTTAGGCTTAATGAAAATATAGCTATTAATTCTAGTAAATGAGATTGAAAATAAATAGCATCAGTAAGCCAGGTTACCTTGTACAAGATCGAGCATGGCAAGTTCATTCTCAGAGCTATCAAAGATAAAAACAAAGTAAAGTGTGGCCAAATGCTTGTACACCATTTTTGTTCCCTGAAAAGTGCAAATAAGAAAATAAAACCTTTCTGATCTTCAGAAACTTTCTGTTGGCAATATTACCAAATTTAACCTACATGGGACAGGAGTCCTAAACCTAGTAAAGAAAAGTAGAAAATTTAATTTTTTATAAACGAAGTAGAAATCTTAGTTTACAACATTTGCATACCCACTGAGCAGTTAGCACAGCTTAAAGTACATACAGCTGACTGAGATACCGATCTGTATATCTAAAGCCAAAGAAAACAATTGGCTTCTGAGCAATTAAATCCTAATTTTTTTATCCATTGCTAGCATTTGTATAAGATTTTGTGCTATGTTGGTCATTACCGGGCCAAAGATTGCATCGACATCGACGAAATTGCTCACACCGTCAGGCCTTGCAGAGAGCACTGCAACAAGAGACTCCACAGCTCAAAGGGATCATCCATACAAAATTGGGGAATATATGAGGAAGGAAACCGTACATACATTGGAAGACACTTCGGACGAGTTCCTGATGCTTCTCCGGTGGCTGCAACATGAAACAGAAGATGAGATGAATTAAAGGAAGGAAAGATTCGCTTCACTAGCGTAATTCCTTGAGCACGAAAGGATCCACGGATCAAGCAGTGCTTGACCTGGG
>CM014278.1:86900766-86912357 GCA_004135705.1 Alloteropsis semialata | reverse complement strand
TTGGAACCTGGAAATCGTAGAACTTGATGAGGCGGGGCTTGGCCTGGGTGCTGATAATCATCACCGCTCGAATCATGGCCGGCGACGAGGAGGTGGCGGCTGGAAGGGTAACGGATCAGAATCAGATCGCGAGAGCTGGTAAGGCCGTAAGGCAGGCAGGTCAGCTGTCAGCCGAGGTAGCCGACATTTAATCGAGGTTTGTGAATAACCTATTAAAGGTTATCAGATAAATTATTTACACGTCAGGCGCTTGTAGCTCAGTGGATAGAGCGTCTGTTTCCTAAGCAGAAGGCCGTAGGTTCGACCCCTACCTGGCGCGGTTTTTTTCTTTTTTTTTGTTTTTTCTGCAATGTGTTTTTCGTTTTCTTCCCAATTCGGTTTGAGCTTGCAATGTGTTTTTCGTTTTCTTCCCAATTCGGTTTGAGCTTTATTTTATTTTCAGTTTTTTCCTTTTTTTTGCAATTTGGATGTATGTATTTGTCCTTTAATATTTTTAGTATTATAGAATATGGATCTCATTGTTGTTGGAGTTCTAGATTCCAGTGTACTAGATAAAATCCTTCATTTTAAACCTTTGCATTAATTTAGTAAAAGCTAGATTCTCATTGTTATATTTTACTCTCACCTTTGTGGTTAAAGATGGCAATATGTGTTTGATTTTTTTTTTAAGTTTCTGCAATGTGGCTGACTGGTTGTATGTGTTGTCCTTCTGTTTTTTAGAATGTTGATATAAATGTTGTTGGAGTTTTAGATTCTCGGTGTACTACATAAAATTCTTTGGATCAGTTTAGTAAAAAAACTCAATTATCAAGTTGCTTGATAAAAATGTGTCATATTTCACTTTCACCATTGTGGTTAAAGATGGCAACATTGTGTCCATTTTGATCCTCTGTAGCGACTTAGTAACATTGCTACTTTGTTAACTGATTTGATTTTTTTTTTACAGTGTGGCTCACTTAATGTTGTTAAAGTATTATAAAATGTTGATTTCTATGTAGTAGCAGTTTTAGATACTCGGTGCATAGACAGAATGTTTTATTTTGAATTTAGTAAAAGCTAAATTCTCTGGTTGCTTGATTAAAATATGGTTATGTTTCAATTTTGCCTTTTTCTTTAAAGAACGAACATGGTGACAATATGTCAATTTCGATCCTCTATAACGACTTAGTGGTAGTTTTACACTCTCAGTTTGTGGACACAGTATTTTTAATTTAATAACAAGTTCATGTTACCATTATGCTTGATAGAATGTTCATTTTACTTTTCATCTTTTATAGCTGAGGATGGCAATATGTTGTTGATTTTGATGTGTTTCGATTACGTAATTATGTAAATGATGCCCGTAACAACCAAGTGAGGATAGGACCATTGTTCCATAAAATAACAACGAACCCAAACCCATGTGTGAGCGTCTATATCTCCAACAAAAATGACCAAGTGTGTAAATTATGGCACCGGTTAAAAAATGGCTCAGTCGTCTGGCGCATTTGAACTTCACCTGGTGCATTTTTTCCCCATCAGTGTAAATTAGTATGTGTGCAAATGATGGAGCCGGTTAAAGAATTGGTGCCATTGGTTTATTTGATGCCATTATGTTGTTAGAAGTGAGTTATTTTTGGTAAATGCTTTATTTTTTTAGCGGCAACTGCGTGCCGTGAATTACTTGCACGTCATTTACGACAGTAGGAAAAGATAGAGAAGTCACCTGGCCTAAATTAACGCTTCAGTTACCATGTATTTATCATAATTGCAGATCATTTGGAAAGACAAAAACAGCGTACAATTTTAACGGAGGGATGGAGGTACAAATTCGTGTAATATTGTTGTGGAAGGTATCCGGACTACTGAGGAGAACAATAGGGATTGCCTGTTGCAATTACAGATGTATTTCTCCTATTCCTAGCAGATTTTTACAGGTTTGATTCTGACTCGTTGAACCGTCTAGCCCACAGGTCGTGGAAAACTTGCGAGCATAATTTTCCGTCACCAATTCTTTGTGGCGGGGAGATACTTGATGTGGACTAGTGAGACTACCATTACCTAGTTTGAGATCTTGGTCACAAGGTGGCAGTGGATACCCTTTGCTGCCAACCACCTAAATTCATCGCTCCTTTTTTATGGCTGCCGAGTGGATTACTATTGTCGACATTCTTCTGGACAGATCTGCAGAATTTTTTTCCCCATTTAAATTCCTGTAATACTAATATAGTACAACAAATAACATTGGTATGAATTAAATCCCCAATAAATTTTGGTAATCAGTTACGTTGGACGATTTATTCGCTGCTTTATAATGAAGGTGGGAAATGGGAACGGAAGAATTTCTCTCTCTCTCTCTTCATGGAGTTTTATATTTTTTTTCCTGCTACTAGGTTGCTAGAGAAACTTTATGCTGTCATGCATGAAGCGGTGGTTTTGGACTCTGGTGTGCATTGTGTGAGGTGTCAGTTGAGGGATTTACGGGTCCTCAAGTCCATCCAAAAAAAATTCCCTAGGAAATACGATATATATATATGTAGCAGAAGAGATTATGTGTCAGGCCTGTATCATACCCTCACACTGAAGAACTGAACGCGAGACATCCCCCAACTTCGGAGCTCAATCTGGTAAGCACTTCATGACCATGTTCCCCTCTAGTCTCTACTCCGCTGAAATCTCCTGCCGAGGTTATAGTCCTGTCACGCAATCGAAAATTAGCTTCTTCTCTTGTCTTTGTTCCCCGGGAGCTGTTGGTCTATGCAATTGTGGAGTAGAGTTCATGTTCTTCTGATTTCTGTATGAAATCGTCCGGAATTGGTGGCACTGATCCTAATATTGCGGAAAAGATTGATCTCATCTTCATTAACATTCATACTACATGTTAGAAGGTTGAAGAAATCTTCAATCTGCACCCCGGTCCCTCGGTTTAATTCAGAGAGCCAGATAGAGTTTCATCCGTAATTGTGGATTTCCTGACGGTTTCCCTGCTTATTTGTAGACGTTCATCCATTATCCCCTTAAGTTGAGGCAGAATTTACTATAGTTATTCTCTGATCACTGCCTGTCTGTGCTTCTTCTTCTTCTTTTTGGGTGCAGATGGAATACTATGTATTTTTCAGAACTATAATCCAATCCCATCGTCTCATGTGAACAAATTAGACCCAAATTCTCTGAAATATGGGTGACATCCCCGAGCCTGAAGCTGCCACGGCCATGCCGGAGCCGTCGTATTGCCTCACCCTGCGAGTGTTCTACCTGAGGGTGAGCAGGTGCGCGGTCGACGAGTCCAAGCTGGACAGTCTCACCCTCACGCACATCCCGCTCACCCCTGACACGGACCTGGAAGTGAGCAGAGCCGATCAGAAGCCAAGCATCAGCAGCGGCAAAGGCAGCATCGTGTCGTGCTCCCTCCGGCGCGACCGCGTCGACGCGAGGTCGGAGGAGGCCACCTTCGTCAGCACGGCGGCCGTCAGGATGTCCGGCAGCGTGCGGTTCGAGGTCCACAGCAAGGACGAGCGGCTCCTCGTCGGGATCCTGGAGACGTGCGACGTCGACGCGGAGGGCAAGGGCAGGAAGAGCTGGGTGATGAAGTGCCAGGTCGCGACGCAGCGCGGTTCGGGGCTCCTGAGGTGCGGCAGGGGGGCGGAGACGAAGCCGCCCGCGGTGGAGGTATACGTCGCCGGCGTGTTCCGGAGCACGCCGATCGTGTTCACCAAGGCGATGCAGCTGCGGTTCAGGAGGCGGCGCCAGGTGAAGGCGTTCATGGACCCGATCCCGGAGTGCGGCGAGCAGGCGGAGGACATGAACCAGACGCCTCCGAAGCACGAACCACAGGTACGCAGTCATCAGATCACAGAAGTCCCAGTCTTTCTCTGCCGATTAGCGTTTCTTGTATGAATCTGAATTCCCATGACATTGCGTCCATTCAGTTCGTCCTTTCAGTGGCCACCGTGAACTGAAACGCCTGACGAACTGCTGCTGCGTGTCGCGTGCAGGAAACGGAGTACAGGTGCTACAAGCCCGACCCGGACGACGAGGACAGCCTCTACATGGGATCCGCAGGGCTTGACGACGACGGCGAAGAGTACAGCGAGCTGTCGTGGTTCACCGCCGGGGTGAGGGTCGGCGTCGGCATCAGCCTGGGCATCTGCCTCGGCGTCGGCATCGGGGCCGGCCTCCTGGCCCGTTCGTACCAGTCCACCTCCAGGACCCTGAAGCGGCGGCTCATCTCAAACCTGCTCTGAAGTCTGAACCCATGACAGCTTGAGTGCTGATCTGGTGGGCTCCTATAGCTTTCTTAGCGATTCAGAAAAAAGAAAAAGAAAAATATGTAGGGGATGAAACGTTGTGCGCTGTGCCGAGTGCACTATTGTAGTATATCCTTGTGCAGTTTGGTGTGGTGTATTTGGCAGTGTGCGTTCCATATGGTGATGCAGCCGTGCTGCCGCTTCCGACGACAACGGCGCGGCGGCGGCGCTGGCAGCAAGCGCCATGCGTTTCTAGTTTTCCAAGTGGCTGACGTGAACCCTGATCTTTTCAAGGGACTTGCATCATGTATGGCATGTTGTGTTCTGGCTTCTGGAGGAGCTGCCTGCATATTGGGATTGGAGCTTGGGATACAGCGGGGGCACGTCCGCGGTCGCCGTCGTCATCGTCATCTTGGGCGTGCCCGCCCCGCGCCGCGACGGCGAGGCTGCGGTGGGTTGCGTTGAGCCGCGCCGCCCAGAGCCGGAGCGGCGGGGCCCGGACGGAGGAGGCTGCGCCGCCGACGCGCGACGGTGCCATTCGAGACGAGGAAGCAGTCCTCGTGGCCGTGGCGGGTCCAGGGCTAGACTGGTACACCGCTGTCGAACAGCCTCGACATACACCGTGATACTGCTTCCATCCATTATCTGATTTCCTTTTCGAAAGTTACTACTGTAGTTTGATCTGCTCTCTTATTCGATTAACATATTCTGTCCTCGATCTCATTTGGTCGCCGCAGATTACCGAATGTGAGACGCTGCACTGCACGCAGAGCTTTTGTTGACTTGATGGCCATAAAAAAAAAAAGTGGAACTCAGCGCATGAGGCAAAATCCCCACAGAATCAGAGTTGAACTGGAGGGGGCTCCATGGGCCTTTATGGACCAGTGGACTGTCATAGGCGGCCCATTTTCGTCGGCTGCGTTCTGGATTGGGCTAAATGGCTTGGGCTGCCGAGCGAAGCGCCATTGATGTCAGAGAGAATTCCTTATTTGACACTGAAGAAATGACTCGTTCCCTTTTTGGTCCAAAAAAACTTCTTGGTTCCTTATTTGACACTGAGTTCATTTTTCGTTCTCTATATGACACCGCCGTCAACCAACATGCCTAACAGTGTTAAATCCCTTATGAAAAGACCCATTTGCCCCTGATACAGTGTCATTTGGCCCACACGCAGTTCTGTAACCATGTAGAAGAACGATACACTTGTTGTCCACGTACATAATATAGTTGACTTTTTGCACCTTATTTTTTCATCATTTATTACCAAAATGAGTAAGTACAGCATGTACACACATACTCATGTTCAACAGCAGCAGCCACTAAGATGCATAAATAATGGGCATCACACATAGTTCATGAGCCAATTTTTGAAGCAAAAGGAACTGACAGCAATAACATAGCACATGCATACATTTTGAAGGTCAAATGTGCACATTACAATGACAGCCATGAGCCATTTTTTTGAAACAAAAGTAGCTCACACCACAATAACAGGTACATGCATGTGGTGCACAGCTCAGGTTCAGGTTCACAAAGACACAAGTTTAACAGACATGTAAGTTCACTGGGACATAGATACATCAGGATCACACTCACAGAAGAGCTAAACTGATCAACTTGGCATCAAAGGCTGAGCCTTCTTTTTGGGCTAGCGGGATCCATCCTTTTGCTTCTTGTGCCCATTGCAGGGCTGTCAAGTTGCATCATAGGAATGTTTATTTTCTTCTTTTTAGCAGGCTCCTTTCGTTTCCTCTTGGTCTTTTCCTTGACAGGAGCAATTGCTTGTTCAGTGGATGCAGGCAACTCCATGGAAAGTGGGTCAAGTTGATTTGAACCACTTCTTGATCTATGTACAATAGCAGCAAGTTAGAGTAGATAAAAATAGACAATAGAGTAAATAAAAATTCAGAACTAGCAGCTGTTACCTTTTTGATGCTTCGGAACTAGAGTTGCCATGTTTCCCCTTTTTCTTACTTGTAATCTCCAAACTTTGGCTGGGTTGAAAAGGAAGATACTTAGAATATAAACCAAGTTTTAACTTAATCTAAACTAAATTTCAGAACTAGAGTTGGTACCATTTAGATCCTCCAGAACTAGAATTGGGATGCTGGTCCTTGTTTTTGCTTGTGGTCTCTAAGTTTTGGCTAAGGTAACAAAAGCAGGGTAAAAATCATATACTAGTACAAATCAGTAGCACAAGTGTAAAAATCATGAGCTAACCTTGGTGGAAAAGACATAGAGGCTGCTGGTGCCTCATCTTCCCAAGGCACAATTGATGACTCTGCTGTTTTGGTTTTCTTTGCCTTCTTCTTTGGTGGTCCTCTAAATCAATAAGAAAGTAGTTTAGTTGATGGCAGCTAGCATGTATAGTTGTGTTCAAATAATAAAACAACAATGGGTATACTAGCAGAAATTTATTACCTCACAGCCATCATGGCAGCGATATCCTCCGGATTCCCCCTTTTGCAGTTGTGCCAATGATGCCCATAATCTGTACAAATAGGGCATTTATGCATGCCTTTTTTCTTTTTCTCACCACAACTTTTATACCTCTTAGTTTTAGGTCTACCCGCAGTGGCTTTCAAAAGTGGGGGATGCATGAAAAACCCATGATCAGATTTAGGCCACTGCTTTTTATCAGTCATAGCAGGAATTAGTTGCCCATATGCTGCTCTAAATTTGTCAACAGAGTAATATAAGTCTACATACTTTTCTAGAGGAGCATTGTTAAGTGAGGTTATAAAGGCTATTGCATGCTTGCATGGAATTCCAGATAGTTGCCACTGTCTACAAGAACATGTCTTCTCATTCAAGTTGACAATAAATCTGAAACCACTACCTCCCAATGCAGTAACTTCAGCAATTACTTCCGAGGATTCAACCACCTCCAAGTTTAATTCTCTACTCTTTTCATTCAGCTTCTTAATTATATGGGGCAGAATCAAACCATCTAATTTCCTTGCTACTTTTCTCCGTTGGTTCCACTTGATCATAAGCATTTGCCTTATCTTATCCATGAAGTCATCCAAGTTCAAAGACTTGTGGTGCTTAATCCAATTATTAAAGCACTATGCCAGGTTGTTGGTTACATATAATCCACCTTACAAATGGTTGAAAACTGACTCCTTGTCCACAATCTCTTGTGCCATTTTCTAAGATAGTTAGTAGCGGCTGGCTTTGCTGTCTCCATTGCAGCCCAATGTTTCTCAAATAAATATGGGTTCCATGAGTAAGACGCTGCCCAAAGATGATCATCAAAAACATTGCCATGAAATTTTTTCTTAAAATTGGACACCAAATGAAACATGCACTCTCTATGTTCTGCATTTGGGAACACATCACCTACCCCTGTCATCACTGCCTGGCCAGCATCAGTGCATATGGCTAAACCTCTAGGTGATCCGATGGCCTCTTTAAGACGTTCCATGAACTAGATCCAATTATCATTTGTTTTAGAATAAAAAACACCAAAGCAAACGGGAAACAACCAGTTATGGCCATCAACTGCTGAAGCACTAGCTAGCTGTCCCTTAAACTTGCCTGTGAGGAAAGTGCTATCAATTGCTAAATATGGCCTGCAGCCACTAAGAAATCCCTCAATGCAAGGTTTCAAGGCAAAGAAAAATCTCTTGAACCTAATTTTTCCATTTATCTTATGATGATCTATCACTACTAAGCTACCAGGACAAACACTGTCACACCCGGATTTACGAAAGAAATCCGAATGCTACTATATGTGTACCCAGGAAGTCTTTACACACATATAGCTCAGAAATGAATATCAAAGAAAGAAAAACAGTGCTCGATAACATAAACAGGAATAAAGTCATTACATCACAGGCATTACATTATTATCGGGTTTATCAAAGTAGCAGAAGCCTGATGTAATCTAACTCCAAGACTTCTCCACAGGGACTCTGACTGGGGGAACTGCACTGCCTAGAACTCCGGGAACTCCTCAGGGAAGACAAAAGCATCCACTGGCGGTTCTTCTGAGTACCCATCCGGGATTTTTGTTGATATGAAGCAAGTGTAAGTAAACCATCTTACTTAGCAAGCATAACATGATTAAATGAGGCTCAAAAGGCTATGCAAGGTTTAAACTGCGGTTAGCATTTTTAGTTGATCGATTTTAAAATTAACCTGAATTACTAGAATTAGATGACAACCCGGTTGTAACCCACATTATGAAAAACACGTGAGATATTATAAGTAACCAACATCATATTAAACCATTTATCCGAAAAACAAGGAACCGCTCGAAAAGGATCCAGGCCGCTCTTGACCGTGAGCACGGCTGATATATCAGATTATAACACTCTGCAGAGGTTGTACAACTTTACCCACAAGTCGCGATTCCCCTTTGTCATAGACAAGTGTACCTCCAAAAACAGGTACGGGGTTTCACTACGAGACCTTTCAAAAGACACCCTAGCAGCTAGTGGCAGTGTGAACCTCTTCTGCTCCCACAAAAGTAAATATCAGCCCATCCGAGACAAGTGAGGGACCCAAAGGCCCTCCCTGCTCCCACCAAAATAAATGTCAGCCCATCCGAGACAGACCGAGGCCACCGCTTCTGGCCCTCTCCTCCAAGTCAAGCCAGATAGCCACTTAGACAAGCTAGAGTCGTACAATTTACTTGGTCAAGACCACAACCATGTGATTCCTGTGGTTGTACGGTTTTCCTGGGTGGCCGCTTTAAGAATCGGAACCTTAAAGAGAGACGCTTAGAGCAATCCAACACATGCTCAAGCTCCCTAAACCAAGTTGCTAAAAAGCATATTTTAATAAGGTTCCAAGTATATCATTAATCAACATTAACATTTAACAATGATCGTTAGCGTTTGCAAGCATAGCACAACTTAACAAAACTACCCATATGCATAACCCAGGGTGATCAAGGAATATAGGATTTATAAATCTAGTCATTCTAAAGGTTTAACAAATTTAGACACATGCATGAATGAATAACATGATTAATAGGTGAATAGGTATCAAGGATAAATCATGTTACACTTGCCTTCCTCAAAGAATTGCTGCTGATCCGGGTCTTCAAAGTCTTGATCAAAACTGGCCTCGTACTGCTCGCTCTCTAAACAAGCATTCCATCACCAAACAAACATCCACACATGCCAGTACATGCAAACAAATATAATACTATTAGAACAGTACACCATACAATAAAAACAGAGACAAAAAGGATAGAAAACTAATCTACGCATTTCTACGATCACAACGACGCGAAAATCACTCTAATCGGATTTACGGTGAAGAAACTACGCTAAAAACAAGATAACGGACTATCCTGCGATAAACCGAGGACTTAAACGTAATTAAACCTAGACAGCAGGGGGTAGCAAAGAAGTTTCACAACACACAGGAAGGATGGCGGGTTGATTTCGGAATTTTGGAGGGACTCTTTAGCAAAGTCGCGAAGGGGTATGCTGGGATCTATTCTGGGCCGTTGGATCAAAGATGGAGGGCCGGATTTTTATGAAACGAAAGGGTAAGTTGCTTCTAATCCTGGCCGTTGGATCAAGGATGGATGGCCGGATTTTTATGAAACGAAAGGGTATCTTCTGATTTAATCTGGACCACTGGTGATTGATCGGACGGCTGAAGCTTCTTCTCCTTCCTTTGTTCGATCTGTACAGGGGAGAATACTGTGCCGTGAGGGAGAATACTGTGCCGTGAGGGAGGATACTGTGCCGTTCTTCTTCCTCGGGAGAACAGCGCCCAGAACAGAACAGAGGGCGGCGGCGGTCAGGCATAAGCTCGCCGGCTTTTGGGCAGCGCAGGGGCTACGGACCTCCGTTCCGCGAACGGTTTAGCCCAGGGGAAAAAGGACAGCAACGCGATTCGAGATGGGCGCTCTCGATTCCAACCGAGCAGCAACACAGGGCGGCAAAAAGAGGCCAGCGGGCGGATGTGTGCACAGAGGAGGTCCGGACCTTGGTTCGCGGTTCAGGATGGCGTCGAGTACTCCGGGGATGGACCTGCACACCGTAGCGAACTCCGGCGTCCAGAAATTCGGCGAGAAGGGTACTGGATTCGTGAAATTGGGCAGTGGGGAAGGCAAAGGAGGTTGGGGGAAGACCTTGCCCAAGTTTTATAGGGGAAGAAGGGGGCTTGGCCGGCCGGAATTGAAGGGAAGGGCGACTGGCGGCCATGGATTGAAGGAACAGTGGCTCGGTGCCTCACCATTACTGCCACTAGATAGAGGAATTGAAGGGGACTTCGGTTTCCAGTGGGAGAGGAAGGGAAAGGGCGCGGGTATCTTGAGCGATTGAGGTGTCCAGGTGGAGGATTGGGCGACGATGTTCTGTGTTCCTGCTCCTTGCGTTCGTGAAAAGGGAAGGAGGGGCGACAGGAAGGGGGCGACGGTCCTGTGGCGTTCGTGAGGAGAGAAGGGGTACGTGAGATGAAGGGGAAGGGAGGATGGGCCGGATCTGCTAGGGCCCAAGGGCAGAGAAAGAGAGGATGGTTGGGCCAAGAGTGAAGAGAAAGGAAAGACAGGCCGGGCTGGATTGGTTAAAAGGGTTTGGGCCTGCAGAGTTGGTTTTGGGCCGCGGCGAGATTGGATTTAGGATTGGACTACGGGTTGGATCTGGATCGGGATATGGGTTTAGGATTTTCGAACACTGGGAAAGAAAGGAAACAGAAAATAAAAACAGGCCGAGCTTAGGATTGGGTTTTCCGGACTCTGGGGCTAGCACACAAAACACTCAAACAAGAAAACGATGCATCGGCATGAAATGCACAAACAAGTTTCTAAACCTAGGATTGATTTTAATTTTCGAAAAGGGTTTTATATTTACCTAAATTTGTGGATGCACACACAAGAACTAGCAAATTAATTACTATATTAGAAAAGAAATTTTTAGGGTGTTACAAACCTACCCCCCTTAAAAGGAATCTCGTCCTCGAGATTCGGGTGAGCCTTCAAACAACTGTGGATATTCTGCCCTTAAATCTTCTTCTCTTTCCCAAGTTGCCTTATCCACTGAGTGTCTGCTCCACTGCATCATATACATCTGTATCACCTTACTTCTTGTGACTCTTTCTGCCACTTCTAGTATCTTGACGGGATACTCCTTATATGTAAGATCCTCTTGTGCATCGTGTCCCTCCAATGGTAATTGTTCTTCTGGCAACTGGGTAACTCTATTTGCATGACTTCTTCTGCCTAGAGCATCTGCCACCAAATTTGTCTTTCTGGATGGTAGTGAATTTCCAGGAATGGTAGATATGCAGAACAAAAACCCACCCAACTATTTACACACTTAACTTAAACCTATAACTAGATGCTTGTGAGTATAGAGCCCACAATCATCACAATCATTACAAAAAGCCAACTCATGCATT
>CM014278.1:86860466-86899766 GCA_004135705.1 Alloteropsis semialata | reverse complement strand
AAGAGCACCATCCTCAATAAGCCAATCTTTCACCTTATCACATACCCAATGTTTGGTCGCGTTCTTCACATTCTTCTTTCTTCTTGTACTGGAGCAGTCATGAGGACATGGGTTTTTTCTCACCTACCAAAAAATGAATACCAAAATATGAATACCAGAAACAGAATAATTATATAAAAAATCAGAAATGAGCAAACTGAACACTTACCACTATAGTGCACATATCATCAGTTGTAGAAGCATGTAGTTTCCATGGACAGTTATCTTCATCTCTCCTTGAACAATAGGCTCTAAACCTATATGGTGCACTCTTCTCTGTATTGAACTCAAATTCATGCTTGATTGCATGCTGAGAAAGTGCTAACTTAAACTCTGACATGCTAGGATAGGTGGAGCCAACTGCCATTGGAGGATCTTCTCTGTCATAATCCATGTTTGGGATATGATCTGCCTCATGCCCTATCAACTCCTCATCAGCCTCTAATTCAGACCCTGATGTGACACCTCGGGTGTCACTACTTTAATTAAGTACCCTAATAAACTTGATGGATTCATTAATGGCATGCATCATCCTATAATCATAGGGTATTGATTGTGCATATGTATGTGTGTGTATGCTTAAACCACGTTAGCTAATAAATCAAATACTAAAAATATTCGAATACGAGATGGAAAGAAAGAGAGAATCTCTTGGCATTGCCTAAGAATGGATTGATTTAGTTCCTATTAGACCCTTGGACATGATCACGACTTAGCTTATCCAATTCCAATTCAAAACCAAATCGAAAAGTGTAAATCCCGAGATCACAGCAAGTTGCGGTGGCCTGCTTCTGCCACCACCGCAACAGTCGGTGACCTCTGTTTTGTACACACGATTTCCCCCGCCCCCACAGGATGTTGCGGTGCCGTGACTGCAACAGTCGGTCGCCGGGGAAAAATTCGAAAAACCTCTCTGGAATGACGGACTGTTGCGGTGGTCCCTCCTTTTTGCACCACCGCAACTTTAGCAGGTTGATTTACTTACGAGCAATGTTCTTAGCACCGAATGTTGCGGTGCAAGGCCATGGCCATGACCGCAACAGTCGGTGGCCCGCGGGGATTGAAATTTACTTCGTCGGCACAGTGTTTTTCGACCCCACGGACTGTTGCGGTGGGAGTTTTACCCCACCACCGCAACAGTCGGTGCCCAACCACCGTGCCGGTATGGGCCTTCCCGGCGGCTGTATGGGCGTCCGTGCGGTTCCTACGTCATCCACAGGCCTTGGGGACACGTGTCCGGGGATGCTCTTGCCTCGTGGGCGGCTTAAGCCTTGGTGGCGCGAGCGTGGAGGGCCGATTCAACCACTCCCGTCCTTCTCTTTTACCGAGCTCGGCTCCTCCCCTCGGTTTCCCTTCTCTCCACCTCGTTATTCCTCGATTCACGGCGCTCCGAGCTTGCTCCCCTCGTCATCTCCCCGTCCAAGCCATCCCCGGCCACTTCTTCCTCTTCCTCGCCCTTTTCCCGAGCCACACTGCCGCCGCCGGCCACCACTGGGCCGAGCTCGGCCTTTAGCTCGAGGGTGAAGGAGCCACAAGAACTCAAGGGTAAGGGGTGGGGAAAAGATAGGATGTTTTTCCATAGGATTCTTGGAGTTTTGGGCAAGGTGGAGGTTTGATTAGTACATTGCTTCATACACATGTGTGTGCTAGAGATTGTGTTCAGAATTTCATAAAGCTTAGGCTTGAGCTAGAGATGCAAACCACTTTCCAATGGTGTTGTTGTGAATAGGGTTAAGTGAATAGCTAAAAAGCTAGAGTGTATTTATGATTTGGGGAAAAGAAGTTTGGTTAGGTTAATATGGTGGAAAGAGTAATCCATATATACATACTTAGGGAAACTTGGAAATTCTTATTAAGATTACCCTGAAGTTTAGGAACCTTTACAAAAGAATTAGCCCTTGATTGCATGTGGTTTAGTAGTGTGATTTGGATTTCTGTTCTAGTAGTAGTGTGAGGCCGGCCAAACCGGTCCAACCGGTTTTCAAAACCGGTCAGACCGGTTCTTGTTGCCTCCTAGTTAGGTATACTTCGTAAATGGGTGTTTAATGCTATAAGTTGTTATGGTGAATCTTATGTTTGATAGTTTATGCATTCATGCATCTCATGTACCCATTTGCATATCATGTAGTGCACACCATCACCGACGGCGTGTACGAGATCGACGTCGAGCCCGAGGGTGACCCCGTTGCCGCCGAAGCGAACTACGCCACTGCGCAAGATCCGGACCAAAATCCGGAAGGGCCCAAGGCCGCCGCTGATCAAGAAGGCAAGCCCCGGAGCATAACCCACTGTTTGACTAACTCTCTTTACTTGTGCCTTATTTTTGTGCATTTAAGTTTTTAAGGAGTTGATTGAAACCTTAGTTGCATGATCCCTAGGTACCTATGTCCTACTACTAGCATGTATAGGTCGTATAGAATGCTATGCTTAATTAGGACCGGTAGAAGCCGAGTGATTACTTGGTCACTCGCGAGAATAGGTTTTTACATTATTTCAGTAATGAGGATCGGCAAGCGGGGCTTGTGCGATATTCATGTCTGGTTGAATGTCCCGCTTGCGCAAAAAAAAATGGTGGGCTAAGGCTTTGAGTGTGTGGCCTTGTTGGTCAAGCTTTTGAAGGTACTAATCGTATGCCGGGAAATATGGTAAACTGGTAAACCTAGTACTTGATGCAAACTGACATCTGACGGGTTTTTCCACTCCCTTGGGCGAGGGGTTGATGGCGAGTGTAGCAGTGGCCGCGGCACAGGTTTGCCTGGGGCACCTGGGGTCCGTTGGGGCGTGCACTCGGGCGGAGTGGTCCCCGATGGCAGATGGCAGGGAGAGATGGGAAAGGTTGCCCCATGAGGTTCTGGGTCTCTCACGGGTCGTGCGATTAGGTTGTCCCATGCATGGTAAAAATCAACTCGAGTTGTCCGTCCTTCACGGTTACATGAAGCTGCTTGATTGCTCGCTGCACATCAAGGTTCTTGGGCCAATTAAGTAGAAAAGTGGCTAGATGAGAAATATGGATAATCTGATGATTAATTGTTTGACAACATGGATTGTGGTTGGATAGCTTGGCAAACGTAGTAATGGTTAGTCACAACTTAAAACTTGGCTAAAATATTGAAAATAGGATCAAATTGTAGATGCTTTTGGCAAAACAAACCCCAGAGCCAAAAGGCCTTGCATGTCTAAAGATTTTATCCCTGGTCGGGTAAGTCTTGCTGGGTAATTAGTACTCAGTCTTGCTTGTGGCAAAATTTTATTGCAGATAATGTTGATGGCTATGACCCAGTTGCTGCCTTGACCTGGCCTTGTGTGCTGCCCGACGGCTGGGTTGTGGAGCGGGTGCCGTCCGAGTCCGACTCGGGCCGCGGTGAGTAGAGGTTAAGCGAGGGCTCCGCTTAATGTCTTTTGCTTCGATGTGTAGTCTTCCGCTGTAAATAACTCTGGTTTGTAAGAAGATAAAACATATGTACTGTATTGATATAATTATCTACGTGCACCATGTGATGTAAAATATGCGATGAGTTGTACTGCCTGAGCCCATCTTCGAGTGGGACTGCTGCTATTTTGTTTCGGTCGAGAGAAAAATGTGGTGTAATCAGGAAGGTATCCGACGGATTGCACGATTAACTCGGTTTAGGGGCGTGGCGCACTGCTATGATAGTGGTCCCATGCTCTTAAGCCGGATTAATTGGGGCGGTCTGCAACACCTTACTCCATCTCCAAGTCACTCTCATCCTTGTCCTTTTCCTTCTCCCTGTCATGACCCACATCTATTTTTATAGCTTCAACAGGTGCATCCTCTAAGTACATGTTCTCCTCATCAATGTCTACATGCTCATTTTCTGGCAATGGGTTGCGGAGGTAACTATCATCATCTTCTTCTATATTGTTGTCAACATTTATTTGCGCAAGAGAATGCCACTCGTTGATAGGTTCATATGGTTCAGATGGATCACAATATGCAATGAACATGTTCACGACCTTTGCCTTTGAGTGTCTCTCAAGCATCAACATCAAATCTTGATCAGATTTTACTTCTGGGAAGGTTTTCATAATAGAATCATAGTACTGAACATGTGCAACTTCCAAATAACCTGGCGGATACTTTTCTACGACTGATTCAAGCAAGTCCTTGTAATTTGTCAAGTCTGAATCAACAACCATATCAATACAGAAACAACTGAATTCCTTTCTAGCCTTTTTTCTGTTCCCAAGCAATTTAACTTCAAGCAAATATGTTGAATTGGGATCATTCCTGGTAAATGGGGATCTACTTAGTGGGGATCGACTTAGAATTGCTACTGCTACTTAATCCTTTCTACTGCTACTGGAAAGCAAGAATACAGAGAATGCATAGATGATATACTCACCCTTGAAGCCAATCCTCCTCCTCATCTTCTTCTAGATCCAGGGCATGGGTGGAGGGCAAGCCCTCAGGGGAGGCGGAGCCTCCACTGCCACCAGGGGCAAGGTACGGCGTGCCCTCAGGGGAGGCCGAGCCTCCACTGCCGCCAGGGGCAGGGTACGGCGTGCCCCAGGGGAGGCAGGGTACGGCGTGCCTCCTTGGGTGCCAGGACGGCGGGATCCCGCCCGCCCGCTGTTGCGCCTCCAACCGCGCGGTGGGGCGAGCCCGCGGTTCCTGGAGCGGGTGCACGCGCGCGTGCAGGCGCGCCGACCCTTGAGGCGACACTGGCACCTGCCGCGCGTGCCAAGCCACCGGGGCTGGGCCCCGTGGATCCTAGGCCCATTAGGCCGTCAGCCCCCCATCCTCCAGATCTGCACCGTCGCTCATGTGCGCCGCCGCCGAAATTTCTAGGGTTCGGGAGGGAGGGAGAGCACAGAGTAGAAAGCGGTGGGGGAGAAGTGCTGGTTTCTGAGATAAGATTGGCTCAAGGGCATTTTTGTCTCTCCAACATGTTTCAAGCGGTATATCACGGCATAATCTAACGGAAGGAACGGTAGTGTCATATAAGGCACGAAAAATGAATTCAGTGTCAAATAAGGAACAAAGAAGTTTTTTTGGGCCAAATAGGGAACAAGTCATTTCTTGAGTGTCATATAAGGTATTATCTCTTGATGGAGATATCTCTTGATGTTACTATATGATATTTGGCTAACAAAATCTTTTATTTCACAAATTTACAGTGCCTAGAATTGATAGCGCTTGGTCAATGTGCCGCGCGACTAATTGCAAAATCGAGCATTCACTAGGAGATAATCTGCTGGTGTGGGCGTGTGGCTGTGATTGGGGGATAAACTTCAAGTCTGNTCGTTTCGTGAAAGGTTTTCACGAATAAACTCCTAACAGAAAGATTTATCGAAATAGACCCAGCTCGGTGCCAAAGATCATAGGGGCCGAGGTTACACGTCTCGGCGCCAAAGATCATAGTGCCGAGGTTACACGTCTCGGCGCCAAGTGCTTATGGCGCCTAGACGTGTAAGCTCGGCACCACGGTCTTTGACGCTGAAGTGAGGGTTCATTTTGAAAAAAAAAATCACAAGGGGTCTATTTGTATTCGTGAAAATATTTCACGAAAAAGGCTAAAAAAGTCAGCCCGATGAGATACAAAACAATGCCGAAGAGACGATGTGGGTGATCATGGTCGACTCGAGGAGCAAAGCGTTACTATCCTTCTTCCGCTATCCCAACAAAATACGGTGTGGTATGGCAATAGTAGAGAATATTTGCGTCCCAGCAGGTCTCTGACTACTATAATTCTAAAGCAAACAGTTTTAAGCCTGCTGCACACGCACATATACTGTCAAGCTTGGCGAGCACAACACATGCGGAGATTGAGCTGCGAACAAACAATATAAGGAAATCACAGCAATCTCCTATCGAGTAGTCACTCACGACGGGGGCAAAGTCTTATTCTTTTGGGAAACCTGCCGCAAGGCGGCGCAAGCAAATGGATTAGAGAGATCCTAAAGTCCAATCCCATTCGGCTGCACACCTTTTTAATTGTTACTTTTAACCACTAATAACCAAATCTGTTTTTTGCAATTGTAAGAAACCAAATCCTTTTCAACCACTAATAACCAAATCTGTTTTTTTTAAGAAACCAAATCCGGTTTCGCTTCGAACACAGCATCCAGAATTCAAATAAGAAGGCATGGAGCACTAGCATAGAACACAACTAAACCGAGCCCCCACTGCCACTAGATTCAGAAATATTGTTGATTCAGCTTCAATTGCAAGGATGACTCCTAGTCCTAGTGCACATTACAATTCACAACGAACCTCTGGGCATAAATTACATAAAGATGAGCCAAATTGCTCAGTATCCATGTTGGAAACAGTATCCATGAGCCTTTGGCTGGCAGCCCGTGCATAACATGCCATTCAGACATTAGTATCTACCAATCAATACAAGTTCCCAACGCCACTGAGCAAATTTCCCTTAAAGTTCTGCTGCACCATGAACCAACAGAACCTCTCCCAAATCCAGTGCAGGACCTCCCTCGACCGATTTGATCATTCGAACGATCTACATCAACTGCCTCAACCGAATGAAATGGCATTCCCAACTCTAGGTTCTACGTTTGACATGGTAATATCTAATTTCCTAATTAAACTCGTTGATCATGGAGCCAGTGAGAAGTTACCACGTTTTTATCTTCAGCGAGTGGTCATGTGCATCCCTGGTCCGCTCGTCGTGGGCACGGACCGGAGGCTGTCTCCATTAGAATCAGTCGTCGATCGCTCCTGTTCGGCTATTCCTACCATCCCCGTCTCCTTTTCTGTTGCGTGGCAATCACATAACAGAGTATGTATATAGCAAATAAAAAGGAGATAGCATGTACACATCCATGATATTCTGCGTCTCCGAGCCCCACTGAAACCAACAACCCAGAATACAGCACCAAGGACCGGGGCACAGCAGAAAATTGGGGAAGAAATGGGAGGTGCTCCACCCTTCCCTTGCTGGAATGCAGTCGATGGATCCGTCCTGATATCAATCATCATAACTTCATGAGCCTCAGAGCCAGCAGGCTGCAGGCAGGCGTCCGCGGCGAGGCCGACCTCCCACCAGCATCGCTTGGCCTGGATCCCAGGCTTTTTCCTCTGCAACCGCCAATCGATGTGGGATAACTGATTGGGCTAGGGAATGGCGCGAGTGGGCGACGACAGTGCCGTCACGTAGCTTTCAGGCCGATCAAGGTGGCGCGATCAGATGCGCTTTGCTCACGTTCCTCGGCTGCTTCCGCCTTCATTATCGTTGCATCAACCGTATGCTTCTGTCTCATTTCCTCCCACGGGGTCTTTGTTTTGCGTCCTGACAAAGGATGCGGAATCCTTTCTTCTCCTCCTGTTTGCTGCGGCGGTTCTTTGCTGGCCAAATTTAAATACTTATCGACCCAGTTCATCAATTATTTGATGCAGAGTCCTTCGTGCTGCATATGCAAAATTGGCAGTAGCACTTGTTAGAAAACGTATCTATCTAGGTAGACAACAACAACCGCTTTTTCTAATGATTTGGGGTATTCGCTGAAAATATACGATTCCTCTTGTGTTTGGTACTCTTTTTTTTTTTGGTTGCCATCTACCTCTAGCAGAGCTGATCGACAAGTTCGGTCTCTGAACGACAACCAGTCCTCAGGCTCAGCTCAGGATTCAGGAACCAGGACAAAGTGCAGTGCAGGCATGTACAAGGGAGGGGCAAAGATCTGACAAAGTTGCCGACTGCCAAGAGCCCCTCGCTCTGCGTGTCTTTACCTTCAAGTTACTCCTGAACGCCTGAACTGAGGACCTGTTTAGATCATCACAAAACTTTTGAAACTTTAAAACTTCACTATTCATCAAAGGGAATCTTATATGCATAGAGTATTAAACGTGTGTTAATGACAAAACCCATTTCATAACCTCCGGTAACTTTGCGAGACGAATCTAATGAGCCTAATTAGGCCATGATTAGACAATGTCGTGCTACAGTAAACAATCTCTAATGACAGATTAATTAGGCTTAATAGATTCGTCTCGCGATTTCCCCTCCATCCGTATATTTAGTTTTATAATTAGATCATGTTTAGTCCTCCTAATCTTCGATTTAGAATTGGAATCTTTTTTTCGCAAACTTTCTTTTTAAACTAAACAGGCCCTGAACCATTGCTCTGCACTGAAACTGAACAATGCAAGCTGGCCAGCCGAGTAAAGACCGGTGATCTCAGAAGAAAAAAGCTACCAGTACTTCCGATTCTCGGTAACTCTCAGCGGATGCTGAAGAAGCGCTTGATTCAATCATCGTCCAGAACGTTAGCTCTGATCCCCATCGATGCGGTCGCCTGATCGTTGGTGATACAGGGCCGGGCGTCGCGACTAATTGCGAGCCAGCGGAAACAGAGATCCGGAGGGTCCAGTGAACAGTCGGACCCCGAGCAAAAAAGGCGTACGACGACGTTGCGCCACCCCGGCCGGATCCACCTACCACTCGAGCTCGGCCATTAACCCCGGCCGCCGGCATCGGCCCGTCGATCGACACCTGCGCCACGTACTGACGTACTGTGGGCTCGCCGCCGACGTACGTGTCCCGCCGGCCGGCCGCGCACGGCCGCTCACCTTGGCTACAGGCTAGGTTGGCGGGTGTAACCGTCGTCCGTCCGGCGTCCGGCGAAGCCCGTGTTCAGGTGTGCCTTCGTTCGGTTCGCCACCTGTACACGCTGCACTGATTTCGAGCTGCATCTCCTGCAAATTCCGGGATCCGGCAATCGCGACCAGATGGTTGTGAGTCCGTGCGCGGCTGACGGCATGTACAAAAAGTTTAGACAGCTGCTGTCTATTTGATTTGCCATGTCACATATAGACAGCTAAATAGACAGTTTGTACAATGAGTTGTCTATTTAGCTGTCTGTAAAATATTTAATACCCTATAGACACATAAAACCATGACGATCTTGTATAAATTTGATCTTTGTAGTTATTTTTGAGTTCACGTGAGAAAATGCATAATATATTCATGAGTTTCTAGATGCATGCCAATTAAACCTCACTGAATGTTGGCATGCTCTAGTATTTATAGAAATCACGTCACCATCAGTTGGACAAAATCAAGCACCTGCAAGTTATTCATCCTGCATTAGGGAAAATTGGTTGCAACCCTTCGATGAAAATTGATTGCAATCTCATTTACAGTGGTTCCTATGATCAAAATCAATCAGGACGGGGACAAATAAAAAACAAGTCACACACTCCACTCATTCTGTCTTCACAGGGGAAAATCAGAGACTATAAAGACTAGTGCAAGATTTATATACCGTCACAGATGAGATACAATCACCAGAATCGGTGCACATGGGATGGGATAATCGTTGTTGTCCTCATGTGCTGCAGGCAACAGGGAGAGACGAAGCTACAGGGCCCCTGCTGGTCAGCCTGCTCGGCGAGTCCGCGGCGAGCCACACATGCGCGACAAGGAGGGCCGTACTAGCGCCTCCGCTGGTGCCCTCCCTCCCCCCGAACACACACACGCTGCGCGCCTCCAGCCATGGCGGTCCGCCCAGGAAGGGGCGCTAGCTGCCGACTGCAAAATCGCTGTGCGGGAGAGCAGCCGCGGGTGAGAGGTCTGCGCGGGAGAGCGGCGCGTGCGCGGAGGAGGCCGTGCGCACGAGATCCTTGACGCTGGCGACGACTCGTAGCAGATCGTACAACGCAGGCACCGAGCCGTCGCTTGCCTTCGTAGCACGCGCAAGTGCCGTAGACGAAATAGTCGACGGCGAGGCTCTCTTTCCTCATTAAATTGGTGACACGTTGGATGATTTTGTCTACGTGGATACAAATAGACAGCAGCTGTTTAACCGTTGTACATGCCCTAATGGATGGTTGACGCATGTGGCAGGCCAAGCGATGCGTTTGACCCAGGCCAATGAGACGAAGACGAGGTGGTGGCGTCGGTGGCCATTCATGTCCGCGCTTGCGTGCGTGGCGCGGGGCGGGCTGACGCGAGCGAGCTGAGCCGCGCTCGTGACCACCCGTGAGTTGGCTGAAAGATTCGAATTTCCAATTTGGTGGCAAACAACACATACCGGTTTGAACAGTGCGCGCTGCCACGTTCCCGCATTTCGATTAAAGCCATCGCAATCTTCGAGCACGTACTGTAGGGACGTCGACGTGGTAATCTTAGGTCTTGTGAACTTTTCAAACTTTTTTAAATCTGTAATTTTAAACCTAAGATTAGGAGGACCCAACATGATCTAATTATAAAACTAATTACACGGATGGACGAGAAATCGCGAGACGAATCTATTAAGTCTAATTAATCCGTCATTAGAGATTGTTTACTGTAGCACGACGTTGTCTAATCATGGCCAAATTAGGCTCATTAGATTCGTCTCGCAAAGTTACCGGGGGTTATGGAATGGGTTTTGTCATTAACACATATTTAACTACTCCATTCATGTAAGATTCCCTTTAATGAATAGTGAAGTTTGAAGTTTGGGGTAAACATGGCGTTAGATGGGTAAGGCTGAATTATTTGCCTGCGGGCGAACAAGTTTGATGGGAAGCAAGGGTAACATCAGGTGTCTGTTTAGCTGGTTAAAAAACAGTCGCCGCTCGGCATATACACGTGGGTATCATTCAGTGTTTTAAAACAGTCGCCGCTCGGCCTGTTTAGTTGGTTAAAAAACTCTGTGAAATTCAATGTAGCAATTATAAATTAAATATTAGTAGGACTAAACATGATCTAATTATAAAACTAATTACACGGATGGACGTGAAATCACGAGACGAATCTATTAAGCCTAATTAATCTGTCATTAGAGATTATTTACTGTAGCACGACATTATCTAATCATGGCCTAATTAGGCTTAATAGATTCGTCTCGCAGTTCGACCCGGGGGTTATGGAACGGGTTTTGTCAGTTATCCACATTTAATACTCCTAATTCATACTCAAATATTCGAATTTACTGTAGCGATGAAAAAAGATCACGAACTAAACAGGGCCCTTATTTCCAAGCGTTGTCTATACCCTTTTCTCTCCCATACTCATATTTTTTGACCATTGGATCAAGATCCAACAGTGGAACCACTTTCTTCCACCTCTCACCAATCCTCTTCTTCCTCCCTCCTGTTATTCTCCACTCCCCCGCCGCGCCCTGCCTGCCCACGCCGCCGGCGTGGGGTTACGGCGAGACCCTACCGCGCCCGCGGCTGCCTCCGCCTACCNCCCGATGCTCCACCGTCGCCACCATTGCCGTCGTTGCCCCTGCCCCAGCGCTGCCCAACCGGCCTCCTTAACTGCGGCTCACCGCCCCAGCGCCCGCCACCTCCACTGGGCCGGCCAGTCACCAACGGCCCTCCCTCTAGGTCCGGATGAAGGAGATGGACGGACCCTTTGATGAGGACATCACCCCTTCGGATGCACACAACACTCTTCCGCTGGACATTCAAGGTCCAATCACAAGAGCTCTTGTGCGACAATTGAATTTAGAGATGAGCTCGTTCCTAAGCACTTCATTTTATGATTTTGAGAATAGATTACTACCTAATGATTATATTGTGATTAGGAACCAAGGAGAGGACCAGGAGATGCATGGAGAAGGGCTTGGAGGCGTGGAGGACCAGCGAGGGAGTGCAAGTCAAGGTGGAGGCCCAATTCAAGTCGACTTCGAGTCCACCTCGGAGTCCAGGAGCAATCTGCCTTAGATTGGATGCCCATGCCACATACGGAGTCCGATTTCGATGATCCACATACGGTTGGAAAGATAATTTCATAGAGCTTCCAATGGCACCGGTCCCACGTCCAAATGATGCTTGAGTCAACAGAAATCGTTGAAACAAGATAACGTCCAGAAGCTGCGCCGGCGCTGCGTTGCTGTATTTTTGCCTTTGGGCCCTGTATCGTCGTTGAGCCCATTAGAGGCGCGTCCGGGGGGTTGACCACTAGCCTAACCCCACTAACTCAGTCGCCGCAACCCACATTAGGGTTTGGGCTTTGCTTTAGTTCAATCTGTCTTCGAACAGTCGCCGTTGATCGGTTTGTGAAACCCCAACTCGTGTGCTTAATCATTCATCAGCAGTTTGTCACCATAATCTGAGAGCTGCGTTCTTTCGAGTTCTTGCTTGTGTTCTTCGTTTCGCAGGTAGGGATTAGCCTTCTTGGTGAGGTCAACCGGATCGTGACACGGTTGATAACCAGAGGAGTTGTGGTGCTAAGATTGCAGGGATTCGGGTCTTTGGATCTGAAGCCGGATCGGTGTGTCACGCTCCGCCCAAAACGAGAGTTATGTTCGCCTGACGGAAGATTGGGAGCCCTAGTCCCTATCACCCTCAACCCCAAACCCGAACCCTAACCTCGCCGGAGGCGGAAAAGAAGCCGAAGCCACCATAGATTGGTGGAAAGAGGAAGAAGAAGGCTTGGATTTGAGGAAGAAGCAAAATCTGAGTGTGAAAGAAGAAGAAAATACCCAGGTAGAGTATAGCTTTCCCCGTTTCAAAACAGCTGTACCGAAATTTAAAACTAGCAGGTATTATGTGGATTTTCAAGGCAATATTTTTGTTAATTTGGAAATTTTGGGAAAGCATTTGGAGTACGACTTGGGTTTAGCCATCGAATACCTTCGCCAACGTTTTAGGTTAAGACACGACCACCCGGCTACTACTATAAATAATTATTGATTTGACACTGGACTAAAAATGGTCAGAAAGGGAGCATGGGCACACGCACCTCCCGGCAACTCTATTCTTTGCGAGAGAATTCTCTATTTGACACCGAAAGATATGTCAATTTTTTATGTGACATTTAAAATTTTGATCTTTCTTATTTGACATCGAATCCAACTTTTGATAACTTTCATGCCTTTTATGACACTGTCATGACACCTTACTTTAAACAATAAAGCATAAACTTAAACCCTAAACACTAAAAACCCTAATCCCTAAACACTAAATCCTAACCCTAACTCCAAACCTTAAACCCTAAACACTAAACCCTAACCCTAAACATTAAACCCTAACCCCTAAACACTAATCATAAACCCTAACCCCTAACACTAAAGCTAAACACTAAACCCTAAACTAAAAACCCTAAATGACATAACAAAACCATGGTAGTGTCAAAAAGGTCACTAAAATTTAGATACGGTGTCAAATAAGAAATATCGAAGTTTTAATTGTCATGTAGGGAATAGGTTTATTTTTTAGTGTCAAATAGGGAATTTATTCTTTGCACGCTTGGTTTCCAAGCCAATCAACCGGCGCGGCGGAGGACAGGGCAGACCAGCAGAGGGCGCGGGCTTGTTTTTCTATCCACCAACCTGTGGCAGACGCCCTGAGCCAGAGCCGCAGCATCCGCTGGCGCCGCCTCGTCGCTTTCCCGGCAACCTTAACCTTCCTCACAGAACCTGAACGTTGCAGGCCCATGCCTCATAATCCAAAAGCATAATCCAAGGTTACTTTTACTATAATTGTCTGTCGCTGTCTAGGCCTCCCGTGTTTAATCGTCTGTCTGCGAGGAGAACTGCGGGCGCTTCAGGCGCTCTGCAGGATCTCCGATCGATGTGGGGTTTAGCAAATTTAAACGCCTCTCTTTTAGGGGTCCCATGAAAAGGAGACTCTGATACAGAAGCGGAATTAAATGAATCGACGGGTTGATCGATCGTGAGGTGTGTGCAAGGACCAGGAATGTCTCGGACAGTCGGGCGACGACGGTCCATCGGATACTGTCGGTAGCTTGCTCAGGCTCAGGAAACGGAGCCGTTTGTTTATGTTTGATAGTGATTGCTAGTAGTATAATTTAATTGCAGATGTACTAATGAGCTATAGGTGTGTATATATGACTACAAAGATATATAAACGGGTGTGTATACTGCAGACTGAAGCAAGACTGCTGGCTGTGAGACTTGCATTGCTTCTTGGATGAACAGGAGTGCATACGATACTTAGTTATGTACACATCAATACATCATCTTCGTCGTCATTATTATTCGTCCTAGGCCTAATTGCCCGGATAATGCAATAACTAAACCAAGGAGAGTGATAATAGTTAAAGCGTGGACCTCACCTGTCGCGTTAATAAAACCAAGACACTCGAGTACACAACGCAATACCAGCGGTCGTATACTGCAGACGTATAAATACGCACGTACAGTGTGCCGTTACATACGCGGCGTAAGCACCTTCTCGTACGTGGAGGCAGCAGGGTCACGCTCACGCAACAGGCTCCGGCGAGGGGCGAGAGAAAGGCCACCAGAAACCGAACGGGCGCTACAGAGCCCTCACGGGGCCCTAGACCTCGCCGGCCGGTCACGGGTCCAACGACCGCGATCTCTATCCACGTCTGCACGCGCCGGAACAAAACTACACGCCTCCCGTGGAACGGCCAGCCGGAGGAGGAGCCAGCCACGGAGGAGGAAGGGAGAACACGATACGCCCGCGCTACCGGTAGGCCTGGCCCACCGGTAGCCGATGCCGCCGCCATCATTTCATTTGCCTTTGGCAAGGCAAAATCGAGTGCTTTCTGTTTGGATGTCATCACTTGAGAGTATCCCACCCTTGTTGCATGCATTAGACGGTAGGACTAATTTAGTTGGGGCTCTGCTGGTTGGACGTCAACTCGAGCAATTAACGTATCCTACTTGCATCTCCATGAGACAGTGCAAATGATGAACAGTGCGTGGCTCGTATACTACGCGAAACTCCGAAATTCCAATATACATTAAATAAACCTATAAGTGCGTGGATTATTGTGAGCCAAAACAATTAAACAAACGATACTCCAGAAGAGATGATTAGAAAAAGGAAAGGCTCGAAACGAAATTGATGGGCCGGGCCCACGGAACACCGAGTCCACCAACGTTAACAACGACAAAACTCCCACGGGGCCATAAAACAGAGGTGGCTGCCGCCCGCGGCCACGCTCCGCCTCCCTCCCTCCCCCCACTCCCTCGCCACCACCCCCCTCCGCTCTGCTCTGCCCAACGGTTCGGAGACGGACGCGGCCCCCACCGCCCTCGGCTCCCCTCAGCATTCAATGGACGCCGCCGGGCCGACCACGGCCGCCGCTGCCGACGCCGGCGGCGGCGCCCCGGCCGACGGCGGCGCCAGGACCTCCCTCATACTCGGCATGCCGGTCCCCGTCGCGGCGGGCGCCGCCGCCGCCCTGGCCGCGCTCGTCGTGCTCGCCGCGGTGGCCGCCGCCGTGTACTTCGCGCGCCGCAGGGGCGCCAGACCGCCCTCGCTGTCGCGCGTCGAGCACGCGCCGTCCTCCGCCTCGGCCTCCGGCTCCTCCCGCCCGGCGTCGTCCGCGCGCAAGGACAAGGCCGGCGCGGATCGGGCTGCAGGTGCGGGCGCCAGCACATCCGACGTGGCCAGCTCGTCCGCGGCCGCGAGCTCCCTCGAGTCCCCGGTGAAGAGGAAGCCGGAGGCGGCCAGGTTCGTCGGCGGGGCTGCGGCGGGGGTGGAGATGGGGTGGGGGCGGTGGTACGAGCTGGCGGAGCTGGAGGTCGCCACGGGAGGGTTCTGCCCGGAGAACGTGGTCGGGGAGGGAGGCTACGGCACGGTGTACCGCGGCGTGCTCGCCGGCGGCGAGGTCGTCGCGGTCAAGGACCTGTTTGATCACAAGTGAGTGCCCCTGCTCTCCTCTGTCCTTTTCCTTTTTATTACTGTTATCTTTCTTTCCTACACCGGATCATGGTAAAAGCATCAAGATCATGTGTTAACTTTCAGATAAAAAAATGCTCATTATCTGTGCATCTACTTAATGGACCATGTAAAATAAATTAATTTACCATTATCTGTGCATCTACTTAATGGACCATGTAAAATAAATTAATTTACCGCCATAGTACTTAGTACAATTATGTTCCCCTGTTCTTGTCTTTCTGGTGTAAATGCCTGAGTGGGTACAAGTTTCTAGTGGTACTCTTTGGGGGACTACCATCTTGACAAGCAAGGGTATATGTTTGATGGTTTCCTAGACTGAATGCATTTCTTGGTCAATTGTCACATTACGTTGGGGTGGTTGTTGTTTTGCTGTTGATGTGGCTTCAAGGTTGTGAAGTCTCAGGGCTATGTAAAAAAGCTTGTAAAATATGTATTTGTTAGCTTAAAAGCAATACTTCCGAGTTTTGTTACCAATGTGAACCTTTAATTACGTTCCGGACAAGTGAATTGCACAGATGAAATAAATAGACTGCTCAGCAACTAACCATTGCATTTCCCCACGAAAAGGCTAACCAAAACCACTCTTGTAAGCAGTGGCGGAGCCAGGAAAAATATATAGGTGGGGCGACTTCTGGCCGAAAGCAAAAAGGCGCCAAATTCACACCTCATTCACATATAGCAATCGCACTAATTCTATGCAAAAGATGAATGGTAAACACAAGTTCTAAGGTGTTACCTTAATTTTGAAGAACAAATTTATAGTTCTTACGCCTACGCCATACATTGTAAAATAAAACATAGAAATAGATAGACCTGAAATTACATAAAGAGATGAATTAGCAAATAATAACAAAGTGATCATGTCTCAAATACCGGTACATATTAAAAGAACATACACACCACTAGCAAAGCACTAAGATCGTTTAGGGATCTTTGGCAAGTCCACCCTTCGATTTTTGATGTCTTGAAACCTCTTCTTAACTTTATCAATATCAAGTCCTCTAAAAATCCCTTTCTCAATGTAGCACAATAACAAGTTATTGAGCCAATCATCACCCATCTTATTGCGCAAATCTGTCTTGATTAAGTGCATAGCTGAAAAGGCTCTTTCAACCGATGATGTTGCCACAGGTAGGATCAATGCTAGCTCAATAAGACGATACACCAATGGAAAAGCTTCATTTTTTTCAGTTCTAACCATAGTGACAGCCAAGCTTGCAAGGTCATGACAAGATTTGAAATCATCAAGTCTTCTCACATGTAGAAGGAATGTTTCAAGTTGATCTCTTATAAGATCACGATCAGCCATAGAGAAATCTTCAACATATATATCCGTCAGCCGAGCAATCTTTTCAACATCAAACTTAGAGAAGGAATCCCTTGGATCAAGGCAAGCAAAGAAAACAAGCAACTCTGATGATACCTCATTAAAACGATGATTCATCTCCATGATAATAGCATCAAGTGCTGCAAAGAAAGTATCAACACGGTAATGATGCTCTTGGGTGATTAAGTTGCCATCAAGCCTTGATCGGCCCCATCTTGGTATTGCTTCTTCCATATTTGGTATTGGAATTTCTTTTGCAACACAAAATGATTTGACTTCTTCCAACAATGGCTCCCAACCTTCATTTCTTAATTTGATCAAACGTTCTTTCACATCAACAAGCAATTGCATGGCCTGGACAATGTTTTGATCCTTCCTTTGCAACAAGAGAGATAAATCATTTGTTATGCGGAACACTTTCAACATCAACTTCATATTTAAAACAAAGGAAAAACTTTCCATTTTCCGAACCAAACCACCAGCACGACCAGGATTACGTTCATCCTCATGAATCATGGATAACACTTTGACTACAGAATCCCACATTGACTCAATTCGAATTAATGTAATGAAATGAGAGCCCCATCTTGTATCTCCTGGTCTAGCCAAGTTTGTCATTTGGTGTTTCCCCCTCCCTTTAAAAATCTCACCACTCTCCAACTTATGTAAAATTGTTTCACGATGTTTGGCAAGTAACTTATCCTTCCTCTTGCAAGATGCACTAGTACTTGTCACAATTAAACTAACATAGTTGAAGAAATCATCAAAAGAGGAGCAGCAGCTTGCAACAGAAACAATGACCAATTGTAATTGATGAGCAAAGCAATGAACATAGAAAGCATAAGGGTGGCAATGCCACTTCCATGAGTACTTGGAAATCTGCCACTTGAACTTGAACAGGGACTCAAAATTGTGAAATAATTCTTCAAGTCTGCACAAAAATACTTGTCAATTAACTAAAACTTCTAACAAAACAATGCCAATTAAAGTGATTAACAACTAACAATAGTACAATACTACTGAACTGAGCTGTCTGAGCACAAGACCATTAGTCCATTACCATTTGTTTTGGTCTTATTGTTGCCAATGCTGTTCTTAGGCGCACTCCTTCTTGCGCCTTGGCCTCGCCCTCGCCCTCGGCCAACCCCTGCCACCGCTGGAGCCGCCCCTGCGCCGCCACTGCCGTCGCCGGCATTGTCAATGCCGCGGCCGCGGCCATGCCCCATGCCCAGCGGCGACAGCCCATGCTCTTCCTCCTCTCCTTCCATTTTGCCGCTGGCCGCCGGGCCCCTGTCCCCTGCTCGCCCGCGCCGCCGGGCGCCGCCGCTGCTCAGGCGACGGCGCGACGCGAGCCAGCAACTCCCTGCTAGGGATTGGACAGTGATTGAGTGAAGCGGCTGGAGTTGGAGATGGCCGGATGGGCTATGGGATAGAAAGTTTTGGGCTGAGCTGCTGGGCCTTTCCTTGCTCCGCTAATGGGCTTGGACAGCATGCGCGGGTGTTTCACCTAATCAGGCCCAGGAGGCTTGCAGCGCTGCTCACTTCAGTTCCTGGTTCGTTTTTGTTCTTCGTCTCGCTCCTGCAGGCATCCATGGAGTTCGGATGTGAAGCAGCAAGGGGCAGAAATCACTAGGGAAGAGGGGGGATCCTTGGGGGCAACACCAGCAGTAGCTGGGGCAGCCGCCCCAGCTTGCCTACAGGGTGGCTCCGCCCCTGGATGTGAAGCAGCAAGGGGCAGAAATCACTAGGGAAGAGGGGGGATCCTTGGGGGCAACACCAGCAGTAGCTGGGGCAGCCGCCCCAGCTTGCCTACAGGGTGGCTCCGCCCCTGTTGTAAGTTAGAATTATGTGCAATTTTGGTTTCCCAGACCCAATATGAAAAGGTCTATCAGCTAAATCCTTTTCGTCTTTGCCAAAAGAAGAAAACCAAAAAAAAAAAGAGGGTTGATCTTTGACGTCTTTAAAGCTAGTAGTGGGCTTCACAATCTAGATTTGTTCTGACTGAACGCCCACAAGTCGCTGAAGAACAATCTTGCTGGAGAGAAATCCATAAACAATGCAGACATGTTCGCACCTCGATCTTCACTGATCTGCGTGCCCGATTATTGATATAATTCATCACGATGATTCCGTGAACGGATTTAATGTAGCGTATGCATGCCCACAATGTCCACAGGCTAAAGTCAAGACTTAGGGGGTGTTTGGATCCCCATTAGTCCATGGACTAAAGTTTAGTCCTACCAGTTTGGATCCAAGTTTTAGTCCTTGTTAAAGCAGTTCAACAAAGACCAAAATGCCCCTAATAAATGACCATATCTTGTTATCTCTTGCCCGTGGTAGTTGGCGTGGTGGGACCCACAGAGAATATGTGTGGTCTTTCCAACCCATTAGTCCCTTTTAGCTACTTCAAATGGACTAATGGGAATTAGTCCGTTTTTAGTCCGTGGTGTTTGGAGCCCAATGGACTAAAAGTGACTAAAAGTGATGGACTAATCTTTAGTCCATTGGATCCAAACACCCCCTTACAAGAAAGATATAAACTTATTTTCTTTCTAAGGCTATGTATGATTGTGATATGAGTAGGTGGGACTTTTTGGCCGTGTTTAGTTGGAGGATGGAAATTTTTTCAGGGTATTAAATGCATCTTTGACCACTAATTAGGGGTATTAAATAATGTCAGTTTACAAAACTACCTCCACAACCTCTAGTAAATTTCCGAGAAGAATCTAATGAGGCCTTTGACCGCATGATTAGAGGATGATTAGAAGATGGTTACTGTAGCATCACTGTAGCAAATCATGGATTAATTAGGCTCATTAGGTTCGTCTCGGAAAGTTACGCTCATCCGTGAAGAGGTTTTGCAAATAGACTTCATTTAGTACTCCATGCAAAAAAGATTCCCTTTTGCAAATTTTTTCAGAAGCCAACTTTTGTGCTTTTGTGTGATGGCCCATATGTATCCATCTACTTGTTTAGTTGGGCCTCGTCGGCAGTCCCGATCGAAATCCTTTCTTTCAAGAAAAGATAAAGCAGAGGAAAGGCAAAGCGACGACCGAACTTTTCCTTTTCAGTTTCATGGACACATATGCGGCTAAAATATTCAGTGCCATGAACTTTGGAGCAGTGTTAGCTTTCAAGCAAATCAAATGCTTGCACGTGTATTCCTGATGGTTGGCGCAGAAGCAACAGTTATTTCTGTTTTTTTTGGCCTCACCATACCCTGCTTGGACATTTACGGCAACGGATGAATAACAAAATGTTTCTTCTCTGGTAGTACCTTCCTTAATTGGGATGCTGATTGAGATTATAATTTGTTTTAGGGGTCAGGCCGAGAAGGAGTTCAAAGTGGAGGTTGAAGCCATCGGCAAAGTGAGGCACAAGCACCTTGTCGGGCTCATCGGTTACTGCGCTGAAGGCCCTAAAAGGTGAGCAAGAGTAGCTACTGTCGGCCAGTGACGAAATGCTTGCTGTTGGCTGTTGCTGATAAATTTGCGTTCGCAGGATGCTCCTGTATGAGTTCGTGGAGAACGGCAACTTGGAGCAGTGGCTGCACGGCGACGTCGGCCCTGTCAGCCCGCTGACGTGGGACATACGGATGAAGATCGCCGTCGGAACGGCCAAAGGGTATGTATATTCTTCTTGTGCAGACGTACAGTTCACTGATAGAGCTCGAGAAATGTGAATCTGTGTCAGTGATAATTTTGAAACAATAATGCTGGTGATGTTGTTGCTCACTGATGCTGGTACCATGCATCTAACTGATGCATGCAGCATCGCGTACCTGCACGAAGGGCTGGAGCCGAAGGTGGTGCACCGCGACATCAAGTCGAGCAACATCCTGCTGGACAAGAAGTGGAACCCCAAGGTGTCGGACTTCGGTATGGCCAAGGTGCTGGGGTCCGGGTCGAGCTACGTGACGACCCGGGTGATGGGCACGTTCGGGTACGTGGCGCCGGAGTACGCGTCGACGGGGATGCTGAACGAGAGCAGCGACGTCTACAGCTTCGGCGTGCTGCTGATGGAGCTCGTCTCCGGGCGCTGCCCCGTGGACTACAACCGGCCCGCCGGCGAGGTGAACCTGGTGGAGTGGTTCCGGGGCATGGTGGGCGGCCGGCGCGTGGAGGGCCTGGTGGACCCGCGCATGGCCGCGGCGCCGCCGCCGCCGCGGGTGCTCAACCGGGTGCTGCTCGTCTGCCTCCGCTGCATCGACGCCGACGCGCACAAGCGGCCCCGGATGGGGCAGATCGTGCACATGCTCGAGGGCGACGAGTTCCCCTTCCGCACGGTAAACGTACTGCAGTCACTGACATTAGCAAGTGGCCGCCACGGGCGGGACATGACACGCAGCCATGCCATCCTTTCCTTGGTAATGCAGGAACACCGGTCGCCGCGGGCGTCTCACCGGACGTCGACGGGCACGCGGCCGTCGCTCCTGTCCGAGAACGTCGCGGCCGGCGACGACTCGGACAAGTCGATGTGGAGATGAGGAGGGATCGGACGGAGCTGCACGCACGCACGCACGCACGCGGCTGGCTGACTGACGTGCGAGGATCTGGAGCTGGACTGACTTTGTTTTTTCACCGGGTGTAAATTTTTGTTGTTTTATTCGTGGCGGGGTTGAGGCCTTGAGGGGTTAAATCCGTGATGCTGCCCGCTTGGGGCTCGATCATGGTGTGTGCCGTAATGTATGGTTTGCCTTTGCCACAGGCTTGATGATTTCTTGCTGCCGCTGCTGCCTGTCAGTGCTACCATGCTGCTGCGGCAGCTGGGCAGGCGCGATGATGGTTGAGTTGCTTCTGTCGCCGCTCTGTCCCGCCGTCACGCGTGGTTTCAGCCCCACCAGCGGTCGATCGATCCCCGGCGACGGCTGCCGAGACCCGAGAGGGGAGCGTCTGGGGTCGAACGCGCGCGGCATGAGGGAGGTGTGAATTCGTGATCGTGATGGGGAGATCACGGATTCGGGCATTCGATCCGCGCCGCGTCCCCAGACGACATGGAGCAGTGCGGCGCGGCGCGGCGAGGAGGCTCAGGCACTCAACACAACAGCGTGGATGATCTGGGCTCGTGACCGTACCTGGCTTATTGACCATACGAGCTCCGACAGCAGGATTAACGGCCTACGGCATTCAAGCATCAGTAATGCTCATGCGGTCAGTAGGCCCAGTCCGGTCCGCCAGATTCTCGTGAACGATATGACTAGCGTCAATTGGCCAAACATTTGGGCCATCGGCTATTCGGCCATGGCCACCAGGCCACACTTGCCACGTCTCACACGTGTCCAGTAGTCGAGGGCTATCGATGAGTGCCATACGAAACACGGTTTCAAGTGAACAAAAAGCTCGGTGAAGTGGGTGACGTACGAGCTTCCGGCTCGCTGCGCACGCCAGCAGTTCTGGAAGGCCGCCAGCGCTCTGGATAGCTGATTTCAGCGTGCCACGTACACGACGCCGCGTCCGCGTAGGCACATCGCAGTTCCTAATCAAATTGCTATGAAGTTTTTCGTTGTTTTTTTATATGAGATCGCTATGAAGTTTTTCCTGGTGGCCGGCTCCTGTGGAATTGAGAATTGAGATACCGTAGGATAGGATCGGAGTTTTGCTCGAAGCGTGCCATGTTTATGGGCTGGTGTCGTTTGTGGCAAGCCGCCGGCCCGCCGGCCAACCCACAGGACGGGCGAAAGACAGCCAGTGAAGAAGACAACGGAAGACAGTGAAGAGCACCTACGGCAAGATCCAACGTGAATGAAACACAGTGCTAGGGTGAACCCATGTCATGGGTGGGACCGTGGGATGCCGAAACAGGTGGCTGGACCGCTGGAGTCGCTAGCATAGCACATAGGCTCCATTGTATTGCACCGGTTAGCTAGGACAGTAAGAGAGATGTTGCGAACCATCAGATTGAGATGGCTTGGAACGGCGCCGGTCAACAGGGATGAGGCCATACAATCCCTGCCCCTAGCACCGAGTTCATTGGAAGGACCAATTACAAAAGCTCGTGTGCACGCCATTTGAATCATGAGGTGCCTTAGTTCCTTATGGTACATGTACATACTAATATTTGTGAGGAGGGATGTTACTAAAGTCTTGCAATGTTTTATTACTTAGGAACATGGGATCAGTGCCATTGTTATCAAGTCAACCTCCGCTTACGCCGAGTACTTTTGCAATTATCCAGAGTCATGTTAAGGTACTTGGACAGGGCAAAGGGATGGTACGCTAGTTTGAGAAAGAAATCTCTTTCTTCAGAGAACGAGACCACATCCACCAATGTGCTCTCTCTCACATTAATGGCGAATGCCCATGCGTTTTTGTCCTTCAAATCTGCTTTGGCCATCAGATAAAAGACGTCCTCTTCATGCATACTCCAGACAGGGCCAACCAGCACAAGGTTTTCCAGTTCTGAACTTTCAGGGCGGTCGCGCATCAGCACAGGCAAGATTGAGCTTTCCCTAACATGGGCTATGCAGTCCTTGCTCCAACTATTCGAGGAGGTCGCTGTTTTCCATGTGACAACACTCAAACCATCTTGTTCGTTGGACTCTGTGGTGCAGGTTGTGCCGATACCTCTGTTCCTGGGGCCGTCTGATGCTCTTGCGGCATCGACCATTCCTTTGTCTTCTATCTCAATTAACCTGATAAAGCCATTACTGCAGGTGACATCCCGAACTGCCCGAGCAGGAGTTTGCAGGTGGTACTCGCTCATGTTGCCAGGCATTGGCTTGGGAAATCGGATGTGATGCAGAACAGGGTCAGCATCAAGCACGTAGCACAGCATAATACCACGCCAGAGATCAACCCATCCCAGTGTGCTTCCTTCCACGGTGATAACAAAGTCAGTCTCGTGGACCAGATACTCATGCTTGTACCTAGGGGATGGTGGCTCCAGCAGGGCCAGCTTCGTTGTCCACGAATTTGTCTTGGACGAGAAGATGTGGAGATCATACTGCAGTTTGCCCCTCTGAGGACGGATAACAGCCATCATGAAGTCTCCACCACCATCGGCGGATGGCAAGAAGCCGATCTCTCTGGGATAGAAGAAAAGCGGCTTTGGGTTGGGGAGCAGCTGGAGAGAGGGTTTCTCTGTGTGGGCTCTGTAGACGAAGTAATCGAAGTCGGTGACCCCCAGATCCGCCATGCTCTCTATGGGTCTGGCCCCGTAGGTATAGGCGATGCGGATGACGGCGATATCCTTCCCCGCGCCGACAACGAGAGGCTCGTCCATAAGGTCCGTCACCTCCATGCCCGGGCAGTGGATGTACAGGTGGGAGACGGCCGGCGGGTCGGCGAGCCAGAAGGACACACCCACGGCCTGGCCCGTGCGCGTGGTCGTCTCAGCGAACGTCCTGTTCTTGCGATCGGCGATGTACGCTGCCGAGTCGAGGAAGACCGGAGCGGGAGAGCCGGCGCGCCGCAGGGAGGAGCTGGGTTTGGGCGCTGGTAGGACCGGGGGGTTGAAGGACCAGGGGAGGACGAACGATCCCTCTTCGGCAAACAAGAACATGGCGTCGGCGAACTCAGGCTCTGGATTTGGGGATTAGGGTTTCCAGATCGCTTCCGCAACTTTTTGCAAGGTGGGGGAGGGGCGCGGGGGATATGGTATGCTCGCCGCTCGGGCTCGGCTAGACGACGGGAGGGACGACGGCACACGGCATTATCGGGCTCGGCTCATCGAAAACAAATCGATTTTGGACTCGGCTACCGCGGACCAGTCGGGTGCGATTGGCAGCCTGTTTTGCCGCGCCCTGGCCCATCAATCTGCATGGTCAGCCCAATCAGGCCCACGGGATGCGGAGAAATTGTTTGATAAAAATGCATCTTATGGGCTTATATGTGGTATGATTTTGTTTGCTGGACTTCTATATGCCGGTGGGTGTTGGCGCCGCCGCGGCCATGTCGCTACTGTAGGTGCGTATCACGGACACCCGTGCCATCAGTTCATCTAGGTGCTTTTGCTTCCTGCGTGCTGAGCGAGAAATAGACAGAATCGCAAGATGGGCCACATGCATTCCGTGATTCAAGCCATGGCGGAAATTGCAATTTCCAACTCTAATAAAGTTCGCGTAAGTAGTCCTCGAGTGTCGGCATCGAGTTTGCCTTCGTCGGCGCTCCGTCCAGAGACAATTTCTTATTTAACATCGTTAAAACTAACCGTTCTTTTTGCCCTTAAATTCTTTTTTTATTTAACCTCAGTTTTAACTTTTATTCATAAAATGATATTCTGTTCAATTTTTCATGAAAAGACTATTTTGCACCTTAGAAAAATGTGGGCCCCACCAGCACCACCTTCTCTTCCCCCCCCCTCTCACCAGCTCCGGCGACCCGCTCACCAACCCCGTGAGCCAACGCCTGCTCGCCCGGCCGCCGCTCAACTCGTTCGCCGCCTAGCCTGTTCGGTTGGCTGGCGGCTGGTGGCTGGTGCTGATTTGTTGTGAGAGAAAAGTACTGCTGGCTGGCTGGCGGCTGGTGGCTGGTGCTGATTTGTTGTGAGAGAAAAGTACTGCTGGCTGGTGGCTGATAAGCCAAGCGAGAACACCACCGCAGCTGCCCACGAGAAGGACGGCGGCAGCAACAAAAGCAGGCAGCGACGGCCGCTGCCGACCCCTCATCTCGATCGATTGGTATCGATCAGCAACGGACTGCTGCTGCTGCAGCAGCGATCAAGAGCCTATGAAGTAGTGAAGCACGGTAGCAGCTGCAGGGTCAGGAGCTTTAATTATTAGCCGGCGGCGTGTAAAGCAAGGGGATTAATTAGGTGATGGGCAAAAAACCGGAGATGGAAAGAGGAGAGACAGAGAGGGGAAGGAGAGAGAAAATGGTGGAGCCTGGGGCAAAATTGTCATTGGGATGGAAAATTAAACAAAGTGTCAAACAAGAAAGTTGAAATCGTGGCCAAGCAAGAAAAAAATTAGAGCTAAAAAGAAGAAAAAAAATTAGAGTAAAAAAAAAAAGGAAGAGTCATTTTAATAGCCCTACAGCTGCACCGCCGTATGTATAACTCTTCTCTACGGCTCATGGGGTTAGGATTTAGGAATGACCTTATGCAGCTACAGCCTACAGCCGTTGCCATTTGCAGATCCATAAATCCAATGCCATCCATCCTAGCATCTTCTGATTAGTTGTGGCCGCCGCACGGCCGCAGGCCAACAGCCAGTTGCCTTCGGCTTCACCACTGCAGAGGGGGGCTGATCCGATTCTTCCGACTGACGCGTGCGGGTCTCTAGCTCTCTGCTTGCCTTTGCAGAAGAGGCCTGATACAATTCTTCCGAGTTTTGACTGACGCGTGCGGTCTTTATCTCTGCTTGTGGGGAAGAATAAATGATAATTAAGCAAATCTCTCAAAAACAAAGTGATTCTGATGCTGGACAACTCGATCGTCTCAGCTCATCTCGACAAGGTTCGTCAGACCAATTTTAAGTCACATCAATTTCAAAATTAAAGTAGTCTCGTGTGTCCCAATTGAGGAAAATCAGAAAGAGCAAAGTTAAATAAATTCAACTGAAAAATTGCCTCGGGAGTAAAATGCAAGATGGAGCTACCAACAGTTTTTTTTTTCCTGCAGCTAACTTTCAAAATAACAATTACAATTTCAGATACAAGACAAGAAAAATTCAATGCTACATCAACTATCAAAACCATTTACAACCTATAGAGCAGACCAGCGACTGAATAGTATTTGAATTTGAATTGTAACCATTAATAAATTGTGTTGAACTTCTAAACATGTGTTTGGATTGGAAGTCAAGTGGGTTGGGTTGGCTCCAACCCAGTTTTTTGGGTTGGGACGAACCCATCTCGTGTTTGGCTGAGAGATTAGATTCAACCTAGTTTTTTTTGTTTGGTTAGAAGAGTTGAGAGGGTTGGGTTGGATGACATTTTAAAAAACACTATTTACAGGACCCACATGTCATTAGAGAGGCCCACTTGTCACCCATTCACCCCTCCATTTTTTTTTACATTTTCTATTGGCCGCGTTTGGTTTCTACAGGAAAAATTTTCCTCCCAAGGAATCTTGCATGCATGAAGTACTAAATAAAGTCTATTTACAAAACATTTTCACACATGAGTACAACTTTTCGAGACGAATCTAACGAGCCTAATTAATCCATGATTTGCTACAGTAATGCTACAGTACTCATCCTCTAATCGTGCGGTCAAAGCCCTCATTAGATTCGTCTCGCGATTTACACGGGGTTGTGGAGATAGTTTTGTAAACTGACTTTATTTAATACCTCTAATTAGTGGTCAAAGCTGCATTTATTACGCTGCAAATTTTTTACACCCCCTAACCAAGCGCGGCCATTATCTCCTTATCCCCTCACGCACCGACCTGTCATCTGTTATCCTGTTTTATTTTTTTTCCTTTCTTTATTTGGTACTTATCTTCTTCCTCAGTCTCACCTCGGGCCATGCGCCTGCTCGGTCGGCATCGCTCCGCTCGGGCCTCGCCTACCACTGCTAGCCACTCTCCCGCCCACGCCCCCGGCCCCATCTGCTGGCTGCCCCGCTCGAGCTCGCCCGCCATGGCCGCCCAGCTCGGGCTCGCCCGCCATGGCCGCCCAGCTCGGGCTCGCTTGCCATGGCCACGCCCAGCTCGATCTCCCCCACGCCATGGCCGCGCCACTCGACCTCGCCCACGCCCACGCCCACGCCCACGCCCACGCCCCCGTCTGTTGGCTGCTCCACCACCGGTGCCTCCTAGCTGCGCCCGCGCCTCCGTCGCCGGCGTCTCCCTGCTTCGCCGAGACGGCCGAAGGCTCACGCACGCGAAAGCGCTGGGATGGAGAAGCGACGGCGTCGATGCGGGCCAAGTGCGTCCGCTTGTTTTGGTGGGATGCATTCAACCCCGCATCTACGCCGAATATTCTTCTCTGGAATGGCTCCGACCCGCATCCTTGTGCAACCAAACATATCAAAAACTGGTTCCGACTCATTCCGACCCTCAAACCAAACGCACGCTAAAACAGCACATACAAAATAGCAGGAACAAAGTAGCAATCGATTTCAGCTAAAAAACGGCCTGTTTGGTTCTACGCATGGAGCCAACTTATATACTCCCTCCGGTTTTTTTTACATATCGTATTAGGTTTGTTCTAAATCAAAATTATCTTTGACTAAGTTTATACAAAAATATAACAATATCTATGATATCAAATTTGTTCCATTGAATCCACCATAGAATATACTTTGAAAGCATATATGATTGATATTATAGATATTGTTACACTTTTATATAAATTTGGTTAAATTTGGTCAAAGTTGTATATATTTGACTTAAATCAAACCTAATACGACATGTATTAAAAACCGGAGGAAGTACAACTATATAGAAATGGATAATTATTTAAAATACTTAAAACTTTGCATCAGACAAAAGAAACAGTTTTATTTTAATTAAAAACTCAAATATGCAAAGTATATTCTCTCTCCCTTCAATCAGAACACATATTATCAAGGTTTAGATTCGACAATCAACACAAAGTCAAGGTTGGTAAAATAGATTCAGTTGTAATGGTTGAATTCAATGTTAGTTGTTTGAAAATTAACAGCTGGCTTTTCTCAATTCAATAACGCTAACAAACTACAGGATCTTGGTGGAATCGAACCACCTTTCCGTCCGGGATGGAAAGACTCAGCTGACCAGTCCACGGAGGGCCTCACCATGTTGAGATAAGATCCACATTTAGGAGATGGGGGGATCGGTAGCTTGTGTGTATCTAGTTCTGCTAATTATAATACCCCTGATTTTGATAAATCATAGTGCCTTCAAGAATTGACAGAAAAAAGCAGCCACGCACTAAGTGAAAAAAAAAAACAGTGAAAACCTTAGTATTGTGCCCGAACTTCTGATCAACATTACGAGCCTCAAAATATTGCTACACTGCCAAATGGAATGTCCAGATAAACCATCCATACAGCTCAACCTCATAATTAACAGTACTATTATAGTTATTCCATAACATGCAATATCAGTATCGGCAATAAAATTGTAGAATTCCAAAGCCCAGTGCTGCAAGTTTCATAGCCAGCCTGAAGCATAAGCTATGGCAGAGGCTAGCATTGAAATTTCACTCCATGGGAGCTTGAGCCAAAACGAAGTGTTTAACTTCAGCAGTGAACTGGGAGCTCCAAGGGCAAGAACAAAGGGTCTAGCTTCAGCAGCAAACCGGAAACTCAACAGGGGCAAGAACAAAAAGCAATCAGCGGTCTGCTGCAATAGTGAAATACAACTTTGTCCTTGACAAGGGAAATTTGAGCCATAAACCAGAAATTAGCCTCAGCGGTAACTCCAAAACACCAGGAGCAAAGAGCAGCAGGAACGCATTGCCCGCACCAACAACTTCCCACACATCCTTCCATATTCACCACCACCTTGACCATATCCTTAGATCTTCATACAGCTGTTAGTCTACACTTACAAACCAATTACAAGAGACTAATTGCCACTAGGCATCTTGCATAAGGAAGGATACATGATACAACTGGTCATTCTAGATTTAAAAAAAAAGTTTAAAATTAACTGCTAAAAATATATGACTAAGTGAGCTTTCAATAATCTCGAGACATAGAAACCAGCAGAACGATAAAGAAAGCATGTTAATGGGAAAACAAGGATGTACCAGCCATGACGGATTAATAGTCAATAACATCCGTGAAGGTCAAGATTTCAGATATCATTGTGACGAGTTCATGTTTCTTTAGGTGAAACTTCATCTAGTTCATTTTCGCGAATAGGAATTGATCTCCAGTCTACTCATCCCGAATGATAAGTTGAAATAATGTAAGCAACTTAAAACGTTAGGCGTCCTCGCGCTTGTCAGCAGAGCGAACTGCAATTTTGCATGTGTTGCACGTATGAAAACATTGGTGAGTTATTTCTGTACAAGTATTGATTGTTGGCAGCAGACTCAAATAAATTACCAGTCTGCACTCTAAATTGCAACTTAAATCATAAATTTAGATTACCAATTGTACCTTGAGCGCTGCGCTGTAGATCCTTGCTTGATATGATGCCAAGAGATATCGGTAAGACGTGCAGCCAACAAGATGAAGCCAGGGCACACGGACGATGAAGCAGGGCACAGGGACACAAGGGGAGGGAGAACCCAGGGGATAAAAAATAACCCCCCCGTGCGATCTCCCACCCGGCACAAAATCAACATCTTTATTATGGTGGCCTGCCATGCGAGCGCACCCATCATGGCAAAGGCCTTCTAGATGTCACATCTCTTTTTTTTCACATCTGTTTCTCTTTTCACATTTTCCCCTCCTCACGTAGCAACTGGCTACATGGATTTACCTTACCTCACCAGTTTGGCACGGATTTCTCCGAGCAAATATCTCAGGTCTAATAATTATCGAAAATCCATCCAATAATTATCAATACAAAGAGATATCATCCCGCGAGGTGGAGCTGACGAGTATCCAGCAATCCGGCCACGCCGCTGTGACACCTCGAATCCGCCAACTCCCCAAATCTCTCCACGAAGCACCAGCTCTGAACGTCAGCAGAAAAGAAATCAACGCATCAGATACCATACGACCAATCGAAACAAACGCTACGGTCTCCTAGGACAAAGGACTAACCAAGATCAATTCCGACGCGCCAAAAACGCAGATCAGCGCACAACTTCATCTCGATCAGAGCCAGCGCACAACTCATCAGTTAATCAAATCTGAACCTGCACATCACCAAACAAACGTGTTTCGAACAAATAAACAGCAGGAGAGAGAGATTCAACGTTCCGTTTGCGGATCGGCATGGATGAGGCAAAGCAGCTTCAATCTGTAACTAGACGAGAAGGTGAAGGGAAAGCAGTTTGGATCTAGATCTAGACGAGAAGGTGGATTTCTAGAAGGGGAACGCGGCGGCTTCGGGACCCAGGAAAGACAAGGCTAGGGTTAGCGTGTGGCGCGGGGAGGTTCGGAGAGGAATCTAAGGTATTTATTGTCCGGTTAGGGTGTTCCGACGGTGGCGATGAGGCGGTTCGATTCGGACGGCCAGGATGGCGAGAACGTGTCGGAAGATCATTGGCGGTGCCACGTCGATTGCGTTGGGCGACCGCAACTTGCGGGGAATTAGCGTCACTGCTTGCGTCATTGTTCTTCCAGGATCTGTTGCGGACGGGCAAACTTGTGGCCACTGTGGTCGATGGTCCTGATTGGTTGGTTCGTGGCGGTTAGCAACCCACACTCTGGGCCTTTTGGGCCTCCCTTTATGGCAGCCACAACCGCTTCGTTCGTGGGCTATATATGGCCCTCCTTCAGTTTACACTCGTTTGTTTTTCAGCCTCTTTTCATTCAGTTTGCGTGCTCCTCCTGTACTCTATACAAAATTAGGAATGAATATTGAACACTGCAAGTTCTGATGAATCATTGGCAAAGCAAGTTTCAGGAAGTGCTCGGTCGGGGAGGTGGCATGACACCCCGGAGTGCATTGTAAACCTCGTACATGCTGATTGTAATCCCGGTAATGAATCTCTCTTCCCTCAAAAAAAAAAATCTATACAATCGTGTGCATCGAGATGAAATCAAGTTAATGAATGAATCTCCCTTCCCTCAAAAAAAAAGAATAATCTATACAATCGTGTGCATCGAGATTAAATCAAGCAGCAGAAGTTATTAATATTATAACATTGAAAGAATTAGACTTCGATACGACGTGGCAAAAAATTATATACGAGACGGGAGAGTGTGACATCCTCTATCTCTATTATTGCTTGACATGGGCCGTGGGCCGGCCTTATTACAACCCTACTACACTTTTTTTTTGACAAACCCTACTACTCCATTTTACCTACTGCCCAACATTTTGCACCCATCCATCCCTCTTTACTTTGTCTATACAACCATCCTTGTCCTATCTTCTCCTTTGTCACATCTACATAAGCACGAACCCCAAACGCCAAAATGCAGCGAAAAATTGTACGTTCCTCTGTACTCCCTGCTAGACACGTAACGTACACCGCTACATTGCGCTCTCGGTCAAAACGCTGTGCTCGCCGGCGATCCTCTGGACCCTGATCGGCAGGCCCTTGGGGAAGTCGACGAAGGGGTAGACGAAGGCCTGGTCTGGCTCCGCCAGCTCCCACCGGAAGTTGAGCACCAGGTGGTGCAGGAAGATGGCGATCTCCAGCTTGGCCAGCTCCGACCCGGCGCACAGCCGCGGCCCGCCGCCGTACGGCATGAAGCTGCTCGGCGCGTTGCCCTGCAACAACAGCAGCAGCAGAATTAGACACCAGCGGCCATGATCAATGGAAGAATAGTCGCCGAAAGCAAAAGGCGCTACTGATAAAGAATCGCATGCTCGATTGTGTTCAGAGAATCTAGATGGTTTGTCTTCTTGGTTCATCGGTGAAACAAAGTTCAGAGAATCTTCAGATCATCGGTTAATGGAGATCGTACTGCCATCATGCCATGATCGCTACCCGCTAGTCCTAGGGGTACGGACGACGGCGCTGATCGTCCAAGTCTACGTGTGCGTCGCATCAAGAATGAGATGTGTTGGCGAGGGATGGATTCCAAGCACTGCGCTGGGACGCTGGCTGGATTCAGAGTTTCCAACGTGCCCTTCGTTTTCCATTTGGACGGAATCTGGTTCACCGGGAACTCGGGTTCTTGTCGTAGGGCGAGTGCAGCTGGCAAATTAGCATGTCTCTTTCGATCGGACCACGACATGATCCAGCACACGTGTGGGAACCGAACATTCCCAGGTCCATGCTCTTATATCAATAATGGAGGTCAGCACTCAGCAGAGTAGGTGTCGTGTTTTGGCTGGATACTCTTCAGTCTTCAGAGGTGTAACATTTATCTCATGCCCCTTTTTCAGATTCTAAAGCACACGATGTGAAGGTTAGCTTAGAATCGGATTCACTGGACTACATATATACAGTATTTTTTTTCTTTCCGTGATGTATTGGTGATCTGTTTTTTTTTTTGACATCTACTAATTGGTTTCAGTTAATTTGTGTAGACTGAACTCAGTATGCAGAAGTGCGGTGGGGGCACTGACCTTCCATCTCCAAGGGTTGAACTGATTGGGATCCTCGTACAAGGACGAATCAAGATGTACTGCTGCCAATACCGGCAGAATTTTCCATCCCTTTGGTATGTCGTACCCTTCATTTTGATAGTGACAATATGCAACCAGAGAAATATTCAGTACAACATGTTTGCTGTTGCATCTGTGATCGAATTCAGAATTGGGAGCTTAATCGGTCTAAAGTCAAAGCTAGTACCATTGTAGTGCACATCTCGGATGACCTTCCGGTGCAGGAACCTGACAACATTGCCGAGCCGCAATGTCTCATTTATAACCTGCAAAATAAACAAAAGGAAACTGTTAAAAGAGAAACACACACTCCATTTTCTATGGTTTCGAAGTGCTTCTAGCGGCCATCTGACAAGGCATTTGATATCTACCACAATGTTTTCGGGTTAGAGACAAGCTTTCAGCATCTTTGGCGTTCAGTTTTGTTTAGACCTGACCAGTTCTTTACCCCCCTCATCAGTTGATAATTGGCTTATTAGTGATGCTTGACATGCGAGTTCAGTTTGTCCCGTCTGAACAGCGAGATACGACACAGATACCTTCACGCATCTGGACTGTTGCAAAATGCTAGGCCTCACCCTCTGAAAGCCTCCAAAGCAAAAACTCTGCTGGAAGAGCAAGAGGACGCCAAGCACTCCAAAACTGGCCAGCCCAGCCTTAAGTATCCGTTCGTACATGGCATTTCGGGAAGTTGCTATCCTGTACTACGCAACTAGACGAGACGGTTTGTGCTGGTACGAATTGGACGGGAGCAGGGCAGGTAGCATACAGCAGAGCGTACAGCCATCTCGCACTAGCATTGCTATGGAACGAACGATCAGAACAAGGGGCCTTACACACTGCGTGAAAACCATCTCCTTGTAGTCTTCCCAGCTCAATTTGGACGCCCCTCGTTGCCTTTGTCTCCTTGCAATCTCGAGATGCTCTTCCTGCAACTCATATGTCAGTGACACATATTTTTTGAACAACATGTAGTTTACTGTAGAAAGTTTGAAAAATGATCAGTGAAAGCTAAGTGTGGGATATAATAGTTGGCTTTGAATTCGTACCCGGAGTTCTTGGACAGCCTTAGGGCATCCTTCAAGGAAGAAGATGGCGAGGGCCAGCGCCATTGACGACGTTTCGTGCCCGGCGAAGAGCAGGCTCAGCAAGAGGTCCAGGATCTGTTCCTTTGAGAGATTGGACTGCTTCAGCGCCCATCCAAGAAGATCATCCTCCTCTACACTTGAGTTCTCCTTGCTCATTTTCTCAAGCCTATCGTCCATTTTCCTCTCTATTACTCCAAGTATGGACGCGCGTGACTACAAAAAAGAACACGGCAATTGCATGATGTGATTTTGAGATCAATGGAAGCAAAACATTTTTTAGTGCAAAGTCCTCTAGTTTGCAAGAAAATATTGGACGTCGGTACTATCAGTTAGGTGTTGCCTAACTGCCTATTGGTCTAGGGCAATGTCTTCTCATAGTTTGTCTGTTTTTGAGAAAATTGTGTCCTTTCATTTGGATGTAAAAATGACATGTAACTACCGCCAAATATAGATATAGAGGGGTTCAGTAGCTAGCTCATATTTCCCTTCTCTCGTGTTCATCCATTTAACTAATGAAAGAGGATTGAGAAAGTTTTGCTTTTTCAGGTATGGAGGATATGATGCATGGGCATGATTGACTTCAGCTAACAAAACAGCCCACGTTATTTCATTAACTGCTAGCTGCAAATAATTATGAAGTCGCTAATCACCTGCTTAACACATGAATGTGGTTCTAGCATGTCAGGAGTTGGTCAGCAGCTGAATCATGATAAATGATGGATTCTCCCAACACATAATCATGTGAAGTTATGGAGACTGATCATTAGGTTTTTTTTTTCAATAGTCTAGGATCTCCTTAAAAGAAAGAGAGGAAACAAATCCCCACATGCAATTGTATGATGCAAAGATCCTGTGAATAAAGCAAGCATGCATGCTGCAGCTGGGAGCAATCACGAAAGATCATTTGAGGGTGACCTCACAGGCAGTGAAAAGTGGGCAGCATTTTTGGGGGCCATGAGTGATGTGGGGAGAAAGTGAGCTAGGGAAATTAAAGAAAATATAATTAAGCTGCAAATATATATCAAGCCTTTAATCTACTTATACAAATCTAGCTAGCCTTCAAGTTTCAACCAATAGTTTAGTACAAAACCTGGGAAAGAATTTCACCCATGTAAAAAAATCTCTACAAGCTAAACCTGTACGTACTCCTTAGAAAGTTTTTGTCTGACACGCGTACGTGGCGATTATCTAATACTACTGTTTCAAAACTGGTTTTTTTACCCATTTTGTGGACACATAAATCCATTGTACAGAAAAGAACACATGAGGCGATATGTTAATATCCAAGTGCCTGTAGCAGGAAAGAGATGATCCACTGGTCTCTCTGATTGGACCCGTTGCACGCATTGTTGTTTATGACGTGTGTGTGCATAACAACTAACACAGCTAGCTAGCGATCCTTGGACCATATATCCACAAATCTGAAACCCACACACTGCTCGTGCCATGTAGTATATGTTTGTTGATCGATGGACCATGCGTCCATGCGCCTACGCACACAACTACCAAACAAACAAACCTATCCCTCGCTCTCTACTTGCTCTCGTATTTTACCAAACAAAACGTTGACAGGCTAGGGATCATATATATATACATATATCTATATGTCTACCTGCTAGTTCCTGTAGCTTCCGCTCGTGTGCATCAAATATTCAGATATATATATATATATAGATCGCCGTATAGTAGCGCGGTTTGTTGCGTGTAGCATCGTCTGATGAAATGAAACGTTGGTTGCCGCCTATTTTTGGAAACAACAAAAATCCGTGCGCCCGCAGAGCGAGTCAAGCGAGTCCACGCCACACGGGGTGGCGGGGCAGGGAGAGAGACAGACGCGGTCACGCGGGGGGTGTGGGGGTGGCGAGCGAGAGAGAGAGAGAGACGACCCACCTTGAGCGCCTTCCAGTAGGCCGTGCCCGGGAAGTTGAGCGGCGCGGACACCACGCCCTTCATGAAGGTGATGTACTCCAGGCGCAGCCGCTCCGTCTCCTCCTCGCCGGGGTCCATGCTCATTATGTTCTTCGCCATCAGGTTAAACGTGAACTGCACTCGTCATCCGCACGCGCACCGGTTGTTAGCTCTAGCTCTAGCTGCGATCGATCGATCCTCAGCTCTCGCAGCATGGGTCGATCAATATCCGTGGAGGCAAAGCTAGCATCAGAGAGATTATTGCTGCAGGTAGCTGCGGCCGGGGAGCTTACCTTCTTGGCCTCGTGCTGCGCGGAGAAGACGCCGTCGGAGGGCGGCCAGGAGCGGAGGACCAGCAGCGTGTGGCGCTCCACCTCCGGGAGGAGCACGGCGCGGAGGCGGACGGAGCTGAGGAAGTTGAGCGAGATGGCGCGCATCTCGCTGTGCGCGTCGCCGACCAGCACCAGCATCGACCACTTGCCCAGGATGCCGCCGATGCTGCGCGGGTAGCTGCACTCGAACAGCCGCCCCTCGTTCTGCAGGATGTACCGGTTCAGCCCCGCGTCCGCCGACACCACCGTCCGCTCCCCGAACAGGCTCGACCGGTATATCTTCCCGTACCTGCACCATGCACGCATGGCCGTCAGAGCTATATATATGTATACTCTCACCACCACCAGCTAATGATTCCGAACTTGTCGCCGTGCGCCATGCACGCGTGGTGGCTAATAAGCTACTGTCGTGATTGATTGTGTGTGCCGGCGGCGACGAATCGAACCGTGCGATGTGCTGCTCCATGAAGCGGCCGACGGAGGTGGCCGGGTGGGCGCGGAGGTAGCCGAAGGTCTCGCCGACGAAGGGCCAGCCGACGGCGCCCGGGGGCAGGTTCGGCCGCTTCTTCTTCGGCAGGGCGCCGTGGCATTTGGCGACGGTGGTGGTGTAGAAGGTGAGGAGGGCCAGCAGGATGAAGGGGAGGAAGAAGAGGAGCTCGCTGGTTATGGAGGCCATCATGGCACCCATGAGCTCCTACTGATCAGAGGTCTCTAGCTTTGCTGAAATTTATTTCCTGCCGCTTGCCCTGCTGCCTGATCACTCGCCCCCGCTTTGTTGGTTTTTGTGTGTGTGTGGAGAGAGAGAGAGGGGGGATGGGTTAGAGAGAGAAAGCAGGAGAGGGGCGAGCTAAATTAAAGAAGCGCTTTTAGCTCTGGATTTCTCTCTCTGCAAGTGCAAGCTTTGCGCAAGGAAAAAATTGGTAGGAAGCTAGGCGCCCACTTCGCCCCCTTCTCAGCTCTGTGGTGCTCTTATATAAGTTTTTGAGATGTGTGACATGGAAGAGGTGGTTGTGGGGGATCTTTAGCAAGAATTCTTTTCGGGTGCGGCGCAGGGAGTAGGGTCGGTGCTTCCCGAGCTTCGGTCCACTGAAATCACTGATTTGTTCGGTTGAATGTGTGTAACCACAAGATTTCAGTGACTCGCCGGCTACTAGTTGCGGCGGAGGGTTTAAAATTTAGAGTTTAGACTTAAAAAGAGAGTCAGGACAGCAAAATTACAGATGGGCGTGGATCGATTCAACCTAACAATTCAGCGATCCGCTCTGGTTAAACGTTCACAATGAACCGATGTTCGGCAACGAAAACAAGAGCGGGGCAATGGTTCAACCCATGAAATACTACATAATCAATTGGATGGACCTACACCCGCTTCTCGTAAAAATTATCCGATGCGTCCTACTCTAATAAGAGCTATACTCCATACCAAATGCCTCCGCCCTCATGCAATCCTCCTTACCAAGTTACCATCGCCTCTACCTCATTGTTGCACACAGTAGAGAGTTCTACTCCTCTTAACACTTGTAATAAACTTTAATTTATTATTTGGGTATCTAAATGACTTCGAACCAGACAGAGGTCAAGTACAAAGTTATAGATCTCATCAAAACTATAGTTTTCATATGAAGTTTGTCTCCATCCGTCCATTCGAGTTTGTACGCAAACTTGAATGAATTTCCAAATGCAAGCTAAGATTTAAATTATAAAAGCGGGAAAATTATCTGTGCTTGCTATTAGAGGAGACATGGATATCCAGCGCTACTGGCTCAAAATAGACCCGACACGGTCCTTGCCGCTATTGTTGACAGCTGATACGGATAACTTATCGGTACGGCTCATTTAGAGATGGTTCGATACGGATGAGCATTTTTCTAGCTACCATTTTTTCCCAACGTAATATGGGTACGCCCAGCGGCGGCACAGAATTCATGTGCACCATGTCTGAAACTATTATTCATTTTGGGAATCAAGGACTATACTTCGTACTAATTTAATTAGGTACATACAGAAACATACAGTACAGATTAATGAACGACCTACGTTTATCATTGCATACAACTTGTACTGTTTGCATGGATGGCTGCAAAAAGAATGATCCAGCCGGTCAGAACAGTATCGCCAGATCAATCTAATTCCTGTTACAGTGTTCAGTATTGAGGAAAAAGCCAAAGCCCGAAGGTGGTTGGGTGATGCATTTATCGAGGGACGGTTTATATCACATTTCCTGGCAGAGCTCTGGATTTATCAATCTAACCTCTATAGAACGTCTGTATCATCTGACACATAAATAGTTTACGTGGAACTAGATTTTATCAGACCTTGTCAGATTAGCTGTACCGTGCATGAACCGTAAGAAAAACTGTCTCCAATATTATTCTAACCACCAAAAAAATATTTGCATTCTGTTTTGCACATATGTAATTAATCTCGTAGGATATAATAGAGCCAATTGGCAAGGTTTCGAAAGTTTACATGAACGCACTCTAAGCAGAGAATGAAATAGTAAACCACATTTAGCAAAGCAAGAGTAAGAAATAGTGCACCTTCACTAAAAGAGGTTCCCGCAGGCCGCATCAATGAGAGGCATAACAGTATAGATGTATCGTGGAACTTGAATATTATAAGTTGCTTCTCTGTCAAGGGCCTGAGCAGTTGTGCTTTTGGAATATGTCCAATACTAATAGTATTTGAATTAAATACCACCATCTTTCTAGTGATTCCAGCTCAATAACGAAATCGAGTGGCTCTGGAGTTGATTGATTGGTCATGTTCATGCAGCATTGATAGTCTTTTCGGTGGATGAATGGCGGAGATGGCCCCTGGCGTGAGGGAGCATGGAATTGAAATGATCAAAAGGAAGGCTCTGGATCCAGATTTCCAGATAGGCCAGCATCATTGTTAATTTGGTGCCATGGGTAGATGATTAAGGTGATGTTTACTGATAATTTTTTAAATGGCCTACATTAT
>CM014278.1:86833628-86859466 GCA_004135705.1 Alloteropsis semialata | reverse complement strand
TACACGCCTCCACCGCATCTGACGGTGACTTGTTGAACGCGTAGCTGCGTGCCCATCCCTCCGATCAAGCCCCACTTGTCAGGCCCTGCGATCACGCACGCCTTTTTCTCTTTATGCTCGTCATGTCGGGTGGCACGGGCACTTAACTTTGGTATAATCGGTTGGCCAATGGCCAAAAACTGAATATAACAATCATAGAGCTTATTAAAAAAACATTTGTGTGAATTTCGCCATCAAAATCATACGAATTACTAGGCATGGGATTAGTCGGGAGAGCTATGCTCACATGTGGTGCATGGCTTCCCCGTAACGATACTCAGCATAGAACAGAATCTGGTTGATTGTCTTCCCGCAACAATTTCTCCAGTGAGATTACTAGTTTTGAATTTCTTAGGATAAGTATATTGTAGACGGTCCTATACATTTTTTTTAGATAATGGATAACTATCCGGCCTCTACAAAACGTATATGGCCCAAAAATATTACAAGAATTCAGCAATCGTCAATAAAAAAAATCAAACAACAAAAGAGATAAATCTAAGCCAGCCTATTATTATTCTACCCAAGTGTCCTCCCAGAACCTTGTTTGAGTCCCATCTTTTACATTGAAGGACTCGAAAGATAAAACCTCATCTTTTATTTTCATTAATCCCCTCCAAAAGTGGAAATCATTAGGTTTGGCTTTAACTTGAGTTAGGGGTTTAGAGCTTAAATACTTATTGGAAAGCATCATCTGCCATGTCCCTTGTGTATTAAGTAAATTAACTATCCATTTACTTAAGAGGCATTTATTCTGGATCTTGAGATCAATAATTCCAAGTCCACCTTGATCTTTTGGACGACAAAGGATCTCCGATTTTGCAAGACGATAGACGGTCCTATACATTGACATGTAATATTGAAACAACTACAGTAGGTTGTCTTGTTGTAAATTTAACTCCTTAATTTACGCATAAAAATAAGAGATAGTGGTGGTAAGGTGGTGTATAGAGCAATTAGAGCGTACTCTCTAAATATACCCCACCTAAGTTATAAGCCAAGTCAAAAAACATACTCCAATAGACTCTCTATTAGCCCCTCATTTTTTGGGAGGTCACCAAATTCCCCCTCCACGGCTCCACCATTTAGGGTTCTCTAGAGAGCTCTCTATTCATGGACCTATTGGCCCTTAAAAAATAGAAAGAATATCCATTTGGCATTTGAAGCGCAAGCCCAAAAACCTAACTAGGACCAATATGGCATATTAAAGAAATGGAAGCAAGACAAGGGAGAGAATAAAACACTTGTCCAGAAAATATTCCATTATGGGCACACACCTTCACCTAAAATGTCCATGGACCGATGGACGCACACCATCACGTTAACTAGATAAAATATATGAAAAATCATGAACTATGGTAAGCAGCTCCCTTCCCTCAAAAAAAAAGAATAATCTATACAATCGTGTGCATCGAGATTAAATCAAGCAGCAGAAGTTATTAATATTATAACATTGAAAGAATTAGACTTCGATACGACGTGGCAAAAAATTATATACGAGACGGGAGAGTGTGACATCCTCTATCTCTATTATTGCTTGACATGGGCCGTGGGCCGGCCTTATTACAACCCTACTACACTTTTTTTTTGACAAACCCTACTACTCCATTTTACCTACTGCCCAACATTTTGCACCCATCCATCCCTCTTTACTTTGTCTATACAACCATCCTTGTCCTATCTTCTCCTTTGTCACATCTACATAAGCACGAACCCCAAACGCCAAAATGCAGCGAAAAATTGTACGTTCCTCTGTACTCCCTGCTAGACACGTAACGTACACCGCTACATTGCGCTCTCGGTCAAAACGCTGTGCTCGCCGGCGATCCTCTGGACCCTGATCGGCAGGCCCTTGGGGAAGTCGACGAAGGGGTAGACGAAGGCCTGGTCTGGCTCCGCCAGCTCCCACCGGAAGTTGAGCACCAGGTGGTGCAGGAAGATGGCGATCTCCAGCTTGGCCAGCTCCGACCCGGCGCACAGCCGCGGCCCGCCGCCGTACGGCATGAAGCTGCTCGGCGCGTTGCCCTGCAACAACAGCAGCAGCAGAATTAGACACCAGCGGCCATGATCAATGGAAGAATAGTCGCCGAAAGCAAAAGGCGCTACTGATAAAGAATCGCATGCTCGATTGTGTTCAGAGAATCTAGATGGTTTGTCTTCTTGGTTCATCGGTGAAACAAAGTTCAGAGAATCTTCAGATCATCGGTTAATGGTCGTACTGCCATCATGCCATGATCGCTACCCGCTAGTCCTAGGGGTACGGACGACGGCGCTGATCGTCCAAGTCTACGTGTGCGTCGCATCAAGAATGAGATGTGTTGGCGAGGGATGGATTCCAAGCACTGCGCTGGGACGCTGGCTGGATTCAGAGTTTCCAACGTGCCCTTCGTTTTCCATTTGGACGGAATCTGGTTCACCGGGAACTCGGGTTCTTGTCGTAGGGCGAGTGCAGCTGGCAAATTAGCATGTCTCTTTCGATCGGACCACGACATGATCCAGCACACGTGTGGGAACCGAACATTCCCAGGTCCATGCTCTTATATCAATAATGGAGGTCAGCACTCAGCAGAGTAGGTGTCGTGTTTTGGCTGGATACTCTTCAGTCTTCAGAGGTGTAACATTTATCTCATGCCCCTTTTTCAGATTCTAAAGCACACGATGTGAAGGTTAGCTTAGAATCGGATTCACTGGACTACATATATACAGTATTTTTTTTCTTTCCGTGATGTATTGGTGATCTGTTTTTTTTTTTGACATCTACTAATTGGTTTCAGTTAATTTGTGTAGACTGAACTCAGTATGCAGAAGTGCGGTGGGGGCACTGACCTTCCATCTCCAAGGGTTGAACTGATTGGGATCCTCGTACAAGGACGAATCAAGATGTACTGCTGCCAATACCGGCAGAATTTTCCATCCCTTTGGTATGTCGTACCCTTCATTTTGATAGTGACAATATGCAACCAGAGAAATATTCAGTACAACATGTTTGCTGTTGCATCTGTGATCGAATTCAGAATTGGGAGCTTAATCGGTCTAAAGTCAAAGCTAGTACCATTGTAGTGCACATCTCGGATGACCTTCCGGTGCAGGAACCTGACAACATTGCCGAGCCGCAATGTCTCATTTATAACCTGCAAAATAAACAAAAGGAAACTGTTAAAAGAGAAACACACACTCCATTTTCTATGGTTTCGAAGTGCTTCTAGCGGCCATCTGACAAGGCATTTGATATCTACCACAATGTTTTCGGGTTAGAGACAAGCTTTCAGCATCTTTGGCGTTCAGTTTTGTTTAGACCTGACCAGTTCTTTACCCCCCTCATCAGTTGATAATTGGCTTATTAGTGATGCTTGACATGCGAGTTCAGTTTGTCCCGTCTGAACAGCGAGATACGACACAGATACCTTCACGCATCTGGACTGTTGCAAAATGCTAGGCCTCACCCTCTGAAAGCCTCCAAAGCAAAAACTCTGCTGGAAGAGCAAGAGGACGCCAAGCACTCCAAAACTGGCCAGCCCAGCCTTAAGTATCCGTTCGTACATGGCATTTCGGGAAGTTGCTATCCTGTACTACGCAACTAGACGAGACGGTTTGTGCTGGTACGAATTGGACGGGAGCAGGGCAGGTAGCATACAGCAGAGCGTACAGCCATCTCGCACTAGCATTGCTATGGAACGAACGATCAGAACAAGGGGCCTTACACACTGCGTGAAAACCATCTCCTTGTAGTCTTCCCAGCTCAATTTGGACGCCCCTCGTTGCCTTTGTCTCCTTGCAATCTCGAGATGCTCTTCCTGCAACTCATATGTCAGTGACACATATTTTTTGAACAACATGTAGTTTACTGTAGAAAGTTTGAAAAATGATCAGTGAAAGCTAAGTGTGGGATATAATAGTTGGCTTTGAATTCGTACCCGGAGTTCTTGGACAGCCTTAGGGCATCCTTCAAGGAAGAAGATGGCGAGGGCCAGCGCCATTGACGACGTTTCGTGCCCGGCGAAGAGCAGGCTCAGCAAGAGGTCCAGGATCTGTTCCTTTGAGAGATTGGACTGCTTCAGCGCCCATCCAAGAAGATCATCCTCCTCTACACTTGAGTTCTCCTTGCTCATTTTCTCAAGCCTATCGTCCATTTTCCTCTCTATTACTCCAAGTATGGACGCGCGTGACTACAAAAAAGAACACGGCAATTGCATGATGTGATTTTGAGATCAATGGAAGCAAAACATTTTTTAGTGCAAAGTCCTCTAGTTTGCAAGAAAATATTGGACGTCGGTACTATCAGTTAGGTGTTGCCTAACTGCCTATTGGTCTAGGGCAATGTCTTCTCATAGTTTGTCTGTTTTTGAGAAAATTGTGTCCTTTCATTTGGATGTAAAAATGACATGTAACTACCGCCAAATATAGATATAGAGGGGTTCAGTAGCTAGCTCATATTTCCCTTCTCTCGTGTTCATCCATTTAACTAATGAAAGAGGATTGAGAAAGTTTTGCTTTTTCAGGTATGGAGGATATGATGCATGGGCATGATTGACTTCAGCTAACAAAACAGCCCACGTTATTTCATTAACTGCTAGCTGCAAATAATTATGAAGTCGCTAATCACCTGCTTAACACATGAATGTGGTTCTAGCATGTCAGGAGTTGGTCAGCAGCTGAATCATGATAAATGATGGATTCTCCCAACACATAATCATGTGAAGTTATGGAGACTGATCATTAGGTTTTTTTTTTCAATAGTCTAGGATCTCCTTAAAAGAAAGAGAGGAAACAAATCCCCACATGCAATTGTATGATGCAAAGATCCTGTGAATAAAGCAAGCATGCATGCTGCAGCTGGGAGCAATCACGAAAGATCATTTGAGGGTGACCTCACAGGCAGTGAAAAGTGGGCAGCATTTTTGGGGGCCATGAGTGATGTGGGGAGAAAGTGAGCTAGGGAAATTAAAGAAAATATAATTAAGCTGCAAATATATATCAAGCCTTTAATCTACTTATACAAATCTAGCTAGCCTTCAAGTTTCAACCAATAGTTTAGTACAAAACCTGGGAAAGAATTTCACCCATGTAAAAAAATCTCTACAAGCTAAACCTGTACGTACTCCTTAGAAAGTTTTTGTCTGACACGCGTACGTGGCGATTATCTAATACTACTGTTTCAAAACTGGTTTTTTTACCCATTTTGTGGACACATAAATCCATTGTACAGAAAAGAACACATGAGGCGATATGTTAATATCCAAGTGCCTGTAGCAGGAAAGAGATGATCCACTGGTCTCTCTGATTGGACCCGTTGCACGCATTGTTGTTTATGACGTGTGTGTGCATAACAACTAACACAGCTAGCTAGCGATCCTTGGACCATATATCCACAAATCTGAAACCCACACACTGCTCGTGCCATGTAGTATATGTTTGTTGATCGATGGACCATGCGTCCATGCGCCTACGCACACAACTACCAAACAAACAAACCTATCCCTCGCTCTCTACTTGCTCTCGTATTTTACCAAACAAAACGTTGACAGGCTAGGGATCATATATATATACATATATCTATATGTCTACCTGCTAGTTCCTGTAGCTTCCGCTCGTGTGCATCAAATATTCAGATATATATATATATATAGATCGCCGTATAGTAGCGCGGTTTGTTGCGTGTAGCATCGTCTGATGAAATGAAACGTTGGTTGCCGCCTATTTTTGGAAACAACAAAAATCCGTGCGCCCGCAGAGCGAGTCAAGCGAGTCCACGCCACACGGGGTGGCGGGGCAGGGAGAGAGACAGACGCGGTCACGCGGGGGGTGTGGGGGTGGCGAGCGAGAGAGAGAGAGAGACGACCCACCTTGAGCGCCTTCCAGTAGGCCGTGCCCGGGAAGTTGAGCGGCGCGGACACCACGCCCTTCATGAAGGTGATGTACTCCAGGCGCAGCCGCTCCGTCTCCTCCTCGCCGGGGTCCATGCTCATTATGTTCTTCGCCATCAGGTTAAACGTGAACTGCACTCGTCATCCGCACGCGCACCGGTTGTTAGCTCTAGCTCTAGCTGCGATCGATCGATCCTCAGCTCTCGCAGCATGGGTCGATCAATATCCGTGGAGGCAAAGCTAGCATCAGAGAGATTATTGCTGCAGGTAGCTGCGGCCGGGGAGCTTACCTTCTTGGCCTCGTGCTGCGCGGAGAAGACGCCGTCGGAGGGCGGCCAGGAGCGGAGGACCAGCAGCGTGTGGCGCTCCACCTCCGGGAGGAGCACGGCGCGGAGGCGGACGGAGCTGAGGAAGTTGAGCGAGATGGCGCGCATCTCGCTGTGCGCGTCGCCGACCAGCACCAGCATCGACCACTTGCCCAGGATGCCGCCGATGCTGCGCGGGTAGCTGCACTCGAACAGCCGCCCCTCGTTCTGCAGGATGTACCGGTTCAGCCCCGCGTCCGCCGACACCACCGTCCGCTCCCCGAACAGGCTCGACCGGTATATCTTCCCGTACCTGCACCATGCACGCATGGCCGTCAGAGCTATATATATGTATACTCTCACCACCACCAGCTAATGATTCCGAACTTGTCGCCGTGCGCCATGCACGCGTGGTGGCTAATAAGCTACTGTCGTGATTGATTGTGTGTGCCGGCGGCGACGAATCGAACCGTGCGATGTGCTGCTCCATGAAGCGGCCGACGGAGGTGGCCGGGTGGGCGCGGAGGTAGCCGAAGGTCTCGCCGACGAAGGGCCAGCCGACGGCGCCCGGGGGCAGGTTCGGCCGCTTCTTCTTCGGCAGGGCGCCGTGGCATTTGGCGACGGTGGTGGTGTAGAAGGTGAGGAGGGCCAGCAGGATGAAGGGGAGGAAGAAGAGGAGCTCGCTGGTTATGGAGGCCATCATGGCACCCATGAGCTCCTACTGATCAGAGGTCTCTAGCTTTGCTGAAATTTATTTCCTGCCGCTTGCCCTGCTGCCTGATCACTCGCCCCCGCTTTGTTGGTTTTTGTGTGTGTGTGGAGAGAGAGGGGGGGGATGGGTTAGAGAGAGAAAGCAGGAGAGGGGCGAGCTAAATTAAAGAAGCGCTTTTAGCTCTGGATTTCTCTCTCTGCAAGTGCAAGCTTTGCGCAAGGAAAAAATTGGTAGGAAGCTAGGCGCCCACTTCGCCCCCTTCTCAGCTCTGTGGTGCTCTTATATAAGTTTTTGAGATGTGTGACATGGAAGAGGTGGTTGTGGGGGATCTTTAGCAAGAATTCTTTTCGGGTGCGGCGCAGGGAGTAGGGTCGGTGCTTCCCGAGCTTCGGTCCACTGAAATCACTGATTTGTTCGGTTGAATGTGTGTAACCACAAGATTTCAGTGACTCGCCGGCTACTAGTTGCGGCGGAGGGTTTAAAATTTAGAGTTTAGACTTAAAAAGAGAGTCAGGACAGCAAAATTACAGATGGGCGTGGATCGATTCAACCTAACAATTCAGCGATCCGCTCTGGTTAAACGTTCACAATGAACCGATGTTCGGCAACGAAAACAAGAGCGGGGCAATGGTTCAACCCATGAAATAACTACATAATCAATTGGATGGACCTACACCCGCTTCTCGTAAAAATTATCCGATGCGTCCTACTCTAATAAGAGCTATACTCCATACCAAATGCCTCCGCCCTCATGCAATCCTCCTTACCAAGTTACCATCGCCTCTACCTCATTGTTGCACACAGTAGAGAGTTCTACTCCTCTTAACACTTGTAATAAACTTTAATTTATTATTTGGGTATCTAAATGACTTCGAACCAGACAGAGGTCAAGTACAAAGTTATAGATCTCATCAAAACTATAGTTTTCATATGAAGTTTGTCTCCATCCGTCCATTCGAGTTTGTACGCAAACTTGAATGAATTTCCAAATGCAAGCTAAGATTTAAATTATAAAAGCGGGAAAATTATCTGTGCTTGCTATTAGAGGAGACATGGATATCCAGCGCTACTGGCTCAAAATAGACCCGACACGGTCCTTGCCGCTATTGTTGACAGCTGATACGGATAACTTATCGGTACGGCTCATTTAGAGATGGTTCGATACGGATGAGCATTTTTCTAGCTACCATTTTTTCCCAACGTAATATGGGTACGCCCAGCGGCGGCACAGAATTCATGTGCACCATGTCTGAAACTATTATTCATTTTGGGAATCAAGGACTATACTTCGTACTAATTTAATTAGGTACATACAGAAACATACAGTACAGATTAATGAACGACCTACGTTTATCATTGCATACAACTTGTACTGTTTGCATGGATGGCTGCAAAAAGAATGATCCAGCCGGTCAGAACAGTATCGCCAGATCAATCTAATTCCTGTTACAGTGTTCAGTATTGAGGAAAAAGCCAAAGCCCGAAGGTGGTTGGGTGATGCATTTATCGAGGGACGGTTTATATCACATTTCCTGGCAGAGCTCTGGATTTATCAATCTAACCTCTATAGAACGTCTGTATCATCTGACACATAAATAGTTTACGTGGAACTAGATTTTATCAGACCTTGTCAGATTAGCTGTACCGTGCATGAACCGTAAGAAAAACTGTCTCCAATATTATTCTAACCACCAAAAAAATATTTGCATTCTGTTTTGCACATATGTAATTAATCTCGTAGGATATAATAGAGCCAATTGGCAAGGTTTCGAAAGTTTACATGAACGCACTCTAAGCAGAGAATGAAATAGTAAACCACATTTAGCAAAGCAAGAGTAAGAAATAGTGCACCTTCACTAAAAGAGGTTCCCGCAGGCCGCATCAATGAGAGGCATAACAGTATAGATGTATCGTGGAACTTGAATATTATAAGTTGCTTCTCTGTCAAGGGCCTGAGCAGTTGTGCTTTTGGAATATGTCCAATACTAATAGTATTTGAATTAAATACCACCATCTTTCTAGTGATTCCAGCTCAATAACGAAATCGAGTGGCTCTGGAGTTGATTGATTGGTCATGTTCATGCAGCATTGATAGTCTTTTCGGTGGATGAATGGCGGAGATGGCCCCTGGCGTGAGGGAGCATGGAATTGAAATGATCAAAAGGAAGGCTCTGGATCCAGATTTCCAGATAGGCCAGCATCATTGTTAATTTGGTGCCATGGGTAGATGATTAAGGTGATGTTTACTGATAATTTTTTAAATGGCCTACATTATTCAGTGGCTGTTGCTGTGGTCCCGTTTAATAATGGTGTGGTGGTGTACCTTTGAGGATTGACAGAGTTGCAAAACAGCATTTGTTGCACAGGCTGAGACTAACAAAAGTCAAGCATCGGAAGCTTATAATATTTATCCAAATTTCAGAGATGAATTTTGCGAAGCCTATTACTGTACATAGATTTTCTTTTTATGTTCACAATATATAGTGCAGCCTTTAGTCTCTCCTACCAACATTCTTCATCAACGGTAACCATGACAACTAACACATGCCTTTATTATAAGGAAGCTAGCCCTCCCGTTCATGAAATAGAAAACTTTACGGCTAGATACCTACACTTTAAAAAACTGTGCAAAGCAAGAGTTGTGGCAGAATTTGGTTGTTTTAGGTGAGGCATCTTGGTCACTTTATTTTAGCACGTCGAATGAAGATTATGCAAAAATATATGGGTTGAGAACTCCCAAACAAGTGTTCTCAATTTTTTGCAGTTATATATTTGATTGAACCTGACTTCTTCGTCTCACACACCATTGAAGCCGGAACTTATAGCCAGCCTTCTTCATTCTCGAACCCTGTTGTTTTCCACAACCAACATCCTTCTAGTTGGCACCGGCCTTACTTGTCCCGCCAGTCAGGCATATTGGCTTCTTATTACTTATGCCATCCTTTCTTATCCTTTAGATTGGGGCGTACAGATATATCCAAAATCCTAATTTAGCTGACCTTCGTGCTTGGAACATTGTCGTCCAGAGAAGACAGATTAAAGCACTAATTTCAATCTCGGGTTAAGCAAAATAACCAAAAGTTTCTTTTCTTACATCTATCTAACTATCCTAGTTTCTCTTCATCAACACTTTTAAGTTGATGAAAAACCAACAGGATATGGCATCTAAAGCCAAAATTCTAAACCTATACAGTAGTAAAACTTTGAACCTGAAATCTCTTGGAAAACTGTATGATTATTGCTGCTGAACCTGAACTGAATGGCAACTCATGTAATGCGAACACAACCATGTGGTAAAACAGTGACTTGATTCAAGGGGGCGACCGCGCCGACGCATGCAGTCGCGGCGATTGCCATCCAATCCATCCCGATAATCAGGATTGACCATCCTACTAGATCCGCGACCACTTTTTTGTTTCTTACAGTTGTTCGCGAAAACGATCCCCAAATTTATCACCGGCCCGGCCGGGGGGATCGATTCTCGATCGTCGTCGATCCGCCCGGCGCGCTAGAAACAACGGGGCCGGGGCGGGCGAAAGCAGCGGCGCTGATGTGCACCTCCGGCGAGCGACGGGGCCCGGATGCGGCCAAGCACGCACCCGTGTGGCACCCAGCCCCACTCGCGCGTCGACACGTGGAAAGCGGTCGACCCGACGGGGCGGGCCCCACGGGGACGACCACACGTGTGGGGATGTCAGCTGGTCGTGCCGTGCCATCAAAAGGACAGCGCGGGTGGATGGATGGATGGATCCCGCACTGGTACAGTAACTTTTTTTTTCCTCTCTCTCTCGCCACAACTGCCGGCGCCGCCTCTACTAATCTCATCCGGTGGGGCCCGCTGGGTTGGGGACTTTGGTAATTTCCTCCGCATGCGAGGCTCTTTGCTCGGTCATATTACTAGCAAGCAACAGCTGACAAAAAATTGCTAGATTTTTTTAAAAAAAAACTTATACGAACCGCAGTACTTGTATTATGCTTTTAAAGAACTTATTAAAGAAAAAACATCAGTGAGGGCGGAGTCGAAGCTCGAGGTTTTGTGCGTCGGGGAAAAAAAACTCGACTCTTACTCTTCCCTCTAAACAACGGATAAACGAGCATAAGCGAATCTCCTTTTTCCGGGCGCCGTCAGGTCGCGATCCCGGTTAGCCGTACCAGCACCATTCGAGCGTGTAGGAACAAAAAAAGGAGCCAGCCTCTCCGTGGTGACGCAGGACCGGCACGCGGTCGTACCAATCAGTAGGCGCGTGACTGGATCGGGGCGAGGCCGACGACTGATCCCATCTCGACCCGGGCGGGCGCATCAAATCAAATGAGGCCCATCGATGGCTCTCGCTCGCTGCTGCGTGCAATGATGCTGCGCCTGCCCCCATGATTTCAGGCCCTGACAGGACCGACGGCGACGAAACTTTGATCGGAAGCATGCGATCCAATCCGATTGGACACGGCACGGCCGCTGCGGGGTGCCGGGATCCATCGGCACGGACTTCATGAGAGCGACGCCGGTTCCCACCGTCAGAACCGAGAAACGGGACTCCGGCCAATGGCCTCATCTCTTTTTTTTTGAAGTGAACAATGGCCTCATCTCTTCCTATCCGGTTACAGGGCCGTGTTTAATTCAGCAAGATAAGTTTAGAAAATTTACTGTAGCAAAATTAAATCGAAGATTAGAAGGACTAAACATGATCTAATTATAAAACTAATTATACGGATGGACGGAAAATCACGAGACAAATCTATTAAGCCTAATTAATTCGTCATTAATCCATATTTAATATCCTTAATTATTGTCTTAATATTTGATGCGACGGGATGAATAGAAAAAACTTATGGAATTACCATCTTAATTGCGCAGGTCCTGTCAGCTACACCTAATTGCGTCAGATATTTGTCTGTGTGCGTGCAGATTTTAGAGCTCAAAAATACGTTCACGCAGGCCGTTAACAATTGTACTACGTGCAAGTAGTAGCTAGCAGATGTCATGAGGTCTGCAATAACTATAGCCAACAAAACGGACACCGTGAGAAAAAAAAACATTTTACACGCAAGCGAGATCATGGCAACGATTCAAATCGTCTCTGTTTAAACTGAGAAAACCATGGACATTATCCAGAGCCAGCATATAGGCAGGCAAATTCTCGAATATATCTACTACTCGCAGGGGCTTTATAGTATTGTCTCCTTAATCCTTATCGAAACATACGGGCTTATCTTGTGGTACAGAACAAAGCAGATGGTCCTCCTCCTCATGCAGCAAAGACCGCAGGACGCCTCGCCACCGGTGCGCGCGTTCAAACGTATGGTGGCGCTGTTGTTACCTCTCCCGGCTCGCACTGGCTGGTACAAACCAAAACAGGGCTTGGCGCCATCTCCTGTCGCGGCGCGCGCCGAGAGCTAGCTGCTCCGGTCGAGACGAGGAACACCAGAACCGAAAGAGACGCCGCGTGCAGCGCCACATCCAGCGACCAGATCGAGCTACGTCGACGCATCCACCGCCGCCCGGGGTCACACACATGGTGGTAGTCGTAGTAGTAAGGATAGCGTCTTATCCCCGGGCGTTTACGTGGGCAGGTGCAACACGTACGACGAGCTCGCTCGCTCGGAATCTATGGGCTCATCTCATCCGGGCCATGTTACGGCGGAAAGCGGCGGCGTCGCTAGCCGTGCGTGGCCACAGTTGAAAACGGCCCGAGCAGTCCCGGTCCTAGCGCCGGGCCAACTTTTGCTGTTCCGGGGAGGTTGCTTTTGGCTCCCAAAAAAGGATCGGAGCTCCTATATGTGATATGCAAGTGAGAGATGGCAAGGTTACGTACGTGGTGGCGGTAGAGCCGAGCGGGTGGCTGTTTCAGCAGATGATGGGGTGACGTGACAGCCTAGCTTTGTTGTTTACTGGAGCTCGGAGGTTTGTGGATTATTGTTCAGAGTCATTTTCAGGGTATGATATGATCATAGTCCCTAGCTTTTTTTTTTTCAGGGGTATGGGCATAATCCCTAGCTCCTTGAGCGTGTTTAAGGAAAGTGTAATAGTACCTCATAAGTTGGGGGGTTAGGTTTACAGTGTCGGTTTCTAGTAATGGTATCTTTGTTAAGTACGGCATCTATAATCAACACTTTTTTAATTTTCTTTTGTTCGTTACTTTTGTCGCCAAATCATATCTGAGATGCGCGCGGGTGGTGAAATTGTTCACTAGTATTTTGACAAGCCAATGCTAATATGCTATGGCGGTGCTGGCACCGGCGCAATCCAAATGTGCCCATCTATGACTCGAGGAACCGAAATTGTAAAAATTCTCTTCCGATCCAATCTGTTGTACCAATAGTACGTTCTTTTGAATATCTTCAAAAATCCCATTTAAGGAAGGGCGGAGACTCCCAATTTGAACAAGTTTCGTTAATTAAATGATTAAAAGATGTTCCTGCGGTCCTTCTTCCCCAGCCAAAGCACTAACTGCAGGCGGGGAATCCGAATCCTGGTCCCTGGGCTCTGGCCCATGCCCTCACAAAGCACACTAACCGGTTACTGCGGTCTCTCTCTTCTCCGGACTCCGGCGAAGACTAGCATGGTTCGTCCTGGGAGGGAAACCAGGCGTGGTCGGCAAACGGGTAAAGCGTGACTGCCAACCAGAATTTCCATACGCCGAGCACATGGCGCTGGCATACATTCCAGCATTCACAGCATTTGAGGGCCGTGGTCTGGTGGATACGCGCACGCACAGGATTTTTCCACGCCGTCGCTGCTCCTCTGCACGCGGCAGCCGCCCACGCGGGTAGAGATAGTACAGTTCGGTGCATGCAGGTGCAGGGGAAGCAGGCACTGCACGTCTGCCCTGTACAGTGGATCATGGTACTCTGGCAGGCTCGGCGTTGGCCCAGTCTTCTGAGCATGGACATCAGGACATGATCATTGGTCTGGCCAAAGTCAACAGCACGCAGGCGGACGAGACGAGAGAGTTCCACGCCAGGGAATCTTGCACGGAGGGAATCTAGCATCTAGATGAGTATTAAATGAAGTCTATTTGCAAAACCTCTTCACGGATGAGCGTAACTTTTCGAGACGAATCTAATGAGCCTAATTAATCGATGATTGGCTACAGTGATGTTGCAGTAACCATCCTCTAATCATGCGGTCAAAGGCCTCGTTAGATTCTTCAGAGTTCCTAGTGCAGGGGTTCTGGAGTTAGTTTTGTAAAATACTTTTATTTAATATCTTTAATTAGTAGTCAAAATTGTGAACAGTTTTTAGCACTAGAAAACCAAACGGGCCTTGCGTGCACCCTTTGGTCTAGCACCAGCCAGCATGTCCAACCTAACCTACCATTACTGCTCCAGCCGCGTCCTGATGGAGGGAGCGATCCCGAGAGGTGGCACCGTGGCAGTGGCAGGGCGGAGACGGACCGGCCCTGAGGAACCTCACGGCGGCGACCCACCACCGATGGATGGGCGACCCGACGCTGACACGGCCTCCTCGGCCGACGCAGGCGCGAGGTGGCCGGGGAGGTAGCAGTAGTTTATGTTGCCGCTATGCGTCGGTCGCATGGCTCCCCATATCCGCGTCGCTCTCGCCGCCGGGCGCGTCGCCGTCACGCGCGCACGCACTCGGTGACGCACGTGAGGCTGGGGCGTACCCCGCCGGCGCCGCGTCTCCTTTCTTCTTTTCCAGCCAAATCTCCGATCCCCCGCGCCGCGCGGGGATCGATCGATCGGCGGATCGCGGGGTCCAGCCCCCCGGCCGAACGCGCGCGCGCCGTGCCAGCGAGTGAACAGGCACGGCGACCCCGACGCGACGCGCGCGGGGCCGAGAGCGACGCGCCAGCGCCTCTCTCTCTCTCTCTCTCTCTCTCTCTCTCTCTCTCTCTCTCTCCCTCTCCCAGAGTCCCCAGGCTCCCAGCGGAGGGGTGGGTTTGCTTGACCACGCGATGGCCGTACGGCTCGGGCTCGCGACGTCGCTCTCCTGGGCCAGGTCAGGGTATCAGGCCGCAGATCTCGCGGAGGCGGCAGAGGCCATGGCATTGGCCGCCATTGGCATGGCAGGGCCTCTGGCTTAGCTGGCCGGCCGTACGCGCGCAGGTCCACCACGCTCTCTCGCTATTCATTCAAGGAGCCGAGAGCTACCGCTCCTGCGTATCATTGGGGCTGGGGCCCCCCTCGCGGCGAAGTGGGGTGTTGCAGACTTGCAGCTGGTGGTGGTGGGCACGGCCGGCCTGTGCATGCGCCCATCTCGGCCTCGTCCAAGCTCCGTCCACAATCAAGACCGGCCGCCCGGCCGGGCACTGTTCCGGGGACTTGCATTGCGTGATCGCCCGCGCCAACGATGGCCGGGCGACGGATCGATTGTGGGTGCATGCACGTACAGTACAGTTCTGTTACGGGCTGTGCTGGTCGTCCTGGCGCACTGACACTAGCTTTGTTCTCTGACGCTGTTCACTGTTCCATTGGAGGGCGATCGTGGACACGAAGGGGGTGTTCAATTCCCCCAAAAATTTTTCACCAAAATTTTTTCCAAGAGAATCTTACATGCATGGAGTAGTAAACGTGTGTTAATGACAAAACCCATTCCATAACCCTCAGGTAACTTTTCGAGACGAATCTAATGAGCCTAATTAGGCCATGATTTGCAACAGTGATGCTACAGTAACCATCCACTAAACATCTACTAATCATGAATTAATTATCATCATTAGATTCGTCTCGCGATTTCCAGACGAGATCTATAATTAGTTTCATTATTAGTCTACATTTAGTACTCCTAAATGGTAAAATTCTCTTGCAAAATTATTCACCAAAATATTTTCACCCAATTGAACACCCCCGAAACTTGTCATGAATCATGATCCGCTGCTACGTGCATATTTTTCCTCTTGTTCACACGCGCTTATGAAATCCTATACGTGTGCACGAAGGTTTCAACGAGAGGGTTTTGGTGAGAGATTGGACGGGGCTTTGAGATGATGAGATTGGAAGGAGCTAGGTTTTTGCCATCGAGCTGTGACGGTGACACATGCATGCACGGTGCTATATTAACGTATCCTGATGAAAACAAAGCCGGTCAATGACTAATTATGAACGCAGAACACGCTGGTTGAGGTCCATGTTAATTGTACTAATTCTGTCCAAGCAGTTGCTGGCTGGTACAACTTTGTTGTCGCTCCTTTTTGTTCTCGCTCTGGTTACCTGGATATGATGGACGTGTACTGTTCCACTGAATTATGATTAGAATTGAAAGCTGGTATTTTTTCTCCAGAAAATGTGCTAACAACCCATATTTAAATACTCTCGAACATGAGACAAAATTAGTGTAATGTGCTGGATGACTGCAATAGGCCTCGTGGGCTGAGTTTTATGTGTAGAGTATATGAGGCTCGAAAATATTGCCAATATACTCTAACATCCGCTACCATAGAGGAAGCTTCGTATCGGTGAGCAAAAGCCAACGACACGCTGACAACTCTAATGATATCACCATAAGGCCGTGTCGGATATCAATATCCGACCCTCTCACCGACGGGTGGGACAACGCAGTTTCGGGAATAAGATGGGCATAGGAAAACCCGCAAACAAGGAGAATATCAGGTTAGGGAAGGATCGATTTTCCCCTGACTCGACTGACCTGGTTCTGTCCCGGCCGACCTATGTCCGCCTCAGCCGACTCCCGTCCGCCTCGGCCGACCCTCGTCCGCCTCGGCCGACCCTCGTCCGCCTCGGCCGACCCCCGTCCGTCTCGGCCGACCCTCACCCGCCTCGGCCGACCCACTTCTGTCCTGATCAACCCTACGCTATCTCGCCCGACCTCTCTTCGCCTCGCCCGAATCGGTGTGGGCCCGGGCCGGAGTGGAGTGTCAGGAAGACCCGACATAAGGACGTGTCGCCACACGGCTATGCCGCGCCCCATCAGCATTAATTGGCCTTACCGAGCACTGTCCGCCTTACCGAGCACTGTCCGGTATGGCTAAGGGATGTGACTCCCACTGTTTTGCCCGTACGCAGGCGCCGCGCGAGGAGAAGCACGACCCCAACAGCGTCCACAGCGTCCTGAACAGCATCCACAGTGTCCCGTAGGCGGCGGGGCTTCTCCAGCAAGTTTTCCATTATTTGTTATTTGTTGAACACGTCTTGTACAGCGTCACCTCCCCTGAGTATAAATAGAAAAATCAAGCCTCAGGAGAGAGGACGGACGCACGCACAAAAAACACAACCCACGAAACACACACGCTCAGACGCATCCAGAGACTTGGGAGCCTCTCCCTCTCTCGACCGCTTGTAACCCCTACTACGAGCAACGCGAGTAACACGAGCAGATCGACACTGGACGTAGGGCGTTAGTGCCTGAACCAGTATAACCCCTTGTGTCCTCTCGCGAACCATCCGAAGCCCAGACGCGCAATCCACTAAATTCACTTGTTGGTTATTTCTTACACCGACAGTTGGCGCGCCAGGTAGGGGACTTTGCGCGTTTCGACGATCACCAGGCTTCGGATGGCCACCCGCGGATCGAGCTGGACTCCTGGGACGCAGCTGCGTCTTGGGAGTTTGGATTTCGTCATCACCGACGCCGGGGACTTGGAGAGAGTCGCTCCCACGCCCCCGGTCAACACTGCTGATGCTGACGTCGCGACCGCCACCGAGGCCCTCGCGGACATCGACATCAACACCCCTGGCGACGAGGCTAGCAGCCCTCGTTCGAGGGCCAACGAGGCCCCGCTATGGGAGCAACTCGAGGTCTTCCTGGGGCCACGGCCCACGCAGGAAGACGCGCGCTGTGTCAGGTTCGCCCTGGCGAACGTCGCGACTCAGCTTGTGGGAGGGGCCCCTCTCCCCCCGGGGATGCTGGACTCCATCCCACCGTATGCGGCCCCATACGGTCTGCGCAACGCGGCTGAAGTCGTGTCCCGCCTGGTGACACGCCTCCTGAGCCCCACCCCGGCGAACAGCGAGTTCGTCGGGGTGATCGATCACGTCTCCGAATCGGTCTTCGACCTGTTGGACGATCCCGTTTCGGAGGCGTCCGACACGGAGCTCGTCGGAGAAAGCCACCACCCCTCCCGGGAATGTTTCATGGCGGACACCCCCGACGGGGCGGAGGGAGAAGCGAGTGAGAGCGGCTCAGGGCCAGCGGGCCCTGACGACGGTCACCCGGTGGCCGACGCGCCTGTTGCTCCCGCTCCGGTTGCGGCCCAAGCCGCGGCAGTGGCAAGGCAGCCGGCCCCGCAAAGAGCGGCTACACCGCCACGACGCTCCCAAGCCGACGACGCCCGGCAACGCCGGGAGGAGCTCCAAGAAGCCCGCCGCCGGTTGGAGCAGGAGCGGGTGCGGATCGAGCAGGAACGGGAACGCATCGAGCGCGAGCTCCTGCAGGTCAGAGACGCGGCTCCGGCGCGGGAGCGCGCCCGGGACGTGCAACGCCAAATCGTCGACGATGACGGTGCCCCGCCCCCGTGTTTTGCCCACGCCGGACAGAACATAGCCGCGGCAGCCATGCTCGTGAGAGGGCTCCCGCCGCCGGTGACCCCGGAGGCCCGCAAGGCGCAGCGGGAACTCGGCGAGCTACTGGAGCGAGCCGCAGCGCAGCAGGCCGAGAGTTCGCAGTCGCGACGACGAGCATCGCAGATGGCACACCGCGGAGCCTCGAGGCAGCTGGCCGCCGGGCGCGGCGGACGCGCCCAACAAGGGGACTCGGTGCACCAGCCCCGTCCCCCGGGGACGCGCTTCCGGTCCGACAACGGGTCGGCCCGATCCAGGATGCTCGGAGCATACTGGACGCCCGCCGGCGACGACCCCCCGCGGGCGAACCCGAGCGACCGCGAGGACGCGTTCCCCGACGAGGCGGCCGGTACGACGACGAGGACGAGGACGAGAGGACGCCGAGGCGCCGGGACCACGGGCTTTCAGCCCGCGGATCCGTGCGGCTCCTCGTCCCGCCAACTTTAGAGCCCCCTCGAACTTCCCGAGGTACGACGGGGAAACCGACCCCGAGCTCTGGCTCGAGGATTACCGACTCGCCTGCAGAGCCGGAGGAGCCGACGATGATGACTTTATCATCCACAACTTGCCGCTCCATCTGGCCGACTCGGCGCGGGCCTGGCTCCAGCATGTCCCCGCCGGACAAATCGGCAGCTGGTCCGACCTGAGGGAGGTCTTTGTGGGGAACTTCCAGGCGACCTACAACCGCCCTGGAAACCCATGGGATCTCAGGAGCTGCAGGCAGAAGCAGGGGGAGACGCTACGGGAGTACATCAGGCGTTTCTCCCGGCAGTGCAACGAACTCCCCAACCTCGCTGACGCCGATGTCATCGGAGCGTTCGTCACAGGGACGACGTGCAAATCCCTCGTCCACAAGCTCGGGCGGAAGAGTCCCCGCACCGCGAAGGAGCTACTGGACATCGCTACGAGCCACGCGGCCGGTGAGGAAGCAGTGGGGGCCATCTTCCACCAGTCCGCCGACCCTAAGGGTAAGCAGACTGAGGAAGCGGAAGGAGGCCCGTCGGGGCCCCCCGCCAAGAAAAAGAGGAAGGGCAAGGGCAGGCGGCACGACGACGAGACCGCCATGGTGGCCGCCGCCGACCCGAAGCCGACCTTCAAACCTCTGACTGGGGAGGTCCCCGACCACTTCGAGAAGAAGTGGAACGGGCCCTGCCCGAATCACGAGTACCCCGTCAAGCACCTGTACAAGGATTGCTCCCTCATGAAGAAATTCATGGCAGGGGGCTCCCGCAAGCCGGCGTCCCGGTCGAAGAAGCCCGACCCGGCCCCGCAGGAGCCGGGGGCGGGCCAGAACATGGACGCCGACCCCTATCCGGAGCCGGACGGCTGCCTGATGATCTTCGGCGGAACGGAGGCGTCGGTGAGCAAAGGGCGAGCCAAGGTGGAGCGCCGAGAGGTGTACGCCGCCGAGCCAGCCACTCCGGCCTTCCTCAAGTGGTCAGAGGCACCCATCACCTTCGATCGAACCGACCATCCGCAGTTCGTCCCGAGGCCGGGTAAGTACCCTCTCGTGGTTGATCCGGTCATAGGTCGTAAGCGCCTCACCAAGGTGCTGATGGACGGCGGGAGCGGGCTAAATATCCTCTACGCCGACACGCTCGACTCCATGGGGATCGACCGAGGGCGCGTTCGCCCGACCGGGGCGCCCTTCCACGGGGTAGTCCCCGGTAAACAGGCCGTCCCCCTCGGGCAGATCGATCTGCCCGTCACGTTTGGGTCCCCGACCAACTTTCGGATGGAGACCCTCACGTTCGAGGTGGTAGGATTCCACGGCGCCTATCACGCCATTTTGGGCCGCCCATGCTACGCGAAGTTCATGGCCGTCCCCAACTACACCTACCTCAAGCTCAAGATGCCGGGGCCGAAGGGGGTGATCACGGTGGGGTCGTCATTCCAACGGGCCCATCAGTGCGAGGTGGAAAGCTGCGAGCTGGCGTCGGCCATCATCGCATCGACAGAAGAGCTGGCCCCAATCAAGGCGCGTCTCGTCGAAGAGGCGCCAGACTTCACCCAAGGCCTGGCGTCGTTCGAGCCGCTTGAGGGCACCAAGGAGGTCCAGCTGGACCCCGACCACCCGAGCGCGAAGGTGGCGCGGATCGGGGCCAAACTGTCCCCGAAATAGGAAGGCGCGCTCGTCGACTTCCTCCGCGCGAACGTCGACGTGTTTGCGTGGAAGCCCTCGGACATGCCGGGCATCCCGAGGGAAGTCGCCGAGCACTCCCTGGACATCCGAGCCGGGTCCCGACCCGTGAAGCAACGCCTTCGGCGCTTCGACGACGAGAAGCGTAAGGCAATCGGCGAGGAGATCGCGAAGCTCTTGGTGGCCGGCTTCATCAAGGAAGTGTATCATCCCGAGTGGTTAGCTAATCCCGTCCTTGTACGAAAAAAGAATGGGAAATGGAGAATGTGTGTGGATTATACTGCTCTTAACAAAGCGTGCCCAAAGGATTCCTTTCCTTTGCCGCGCATAGATCAGATAGTCGACTCGACCTCGGGGTGCGAAACCCTATGCTTCCTTGACGCGTATTCCGGATACCACCAAATCGCGATGAAGGAGTCCGACCAGCTCGCGACTTCCTTCATCACCCCGTTCGGATCGTACTGTTACGTGACGATGCCGTTCGGGCTCAAAAACACCGGCGCCACCTACCAAAGGTGCATGCTCAAGTGTTTTGATGAACTCATCGGACCGACCGTTGAGGCGTACGTGGACGACATCGTTGTCAAGTCCAAACAGGCCGACCAGCTCGTGGCTGACCTGGAAAAAACGTTTGCCAAACTCAGGGCGAACGACGTTAAGCTCAACCCCGAGAAATGCGTCTTCGGGGTACCCAGGGGAATGCTCCTAGGCTTTATCGTTTCCCGCCGAGGGATAGAAGCTAACCCCGACAAGATCAACGCGATAACCAGGATGGGCCCGATTCAGAACCTGAAAGGGGTTCAACGGGTCACGGGGTGTCTAGCCGCCTTGAGCCGGTTTATCTCGCGCCTCGGCGAAAAGGTCCTCCCGCTGTACCGCCTCTTGAAGAAATCCGAGCGGTTCGTCTGGACGGAGGAGGCCGAGACCGCGCTGAACCACATCAAGGCAGTCTTGACGAATCCGCCGATCCTGGTCTCGCCCAACGCCGGCGAGCCTCTTCTCCTCTACATTGCCGCAACTACACAGGTGGTGAGTGCGGCGCTGGTGGTGGAACATGAAGAAGAGGGGCACGCCCTCAAAGTACAGCGCCCGGTATATTTCGTGAGCGAGGTGCTCGGAGACACAAAGACGAGGTATCCGCAGATCCAGAAGCTGCTGTACGCCGTCCTCATCTCCAAGAGGAAGCTCTGCCACTACTTCGACTCGCATCCGGTCACAGTAGTGAGTTCTTTCCCTCTCGGTGAGATTATAAATAATCCGGACTCGACAGGTCGGATCTCGAAATGGGCTATGGAACTGATGGGTCAGGGCATCACCTATGCCCCGCGCACGGCCATCAAATCCCAAACCCTCGCCGACTTCGTCGCGGAATGGACCGAGGTCCAGCTGCCCACGGCCCCTGTCGATCAGGAGTACTGGGTGATGTACTTCGACGGCTCGTTGACTCGGATGGGAGCAGGGGTCGGATTAGTTTTCGTTTTGCCTCTCGGAGTGCGGATGAAGTACGTGATCCGGCTACACTTCCCTGCTTCCAACAACGCTGCCGAGTACGAGGCTTTGATAAACGGCCTGAGAATAGCTATCGAGTTAGGAATTCGACGCCTCGAGATTCGAGGCGATTCCCAGCTCGTGGTCGATCAGGTCATGAAAGAGTCGAGCTGCGAAAGCGAGACCATGGCCGCGTATTGCCAGGAAGTACGCAAGCTCGAGGACAAATTCGATGGCCTCGAGCTCCGGCACATCAAAAGGCGGTTCAACGAGGCCGCCGACGCCCTGGCCAAGAAAGCCTCCGGCCGGGAACCCGCCCCGACCGGAATCTTCGCCAGTGACCAACGAGACCCTTCGATAAAGCTTCCCTGCCCGGAGCAGACCGGACCGCGTGACCCAGGTTCCGCGGAACGGGGCGCCCCGGGCTCGGGGGCTGGCGAGAACGGAACCAAGGTCGCGGAAGGGTCGGGGGCAGGCACCGAGCCGAACGACCAGGCTCTATCCGACCTGCTCGCCCTTGCGGTTGCAACGCTGACCAAGGCCCAGGGACCGAACCCTGGCACCACGGATTGGCGGCAACCATTCCTCGACTACTTGCTGCGGGAACAGCTCCCGACGAGTAAGACCGAGGCCCGCCGGATCGCCCGGCGCGCCAAATCTTACGCCATCCTAGAGGGCGAGCTGTACCGACGAAGCCCCACAGGAATCCTACAACGGTGTATTCCCGCCGACCAGGGTGAGGAGCTGTTGAGGGACATCCACGAGGGCACTTGCGGCCACCACGCCGCTCCTCGCAGCCTTGTCGGAAACGCGTTCCGGCAAGGATTCTACTGGCCAACGGCGGTGAGGGATGCCACTAAGATCGTGCGCACCTGCGAAGGGTGCCAGTTCTTTGCAAGGCAAACGCACCTTCCTGCACAGGCTCTACAGACGATCCCCATCACTTGGCCGTTTGCGGTCTGGGGGTTGGACATGGTCGGGCCCCTCAAAAAGGCGCCCGGGGGCTTCGACCACTTGCTTGTCGCCGTCGACAAGTTCACCAAGTGGATAGAAGTACGGCCAATCGCGACGATCCGATCGGAGGAAGCCGTCAAATTCTACCTCGACATCGTTCACCGCTTCGGCGTCCCCAATTCGATCATCACGGACAACGGAACTCAGTTCACCGGGAAGAAATTCCTGCGTTTCTGTGATGAATATCACATACGGGTCGATTGGGCTGCCGTCGGACATCCACGCACAAACGGGCAAGTAGAGCGCGCGAATGGGTTGATCCTGCGAGGGCTCAAACCCCGGATATTCGAGCGCTTGAAAAAGTTCGGAGGGCGATGGGTCGAAGAGCTCCCGGCGGTGGTTTGGAGCCTACGCACGACGGCGAGTCGCGCGACGGGTTTCACCCCGTTCTTCATGGTGTACGGGTCGGAAGCCGTACTCCCGACCGACCTCGACTACGGGTCCCCGCGTGTCCGCGCCTACGACGACAAAGGCAACCAAACCTCTCTCGAGGACGCGGCCGACCAGCTAGAAGGGCCAGGGAAGTCGCGTTGGCCCATTCGGCGAAGTACCAGCAGTCCCTACGGCGCTACCACGCTCGGCGCATTAGGGGCCGAGCTTTCCAGGTCGGCGATTTGGTGCTGCGCCTCGTTCAAAGCAACAAGGACAGGCACAAACTCTCGTCGCCCTGGGAAGGCCCGTTCATCATCTCCCAAGTCCTCCGACCCGGCTCGTACAAGCTGAAGAACGAAGAAGGAGAGGAGTACGCCAACGCCTGGAACATCGAACAGCTACGTCGTTTCTACCCCTGATTATTCTAGGCTACTTTCCTCTTATCGCTTGAACGTACTCCTTTTCGTTTCAAAGAGCGACGCCCGACCCTCACCCATTGGCCGAGGGTCGGACGTCACTCGGGGGCTAACCTGCGTCCCCCGGGTCCTTGACCCTCGGCATATTCGTGTACCCGAGACTAAGGAAAAAGGGGGCGCCAGATAACAAAGTGGCGTGCGCTCGCCGGTCGGAATGCCAAAAGGACAAAGGCCCCAGAGGCGACGGTTCTAAAGGCTCACTAGCGAACCCATTTTAGTCCGGACGTACCCCGACGGCTTAATCAAAGAAACACGAAAGGCCGAGTGTTAACGACGCAGACGCTTAAGTTCATTACAAGAAATGAGTTTAACTGTCTGAAAACCAAAAGAAAAACAAAAACTAATCAGGGCGCCCATGGCCCCTCCTCTTTTGCAGTCTCGGCGGCGAGCACGGACGACAGCGGCGACACCTCTTTTGCAGTCTCGGCGGCGAGCACGGACGACAGCGGCGACACCTCCTCCTCGAGCGCGATCACCTCCGCTTCCGTCGTACCGGGAGCGAACCCGTCGGCGAGGTACTCCAGGCCGATCTCGGAGTAGTGGGAGCGAGCGACGGCGAAGGCGCGGCGCACCCCGAGGAAGAGCCCGTCGCTCGCCATGGCTCGGGCCCGAGCTGGGATGCGCTCAACGTCGGCGAGCAGCGAGCTTGGACCCCGCTCCGACCGCACCTGAAGGTCGCTGAGCACAGCGCCGACCGCCACCCGAAGCGCGTCGTACTCGTCCCCCTCCTTTTGCAGCAGTCCTTCGAGATTGCGCGCCTCGGACGTGAGGCGCTCGATCGCAGCGCGATCCGCCGCCGCTGCTTCGGCCAGGGAGGCGCACTGCGCCTCGGCGTCCTCGCGGGCACCCCGCTCAACATTGAGGGCTTGGCTCGCAGCCTCGAGATCGCGGGCCTGCCCCTCGATGAGCCCCCTGGCCTCGTCTCGCTCTTCCACCGCCTGGGCCAGCTGAGTGCGGGTCCCCTCGAGAACGGCGATGACCCGGTCCCGGTCGGCCCGAAGACGCTCCGCCTCGCGGACCAGGCCCAGCCGGACTTGCTCCCGGGCCGCCGAGTCCCTCTCCCAAGAGATCAGGACGTCGCTCTTGCGCTGGTCGGCCTCGTCGGCATGCTGGCACGCCTCCGTAACCCGCCGCCGCAGGGACTCGATCNCACGGGCGGAAGCGACTTCTTGGCGGGCGACCGCCAGCTGCTCCCTCAGGGCGTCGCGTTCGGCGATGATTGAGGACAGACGGCCCCACGAGTCCTTCTCCCGACGCAGGAAGAGGGACTTGTCCCGGCTGCGGGCCATCAAAGACTGCCAAAAACAAATCAGAATCAGAAACCACTTGCGAAAAGAAGAAAGAGAAAAAGCGGATGAGGGAAAGCTTACCTCCCCGCAAGGAATGGCGACATCACGGATGGCTTCCAGAGCGGAGTTGAGCGACCGAACCGCCAACCCGACCCCGGCACGAATCCGGGAGGCCTCGTTCTTCTCCTCGGCGTCGTCCAAAGAGAAGACGACGTCGCCTGAGGCGCGGTCGGTCCAGGTGACGCGGGGGCCCTCGAACTCCAAGGGGTCATCCCCTTGCCAGACGATCTCGCGGCCCTCCGAGGCGTCAGCGGCAGAGCGGGTCCCCTGATCCGAGCCCGACCCCACGGCGTCCTCCGTTCTCGCCGCGGGAGGAAAAGGCGCCATCACCTCACCCGAACCAGGCGACGAGTCGGTCAAGGCGGCGGTGGCATTAGGTTCGGGGATGACCTTCCCCTCCTCACGGCCGGCGGCATTCGGGGACGCGACCGGTGTTGAGTCCCTCTGGACCTCCTCTTCTTCGTCCGCCCCCACCTCGGGCAAAAGCCCGACCGCTCGGGCCGGGGGGATGGGATCTTCCTGGTCACGACCAGGACCGGAGGGCACCATCTCCTCCTCCTCGGGCGCATCCCCGTCCGGCGCAGCCGACTCGGGCGGCACCACG
>CM014278.1:86815757-86832628 GCA_004135705.1 Alloteropsis semialata | reverse complement strand
GGCGGGGCTTCTCCAGCAAGTTTCCTATTATTTGTTATTTGTTGAACACGTCTTGTACAGCGTCACCTCCCCTGAGTATAAATAGAAAAAATCAAGCCTCAGGAGAGGGGGGACGCACACACGAAAACACAACCCACGAAACACACACGCTCAGACGCATCCAGAGACTTGGGAGCCTCTCCCTCTCTCGACCGCTTGTAACCCCTACTACGAGCAACGCGAGTAACACGAGCAGATCGACACTGGACGTAGGGCGTTAGTGCCTGAACCAGTATAACCCCTTGTGTCCTCTCGCGAACCATCCGAAGCCCAGACGCGCAATTCACTAAATTCACTTGTTGGTTATTTCTTACACCGACAGTTGGCGCGCCAGGTAGGGGCCTTTGCGCGTTTCGACGATCACCAGGCTTCGGGTGGCCACCCGCGGATCGAGCCGGACTCCTGGGACGCAGCTGCGTCTTGGGAGTTTGGATTTCGTCATCACCGACGGCGGGGACTTGGAGAGAGTCGCTCTCACGCCCCCGGTCAACACTGCCGATGCTGATGTCGCGACCGCCATCGAGGCCCTCGCGGACATCGACATCAACACCCCTGGCGACGAGGCTAGCAGCCCTCATTCGAGGGCCAACGAGGCCCCGCTATGGGAGCAGCTCGAGGTCTTCCTGGGGCCACGGCCCACGCAGGAAGACGCGCGCTGTGTCAGGTTCGCCCTGGCGAACGTCGCGACTCAGCTTGTGGGAGGGGCCCCTCTCCCCCCGGGGATGCTGGACTCCATCCCACCGTATGCGGCCCCATACGGTCTGCGCAACGCGGCTGAAGTCGTGTCCCGCCTGGTGACACGCCTCCTGAGCCCCACCCCGGCGGACAGCGAGTTCGTCGGGGTGATCGATCACGTCTCCGAATCGGTCTTCGACCTGTTGGACGATCCCGTTTCGGAGGCATCCGACACGGAGCTCGTCGGAGAAAGCCACCACCCCTCCCGGGAATGCTTCATGGCGGACACCCCCGACGGGGCGGAGGGAGAAGCGAGTGAGAGCGGCTCAGGGCCAGCGGGCCCTGACGACGGTCACCCGGTGGCCGACGCGCCCGTTGCTCCCGCTCCGGTTGCGGCCCAAGCCGCGGCAGTGGCAAGGCAGCCGGCCCCGCAAAGAGCGGCTACACCGCCACGACGCTCCCAAGCCGACGACGCCCGGCAACGCCGGGAGGAGCTCCAAGAAGCTCGCCGCCGGTTGGAGCAGGAGCGGGTGCGGATCGAGCAGGAACGGGAACGCATCGAGCGCGAGCTCCTGCAGGTCAGAGACGCGGCTCCGGCGCGGGAGCGCGCCCGGGACGTGCAGCGCCAAATCGTCGACGATGACGGTGCCCCGCCCCCGTGTTTCGCCCACGCCGGGCAGAACATAGCCGCGGCTGCCATGCTCGTGAGAGGGCTCCCGCCGCCGGTGACCCCGGAGGCCCGCAAGGCGCAGCGGGAACTCGGCGAGCTACTGGAGCGAGCCGCAGCGCAGCAGGCCGAGAGTTCGCAGTCGCGACGACGAGCATCGCAGATGGCACACCGCGGAGCCTCGAGGCAGCTGGCCGCCGGGCGCGGCGGACGCGCCCAACAAGGGGACTCGGTGCACCAGCCCCGTCCCCCCGGGGACGCGCTTCCGGTCCGACAACGGGTCGGCCCGATCCAGGATGCTCGGAGCATACTGGACGCCCGCCGGCGACGACCCCCCGCGGGCGAACCCGAGCGACCGCGAGGACGTGTTCCCCGGCGAGGCGGCCGGTACGACGACGAGGACGAGGACGAGAGGACGCCGAGTCCGGAGGCGCCGGGACCACGGGCTTTCAGCCCGCGGATCCGTGCGGCTCCTCGTCCCGCCAACTTTAGAGCCCCGTCGAACTTCCCGAGGTACGACGGGGAAACCGACCCCGAGCTCTGGCTCGAGGATTACCGACTCGCCTGTAGAGCCGGAGGAGCCGACGATGATGACTTTATCATCCACAACTTGCCGCTCCATCTGGCCGACTCGGCGCGGGCCTGGCTCCAGCATGTCCCCGCCGGACAAATCGGCAGCTGGTCCGACCTGAGGGAGGTCTTTGTGGGGAACTTCCAGGCGACCTACAACCGCCCTGGAAACCCATGGGATCTCAGAAGCTGCAGGCAGAAGCAGGGGGAGACGCTACGGGAGTACATCAGGCGTTTCTCCCGGCAGTGCAACGAACTCCCCAACCTCGCTGACGCCGATGTCATCGGAGCGTTCGTCACCGGGACGACGTGCAAATCCCTCGTCCACAAGCTCGGGCGGAAGAGTCCCCGCACCGCGAAGGAGCTACTGGACATCGCTACGAGCCACGCGGCCGGCGAGGAAGCAGTGGGGGCCATCTTCCACCAGTCCGCCGACCCTAAGGGTAAGCAGACTGAGGAAGCGGAAGGAGGCCCGTCGGGGCCCCCCGCCAAGAAAAAGAGGAAGGGCAAGGGCAGGCGGCACGACGACGAGACCGCCATGGTGGCCGCCGCCGACCCGAAGCCGACCTTCAAACCTCCGACTGGGGAGGTCCCCGACCACTTCGAGAAGAAGTGGAACGGGCCCTGCCCGAATCACGAGTACCCCGTCAAGCACCTGTACAAGGATTGCTCCCTCATGAAGAAATTCATGGCAGGGGGCTCCCGCAAGCCGGCGCCCCGGTCGAAGAAGCCCGACCCGGCCCCGCAGGAGCCGGGGGCGGGCCAGAACATGGACGCCGACCCCTATCCGGAGCCGGACGGCTGCCTGATGATCTTCGGCGGAACGGAGGCGTCGGTGAGCAAAGGGCGAGCCAAGGTGGAGCGCCGAGAGGTGTACGCCGCCGAGCCAGCCACTCCGGCCTTCCTCAAGTGGTCAGAGGCACCCATCACCTTCGATCGAACCGACCATCCGCAGTTCGTCCCGAGGCCGGGTAAGTACCCTCTCGTGGTTGATCCGGTCATAGGTCGTAAGCGCCTCACCAAGGTGCTGATGGACGGCGGGAGCGGGCTAAATATCCTCTACGCCGACACGCTCGACTCCATGGGGATCGACCGAGGGCGCGTTCGCCCGACCGGGGCGCCCTTCCACGGGGTGGTCCCCGGTAAACAGGCCGTCCCCCTCGGGCAGATCGATCTGCCCGTCACGTTTGGGTCCCCGACCAACTTTCGGACGGAGACCCTCACGTTCGAGGTGGTAGGATTCCACGGCGCCTATCACGCCATTTTGGGCCGCCCATGCTACGCGAAGTTCATGGCCGTCCCCAACTACACCTACCTCAAGCTCAAGATGCCGGGGCCGAAGGGGGTGATCACGGTGGGGTCGTCATTCCAACGGGCCCATCAGTGTGAGGTGGAAAGCTGCGAGCTGGCGTCGGCCATCATCGCATCGACAGAAGAGCTGGCCCCAATCAAGGCGCGTCTCGTCGAAGAGGCGCCAGACTTCACCCAAGGCCTGGCGTCGTTCGAGCCGCTCGAGGGCACCAAGGAGGTCCAGCTGGACCCCGACCACCCGAGCGCGAAGGTGGCGCGGATCGGGGCCAAACTGTCCCCGAAATAGGAAGGCGCGCTCGTCGACTTCCTCCGCGCGAACGTCGACGTGTTTGCGTGGAAGCCCTCGGACATGCCGGGCATCCCGAGGGAAGTCGCCGAGCACTCCCTGGACATCCGAGCCGGGTTCCGACCCGTGAAGCAACGCCTTCGGCGCTTCGACGACGAGAAGCGTAAGGCAATCGGCGAGGAGATCGCGAAGCTCTTGGTGGCCGGCTTCATCAAGGAAGTGTATCATCCCGAGTGGTTAGCTAATCCCGTCCTTGTACGAAAAAAGAATGGGAAATGGAGAATGTGTGTTGATTATACTGCTCTTAACAAAGCGTGCCCAAAGGATTCCTTTCCTTTGCCGCGCATAGATCAGATAGTCGACTCGACCTCGGGGTGCGAAACCCTAAGCTTCCTTGACGCGTATTCCGGATACCACCAAATCGCGATGAAGGAGTCCGACCAGCTCGCGACTTCCTTCATCACCCCGTTCGGATCGTACTGTTACGTGACGATGCCGTTCGGGCTCAAAAACGCCGGCGCCACCTACCAAAGGTGCATGCTCAAGTGTTTTGATGAACTCATCGGACCGACCGTTGAGGCGTACGTGGACGACATCGTTGTCAAGTCCAAACAGGCCGACCAGCTCGTGGCTGACCTGGAAAAAACGTTTGCCAAACTCAGGGCGAACGACGTTAAGCTCAACCCCGAGAAATGCGTCTTCGGGGTACCCAGGGGAATGCTCCTAGGCTTTATCGTTNACTGCTCTTAACAAAGCGTGCCCAAAGGATTCCTTTCCTTTGCCGCGCATAGATCAGATAGTCGACTCGACCTCGGGGTGCGAAACCCTATGCTTCCTTGACGCGTATTCCGGATACCACCAAATCACGATGAAGGAGTCCGACCAGCTCGCGACTTCCTTCATCACCCCGTTCGGATCGTACTGTTACGTGACGATGCCGTTCGGGCTCAAAAACACCGGCGCCACCTACCAAAGGTGCATGCTCAAGTGTTTTGATGAACTCATCGGACCGACCGTTGAGGCGTACGTGGACGACATCGTTGTCAAGTCCAAACAGGCCGACCAGCTCGTGGCTGACCTGGAAAAAACGTTTGCCAAACTCAGGGCGAACGACGTTAAGCTCAACCCCGAGAAATGCGTCTTCGGGGTACCCAGGGGAATGCTCCTAGGCTTTATCGTTTCCCGCCGAGGGATAGAAGCTAACCCCGACAAGATCAACGCGATAACCAGGATGGGCCCGATTCAGAACCTGAAAGGGGTTCAACGGGTCACGGGGTGTCTAGCCGCCTTGAGCCGGTTTATCTCGCGCCTCGGCGAAAAAGTCCTCCCGCTGTACCGCCTCTTGAAGAAATCCGAGCGGTTCGTCTGGACGGAGGAGGCCGAGACCGCGCTGAACCACATCAAGGCAGTCTTGACGAATCCGCCGATCCTGGTCTCGCCCAACGCCGGCGAGCCTCTTCTCCTCTACATTGCCGCAACTACACAGGTGGTGAGTGCGGCGCTGGTGGTGGAACGTGAAGAAGAGGGGCACGCCCTCAAAGTACAGCGCCCGGTATATTTCGTGAGCGAGGTGCTCGGAGACACAAAGACGAGGTATCCGCAGATCCAGAAGCTGCTGTACGCCGTCCTCATCTCCAAGAGGAAGCTCTGCCACTACTTCGACTCGCATCCGGTCACAGTAGTGAGTTCTTTCCCTCTCGGTGAGATTATAAATAATCCGGACTCGACAGGTCGGATCTCGAAATGGGCTATGGAACTGATGGGTCAGGGCATCACCTATGCCCCGCGCACGGCCATCAAATCCCAAACCCTCGCCGACTTCGTCGCGGAATGGACCGAGGTCCAGCTGCCCACGGCCCCTGTCGATCAGGAGTACTGGGTGATGTACTTCGACGGCTCGTTGACTCGGATGGGAGCAGGGGTCGGATTAGTTTTCGTTTTGCCTCTCGGAGTGCGGATGAAGTACGTGATCCGGCTACACTTCCCTGCTTCCAACAACGCTGCCGAGTACGAGGCTTTGATAAACGGCCTGAGAATAGCTATCGAGTTAGGAATTCGACGCCTCGAGATTCGAGGCGATTCCCAGCTCGTGGTCGATCAGGTCATGAAAGAGTCGAGCTGCGAAAACGAGACCATGGCCGCGTATTGCCAGGAAGTACGCAAGCTCGAGGACAAATTCGATGGCCTCGAGCTCCGGCACATCAAAAGGCGGTTCAACGAGGCCGCCGACGCCCTGGCCAAGAAAGCCTCCGGCCGGGAACCCGTCCCGACCGGAATCTTCGCCAGTGACCAACGAGACCCTTCGATAAAGCTTCCCTGCCCGGAGCAGACCGGACCGCGTGACCCAGGTTCCGCGGAACGGGGCGCCCCGGGCTCGGGGGCTGGCGAGAACGGAACCAAGGTCGCGGAAGGGTCGGGGGCAGGCACCGAGCCGAACGACCAGGCTCTATCCGACCTGCTCGCCCTTGCGGTTGCAACGCTGACCGAGGCCCAGGGACCGAACCCTGGCACCACGGATTGGCGGCAACCATTCCTCGACTACTTGCTGCGGGAACAGCTCCCGACGAGTAAGACCGAGGCCCGCCGGATCGCCCGGCGCGCCAAATCTTACGCCATCCTAGGGGGCGAGCTGTACCGACGAAGCCCCACAGGAATCCTACAACGGTGTATTCCCGCTGACCAGGGTGAGGAGCTGTTGAGGGACATCCACGAGGGCACTTGCGGCCACCACGCCGCTCCTCGCAGCCTTGTCGGAAACGCGTTCCGGCAAGGATTCTACTGGCCAACGGCGGTGAGGGATGCCACTAAGATCGTGCGCACCTGCGAAGGGTGCCAGTTCTTTGCAAGGCAAACGCACCTTCCTGCACAGGCTCTACAGACGATCCCCATCACTTGGCCGTTCGCGGTCTGGGGGTTGGACATGGTCGGGCCCCTCAAAAAGGCGCCCGGGGGCTTCGACCACTTGCTTGTCGCCGTCGACAAGTTCACCAAGTGGATAGAAGTACGGCCAATCGCGACGATCCGATCGGAGGAAGCCGTCAAATTCTACCTCGACATCGTTCACCGCTTCGGCGTCCCCAATTCGATCATCACGGACAACGGAACTCAGTTCACCGGGAAGAAATTCCTGCGTTTCTGTGATGAATATTACATACGGGTCGATTGGGCTGCCGTCGGACATCCACGCACAAACGGGCAAGTAGAGCGCGCGAATGGGTTGATCCTGCGAGGGCTCAAACCCCGGATATTCGAGCGCTTGAAAAAGTTCGGAGGGCGATGGGTCGAAGAGCTCCCGGCGGTGGTTTGGAGCCTACGCACGACGGCGAGTCGCGCGACGGGTTTCACCCCGTTCTTCATGGTGTACGGGTCGGAAGCCGTACTCCCGACCGACCTCGACTACGGGTCCCCGCGTGTCCGCGCCTACGACGACAAAGGCAACCAAACCTCTCTCGAGGACGCGGCCGACCAGCTAGAAGGGCCAGGGAAGTCGCGTTGGCCCATTCGGCGAAGTACCAGCAGTCCCTACGGCGCTACCACGCTCGGCGCATTAGGGGCCGAGCTTTCCAGGTCGGCGATTTGGTGCTGCGCCTCGTTCAAAGCAACAAGGACAGGCACAAACTCTCGTCGCCCTGGGAAGGCCCGTTCATCATCTCCCAAGTCCTCCGACCCGGCTCGTACAAGCTGAAGAACGAAGAAGGAGAGGAGTACGCCAACGCCTGGAACATCGAACAGCTACGTCGTTTCTACCCCTGATTATTCTAGGCTACTTTCCTCTTATCGCTTGAACGTACTCCTTTTCGTTTCAAAGAGCGACGCCCGACCCTCACCCATTGGCCGAGGGTCGGACGTCACTCGGGGGCTAACCTGCGTCCCCCGGGTCCTTGACCCTCGGCATATTCGTGTACCCGAGACTAAGGAAAAAGGGGGCGCCAGATAACAAAGTGGCGTGCGCTCGCCGGTCGGAATGCCAAAAGGACAAAGGCCCCAGAGGCGACGGTTCTAAAGGCTCACTAGCGAACCCATTTTAGTCCGGACGTACCCCGACGGCTTAATCAAAGAAACACGAAAGGCCGAGTGTTAACGACGCAGACGCTTAAGTTCATTACAAGAAATGAGTTTAACTGTCTGAAAACCAAAAGAAAAACAAAAACTAATCAGGGCGCCCATGGCCCCTCCTCTTTTGCAGTCTCGGCGGCAAGCACGGACGACAGCGGCGACACCTCCTCCTCGAGCGCGATCACCTCCGCTTCCGTCGTACCGGGAGCGAACCCGTCGGCGAGGTACTCCAGGCCGATCTCGGAGTAGTGGGAGCGAGCGACGGCGAAGGCGCGGCGCACCCCGAGGAAGAGCCCGTCGCTCGCCATGGCTCGGGCCCGAGCTGGGATGCGCTCAACGTCGGCGAGCAGCGAGCTTGGACCCCGCTCCGACCGCACCTGAAGGTCGCTGAGCACAGCGCCGACCGCCACCCGAAGCGCGTCGTGCTCGTCCCCCTCCTTTTGCAGCAGTCCTTCGAGATTGCGCGCCTCGGACGTGAGGCGCTCGATCGCAGCGCGATCCGCCGCCGCTGCTTCTGCCAGGGAGGCGCACTGCGCCTCGGCGTCCTCGCGGGCACCCCGCTCAACATTGAGGGCTTGGCTCGCAGCCTCGAGATCGCGGGCCTGCCCCTCGATGAGCCCCCTGGCCTCGTCTCGCTCTTCCACCGCCTGGGCCAGCTGAGTGCGGGTCCCCTCGAGAACGGCGATGACCCGGTCCCGGTCGGCCCGAAGACGCTCCGCCTCGCGGACCAGGCCCAGCCGGACTTGCTCCCGGGCCGCCGAGTCCCTCTCCCAAGAGATCAGGACGTCGCTCTTGCGCTGGTCGGCCTCGTCGGCATGCTGGCACGCCTCCGCAACCCGCCGCCGCAGGGACTCGATCTCCCGGTTGGCTGCGGCCAGCTGCCCGTCGAACTCGCCTCGCGCATCGGCACGGGCGGAAGCGGCTTCTTGGCGGGCGACCGCCAGCTGCTCCCTCAGGGCGTCGCGTTCGGCGGTGATCGAGGACAGACGGCCCCACGAGTCCTTCTCCCGACGCAGGAAGAGGGACTTGTCCCGGCTGCGGGCCATCAAAGACTGCCAAAAACAAATCAGAATCAGAAACCACTTGCGAAAAGAAGAAAGAGAAAAAGCGGACGAGGGAAAGCCTACCTCCCCGCAAGGAATGGCGACGTCACGGATGGCTTCCAGAGCGGAGTTGAGCGACCGAACCGCCAACCCGACCCCGGCACGAATCCGGGAGGCCTCGTTCTTCTCCTCGGCGTCGTCCAAAGAGAAGACGACGTCGCCTGAGGCGCGGTCGGTCCAGGTGACGCGGGGGCCCCCGAACTCCAAGGGGTCATCCCCTTGCCGGACGATCTCGCGGCCCTCCGGGGCGTCGGCGGCAGAGCGGGTCTCCTGACCCGAGCCCGACCCCACGGCGTCCTCCGTTCTCGCCGCGGGAGGAAAAGGCGCCACCACCTCGCCCGAACCAGGCGACGAGTCGGTCAAGGCGGCGGTGGCATCAGGTTCGGGGATGACTTCCCCCTCCTCGCGGTCGGCGGCATTCGGGGACGCGACCGGTGTCGGGTCCCTCTGGACCTCCTCTTCTTCGTCCACCCCCACCTCGGGCAAAAGCCCGACCTCTCGGGCCGGGGGGACGGGATCTTCCTGGTCACGATCAGGGCCGGAGAGCACCGCTTCCTCCTCCCCGGGCGCATCCCCGTCCGGCGCAGCCGACTCGGGCGGCATCACGTCCTCCTCCCCGGCCGGATCCTCCGCGGGCGGACAGTACAACTCGGCGAGAGCCTCCGGGATCGCCTCCGCCGAGTGCGCGAACAGGACGCCCGACACCGCGGCGAGCTGCTGCTCGGGAAGAAGCGGGTCGAGCACCCTCTCCACTTGGGGGTCGCCCAGGTTGATCCCTCGGCTCGTCGCCACCTCGGCGGTCCGGCGTGCGAGCCGCTTGATTGGCGCCAACCCCAAAGGAGTCGCCTGACTTCCCCTCCTGCAAACAAAAGGAGCCTTCGCACACTCGTCCCGACATGGGCAAAGGAGGATCAACGAGAGAGAGGGAAGAAACTGACCGGCTCGAAATAGGAAAGCCGCGGGACGACCGCTTGACCGGCGGAGCCGTCTCCAACCCCGATCCTTCCTCCCGCGGCCGTTTGCCCCGATCGGCCCTCGGTGGAGTCCGCCCCCGGGTCGGGGGTGAAGCTGGCGCGGGTCTGCCATCGCGTGACGGCCCCGTGACCTCTGGCGTGCCCCGACCGGCCGAGGACTCGCGCTGGGGGGTCGGGTCGCTCCACTCGGATCCAGTGGAGGAGTCCGAGGCATAATCGAAGCCCCCCTCGAAGGGGCCTTGATCCTCCCTCCACAGCCCATCCTGCCGAGCCTGCCGACGTCGCTCGCGGTACTCCTCCTCGGCCTTCTCGCGGGCCAGCCGCTTCTTCTTCTTCTTCGCCTCGTCCTTCTCCTTCTTCAGACGGGCGGCCCGAATGGCCGCGTCCTCGGGAAGCGGGGGTCGGGAAACCCTGAACGACAGGGGGTGCTGAAGAAGAAGAGGTTCAGATGAATCTCCGGATTGAAAGGAGGAACGGCGAAGGCAAAGGAAAAACCCCGACAACTAACCTGGATGAGGGAATCGCCCATGGGGAGCATGACAGGGTGATTCGGCAACGGGTACCCCGCGGACGAACGCTGGACCGCTTCGCGAAGGCGGGCGACCATCTCCTCGACGGAAGGTTCCCCGACCGCCATTACCGACCCTGTCCAGTCTGCCGCCAGAGTCATCTGGTCCAGTCGCAGACGGCGGGCCATCAGGGGGAGGACGCGGCGCGAATGGTACGCCGCGATAACCCCAGGACCGGTAACTCCGAGCTCGCGAAGCCGGGCGACCGCGTCACGAAGTCCGGTCAGGTGAGGCCGCTCCTCCTGGGTCGGGCCCCAGTGCCAGCAGTCCGGCCGCCCCTCGATAAGCCTTCCCGTGAAGGCCGAGAAGGGAGCGCCCGGATCGCTCCGTAAGTAAAACCACCTCGGTTGCCACCCCTTGTTGCTGGAGATCAACGGGAGCGAGGGGTAACTCTCGCCCTGACCGGTGCGCAGCCGCACCCCGGCGCAGCCATGTGGCCTCGGCCGCCCCTCCGCCTTCACTTCCTCGACATGGAAGTAGGACCTCCAAAGGTTGAAGTGGGGCTCGATGCCGAGGAACCCCTCGCACAAGGCGACGAAGACCGCCACGTGAAGCAGGCCGTTGGGATTGAGATGATGGAGCTCGATGTCGTAGTAACGCAGGAGCCCGCGGAGGAAGTAGTGAGGAGGAAGTCCCAACCCCCGCTCATGGAAGGGGACAAAGGATACCACGTACCCGTCCGCCGGAGCAGGGACCTCCTCGTTCCCCGGCGCCATCCATTCCACCAGGTCGGTTCGCGGGCACAGAAGCCCGCGCCCCACCAGGCGCTCGAGCTCGCTCTCCGTGACGGAGGAACGGGACCAGGCCATGACCAGCAGGCGGGCGGAAGGGGAAGAAAGGTATGGGCTCTCCCTTGCAGGCGGCGGCGGCGATTTGGGGGCAGGCGGGCGGAAGAAGAAGAAAGGCTCTCCCTTGCAGGCGGCGGCGGCGATTCAAGGACAGGCGAGCGGAGGAAGAAGAAGGTCCGGGGCCCCCCTCCTCTCTGCCTTAAATGGGCAGGTGAGGGAGTAGGCGCGACGCCTCGGGTCTCCCACCTGCGCCTCGGCTCGCAAAGGCCACGCGGCCCACGACGCGCGCCCTCGATCTCCCACGTCTCCCACGTCTCCCACGTCCCGAGATTCACGCCCAGGCGCTCTCTCTCTCTCAACCCCTTCGCATTCCATATCCTGCCTCTCTTTTATTTATTCCGCGTCTATTCCCGTTTCCTTCTCTTGCGCGTTTATTTTTCAGGAAAAACAAAACAAGCCCGGGCCGTTCTTAGGCCCAAGGGACTCGACGCGAAATCGAAAAAGCAGCCCAAGAGTTCGAAGGCCGGCCCTAGGGTCCGACGGCCGCTCTGAAGCGTCCGAGCGAAGGGGCAGAAATGGACGGGCCCACTAGAGGCCGTAGTCTCGGCACACGGGTGTCGAGGACGCCCAGACCTGCGTTCAAGCCTAAGATTCCTGACCCCATGTATCTCCACGAAGAGAGGCGACGAGCCCCTGTGGTCGGTCGAACGACTACGGGAACTAAGGGGGTCGGGAACTCTGGGGATTATCCGAGGTCGATCACCAGTTGATCCGACGGTCCTCTCTCGGAGGGGGACCGAGGCCTCGCTCGATCTAGCCCGTTAGTAGCTCACCGGGAGCCGTGTTTCGGCCTACGCGGTAAAACACGAGGCATGCCCTTACCTTCCGTCCCGCGGAGGGATTGCGTGAGGGGAAAACGATAAAAAGACGAAACGGCTTCCCGCCCGACCGACTCGGGGGCGCACGGGGCAGCTGAAATCGCAAAAAGAGGCCGACTGCGCGGCCGTAGAAAGACACCCCGAGTCAACCAGATTCCTTTATTTCTCAAATAAGGGCAAAAAGTACGCGTGGCCCTCCATGCAAAGCGACAGAGCATCACCAACGAACAGTGAGCTCAGAAAGGACGACATGACGACTCAGAAGGGAGACAGTGCCTCTGAAAAAAGCGGATCATGTTCCGGTCCATTGGACAAAACGCGGTGTCATCCTGTAGGGACCGCATAGAGATGGCAAACCCAACTTCAGCCTATAGGCGAACCACCGTTCCCCTACAGGCTCGGGGGCTACACCCACCGGGTGCGCTCGCGCGCCCCGGCGGGAAAAAGGATAAACTTTACTCCAGCCTATAGGCGAACCAACCGTTCCCCTACAGGCTCGGGGGCTACACCCGGTGGGTGCGCTCGCGCGCACCCCCGAGTGACATCTGAACAGGCATCGAGAAAGAGCCTGCACGGAGAATCACCTGTCCTCCGAGCAGGCTCGGGGGCTACTGTCGGATATCAATATCCGACCCTCTCACCGACGGGTGGGACCACGCAGTTTCGGGAATAAGATGGGCATAGGAAAACCCGCAAACAAGGAGAATATCAGGTCAGGGGAGGATCGATTTTCCCCTGACTCGACTGACCTGGTTCTGTCCCGGCCGACCTATGTCCGCCTCAGCCGACTCCCGTCCGCCTCGGCCGACCCTCGTCCGTCTCGGCCGACCCCCGTCCGTCTCGGCCGACCCTCACCCGCCTCGGCCGACCCATTTCTGTCCTGATCAACCCTACGCTATCTCGCCCGACCTCTCTTCGCCTCGCCCGAATCGGTGTGGGCCCGGGCCGGAGTGGAGTGTCAGGAAGACCCGACATAAGGACGTGTCGCCACACGGCTATGCCGCGCCCCATCAGCATTAATTGGCCTTACCGAGCACTGTCCGCCTTACCGAGCACTGTCCGGTATGGCTAAGGGATGTGACTCCCACTGTTTTGCCCGTACGCAGGCGCCGCGCGAGGAGAAGCACGACCCCAACAGCGTCCACAGCGTCCTGAACAGCATCCACAGTGTCCCGTAGGCGGCGGGGCTTCTCCAGCAAGTTTTCCATTATTTGTTATTTGTTGAACACGTCTTGTACAGCGTCACCTCCCCTGAGTATAAATAGAAAAATCAAGCCTCAGGAGAGAGGACGGACGCACGCACAAAAAACACAACCCACGAAACACACACGCTCAGACGCATCCAGAGACTTGGGAGCCTCTCCCTCTCTCGACCGCTTGTAACCCCTACTACGAGCAACGCGAGTAACACGAGCAGATCGACACTGGACGTAGGGCGTTAGTGCCTGAACTAGTATAACCCCTTGTGTCCTCTCGCGAACCATCCGAAGCCCAGACGCGCAATCCACTAAATTCACTTGTTGGTTATTTCTTACACCGACAGGCCGTGTTCAGATGAAGGGCAAATTTTTTGTACCCTACTTTGACCACTAATTAGCGGTATTAAATAAAGTCAGTTTACAAAACTACCTCCACAACCCCCTGTCAAATTCGCGAGACGAATCTAATGAGGCCTTTGATCGCACGATTAGAGGATGATTACTGTAGCATTACTGTTGCAAATTATGGATTAATCTGTGAAAAGGTTTTATAAATAGACTTCATTTAGCACTCCATGCATGCGAGATTCCTTGGGGACAATTTATTGTCCCTTGCATCTGAACACGGCCTAAATCAATAATTTCTATTTCGATCTCCGACTGTTAAAATTGGAGATCCAAAGTTTGATATGATGCTAGCACAGCTGCGACCCTTTTTCACGTGTGGTGCCTGCAAAGTTGGCCTCTTATTTTCCACATCTTCAATCGCTTTTACGTTCTCCATCCTAAAATATATATACTAGAGAGCATTATTTCGTTCAAGCTATATCTAAGCTATGTATAGAATCCTTTATATTTTTAATTTTACAAGGGAGGTAGTCAATGTTACATCCGGAGACGACAGACAGATGACAACGGCAGCATGATTTCAGTGGCTGTACTATTGCACTAAAAATTGTGCATGGAGATCGAGAAAAGATCGCACAGTGCCATGCGTAGGGATGGCCAACGGACGAAAGCCTTTGACTGGAAAGGGAGGCATGCCATTGCATGGATACGGATTACACGCCTTTTGCATCATTTCTTATGACCAGAGAGACCCATGCATGAGTGCCGTGCAGTCGTCCTTGCATTGGCCCTTGCAACAATGCTTATCTTCCTCCTATCCCGTAAAAAAAGAATCAGTGGAGAAAAAGGCAAGTGCTACCGAGGTCTGAGACTGCCTAGAGCTAGCTCAGCTCGTAGTATCAGGAAAAGGTTTTCAGGAAATACTGAACTGTTTTCTTGTCCCCCATGAAAGTCAGTTCTTCAGCCTGTTCAGGCTGACCGACCCTGCTTTTGTCTGCAGAGTGCAAACTATGTAAACACAGTGCGTTATTATGTCTGATTTAACGTTGATCTGATCCGATTTTACTGGACGCCATGTCGGCAACCCTGTGCCTGGCAACTACATATTCAAACAGGCTAAAAGGTCGGAAGGGAAAAAAAATAGAGCAGCAACAGAGAGAGAGCCAGCCCGGGGACTAAAGATGTCTCTCTCTCTCGACACCATGAATGTGCATGAACAAAAGATGACGCCGGGCGTCGACGACGAAGGGAAAAAGAGGCCGGCCTCCCCAACGTTCGCTACTCCTAGTATATGCAGAGCTAGCTAGCTTTTACCTAAAAATGCAACTAATATAGGCAAGTGCACGAAGATGTGTCGACTGCTGGAGAGACAAATGGCGGCCAGGATCAACGGGCCGGCAACTCGATGAGCTTACCATTCGATCGGTTAGTTTATTATTCGCGTCCGCGCCGGATGTGACCCCATTGGGCACTCGCTCGTGCGGCACGATTTAATGGGCTCTTTGCCTTTTCGCTAACCCGGCGCGGGAGATACTCCATGCCGTGGCCCGTGGGGCTCTTCGGACAGCGACGGACACGTAGCTAGGTTGGGGGCCGGGGCGCCGGAGGAGCAACAAAATTTATCGTGGAAACTGGAAAGGCTCAGATGGTGCAAGCGAGACGACTAATCGGCGGTCAATGAGACACTGGGGGAGTATTATAGAGGAAGAAACGAACTGGGATCCGGTAACCTAACTACTAAAACGTTGGGTCGTCCATCGTGCGCCCGTGCAACGCCGAGAAGGACGTGGCAGCGCAAGGGGCCAGGCCTTTTGGGTGCGGGAAAAGGAGACACGCAGGGCTTTGCGGCCCACCTTGGGCAGAGAGCGGCGCGCGCGGGGGCGACGGGCGAGAGTAGTAGTGGACACGTTGCCCAACTTGGACACCGAGGAGGAGAGAGAGCGAGGTCCAAAGTAGCGCCTCCTCGCGTAGTGGCAGAAAAGCGTGGCGAATGGAGCGTGCCAGTGATGCCAGAGCTGCCGCTTAAACTAGACCCCGTGGTGCGTACACAATGAGTAGGCTGATGCATGTTTCTTCTTCTTGTTGTTGTTGGGTGGTAGGCTGTGCGTGCCATGGCCGGCCAGTGCGGTAGTGCACACGAGGCTGCAGGTCAAATACGCAACCACCGAGCCGGGCCTGTGCGTGCACGTGCGGGAATTAAAGTATGTGGCTGCTCGGATATTTCGTGCCCGTCGATCGTCTCCGGCGAGCATGAGTTCTGGAACTCCGATAAGGGCAGGGCAGGGCAGCAGAACGATTGAATGGGGATGCGATTGCTGGTGGGAAACCTGCATGCCTCCCCTCGGTGGATGACTAAACCACCCACTTGACACTTGCGGTAACAAATGGCACACTGGGGAATGAAGATGAGAGCTCGCCCTCTCGGCAATGTGCCGAGGATCTTGGGGTCAAAACTCAAAAGGCTGCCGCACGTAGGAGCACGGCAGATCAACGTCCACCGGGCCACAATAGATTCGCCGGGATGATGGGCAAACCACCCCAATTCGGTTGGCGCACGCACAGGCAAAGGCGTGCCGGCGCTAGACGGATGCGGCAGCGTTACAGCCAAGTGCCCTGGCCGAGGAGGCCACGCCGCCAACGGACGGGACGACCTCATGCGCTCAGCCCGGCCGGGTTCTGGGGCGTGGGCTGCCGTTCCGCGTCCGCGCCTGGACCGTTCCCGCGCGCAACGCCCACAAGGCCACACGCGTTCGTTCGTGGCCCGGCCGGCAGCAGCGGCAGCCGGTGGGGTGGGGGAGCGCAAATGAATGCAGGGCCAGTCCCAGTCGGTGATCGAGCGGCAGGCAGCAGCCAGGTCGGAATCGGAAGGGGAGCCAAGTAGCCAACACGTCGGGTACGGCCGTGGATAGTCGCGTCGCGTGTCCGTCCCTACCGTGCATCGCATCGCTCTGATCGCGTCCCGGGGCTAACAGTTTACTGCGCCAGTGGCGCTGGGCCGAACCAGTGATAAAGATCTCTTATCCTCGCGGACGGCAGGCACGGTCAGATATCTTCAGTCTACTACGTGAGCAGCAACAGTACGTGCGCCTGAACTGAACCCAACTGTTTGATGACCTCAACAGCTAGTGTAAGTTATCCTGGGGGCTGCCTTTACCAGGTCCTCCGGGCTCGGGTCACGCAACAGAAGTGACGGCAAGCAAGATAGACTGCGGAAATAGTGTTGGGGAAAAGATTGCGGTTGCAGGAACGCACAACAGTGGATGTTAGGCCGACAACGTTCACTAAAAACTGGAACAGGACTTCAGCAGCACTGGAGGCTTTCAAAGCACACAGACCTTCAAAACTCAAGGACTTCTGGGAGAAGGGCATGTTTAGTTTAGAGTTGTAAGTTTGCGAAAGAAAGTTTCT
>CM014278.1:86791568-86809681 GCA_004135705.1 Alloteropsis semialata | reverse complement strand
CATTTAAACACGCCCTTATTTCTTTGTTTGGCACAGGTGGGTTTTAAGATAGTGAAATAGTTTCGTAATGACTATGATACCCTTCCCAAACTATTAATAGAGGGCCACAATGAGAGGAAACATATACAACGAAAGGCAAAATTATAATTTCACAAGTGTGGTGCGATTCGGCGATAAACTGCGCGGCGGATGCGCGAGGTCGTCGTCACACGTCACCAACCTGTAGACGCCGAGGAGGGACACGCGGCGGGCCGGCGTGGAGCTGCCCGAGCTGAAGCGACGACAGGCTGGTGCGTAGCACACGCAGCGCGCGTATGCTCCGTCTTCATGGGCACCGATGATCCACAGGCTCTCCCGGTGCCTATTCATCATGCCTGCAGCAGCGCCCGGCGCTGTGCGTTGAAGCTCAAAACCATGGGGGCATGCTCCATTGCCGTATTGGTCCACAGTCCACTGGAGTGATCAGCGGGTGGGACGAGCCTTTCAGTTGCCACCTCGGCCTGCCCTGGCGCATGGAGCCCTTTTCCCTTTCGCCTGACCTCAGCTCACGGGCTCCATCATCGAAGGCCTCGCTCCTGTCCCGGGCTCGATTGATTAGCGCGATAACTACACGTGTGGCCGCCCCGAGCGAACATCTTGATCACGCAAGATATCCCCTCGAACCCTGCTTATGAGTCATGACACGCCTGCCCATGGCCGTATGGCACGCACGTAACTGCAAGACTTGGGCGAGGCTGACCGCCGAGACTCTGGAGACCAAAACGGAGCCCCATCACCACGAGTCCACGACGACCTCGCGAGCCCGCTGCTCATTTCGCCCGCCGAGACAGGCACGCGGCACGGGCGCGCAGCCACATCCTCCTCCCGTGACGGCCGGACGGGCAAATGATTCCCGGAACCACCCAGAAACTCAGCAGAGACGAAACCTCGATCGCTGCTCTGCTGCGTCGCACTGCCACCATGATTCCCGATGCAAGCGATCCCTGTCGCTGGGTTCCATTTTCCTCTCGCCAATCCTGCATTTTCGCCGGTATGATCTGATCCGGTCAGTCATCGGGAGCATTACACCTGAAGCAACCCGGGGCCCTTGCTTATGGTGACCTGGTGAGCAGAGCACTGAGCACCTATAAAAACGATTCCAGGCGTGGAGACCGGCGGAGCGCTGCGACACACAGCTCGTGCAGGCGGAATCAGAATTTTCAGAATTCAGATACGCGCAGAAGAGGCCGACGGTGACCGGGCTTCTTTCTACTGCGCGTACAACGCACGGCGACTCCTGCCGCGCCCGCGCGAGCTGTCTCTTCTTTTACGCGCGCGGCAGGCGAGAAGAATCTCCCGCAGCCCGCTGCGCCCTGCTTTCCTCGGCGCCTTCTTCTTCTTCTTCGTCGCCACTGGTGGCCATTGGAGACGCACAGGGCGGTGGTGGCAGTGAGCAGGGGCTAGCATGGGGATCCGGAGGTGGCTGGATGCTGCTACCATCTTGGGGCTCCTCCAGCTCTTCCTCTCCCACTCGGCGAGTAAGTTCATGGCGCCATTTCTTCCCCTGCTTATAGCGTACTTCAGAGTTCAGAGCTCGTCCTTCAGCCTGCAATTGTGGTGTTGAATTTTGCATTTTTGCTGTTCTTCTACTTGGTCAGCTCCCTTGATTGCTTAGGCTACATAAGCTGTCTCCAAAAGAACGAACATCGGCATGCATACAGGCTAACACTGAATCATATCCCTCGCTCNCCTAAAGATTGTTCTCTGAAATCTCTACAGCCTAGTTGCCTACTCGATCTAGCTCGCGTTGGAGAGTGGCTTCGCTCTCGGTATACTTCTTGTTCTTGGTTTCTCGACCGAGCGTACTACTGTACTGTGCATTACATAATCGTTTCTCGAGAGACAGAATTCTGCATACGTTAGACTCTACACCATATACGCAGCTGACTCGTTCGTTCGTGGGGGTAGTTACCTGACTTTGCTGCTAATTCCCCAAGTGGCGTGTAAAGCCGATGGCGACTGATGGTACAATTTTAGCTATTCTAATAAGGTGGGACGGATTTGCTGAGATCTTTGCTTTTACTCGCCATGAAAATGAAACTTCTCCAACAACAAAGAAAAAAAATAACCCTTGCCATAACGCCTTGATAAAGAAATGGATTACGATGGATTTGCTGTCAAAGCTGACGCTGAAGAACCACACAAAACCAAAACATGTCAAGTAGGCATGTTCTGCTGTGTGACTGTGAGTGTGTGACCAGCATTGTGCAATTAGGACTGCGTTAGGAAGGAAGAGTATGAGTGGTTGCTAAGCAACTTCACACGAACACTGTTGATTGGCTCTGTCATGGGTCATGCTCAAAGTGGACTGGCATGAAGGTGACTTTGAGTCAGTCCACCAAACCGGTTGGTCAGGGAATCTAGCACGAGCATGACAATTGCCCAATCATCAATGCATATAATAAATCAGCAACTCCTCCGATCAAATAATTTAACGAATAAATCAACCACTCCTGGACAAAACCAAAGAGTAGTTGCAGGAGCAACCAATGCTTGAGCCGCCGAAGCAGAGACGATATTCCACAATGTCGTGGCGTACGTGCATGCCAGATGATGATGGTGCCCACGGCTGTACAACTATGCGTATCGTTGCTATCTAACCACTGCTCGCTTCCATGTACATTTGCATGTGACCAAACGCCTCATGCTTCCATTTGGCCCCATCCCAAGAACTGATACTTTTTCACTGAAACTTTTAAAATCTGATTCGTGTCATCGTCACTCGTCAGTTTTGCTTTGCAGCTCCTGGCCCAGCTTTCTGCAGCTACTACATTTTTTAAGCTGATTTTCTGCAACTGCTGAACTCATGAAATGAACTGAAAACACGTGCACCGTAACTTGGGACGTCTTCTGATGCACGTTCACTGTTTACAGCGTCGCAGTCGTTCATCGGCGTCAACTACGGGACGATCGCCGACAACCTGCCACCGCCGGCGTCGACGGCCAGCCTGCTGATGTCCACGTCCATCGGAAAGCTCCGCCTCTACGAGCCCCAGCCGGACCTTGTCGCGGCGCTGGCGGGCTCCAACATCTCCATCCTGCTGGGCATCCCCAACGGCGACGTGCCGAACCTCGCGTCCTCCCCAGCCGCGGCGGCGTCCTGGGCCGCGGCCAACATCCCCACCACGGTCTCCGTCTCCGCCATCTCCGTCGGCAACGAGCTGCTCAACTCCGGCGACCCCACCCTCGCGCCCCAGCTCCTCCCCGCCATGCAGAACCTCCTCGCCGCGCTCCCGGCCGGCTCCACCACCAAGGCACGTATCTTCTCCCGCCACACGTGTGATCAATGCCTTAACTAGAGCAGAGCATATACTTGGCATGGCCGGTTCTTGAGCGAGTGGAGTTGGCAACCACGAACAGATCTCCACCGTGCACTCCATGGCCGTGCTGTCGGCGTCGGACCCGCCGTCCTCCGGCGCGTTCCACCCGGACCTCGCCGACAGCCTGGACCCGGTGCTGGCGTTCCTGCAGCAGAACGGCGCACCCTTCATGATCAACCCGTACCCTGAAACGACCCGGATTTTCAATTACAAGAATCCGAATCCCTGTACCATTGTGATAGTCCCAGAATCAACAGCTATCACGTACAGAACTCATTTCAGCTGGATATCATTTCCATACCACGAAAAACAATCATCAGAGTTAGATTTACATCAAGGATACAACGGAAAAGCGTATTGGTACATGCCCCTTGGGCTAAACGACAATGTGAAAACCAACGCAGCGGTAACTAGGCTTCACGCCAGCTTCATCATCAGAGCGCCACTTCCACAGGCAACACCTGAGCATAGCACAGCAACCTTTCCACCAACTCCACCGGAATTGGTCTTGCACTTCGAGTCTTCACCTGTTCATTCACAAACTGCCCCCAAGGATTGGGACAGGTCCACGTCACCATCCGTAATGCAAGCTTTAAGGTGGCCTAAATCTAGTATAAGAATTATCAAGGGTAGGCTTAAGGTTAATCCTATGCAAGCAGCAGCATCTCCATCCCAAAACCATTCTCACAACACCACGAGCAATCCTGGCGCACCAGGTACCCGTCACAAATATCTTCCACTCATCACTCTCTAGGCGATGTGAAAGCTCCCACCCTTCACATCTCAACTGCCCGAGGCAGGCCCTACTCTAGAGGGGAGGTAGAAATCCCTAAAACAATGGCGGAGATAACATGTCACCCAGGAATCGTCCCTTGTCCGCGGACGGCGGCTATATATATAGATTAGACTCTGCAGAGCTTGTACTCCTGGAACCACTCGGGCTGCAAGCCGGGGATCAACCGACTGAGACACAACCCACAGCACAGACCCTAGCCAGTGAACGGTACCCTCCTGCTTTTCCCGGCTTAGGATACACTGAAGACGCAACTCGGTGTCCGAGAACTGTGATGGCCTCCCCCGCGGTGGCCAAGTCCCGGGGTATGAGCCTCCTTCGGGGGAACAAGGTCTCCGCCTTTTCCCCCACACACTTCCGCTAACTCCTTACAGTCCGGGTACCGCACTTAACTAGGCTGGCTGGAACACCCCCCATAAGGTGTAAGTGGTGAGCACGGTAAGTCCTGGGGCAAGGTATAACCAACTCGGTTTTTGGTGCCGGGGTGAGCGTCACCGTCAATAGCGTATCCACCTCCAGTGGTCCGCTCGCGCACCCATTACAGGTATTGCCGCCAAACTCCTCAAGTAGCATAAGAACATGTACCCGCCACAGGTACCACACAGGATGCGCCTAAGTTCGCACCCCAAGCCCTCGATACGAGATCGAGTTAAGCTGCTCACCCCCGCAAAGTTCCCAAAACCCCTTACTCCTTTCCCGGGTTTTTGCCCCACACACGCCAAGAATCCTATCACACCCATCCCATACACATGCAAGCATAGCAAGTTCATAGCATCAAAGTGTATCGGGTTTATCAAGGATAACGATAAGTGAATAAGGCCATGCAATAGGTCATTATCATCATCATGCGAGAAAGTAAAGCACTAGCATACTAGTAGCAATGCCTAATAGGATTCAAAGTAGGATGGGCGTGGACACCTGTGACTTTGCGATCCAATCTCATCTTGATGTAGTCGTACAAGTCTTTATTTGCCGAAGTCCAAGTTGACGAAGTCCACGAAGTCTTCTAGATCTTCCTCAGATCCTAACATACGTTAAAATAAACAACGACATCTAAGCAAATAAACTCCGAATAAGAAGCAAAAAGAGCCCAAAAGCACTCAACTCCTGTTCTAACGCGTAGAGCATGATTTTAGGAATTTTTAGAGACTAGTTTCATAATTTTCTGAGCTAGGATGAATTTATTATGAATTTTCTTAGCTAAATCCTATTTCTGAAATTCCGCAAAAGAAAAGGAAAAAGACAGTGACACGTGGCAGCACCAGGGCGCGACACGTGTCAGCTCCAGGGTGCGCCACGTGGCATGCTGACGTCAGCATGACGTCATCAGTGGGGTCGGCCACTGCTGACGTCATGATGACGTCAGCGTTGACCAAGTCAACGGTCAGCGTTGACCGGTCAACGGGTCAGCCTGTCAGTGGGTCCGTGAGAATGACATGTGGGGCCGGCTTGTCAGTGACTGTGTGAGGCTGACGTGTGGGACCGGGCTGTCAGATAGGAAAAAGGATAAAGGGCCGTTCACGGGCTTTACTTGGGCCGGTTCGGTTATGGGCCTCAGAAGTTAAAGGGGGATTAACAGACTTTAGCATCCGGTCCGAAAGGAGGGAAAAAGGTTTAACGGGCCGAGTGAATTCAGCCCACGGCCCGGTTGCGATTGTGGTGGAGGAGTGAGCGGCTGACAGGGTGGGGCCCGTTGGTCAGCGTCTCTGGCATCCGGGACCCACTTGGCAGCGACACGGAAAGGCGGTCGGATCCGGTGTGCATTCTGTGGGCAGCTGTGCATGTGGTCCTGTGTGCGTGCGTTCGCGGTGCGCTGCAGAGCGCGGGCGCGGCGCGCTCGTCGGCGGTGGCCCTCCTGGCGCGGCCGCACGACGTGAGGGCGTGGACCCTGGGGTGTTTTCAAGGTTTGGTGCCCGCAGAGCGGACCTCCTGTCCACGGCCCGTGGCGAGCGGATGGGGTGGGGTTTGGTGAGAGCGATAGCATGGAGCGGCGGCGAGGTTCAAACGCGGCGGCGGTGTGGTTTGGATCGAGACGGCGATGAGGCCCACGGGGACGGCCGGTTCTCCTGACCGAGGTCTTGCGTGACTCAGACAAGGCAAGGATGCAAGTAAAGGGGTTTGGGGAGGATGGATGTGCCGGATTGGAGCGGATGATGTCGAGCAGAACGGCGACGAGCCGGCGGTGAGTGACGGGCGATGGTGTAGGGCAGTCCAGTGCGCGCGGTCGTGTCCGTGGCACAACGTGCATGCGTGTGTGCGTATTGATGCAGAACAGAGCGATGATGTGCGAGAACGTACGAGGGAGCGGCGGCGGCGTGCAGCAGGCGGCGCGGCGGCGGCACATGGAACAGCGATGCAGAGCGGAATGGCGAGAAATCAAGGCGGCGGTGCTTGCGCGGCCCGGACCTCCTGTCCTGGGTGTGCGACGGTACAAGGTAGGGTGCAGGCAGAGGGGATTTGATGGGAGTGGGGCGAGCGTGACAGAACGGGGAGTTCGCCGTCGAGCGGCGGGTTCTCAGTGGTGAGCAAACAGAGAGCGAGAAGGAAGGGCTCGGCCGGGGCTTCCTGCAGGAGAAAACAGCGACGCGATGGTCGGCCTGGCAATTCCACAAGGCGGCGCGAAGGCCGATGGTTCACAGAGCAAGGCCGAGAGGCGATCATGGCGACTGCGAATCGGGACAGAGTACGGCGAGAGGGAAGGACGGAGGGGACTCACAGCGGAGTTGGGAAGAAGAGCGGGTCCGCCTTGGGGAAGATGAGGAACGGCTCGCGGTGCTCTTCGTGGCGGTGCTCCCCGTCGGCTTCTCGTCCATGGCGCGGTGGCGGTGCGGCGGCGGCAGCTCGACGCGGGCGGCTCGGTGTCGCGGCTCTGCTCCACCCGGGCGGCCTTCTCCTCTCTACGGGCGGCTTCATCTTGTCTCCCTCCGACTCCTCCTCGTCGGAAATGGATCGGGGTGGCTTGGGGACAGGGCTTCGCCCTCATCGGCTTGGATGGCCGGAGAAGAAAGGGGAGAGGGGGTTTTGTAGATGGGGATTCGGCCGGGGCTTCCTTGGCGGCCAAGGGAAACGGGGAACAGGGGCATGTGCGCGTGGGCCCGTGGTGGTTGCGCGCTCGGCGGGAATCGCGGGGCAGGCTGGCTCGCGCGCGCGCGGGGGCGGAAGAGAGGAGCCGGACGGCGTCGGCGTTCGGGAGAAGAAGAACAGGGGCGCGGCGCGGTCGGTCTTGGTGGGGCCCGAACGTCAGCGGTGAGGGCGCGTCCGCGCGGAGAGGTCAGGCGGGCGCGGCCATTGGGCCGTTGTTGTTGGGCTGGCGCAGGAAGATGGAGTCGGGCTGGACCGATTGATGAGATGGAAAGATGGGCCGACGGGAAAAGAGTGGAAGGAAAGATAGGCGGGCCGGGCTGTTGGCTGACTGGGCCGGTGGGGCGTTGGGCCGGACTGGGCCGCGCGCAGGGGAATGAAGGAGAAAAGGAAAGGAAGTTCGGGCTGGGCCGGATTCGGGTTTAGGGGGGTAGATGACGGGCTGGGCTGAAGTGGTTTAGGAGTTTTAGGCCCAAAGGAAGTTAGTAGGGTTAGCTAGGTTTGAACTTATATTTGAATGGTTTGAATTCAAATATAAATTCCACACAAGCAATCACATAAACCAAAAAGAACCAACTCACTCTAGCATTTAATTATCCCTAAGCAGAAATTAAAGGTAAATTTTAATTTCCTAGGAATTTAGGGAGATTCACGAGAAGACATTCTAGGTGTTTACACAACAATGCACGAAAAATTTTGAAACCCACATTTTTGCAGTCAAGGAACATTCCGGAAAAATCCGGGATGTTACATACCCCTACTTCGCGTACGCCTCCGACACGCGGCCGGAGACGCTGGCGTTCTGCCTGTTCCAGCCCAACGCCGGCCGCGTCGACGCCGCGTCGGGGCTCACCTACACCAACATGTTCGACGCGCAGCTGGACGCCATCCGCGCGGCGCTGGACGCCAAGGGGTACAGCGGCGTGGACATCGTCATCGCCGAGACCGGGTGGCCGTACAAGGGCGACGCCGACGAGGCCGGCGCCACGGTGGACAACGCCAGGGCCTACAACGGCAACCTCGTGGCGCACCTCAAGTCCCAGGTCGGCACGCCGCGGACGCCCGGCAAGTCGGTGGACACCTACATCTTCGCGCTCTACGACGAGGACCTCAAGGGCGGGCCCGAGTCGGAGCGGTCCTTTGGCCTGTACAAGACGGACCTCACGGCGAACTACGACGCCGGGCTCGCCAAGAGTGGGGGCAGCACGGCGGCTCCGGCCATTTTGGCTCCAGCTCCGCCGCAGGTTACCTTCTACGAGATCACTGCTCGCCAATTCTATCTGCTTGCTGCCTTTGATTGATTTGACGGAACCGGGGCGTTGGTTACTGATGGCATCTGACCTTGCAGGGCACGCTGCAGCCGAGAACGGGGGTGACGCCGACGGGGTTCTGTCAGACGACGGCCGCCGTGCCGGGCAGCACGCAGGGCCAACCGGTGCCGCTGAGCAGTTCGTGCTACATCCCGGCCGGAGCCGTGCCGCGGCGAGCTCGCGCCGGCACATTGCGGCTTGTCTGGTTGGGTGTTTTGCTGTGCCTGGCAATGGTAGCAACCAAGTAGTTACAGCGTCTGTATGTGACGTAACAAGTACAGTACAGGCTTTTTTGCAACCCAGTCGCTACCACAGTTGTGCATATGGATTCACCGCCACCACCATGTTAGATTTCACGAAAACTGCTACACACAGTCGGATTCGGCCGGTCTGCTGCCTTGCCTTTGCCTCCACGGCTCCACCTGCACGCCCATTTGGAAGCGCAAAAGATGTAAAAGCTGGATAGATTACGTCAGACTTCCTCTCAGAAAAGGGGACTACATGAACAATGTTTTGCATTTTATCTACAGAGCTAACTAAAGTTAGTTTCGTGATATGAACACTTAAGCTGCTGCCTAAGCAGCGGCACCTTCCATTTGTGCGCTTCATGCCAGGAACAATATGATTCAGCAATTTGAATATGGCTGAGCGCTGAGTCCACAGGAAGTCAATGTCATCGAATATTTTGGAACCAGAACGGCACGGTGCTTCCAATCTTCTAATCCGAACTCTTAACCTGGGCAAAATTCCTTTCTAATCACTCCCGGAACATCAGCGCCGTCATGATTTAAGCTTGTTCCAAAGATAGGTTGCTCTTCTGATGATTGGGTCTGCTGAGGAGCCTTCTGCGTATGCTTCCAAAGCTCGTAAGAGCTTTATGAACTTGGTTCCATCATCCTGAAGCAGCAAGTGACAGGAATTTATGCAGAGAGAAGCTTAAAATGAGCACAGTTTTAGCTGTAGTTACTAAAAAGATATGCCAAGTTTTTAAGTCACCTGTGGCTTCTGAAATACAAGGTCAGCTGTCTTGAAAGGGACCATATAAGAAGGAAGATCAGATCGCAGTGTGGCCTACAGTTAGATGGAAAGAGTTTGGTTGAGAGGTGAACTCTTAACAATCAAAAGGGAAGCAATAATTTTTCAAATAATACCAGGCTTTTGCAAAGGATTGCCTGTTCCGATTGAGATATCAAAGCCTGAAAAGAACCACATTAACTCAGTTCAAAGATATTTTTACATAAACTAAAATACATTTAATCCGACAAGAGAACCATGAAGTCAATAATCAAGAAGACATTTTAATTTGACATTTAATTAAGAAGATGCCAGATTAATTTGAGTGTATCAACACAAATTATAAAGTTTTTTTAGAACCCTGGTATTGACCATCCATCGCTTAAAAAGGCATCATATAACCAAATGAAGTGAAATCATGTCAGCCCTGCTAGAATTGTGTGCAAAGACAAAGGTGGATGTTGATACATGCAAACAAAGGAAAGTAGCAATTATGTACACATTTACCTGTTTAATTCTTTCATCCTCAACTTCATCCACAGACTTCAGTAGATTCTCCAAGGAACCTATTTAGAATTTTTAAAAATAAGAACATCATTGCTGTGTCTTCAAAACCTCCCAAGATAATCAGGGTGAGTGGGTGACTGATATGCTGATGCTCCCTAAGAAGCTTGACAAACAGAGACAGACTAAACAGGTGAATGATCTATAGAAGACGGAGAGGTGGATCCATGAAGGGACCTTGGCAATATTTCCACTAGTGTGTATGCAAGGCATTCTAAAATGTATCCAATTTTTATAGCATGTGTACATAGATCAATCAGTTTGCACCAACAAACTAAAATAAAAAATTAATGGAAAAAGTCTAAATTACCCCCTCAACTATAGCCAAAGTCTAGATAACACCCTAAATTATTTTTTGGTTTAAATAACCCCCCCTAAACTATGCCAATTGACTCAACTTACCCCTTAATAGAATTTGTCTTTTTTATATCTCCACATACAAATAGGGTTTTAAATTCAAATTTTGCGGTGTGATAGCCAAAATCATAAATTATGTTAGAAAAATATATTATGAATTTTTCAGTATTATTTTAATAGGCTAGTACAACTAATTATAAATTAGTCATAAACTGTATAAAAATTAAGTATAAAAAATTATATGATATTTTTTAACATAGTATACGATGTTGTCTGTCCGCCCACAAAATTTGAACTTAAAATTCTATTTGTGTGTGGAGAAACAAAAAAGACAAATCTTACTAAGGGGTAAACTGGACCAATTGGCAAAGTTGAGGGGATAAATTAAACCAAAGTATAGTTTAGGGGGTTAACTAGACTTTTGACCATAGTTGAGGGGGTAATTTAGACTTTTTCCAAAATTGAACTCTAAACCATACAAATCCCAGCTTATTAATCCAGATTTAATTAGTCTTTCAAGTGCAAAATTCAATAATGAAACATACCGAACTTAGTTATCAGCTTTACTGCATTAACATCTCCAATCCCCTCCACTCCTGAAAAGAAAGTTTTCCAGTCACATCACAACTCATAAGCATCTCACGACCAATGGGCTCCAGTAAAGATATATTCAGATCAGAGAGATGCATTATGGCAGCAAATGATGAATAATCGCTGAAAACAGTTATGATCAGAAGAAATTTTTAGGCACAGAAGGATTTGTATCTGTACTTATAAGGTAAGTAGACATTGTATGGTTTGTGGGTCATTTGATAGGTCAGTGAGGGTCTTTATTCAAAAGCTAAAATTACAATTCAATCACACATCACACAATATAGAACAAATGAAGCAATAACTAAACAAGTAGAAGAAGCACAAAACTACATTTATAGAAGATCAATAAATTATTCTTTCCTCAACAAATAATAGCAACAGAAAAGAGCACATGATGTTGGACGTCTAAATTTGCTTTTCAAATTTTCTACCATCTTCGCATTGACTTCCTTACAAATACTACTCTTCACTGTCTGGGACTCCTGAATTCAGTGAAGTTTAGCTGAAATGATGACAGTAAGGCCCCCTTTGGCACGGCTTGTCTTGGCTCTGGCTTCAGCTCTGTGCTATAGGGATTGGCACTGTGTGCAACTGTGGTGTGAAGTAGGGGTGCAAATTGGTGGCCCTTAGGGGCACCTCCAACCCTCTTTAGTTCAAATATTTCTATTACTTTTTCAAAACTAGGTCTTATTTTGAAAAAGTAGTAGAAATATTTGAACTAAAGAGGATTGGAGGTGCCCCTAAGGGTCACCAATTTGCACCCCTAGCGTGAAGCCAGAAAGCAAAACAAGGAAGAAAATAAACTGAGGAAGAGGCGAAGCAAGTTTTTTGGGCTTCACCAGCTTTGCGCTACAGTGATGAACAGTGCATGAGCCGAACCTGGTTGAAACCGTGCCAAAGGGGGCCTAAAAAGGCAGTATTTCTATATGGAAATTGGAAATAGCCACTAGTGTGATTGGTTGCCTAGGTTTGCACAAAAGAAAAATGAAATCTCCTTGTCTGTCACCAAATAGTAATCAGAAAAGACAATAGGTCAGGTTCTTGCAGCAAACAGACCAAACAACCCAAAGTATGTTAATTCATACACTTAATTCTTTCTTTATCAGTGGATGTAACGAATAAAGAAAAAGAGAGAAAGACATCATTTGCTAGAAGAGGCGTGCATAATAGGACAAAACAGTAACAAAAGATTACCAGGTATATTGTCAGCTTTGTCTCCTGAAAGTGCAACTACATCAACAAACTGTGAGGGTTTCAGTGCTCCATATCTCTTGACGAAGTCTTCAACTCCAAATGAAACCATCCTGCATGTCCAAAACATAAAAATTAACTATTGAATCATTCAGTTGAACACTTGAAATGTAACCAAACAGATAAACTGACCCTGAACCGCGTGGAGCAATCCTGAGCAGACGCAAAGAAGGTGACAAAATTTGGAAGAAGTCTTTATCAGGAGAGACAATCCGTACCTTCAGAGGAGAGGTGCATTTTAAGACAGAAAGGTATTAGTCATAAATAAGGACCAAAACACATGAGAATATTTTGTGAATGTGTATTTTATTTCAAGGTTTTCTAGTTTGAATATAGAAGATAAGCAATTCTAAGCAAACGATGGATGATGATGAATTTTCAATGGATAGAATAATTGAAAAAGATCAATGGTACCAGTAGTTACCTTGTAACCAGCTGACACGCTATTTACAGCCAGGGTGCCAATAACATCATCAGCTTCAACACCTGGAACCTGCAAAAATTATTTGACAATGCTAAATATCAACAGCTATCCCATTTAAGAGAGATGAAGCTCTTTTGCGTGTTCCCCAGCATACTCAACAGTAAATAGCTATCCAGATTGTAATCAAATGCATAACTGATATATTTTTACCTCAATTACTTTCATAGACATTGCCTTAATGGATGCCTTCAAGTATTGCATGCCCTGGATAACGGTATCTGGTGTTGGGGTGCGGTTGCTCTTGTAAGCAGGGTACAGCATGTGACGAAAGGTCATTCCTAAGGGGAAAGAAGGAGAATGGTATTGTCTCTTACTCTCTTTATATGATTCAAAAGATGAGAGGAAATAGGTTACAAAAGCTGCAACTGAAAAGCACCCAATTGGCACCCAACCCTCCAAAAGCAAAGATATCTTCTGAAAAGTGGCTCGTGCAAACATCAAATTTTAAAACGGTCTCTCTCCATTGCATAAGCAAAGTATCTCTAAGAACCTGCCACCTTGGAGCATAGCACTCCACATTTTTTTAGTAGAGAAAAGGACAATTGGAAAGGGAATAACATCCAAGAAACTAAGCACCATAGAAGTCCTAGAAAGTAAAAGTTGGCAATGCTTCAATGGCAATACGCAAAATTCCATAACTCCATCCAAACATTCATGTATCATTCCTACTGGCTCTCCACCTGACACTTGCTTGAACAAGGAACGAAATATAGCAAAAACATGCATATGGGGATGTTTGGATTGGAGCAGACCGAAAAATTGGCGTTGACTCAACCTGTAAGCCAATGTTTGGATGGAAGCCAACATTTGGCGACCCCATGCTATGCTGCCAATGCCAGTTTTTTTTTTTTGGCCAACGGCAGGCGAAACCGCGGGCAGTGAAAAGCTCCACCATTTTTTTGGCGAGCCAGGTTTGGCAGGGTGCAAGTCACTAAGTCAGTGCTCCAGGCCATCGCGCACGCAATACGTGGATTGCGGATGAGTCCAAGATCTTTCTTTGATTCCCCAAGATGCTAATTGACAGCCACAGATTACCTTCTCCCATGATCCCATCAATTTGAGACATCTTACACTCTTACCTTTAGCCATGTGACATTCTTTGGATGGCATGGCAGTATATTGACCATATGGAACTCCTGAAAAGAAAAGTTTGGTAACTTATTTGTTGGTTTCAGAAGTTGGAAATGCATCACTTTAAATTTGCACAGATACTATTACTAGGTCCATCTCGCAATCTAATCCTCCAGGGATGTTGAGTTTGAAGAATAAATTCAAGGAGAAAAAGGACAAGACCCCCCACCACCACCCACCCACCCACACCCACCCAACCAACCAACAAAACAACCTATAAAACATATAAACATATATGTTGATTTCAAAATGTAGCCAAGCGTCTTTGATGAAAACATATTGAATAAAAACCATCCATGAATTGTAACAAGAAATTACATAGTAACATAAAGCTTCCAACAGATCAGTATGCTGGTCTAGTGCAATTATTAAGCTCAATAAGCTGAAAAATGCCAACGTCTATGAAAGGATTCCATGCTTATTGAGTTACAAATGTGGCAAGTGTGTTCTGCGGAGAGTGATCAACAAGAATCATTGCATGAATACCAAACATTTAACAGAATGTGTATACTCAATATAAGAATTATCCTGGGTACAGCTCACCATCATGGTCAAACACGACCTACAAATGGGTTAAAAAATCCATAAGGGGTGGAAGGCTATGAGAAAACAAACAGAAATTGAAGCCAGTAGAAGCTATGCTACAACCGAACATACCGCAGCATGAGATGGAATCAACTCCAGCATGTCAAGAAGCTGCAGAAAAAAATTCAAAACAATCACTAAGATGAATAACAAGAGAAGCAAAATATAAGTTCTACCATGTTAATATGTAGTTTGGCACCTCACTAGAAAAAAATATGTGCAGCCACAACAGAATGCAAAAGTAAAAAACATACATTAACTGATAGTGAATTCCTGTAAGCCGCAAAACAGATTAATCCTAGTAGAAATGTAGAATTGGTAAACAATCTATCTATTCTACAATTCCATAACATAATAAGAGTTTTGCTACAACAAGAGCGACAGGATTGATCCTCACAATCCATTTACTGTACCCATTAAAAGTGAAAGGAAATAAAGCTGTAAAAGTGTATAGGAATCCAAGGGTATAGTTTTGAACTTGTTAGGATCAAGGACTCTGTTTGACTATGGAACAACCCTACTTACCAGGGATAGAGCTTTGAATATAGTTAAAACCCAATCCCCATTTCCATCAGCATGCTCCAACTGGCCATGCTGCAGCTGTGCTACATTTGTAGAAACAAAAAATTGATGAGTTGCAGATTCCAGTGGTCAACAACATATGCAAAAATAAACACATGTCCAGCATTGCCTTTAGTGGCCTTCTCTTCTGTTTGTGAATTCCAATTTCCAATTTTCAATATTATGGAGGAGGAAGCTCAGGTGGCTTAGCTAAAGGCGGTTTCATTTCCATAACTTTTACATATGACACAAATATAACTAAAAAGGAACAAGATTCAAGGCATCGATTATATTTTTTTAGGGTAGCCACCACAAGCTTAGGCTAGACAATCCAGCAGAAATGGATTTGGCATGTGGAGATTTTCTTTTTCCTTTTTACATTATATTTTCGTCTCTGTGACGCTTGCTTCATTCTTCTATTGCTTCAACTCATAGAAAACCAAGAGTCCCGTGCTATAGTAAAGTTCCAGTGTATAATTTGCCATTGGAAGTGTATATTTAAATGCAGGCATCAAGGTGTTGCCTCTCTAGATGTTTACTATAAGAAACAGGGGAAAAAAAGGCTAACAACACAGATCAACACAGCAGTGCAGTGAAGAGAAAATCAGGAAAACACTAACCTAATATCTTGTAGTACGATCTGTACATCACTGACGTTCCATCAACTAGCATTATTCTGCCCTTTGAAGGATCAGCATGTGTGACACCCTGAGTCGGATTCGACAATGTGTCTAATATGCCTGAGGATATGCTGTCATCATACAGTGGAATTCGTGGAGTATTCTGCACTGATGGTCCTTGAAAACTCTCAATCGAGTCTGTGATTGGCAGAACAGACTGCTCTGAAAAGCCCTGATATTTAAAAGAAATTAAGAACAACAGTTAATTGATGCTAACATCCTTGAACCTATTGTGATTATGAACTTTGAATGACAACCATTTCGAAGAGGGAAAAAAAACTCTTGATCAACCCAACACATAATGCAATCATTAAAAAAATATAGAAGTTAAGTAGTTGTTCTAAACTGGACATATGTGGTTACCCTGAACTTCACAGTACTGGAACCACACAAAACACAATTCCGATTTTGTACATCGAAAAACTTTGAGTACAAGTAAATCATGGCAATGCAACCCAAGTGCTAGTAGAGTGGCTAGTCAACTTCCTGGTGCTACTAGGTCTAATGGGCATCGCACAAATATGTCTCACCCCCTCCTAATCCCCAGTCGTCACGCCGTGAGAGGAGGAAGGAGTATATCGTAACATTTACCTTTCTGAGTACGGTGAGCGGCGACGGGAGCTGCCGGGAGGCGGCGGTGCGGTAGAGGAGGAGGCGGGGCGCCGCGGCGGCGCGGAGGAAGCAGCAGGCCATCGGCGGAGGCTACCTCCTCCGCATCTCCCGCGCGGATGGTGCAGGGGTGGCAGCGGCGGCGACAAGGTTAGGGTTTACGGGGTGGCGATTGCGAAGGCGGAGATGAGGATGTAATTTGAGGTAGAGACGAAGAGGACGAGGTGTTCGACGGAATGCGCGGGCGGGGTTTGGAGAAGAGCGGTAGCGTGAGTAGTCCGAGTCGGAAAGAGCTAAGACAGGAATGGGGCGAACGAGCGGCTTTTGGCTCTTGGACTGGGCTGCGGTGGTTCCCTATGTGACCGTGATATAGATTTGGCTAATCACAAATCCATTGTCGTCTAGTCCGGTTAGGATATCTGGCTTTCACCCAGACGACCCGGGTTCAAATCCCGGCAATGGAATGTTTTTTAAACATTTTTTATTTTCCCCCAAAATTGTGCCCTGGAATACTTTGCTCCTGTTTTTTTTTCCAAAATTAAAAGGTGCTACTGCGCACATTTTTTCATCAACAAAGTGCTACTGATTTTCTGATTTTTTAATTTTATTCCAAAATTACAGGTGCTACTGCGCCACAGATTTTTTTATTCTTTTCCAAAATTGTACCATGGAATACTTTGCTACTGATTTTTTTTATTTTTTTTCCCAAAATTACAAAGTTCTACTGCACCACAGATTGTACCATGGAAATGCTTTTTTCCCAAATTTCAAAGTGCTACTGTGCCACAGTTTTTTTCCCCAAAATTGTACCGTGGAATACTTTTTCAAACTCCAAAGAGTATTTAGTTACTTTTTTTTTTTCAAAATCACACTAGTGGGCCAAAGATTTTCCATTTTTTTAGGTAAAGTGCTACTGCACCACAGATGTTTTAGTTATTTTTTAAAAATTATAATAGTGCGCCAAAGATTTTCTAATTCTTTTTAGTTACACGAAGTCCAGTGCGCCACAGTTTTTCTTTTCCAAATTGTTCTAGTGCGTCGCAGCAAGACGGCTGCAGGCGCGGCGCCCGGCCGGGGATATGGGAGCACGCTGCCAGAGAGAGCAGGAGACAACAGGTTCACTTACGTCTCTTCTTGCAGTTGTTGATAGGAATGCATCTAGTGAATGCTGTTTTCCTGCTTCGTGAGGCAGCCCTGGATAGCTTGGTAAGCACAAGAATGATTGCTGAACTTGACCACTCAAGCATATTTCTTGGGATCATTTCGCTGATCACATTTCAAATTTACAAGATTCCAGAGCTTCCCTTGGTTTGCTCGGTTGGTCAACAAAACTCGAGGCACGTAACTTACACCAGTTTTCGGTCAAAACGGCTTACCAACAAGCGCAGCTTATCAGCAGAGACACAATTCGTAGCATTAAACATAGCGCACAGCATGAGTAAAAAAACTCAAAATAGCCTATTCGTGTTACAGTTCACCAGCAATTCAGCACGCATCAAAAGCAAACGACAGAAGGCTACATTTTTGTTCCAATGTTTCATGAAATCAGTACTTGAACAAACAGTGTAGCAAACTAGCATATGAGAAGCTATTTGTACAGGGGAAAAAAGGTTACAGAGTATGCTATCTGAGAATATTCACGAAGCCACGAGGAGTATAGGCATCAAAATATATTCACTATTTTTAGCACAAATGGGTATAAGTCAAGCCTATCTACCGGTTCTACGTTGTCTTGCAGGA
>CM014278.1:86766927-86782376 GCA_004135705.1 Alloteropsis semialata | reverse complement strand
TCCCCCTTGCTCCCCTCCCGCAGCGCAGCGCCGCCCCGAAGCTCCCCGCCGCCGCCGCCTTCTCCCACCGCCGCCGCTCGCCCGTGGAGCCGCCACCTCGAGTCGCCCCGGCCCCTGGTGAGAGGAGCACCAAGTCCCTCTCACCCTCCTCTCGCTCGCGCGCTCGTCCACGGCCACCGCCGAGGCCGGGAGGGCCGGGAACGGCGAGCGCCGCCGCGCCCGAGCACCGCCGCCCCCTCCCTCTGTCTCGGCCGGAAGGAGAAGGGGATGAAAGGCTCCTTTTGCCGATAACCCCCTGCCCTTCTCGGTATCCCTTAAAGAGTCCCTCCCCCTTTAGCCAAACTTCAAGAAAGCCCCCTGTCCTTTAGGTTTATTTCCAGATGAGCCCCTGGTTGTTTGCCAAAACCCCATACACTTTCCAAATATCACAACCATGCCCTTCCACCTTACAAAATATTCACAACCAAGTCCTTGGCCCTTTATAATCCTTATAAAGAGGTCCTAAAACCCCCGTTTAAGCCCTAATACTCCTTTAACTCGTCATTTCATGCGCCAAATTCCTCCAAAACTCCACCAAACTCAAACACGTCTCACTTATATCCATTCCGGCCAAGCTTTACACAAATCATCCCAAAATATTTCCGTTTCCTATTTTATTTTGTTATTTCCTGTTTCCAACTCATCGGTAAAGGATTGTGTTTTCTTATTGAGTGTTTGTTTGATCGTGCCCTAGACGACGGAGTGAACGAGGAGGAGCAGTACCGCGAGCAGGACTACGCAGGAGAGTACCGCGAGCCCGACCCCGAGGACCCGTACCGCGAGCAGGATCTCCCAGAAGCTTTTGTTGACGGCAAGTCCAATCCCATCCTTTGATGCATGTTTATCCCAGATTTATAAACACAACCCATTAAGCCTTTGATAATTGCATTGTTTTAGTTCAAAACCCGGTTGGTTAGCCACTCCTTGATTGATATGACATTCCTTGACAACCCAGTTATCACTAAATATGATATGCTCTGTTTAGATGATAACCAATTCTAGAATGCTTAAGATTAGAATGCTTAGGATTTGTTACCCTTAATCAATCATGACTATACACTGGTTTTATCAAAGATCAAAGGTGTGAGTTGGGTTTTGGTTTTTGGGTTTTGGGTTTGAAAAGAGTAAAACTGTGTGGATAAAATGGATGGGCATAACTTTGTGAAATGCCAAAAAGGAGGCTTGTACCTTTGTGGTTAAGCAAGTGGGAGATATCCATTTTGTCCGGTTTTAAACCGAGGTGATGTGTCATCTTGCCTAACCCACTTTTCTCGTACAACCACTCGACTCTTGTATGGTGCAAGGGCTTAGTCTAAATCCCACTAGCCGTGCTGTTAGTTGTCTGGAGGCAGGTGTGCAGCGGGAAAACCAAGTGCCGTCTTAGTGACATGGTTGCCGTCTTAGTGACATAAACCCCTTGGTGTTTTCTCGTGATGGCTAGGCAGTTTTGGCTATGGTGGGTAATGGCTTCGATAGGATCCGCACTGACACTAAGGTGATCGTGTTGCGGTACCCTACTTGTGGTGAAAGTGTACACCTCTGCAGAGTTTCCTAAACTATTCGAATAGCCGTGCCCACGGTTATGGGCGAGTTATGGCTTGGTCACAATGCTAAGGTTTTGGGATGGGTTGGAGTGTGTTGGTTTTGGAATGAGTTCGGCTTTGTGCCAAAGCTACGGCGGATGGGAAATCCGGTAGCACTTAAAAGATGGATCCTTTGTGGATCAACCCCCACTAATTAAAGTTGTTACTTAGAGTTGCTTTACTAAAATATACCTTGATAAACCCGTGCATGTGTTAAAATTAGCTTTTTGGCAAAAATAAAACCTAGCCTTATCCTTGATATTCCTTGTGCATAATTCTGTGTTAACCCCTCCGTGGGTGTGATTGGGCTTGTTGAGTACTTTTTGTACTCACCCTTGTTGTTGTTAATCCAGAAGAAGACCCGGACTTTGTTGAGGACGCTGAATAGGTGGTCGTTTCCGCACCCAACTTTGCCTGTGGAGTTTGGCCCCGCCCAAGATGGCTTCGCTGTCGCAGAACTCTGATCCCTTGGTTGAACCGGTCTGGTTCATCCTTTGGCTTACCGCCGTAGTTTACCTTTTAGCTGTCCTAGTTTGTATTAGGTGCCCGCTTCCTCGTGGGTTGTAAGTTTCTGTATCATCTGTTGAATAAATGTGTATCAGCCTCCTGGGACTGATGTTTGTATCACATTTAGTCTCTGCTTAGGCAGGGGCGCTTCAGAGAGAGGCCGCCGGCGCATGGGAGGGAGCGGAGGTCGGCGGCCGACCGGCCGGGGAGGGAGGGAGGCTGCCGGTGGAGGGACCGAGGGAGAGAGGAGGAAGAGAGAGAGTGGCGGAGGATTTTGCGTCTGCCCTTTGCCTCTTGTTGTTGGAGAGAGCAAAAAATAGATTGCTCTCTCGCTACTGTAGACGTGAGGCAAAAGGAGGTTTGCCTTTCCATTTTGCCTCTTTTTGTTGGAGTCAGCCTTAGTTGGCGGTTGCGTCGTTGCGCGCCCTTTTTCTGTTTTTCCTTTGCTTTGGTCGCCTTTACCAGGTGGAGGCGTGGAGCCTGTATCTGTAACTGGACAGCACGGTTCAGCCAAATTTTCCTGAACCGATGGTACACCTCTGATCTTACCACGAAATTTTGAATAATTCGTCGTGGACGCTTAATACAATACACTCAACAAAAAAACATTCAACCCAGACCATGATCTAAACTTTTAGAGACATTAACCTGTGTGCCATTAAAAAAAGATGGTACTTGCGCACAAGACATTAAAAAGTTGGAACTCCCACGAGTGCCACTGTTCTCAACTTTTTTTTCTCTCTCCAAGCCATTCCATCCACAGTTGTTTTTCACCCTTTGGGAGTTCTGACAAGTAGGACCGGACTTGCAAAATGCGCTTGTTTACCCTTGGTTCTCTTCTTGGGCAGATGAAGTTCTTCTTGGGAGCCGTCGAACTGGCTGCGCGCGTCGTCCAGCGCGCCCAACTTGGCGTAGCAGGTGAGCATGGTGGAGCGCAACCAGAAGACGTCCTACTCCATCACCCTGCAGGGCGTGGTGGGGCCCGACAGTGCCTTCACCGACGTGTGCATCGGGTGGCGGTGGCCCGGCTCCATGCCCGACGACCAGGTGCTGGAGAAGTCGATGCTCCACCAGCGCGCGGCGGCCGGGATGATGCGCGACTTGTGGCTGGTGAGCGGCGCCAGTTACCCGCTCATGGACTGGGTGCTGGTGCCGTACACACACCCGAACCTGACGTGGACGCAGCACGCCTTCAACGAGAAGGTCGGGGACCTCCGGCGCGTCGCCGTGGAGGCGTTCGCGCGGCTCAAGGCGCGGTGGGCGTGCCTGCAGAAGCGCACGGAGGTGAAGCTGCAGGACCTCCCCGTGGTGCTGGGCGCCTGCTGCGTGCTCCGCGGCGAGGAGGTGGACCCGGCGATCCGGTGCGAGCTGGTGGACGACGAGACCACGCCGGAGAACCATGTGCGGTCCGCGGCGGAGGAGCGCGACGGCGAGGTCGAGGCGGTCGGACGCGGCGTACGCGCGCTGGAGGCGGAAGTCCACGGCTTTGTCGCGGTCGACGCCGGCGCGCACCGCCGCGGCGTGGAGCTCGGAGGCGCGGCGCGGGGACGCGCAGCCCGCGAGGAGCGCCGCCGCGCGGTCCGCCGTCCCCACCAGCGCCTTCGCCTTCGCCGCCGGTGCGGTGGCGGTCCCCACGGCTCCGGCGCATCCGACTCGACGCCGACGCCGATGCCCCACCGCACGCTGTCGTCCGCTCACCGCAGCGCCTCCTCGTCGTCTGAGAAGCTTATGCGTAACAGAAGAAAATCACATTTGCTGGCTGCCTGCTCCTTCTGAGGGCAGTTGAGTCTTATTCCACCTCCGTTAGCCACAGTTAATGCTGCATACGGACAGAATGGCTTGGAGAGAGAAAAAAAAGTTAAGAATAATAGCACTCGAGTTCCATAATGGCTCGTACGTAAGTATTTTTTTTTGGCATAAAAGTCTCAAACTCTTTAACAGTTTGATGCATTTACCAAACAATATGAAAAGACCCATATTTCTATGATAGGACAGGTCCAACACCTCTCACCACCACTACCGACCCGATATATGCTGTCTGTTTAATGCTAACACATTAGAGCACGTCAATAATGGTCGTATCAACCAACACGTCATCCGAGCTGATGAGGTGGAAGGGAGAATCAAGGAGAGAGCGCAGCTTGTCGCTGCAGCCGTCAACGAGCGCATCGCTCCGATTCAAGAGTTAGTGGGCCCGGACGGGAGTAATGGATGAGAGAGGGTATAATTTGGTTGCTTTTTGCAGTCTATGACAATGGGTCTGGAGAGAGAAATAGAAAGTTGTAGGTTTATGAATGGAATAGAAAAATATTACTAGAGTATTTACAGACAGGAAACAGTCCATTTTCGACCATCCAACTCTTGCCTCAGTTTGGTTTTGGCCATCGAGCTTCAAAACCGGGTATCTTTGACCATCCAACTATCAAAACCGGGTATCTTTGGCCATCGAGCTGTTTTGATGAGTGGTTTTAAATTTTTTATTTACAATTTAGTCTTTAGATCTTAAAATGATTAGTACTTTTTGCCCGTCCCTCCGATTTAGGTGATTCTTGCGGTCACACGTTCATAACGGTGAGCTTTATCTTTTAAAATAGTCTTTATATTATTTTATCACTATTTGTTATATTATTCTTATGTTGTTGTGTAAAAACAACAATATAAAAAAAGTAAAACAAACAGTTACAAAATAATATGAACAACATTTTAAAAGATGAAGCTCATCGTTACGAACGCATGACCACTAGAATCACTTAAATCGGAGATACGAGAAAAAAAATAGTAATCATTTTAAGATCCAATGACTAAAAATAGTAATCATTTTAAGAATCCAAGGACTAAATAGTCCTTGGATCTTAAATGATTACTATTTTTTCTCGTATATCCGATTTAAGTGATTCTTGTGGTCATGCGTTCGTAACGATGAGCTTTATCTTTTAAAACCATGGACACATTATTTTGTAACTGTTTGTTTTACTTTTCTTATATTGTTGTTTTTACACAACAACATAAAAATAATATAACAAATAGTGATAAAATAGTATAAAGACCATTTTAAAAGATAAAGCTCACTGTTATGAATGCGTGACCGCAAGAATTACCTAAATCGGAGGTACGGGCAAAAAGTAATAATCATTTTAAGATCTAAGGACTAAATTGTAAATAAAAAATTTAAAACCACTCATCAAAACAGCCCGATGGCTAAATTTGAACGGTTTTGATAGTTGGATGGCCAAAAATACCCGATTTTGAAGTTCGATGATCAAAACCAAACTTAGGCAAGAGTTGAATGGTCGAAAATAGATTTTTTCCTTATGGACAAGCAAGAGACAAGTTGTTATGCAGCTTGGCTATTATCTCGTTGCCATGTCTTGTCTTATAGACAAATATTTGTCTCTATTATTAAACTTGCTCTTAGGGTAGCTCTCGAGCGCTGCATCGTTTTCTTGTTCTTATGCAACATCATCGATGCCAGACACGGTTCGGAACATGCAGTGTATGTGGGCTATTCATTCTCCCGGTCCTGGTGATGAGAGCACCTCTCGCAGGGCTTCTCGAATGGTCAGCTCTGAGCTAGGTCAGAGTTATATCATCTAATATATTAATGAAAAAAGAGAAGAGCTATCTCTTAATTAAGAGATAGTCTCATACACATATTTCAAGACCATGTGAAAATGACATGTGGGGTTATTCATATCATGAGCTAGGTACTGAGAGTTAGACCATTAAAAGTGTTATCTCTTAGATCTGTTTGTTTGAGCTTTTGGGCATTTTTAGCATATTGGCTTTTTGGATGTCCGAAAGTCAGATGACCTTGATTGCCAGAAGTCAGAAGCCTTCTTTTCATATGCTTTTCAGCCTCTGGGTTTTGCGGTCATTCGGCTTTTTCAACATCCAAAAGCCTAGCGGCCTAAATGTGCCTAAAAACTCAAACAAATAGGACCTTAAAGTACTTAGAGTTAGGTGCTACTTTATGCCATCTCCAACATCATATCTAAAATTGGAGACCTAAAATTTGCTTTAGATACAGAAGAGAGAAAAATTTAGGTACATAAAACTTGCTCTCTCCAACAGCATACCTAAAACTGGAGACCTATTTTCTAGATACAAGACACTGATGAATGAGACCCGCCTGTCAGTGCCCCTCTCCTTCCTTGTCCATTCTCCTCTTAGGAGGGAAATAGGTATCCACTCTTTGGATGTACCTATATGGATATCTATATCTAAAATTTTTAGGTCTCAACCTAAATTTCTCCCTCCTGAACCAAAACATAGCAATCCAAAGGGTGGATACATATTTCCCTCCTAAGAGGAGAATGGACAAGGAAGGAGAGGGGCACTGACAGGCGGGTCTCATTCGTCAGTGTCTTGTATCTAGAAAATAGGTCTCCAGTTTTAGGTATGCTGTTGGAGAGAGCAAGTTTTATGTACCTAAATTTTTCTCTCTTCTATACCTAAAGCAAATTTTAGGTCTCTAATTTTAGATATATCGTTGAAGATGCTCTTAGAGGAGACACTAGAAGCGGAGAGCAACATGCGAGCCTAGAAAGAATATTTTAATAGCCTCATCTCTATCGATTTCCAGTTCTGACGCAAAGACACTTGAGGGGGTGTTTAATCCCAAAAAAAAATTTACCAAAATTTTTTCCAAGGGAATCTTACATGCATGGAGTAGTGAATGTGTGTTAATGACAAAACCCATTCCGTAACCCCCAGGTAACTTTGCGAGACGAATCTAATGAGCCTAATTAGGCCACGATTTGCAACAGTGATGCTACAGTAACCATCCGCTAAACATTCACTGATCATGGATTAATTACCATCATTAGATTCGTCTCGCGATTTCCATGCGAGATCTATAATTAGTTTTATTATTAGCCTACATTTAGTACTCCTAAATAGTAAGATTCTCTTGCAAAATTTTTCACCAAAATTTTTTCACGGAAATGAACACCCCCTGAGGCTCGTAGTTTGCCTTGTGCACGGTTTGGTATTTCTAGGTTCAACATATATTTGGAGCGACACTGGAGCACCCCGGAATCTATATGTTGTCTCCTCGGCGTCTCATGTCTAGGAAGTACGACAATCATACAAACGCAAATATTCGTATGATTCACGATAGCACGAGTGCACGACGGCCATTACAGGTATCAATAAAGCTGTCAATAACATTAGGCACATCCCTCGTACTATCCAACACTCGACTCCGATCACTTTGGTATGTTACATCACACGCTAGCATCTCGACGGGCTCCCAGACGCCGCTCGGAAACGGTCAGTGATGTTGCTGCCGGCGGGTCGCCGCCACCTCGCCGGACTCGCTTGCCGCACTGTAATCGTTGCTGTACTCGCTGCTCTCGAACGCCACCTTCCTCAAGTTGCTGATGTTCGAGGCGTAGTTGCCGCCGGAGTCGTACTCGGAGCTGGAGCTGAACATCATGCTCTGCCCCGGCTTCACCCCCTCGTTCAGGTCGTCCAGCGACGCGTCGCCCTCCAGAGCACGGACAATCTGCACAGCGGCGACATGGACATAGTATGAAGACAAAAAAGAAAAACATTTGCGCCGCTTGATGATGTTGAAATCGAAGTCGAAAGCTTCAGAAGTTGAAGCCGCAATTCACCTGTTTCATCTTGGGGCGCCGCTTGGCGGAGTGGCGGACGGCGGCGGCGGCGGAGGCGCACATGCGCTCCAGCTCCAGCAGGTCGACCTTGTTCTCCAGCCGCGGGTCCAGCAGCTCGTCGAAGTTGCCTTGCTTCGACAAGGCGCGCGCCAAGAGGGGCCTCGCCTGTGCATCGCCACCGGCGAGCGTGTGAACATCTAGTCTGTCTATGAACGAACGATGCAGGGAGCAGCGGCAAGCCAATGCAGACATGATGGTTTTGCAGGAGGATGAGGACACCAGCTTACCCAGTCAACCAGGCTGTCCTCCATGTAGTTGGTGGGATCGACCGGTCTCTTGCCGGTGATGAGCTCCAGGAGCATGACGCCGAAGGAGAACACGTCCGACTTGTCCGTGAGTTTGCCGCTCGACGCGTACTCCGGGGCCAAGTACCTGCACGCACGCGAGCACCCCGGCCGGTCACACGCTCATCCCGTGCGTTTTGCTGCATCCTTCGTGCCACTGAATTAGCTGCAGTAATAAGCTGCTCAGTGCTCACCCGAAAGTTCCCATGACGCGCGTGGAGACATGCGTGTTGGTGTCCGTGGTCAGCTTGGCGAGTCCAAAATCCGCGACCTGGGACCGCGGCCAACGCGAACGAGTTCTTACAATTTCACTCCCATAAGTCTTATTAGATTTGTTCAGTGCTGACTAAAACACTTACCTTAGCCTCAAAATTCTCGTCCAAAAGGATGTTGGCGGCCTTGATGTCACGGTGGATAATCCTGGGATGGCCTTAATTTGTGTTTCATTGTGCACATTAGCAAGGAAACCGTGAAAATATGAACATGTAGAGATACCAGAAAAAAAAATCATCAAACAGCATAGAAGAACTTGGCTGAATTTGGAGCTTACAGTCTTCGTGCAGGTAAGCCAGGCCCTTGGCTGAGCCGAGCGCGATGGCGAGCCTCGTCGGCCAGTTCATCACCGGTACGCCCTTCCCTGCACCCAGCGCGCAGGCATCATCACGACGAGTGACCAGGGGACTAATCGCCCAGGAGAATGAGCAGCGCACTGACCGTGGAGATGGTACTCGAGGGTGTTGTTGGGCACGAACTCGTAGACGAGCAGGCGCTGGGAGGAGCCCGAGATGCAGTAGCCGACGAGGGAGACGAGGTAGCGGTGGTGGACGCGGCTGATGATCTCCACCTCGGCCTGGAACTCGCGCTCGCCCTGCCCGCTCCCGGCCTTGAGCTGCTTCACCGCCACCTCCTTGCCGCTGCCCGGGAGCACGCCCTTGTACACGTACCCGAACCCGCCCTGCCCCAGCACGTTCGCCGCCGCGAACCCGCCCGTCGCGGAGGCCAGCTCCTCGTACGAGAACGAGCTCTTGGAGAACCCCAGCGACGGCAGGCCCGGCGACGGCTGCCCCGGCCCGGCGTGCGACCCGCTCGTGTCCCCGCTCGCCGGCGAGAACGGCGCGTGCCAGCCCCCGCCGCCGTGGTCCATCATCGCGGTGCTGTTCTTCCACTTGGGCATGCTGTTCGCGTAGAACACGTTCCCTGCACGCACGCGCGCGCGCGGCGCCGCCATGTTAGTGAACTACGCTCGCCGTCGGCGCGCCAGCGTGTGCGCAGGGCGTACCGTGCTCGTCGGTGTAGTAGGGCATGTTCATGCGCGGGGGCTTCTTCCTCTTCTTCTTCTTGGCGCAGCACACGCACGCGGCGATGCACATCAGCAGGCCGAAGGCCAGGACCCCGATCACCACGCCGGCCACGATGGCGCCCACCGGCGCTGACCCGTTGCTGCTGCTCCCGCTCTTGCTGCGGCCATAATTGTCGGACTCACCACCGCCACGCTTCGCAGCCGGCGGTGACGGGGCCCCCCTTGACGGCGCTGCCGGTACGCCTTTATTATCCGCTGCCGGCGCCGGGGGTGACAGAGCGCTGCCATTCTGCGGCGTCCCAGGTGGCGGCGACAGCGACGGCGCGGGTGGCGACTGCGGCGGTGAGCCCGAGCCGGGGGACTTGGGCGGTGGCCCCGACGGCGTGGACGGCGACGGGCTTGTGGGAGGCGGCGACGACGATTGCGACCACGTGTCACTCGGTGGCGACGGTGGCCCCGAGGAATCATCCGGTGCCGATGAGCCGAACATGTTGTCTAGTGGCGTAGCCATGATTAATGTTTAACGAGGATGGAGTTCTCTCCCGGCGAGGACGATCACCCCACCCTCTGAGAGGGTCGGCCGCAGTGGATTGGAACGGCGCGCCTCCTGGCCGTCGCCGTCGTGATGAACCCCTGCAGAGCAAATGCCGCCAGAGCAAAGATCAGAGACGCGAGGAACCAAGGCGATGTCAAAACGCCAGGAAATTGGGTCGGCCATGCCTCCATGGCGTACCTTCCTTTTCCCCGTGTTGTCCTGCGAAAGAGAAGGGGTTGAAACCGAACCGCGGAGACGGAGGAAAGGGAAGTAGGCTTCAAAGCGCAGGTTTCGTCACATTGCCCAACCTCCACCGCAGCGCCATGCCACATTTCCAGGATGGGAGCCGTTGCCCTCCTTGTGTTTTTCCATTTTTAGCATCACTACCAAACGGGATGCTGCCAACCATTGGGGCTCGGCTGATTAACTGCGATGCTGTTCGTGGTCATAGAGTCAACACGCATCCAGAATGTGTGCACTTCACAAATTTTCATGATAAAACTATTCTCCATTAATCTACATTACTTATTTTCAGCAGTGCAGAATGCAAAATACCCACAAATACAGAGAACATGACGCAGCTTTGTAATAGCTTTGATTCTTAAAATCGCTACCAAAGGGGAATTCCCACAAACAAAGATAATACGCACACCAACAGCATTATCCAGCAGTAAAACCCCAGTGGACTGATGACAAACGATCCAAGTATATTTGCTGGCACCAAAGCAGGGATCTCTCAAGGTTGAGATTGTTTGTTCTAACAATGTTAACAAAACTCATGGTTGACCAACCAACCAATGCGAGGTTGGACACTGTATGTAGGCACAGCGAAGTGCTGTCAGTTAACAGAACATAATAATGTTATCACATCGACGCACTGAAATAAACTGCATAAAATTATAATCAATCAAGCACTTGTTCCATCTCTACATCTTCGCCTTCTGAAGTTCTTGTAAAACTCTTGGGCAGCTTGCACAATGATCCATCTCCATCCAATCTGCCCATGTATGCCATTCCGAGAGAATATCCCAGAGCTCGAGCAACCGGAACAGCAACCGCATTGCCGACCTGCATATATCTACACCCAAAAGGTACAGCACAATAAGACCAGCTTCACAAAACCTCAATATGTTCAGACGAACTGATGTGAACATGCTAGAGAAACTTACTTCTGCTTTATAGGGCCAAACAGCCTGTAATAATCAGGAAAACCTTGCAGTCTTGCATTTTCCCGGATGGTCAGAACTCGAGCCTGGCTGGGATGCAAAATAATCTGCAAAAGTTCATCCAGGATCAATCACAACACAAAGCAGGCACCATACCGTAGATATACCAACAATTTCTTGAAGCCTTAACCTGATTGTGTGGCTCAGCTCTGGTAACAACAGTGGAGACTGTTTCATCCCACCACAGGCGTCCAAATGGTCTGTAAAGCATAAACAAGTATTACTGACCAAGTTCTAAACAAACTTGAATTATCATTCAGTGCACTTACTTTTGTGATTTCCCCTTGATAAAGGACATAGCATAGTCAGGCACCTATCCAGAGAAACAACACCGGTTAGTACCAGAGGAACCGAAAGCATCACGGTTAGTGAAATGCCGCAGAATAGACGTTGGTACCAAAGGCTTTCCAGATGACAGAAGTACACGGGGAACATCTGGATCCCACTCCACAGTATTGTTGATCCCAACCTTGACACCTTTGAGATCACGGAAATTGGCCCCCTAAAATACAATAGTTGCTAAGCGAGTACATGACAGACAAACAATAAATAATATGATACTCATATTGGCTAACCTTTTTAAGAGGAATCTGCTGCACACGCTCGTAATCATCATCGTTTAGTCTTAGAGGTTGGTGATCAAACAGTTTACTTTCACCAGAGTCATTCTCTTCATCAAAGGAGTAGTCCATCATGGCTTAATACAGAAAAAAATTCAGAATAGCAAGATAATTAATAAAGTATACAAAAGAGATGAAATGGTAAAGAAAATGCAATGGCAATATGAAAATCACCCAACAACTGAATTTAAAGGGAAAAAACACCATTTTACTAATACAATTACAAATAAAAGAAGATTACATACAACCACTTCTTGTTCTTGAGTTTTCAAGTTCGATTGCCAACACTTAGTGGATTACCTTTCCGGTTGAGCCGGATGTAGCGTTGGAATTCTGTTTTCGGGCCAGCAACAAAATCCATCACATCTTTGGGTTGATTGTTTCCAACCTGTAGAAAAAACATATTATGCATACAAAAAAAGAACAACACAAAGGTTCAAGCAGAGTTAAAAGAAGAAGAGGAAGGTAACCACAGGATAACATAAGTCACTAACCTCTGGTAAATCGGATATAGCATCTGCAAGCAGAAGAGCTTTCCTCAAGCGTGGAGCTTCTATTTCATCATATGCTACCACACTTTGCTGCAAAAGGGGCATAGTAAGGCATTATAGCGGAACTTGGTGGTTGTCCAGTTAATCTCTTACCTCAAATGCATTTGGCACTAGTCCTCTCTTAACAACATCATGGGTAGGCAATGGAAATTTTGGTAGTACCTAATCACCAAAATATACGTCCTTATTGAGCAGTAAACTGTAATATAACAAGTAAAAGATAACAAAATGCTATAAAGCTTTACCATTGATGGAAGAGCTCCCCAGATAAATACTCGCATCCTAAATTGTGGCAGCCCATAACATCCTGCAACCATCAACCCAAGCCTAGCTTGGTAATTCATGGCTACAAGCCGACTCAATGCATACTGCCCAAGGAATCCATCAGCGAACTTCAATATGTCAACAACATTTTCCATGAGAACATATTTGGGCCTCAAATACTCCACGATGTCCATAAAAACAACCATCTGTTTGTTTTTTTCATCCTTCAACGGGTCGTCACGCTTTCTAAATCGGTTAAATCCACTGATGCCTTGGCAAGGAGGACCTCCACAGATCACATCCACGGTGCCCTTTGGAAAAGGAAGGACATTTAAATAGTATATCACAGTTGCCCAAAACAAATCAGAAAAGGCAAGAAATACTTACAGGCAAGGGCAAGATATTTTCCCTATTACCTCTTTCTACAAAATCTTTGATACGTTGGGGGCAATCCCTGAAATATGTATCAAGGGTAAGGCACTGTCGACAAAACAAAATATAAAACAAAAATGGAAATAAAAACAACCTAAGACCATCACTTGGCTCCCATGTATCATAACTCGGATCATATCCTTTCCATCGCACCTACAAGTCATTAAAAATCTTAAGCAAGTGTTTCAAGTAACCTGTATAATATATTAAAAACAAGAGAATTGTAAAAAAAATAAACTCTGGATATTGCAAGCAATCACATGTGTATTTCATATAATCTAGTCTTTCGTACCTTAAACCATAGGCCAACTTGTCCAGTGCTATTTCGATCACCATAGCAGATATCAAGAAGCTTCTCTACCTCAAACGTATCTTCTGACAGAGGTTCATCTTCATCATCAGTTAAGGACTGGGCTACTTCAGATTCCATAGTAATGCCTTTCTGGACAATGTATTTCTTGCAAAGGGCATCCCACTCCTTTAGAAGTGCAAGAAAATCCTCAGCCTTTTCGTTTCGCACCTGCAAAATGATGGTATAAACATACTAGTCATTGTGTCTGTATAGCAGACATTAAGTGGGGAAGATACACAGTGGCAGTTTGACAATGGATAGGACTACCTTTGAACGTGGGTGGTTATACTTGAGACTTTCACAAGCATATGTATTCATGTCTACAGCCCATCGCTGCACAAGATAACAAATATTAGCATTCCCAATACAATAATATCTTCATTGGCACCTAAATGTCTAACAAATTGTAAGCATAAAACATACAGTCTCCAATTTAAAATTGGACAGCGCAGCACCCAAACAAAGCCCAGTCGACATGGCACCACAACCAGAATAAAGATCCAGTAAAGATGTTGTTTCTGTGTGTGCTTCAGATGATGCCTGAAAGCCAGAAACAAGTGTTTCCTTGGAAGAATCAACAGCATCATCAGAAATATTTGATGCTGCACTGCTTGAAACACCATCGTTATCTACAAGGCAATAACTCCCTCAGAAGACACTAAAAGAAAATTCAGGCCGACAATATTAGTTCAAGCAGGAAAAGTAAATAATATCATACATAGAACAATCATCTCTAAATTCATCATCACATGTTTCATCCAAGTCTAATATTTTCATCATAAGTGATAAGTTACATACAGATCAAAATTGAAACAGAAATCAGTGGATCTGTGATGACTGCAATATTGATCAGAAACTCTATAGAAACAGTTACCTGCTGGCAGATTCGCAAATGTTGAATATGCAACCGAATAAGACATGTCATAATAAAAGTCACAATCTTTAGTGAACTGAGCTTTAGCTTGGGGAGCCGTCTAAATTAGTTCAGAAAAAACAGAGTCAAAATACAAACATGAGAACTAACAAGGAGCAAGTAAGCTTCACACATGAAAATTGAATAAGGCACTTACATTTGGATCAACATGACTGATCTTAATTTTTGAGACTATACACTCGATCATGTTATCATTCCTTTCCTCTGAAAGGAAAACTCGCTTGTGATCATGTTTGTGGTCATGAACTTTTAGCAACTTTGGTGAGATAACCTGCAAACAAATGTGTCACACTCACATTCACACACATGACAGATGGTCCTTTCTTAGGGCAAACAACTCGACACCTACTGTATCTGCTGTGCGGAAAAACCACTGGCATGTGAAATAGAATCCTTGGTCTAATCCTTCAAAAAACTCTGTAATCCGGCCAATAAAATTTTCCTCATTGGGCTCAGCCTGTGATATTAAGAATCAAGACCAAATGTCAATAATAAAGACTAGACAGAAATTGGAGAACACAGTTATTCACATAATTGTACTTGTAAGTGAATATCCAAAAGGCTCAACTAGCAATGGTCTTCTCGACATTGTCAAACTCAACAAGTGAAATTGCTAGAGCTAGACACTATATTGTGCATTGAAACACAAAGAGAAAGGCTCCTGAGGCTTAAATGTTTGCTCTTTAAGCAATAACATAACACTTCAAATTTCATATTAGTGTAAGCATATAGATCTCCAGGAAAGTACTAAGGGGGGTTTTGGTCATCATGAGTCCATCCAATGAATTTTGGTGGGATGAGTGCATCCCTTGGGCTTTTAGTAATTATTAGCATGTGAGATTCCACAAACCAAATAAAAAGTGAGTGAGAAGATGATGAACCACTCCATTGCTCAAACCAAACACCCCATAAATGTCCAAGCATGAGGTAAATACAAGGAATAACGTGACATGTTCAATAATATATTCTTCAGAATTCAACAACTACATGATTGCTTGACTTGAGCTGAACTATACAAAGACAAGTGCAGTAAAAGAATAATCATCTAGGTTCACACTTTCAGGAACGATATCCCAATTATTTGATACATCTCTTAAGATATCAGATTGAGCCTGTGGATGATACAAACAGTGGGAAGTTAACA
>CM014278.1:86753154-86766850 GCA_004135705.1 Alloteropsis semialata | reverse complement strand
TATCCACTTGTACTAAAAAAAATTGGCCCTTGTAAACTAACTTAGCACTTAATTTGCACGTGCGCCTTAATATCCACCATTCGCCATAATTTTGTGGTGGTGTGTATACACTCAGTTTATTTGCGAGCAAACAAGCACATGTAGTTAATCACAAAATGAATGCATGGTGGTTGACTGCAACATAGAAAGCGACGGCATGCACAGCATTTTAAATAAGTAGCATGATAAAAAATAGCAAAAATGTGGTGAATAATAGAAAGCAATACAGGCTAAGGATTGTTAAATGCTATCAACTAGATAAACATGACTAACCTTGACATGGACATCATCATCAAGCTGATATATCACATTATCCACATTAGCAGCTCTATAATGGCATCTGGCCTTGATCTCTTGGTCCTCACCAGAACTGCGTACATACATTTTAGTTTACATTAGCAAAGCTTATGAGCAAATCCTCTTTTTAGAGCAATGCAAAAGATGTAGCAAGACATACCAGCTAGTGAGCGAATCAGGGCCCTGTAACAAAAACAGTTGTGCTAATCAGTTGCAGTTTTCCAGACTAGATCAGAAGAGATCGAAGTGACAAAAATAGATAGTAATGAAGCATTTATTCCAAGAGGAAGCTCTGAACATAGGAAAAATTTGGTGTTTTCTCATAGAATCTCACATCCATATTTCAACAAGACATTATTTTGCTCCAGCTTAACACACCTGAACTACAGCTATAACCAGTACTATTGACAAAACACATAAGCCAAGGACTAATCTAACACGAGTACACGACACAAGTAAACAAATGATTAAATGGAAGCCTCTAAACACTGTATGCGCTGAATTGGGATCAGAAACTGTAGAGTATCCTAAACATTATATCGAGCAGCGAAACGACATCTGGGGATCCACGTGTTCCAGGGGACGCCTTACCTTGGTCTTGTACCTTTCCGGCCATCTTTGCCTCGCCTCATGGTCTGGCATCGGTTCTCCCACGAAGTGGTCCTTCGAGCCGTCCACCCTTCTCTCCGTGCTCGGCCGTGCCACCCGCTTCCTCGCCCCAACCTTCTCCGCCGACCCGTCTCCCTCGGCCTTGGCCTTGTCCTCCTCCTCGGCTTCCAGCGCGGCCGCCGCTTCCTCCTCCTCCATCGCCATCTCCTCGGAGTCCGGCTCCTCCGCGCACACGTCGTCGTCAGCAGCAGCAGCTGGCTCCTGCGCCCCCGCCGTCTCCTTCGCCTTCGCCTTGTCCGCTCTCTGACGCGCGCGGGGCTTCGCCTTCGCTGCTCTGCTCTGGCGACGCTTGCCGCGCGGCTCGGCGCGCGACGCGACGCGATCGGCCCCGTCGAGCTCGGCCTCCGCATCCTCCATCCCCGCCGCAACTTTCGCACTCGCACCAGGACCGGGCTTCTCGGCGCCCGCCCTGCTCTGGCGCGCTCGCGTCTGGGCGCGCGGCACTTTGCTGGCGATCTCGGCCTCCGCCGCCGCGGCGGACTTGAAGCGCTTCCGCGAGGACCGCCTCGGCTCGGTCGCCGCCGCCGCGACCGCGGAGGGCGGCGCGTCCGGGTCCGGCGACATGGGCGCCGGCCACCGGCTCAGCGATCAGAGACGGGGACGAGAAGGGGTAGAAGCGAGGGCGAGGGTTTTGCCGCTGCTGCTTAAAGTGTTCGAACTTTCCGATCGATGCTTTTGGAAATCGGGGTGGGTGGGTGAGTGACAGGGGAGCGAAACGATGGCCGATGGGGCCGGTGGGGGAGTTCCTGAACGGGCGGGAAGGCGGAATTGCGTGTGGTTCGTGGGGGAAAGGTGAGGGTTTGCAGTGCGGCCACTTCCAGTTCGCACGCCGAGCGGCGGACTGGGAGGGATTCGATCAGGTCGATGGCGCACGTCCGGCGCCGCGCCTCCACGTCTGCTTTCTCCCACGGAGGCCGGAGGCGTGGGCCCATGTGTCATTGGTGTATTGGTTCGCGAGACTGTGTGACGCGAGAGGCAAAAGCGGGACGATTCAAAATTTGGGCTCGGGCTCGGCCGCGCGGGATTTCGGATTCGTAGTCATCCGGTGGACTGCCACGTATCTCGCTGACAGGTGGGTCGGGAGCAGAACCAGAACGACCTCTCCGCACAACGGCCACAAGCCCACAACCACAAGAGGTGCGCGGAGGGCGGACAATTTTCTGGTTTACCTTTCTTCACCTTTTGAACAGCGATTTTTTCTCTTTTTGGAATCGACCGTGCTTTTGAGCGGCGATTCCGCTCGTATGATTTGGTTACCATCAGCATCAGTGTCCACGCAAAAAAAAAGGAAAAGAAAAATCATCGCACCTGTTGTGCTGGGTTGGGTGATTTGAAATTTGAAACCTGGTATCTTGAATGATGCCCATATGGAATGCAGCACAGAATGATCGAACATGTAGGCCCATTTGGCATGGATTCCGTCAGCTCCAGCTCCAACACTGTACCATCACTGTAGCATGCAGGGAGCCGGAGCCGGAGGAGCCAGAAAATGTGGCTTCGGCAGCTCCGGGTGTGTCAGTGAGAGAGAGAGGAAGATGAGAGAGAGAAAAATAGATTCTATGAACAGTGTTGCTACAGTGCGTGCGTCAGGACATTTCGGGTGGAGCTGGAGCTGCCGGAATCCATGCCAAACGGGGCCATATACGGCTGCACCACATATATTGGAACTTGCATTTAGGGATGGCAATTATACCCATAGTACGGGAACCCGCGGGTATCCTACCCGATGGGCAAGGGTATGATTAAGAAATTTCGCCCATGGGTAAAGGTAAGGGTAAGAAATTTCACCCGTGGGTATAAGGCGGGCAAAAAATCTCGCCCGTGGGTAACCCATGGGTACCCATGATTTGTTACTTTGATCTGTGAATGTGAGACTGTGAACATCAAATGCGGTTGTTTACTTGTTTGTGACTTTGTGTAACTGTGAGCTTGTGGTTGATCTGCGAGTGTGAGACTATCATCAAGTGCGGTTGTTTACTTGTTTGTGACTTTGTGTGACCGTGAGCTACTGGTTATCTAAACTTTGAAGTGTGAAATTTTATTGTACCTATTGCTATGGACATTTTGATGTATAAATTAGTACTCGGTACATTACCCGATGGGTACCCAATACCCGGCGGATACCCAGCGGGCACGGGTACAGAATTTTACCCACGGGTATATTGGCGGACGGGTAAAACTCGAAATGTCAGGTATGCTGACGGGCGGGTAAATGCTTTATCCGGTCTCGCCCTACCTATTGCCATCCCTACTTGCATTGTCCATTTTCACTGTGATATGGAATTATTCTAGTCTCGCCCAAATATACCCATTGCCATCCCTACTTGCATTGTCCATTTCACTGTGATATGGAATTATTCTAGTCTAGCCCAAAAATAACGGCAACATACAAAAATCAAGTGGAATTCTTGTTTTCCAAACGGCCGTTCAGCTTCGTGCTAGCTGTTCGTTACGGGTTATTTTACACCTACATTAGATAAGTTTGATCAAACTAGCGCTCAGTGTTTAGTTGTCCGGATTGTAGCCAACTTTCTCGGTAATATATTTCTCTTCTCCTTGCAAAAAGAGTATTTAGTTGTCATCCAACTTTAAAAATAATTTTTTTCAAGGTCAAAGAAAAATTATATTAAATTGTAACTGAGTACACTATCATCTTACAAGTACTCTTCAATACAAAGACTCACTCTATAATACAAATATTACAAGTGTACTCATAAACAGTTCTTCATATCTATGGTACTCATGCAACATATAGCTCCAAATCTCAATTTCAAATTTGTATGAAAAATCATATAGATGACCGCACAGCCAAACACTCGGCAAACAGGCTACGAACGGGTGCCCAAAAAAGGCAGCCAACAATCCTATAGGCGGAATTTAGCATAATCTTCCTCTTTATTGTGTCTTCCTTCTTGTTCATTCTGCCACCAAAGAATAAGAAAAACCGATGCTAATCTTCCAAACTCAAAACCAAATGTAATCTTTTTGATGAGCAAATATATTCTCATAAGTGCTTCATCATAGCCAGATCTAACCACAAGAAAATGGAGAAGGGACCGGAGAAAATTATTCCACGTTGTCAACATCATCACCGCCATGATGTTGTTGTTCGGAAACATAATTCTCCATATCATCATGCCAAAAAAGTTGCTAAAGCCAGAGTCTCCATGGAGTGACCAAACCCACCCTATCGCCTCGCCTTCACCGACGTTGAGGAGGAGAAAACAAATCTCCAATAGCAAACTCAGTACAGAGAAAAACCCTAACCTAATTTTAACACGATCTACTAAAAACTAGTCCCTTCTTTTTTTTTACATGTCTGCTTACGTTTGTCTTAAGTCAAACTTAGGCAGCTTTGACTAATTTTATAGAAAAATGTAGCAACAACTATACTATTTAACATATGCACTATCAAAATATATTTCATGGTGGATTTAATGAAACAAATTTGGTATCATAAATGTATTTATTTTTTCTATGAACTTGGTCAAAGTGAACCAAAATTGACTTAGGACAAATCTTACACGGCATGTAAATAAAAATAGAGAGTATTAGAAAAATGAATCCCCTCTTCCTCCAACCTCCGGCAAGTTGCCAGAGATGGGAAGGGACTGGGACCAACGATGATGATGATGGAGCAATGTTGCAAATAGCGGGCTATAGAGTTTAGCGGAGTGCTCCGAAAAAACTATAGGGGCTATAGCGCAGCTATAGCGGCAGCTATAACCTTTAGCGGTATGGCAAAAATCAGCAAAATGTAAGTTTAAACATAGAAATATGACAAATTTTAGCACATAATTCATAAGTACATGTCTAAACATGAGTGCAGACACAACGAAATAATAAAAAGTAGGTCACAAACAAGAAGATAAGTCACAACTTATGACTCATAACTCAAAATAACAAGTACATAAGTTCATATCTCAAACATAACGGAGTTAGCGGTGCTACGCTATTGAATTTAGCGGCGCTATTTCAAGATATAGCGAAGTTAGCGGTATTAGCGGTAATATTTGCAATATCGTAGCGACACTTGTCTCCAAAAGCTATAGCGGAGCTATAGCGCAGCTATAGCGGGCTATTTGCAACAGTGTGATGGAGGCAAGGGGGCGACGGTCTATTTTCGCTCGGAACATAACGCTCGTAACAGGGTGGCTCAAATTAAATAACAAATTTTTAAAACTCCACATATCATTGTAAAAATTATGGATTCAGATTTTTGTAGCCACACCTGCCTAAAGTTTAGGTGTGACGAAACCTTGCTAGGAACCAAACGCTCTCGGCTTTTATTTTAAGACCGTGCATATAAATCACGACACTTTGTATCACACGACCACATGTAGATGATGTAAGAGTACTCACATGTAGACTTGGCCTATAACGTCTCCGTACGAAAACAAAATGTCTTCAAAACGTACTCTAAACTCATGACGCAAGCATAAATTGTTTACGGCAACCACAACAATGTGTCCCAAGAAAAGTTCAGTTATCTTCCCTTTCCTCTCCTTTCTATTGGCACCTCTGCACGTGCTCCTGTCATTCTGCAAGCTACTAATATAATAATATTTACTCAAGCTCCAAGTCTTTGAGTCTCATCATGCATCCTGACCCTACGTGAGACCCATGTATTGCTCAGATGGGACCCACGTGGATCCACAAATATTGTTCAAGTAGAACCCACACACTATTCAAGTGGTGGGACCCATGATTCTGTTGACTTGGTCCGAGGTATTTTTTAAAAAATATCAATGGTGGGTTTTTCTATTATTTGTAGTTACATACATCATATGAAAAGTATAAAATATATTTATTTTTCTATGTATAAAAACAACAATTAAACCTTTACACTACATTGGTAGCCCTAATACTTTTTTACTCTATTTTCAAATCATAAACTCACAAAAATATGATTGAACTATCCATTGCTAAATTTATCTTTTACTTTTATCAAAGCCGTGAATCATTTTACATAGCACGTCTAACATCTACTAATGTCCAAATGTCAATGAATTTCTAAGAAAAAATGACACAATGCTCGAACAATCATTATGATAAAAAAATATTTCAATTTAATATTGGATGCGATCATATTTTAGATGATGTTTTTTTTATTCTGTTCGGTGCATCAATGCAATGCTACTTTTAACAAGTATCATTGTTGTTTCAAGTTAACAATCCTTTATATAGGCGCGCATCGTGCGCCAATCTGGCTAGTTTTTCTCAAATCTCCACCAAGACACCTCCCATCCAACGTGGCAAGACAAGACAACAACACAACTGGAGCGTTCGACCTGCTGGGGTAGGGGAGCGGAGAGAGATGGCGGGCATGAATTAAGCTATGGAAAAATTACTCTTATAGAACCTCGACACTTAAAATACTTCACCCTCTGAACTACAAATATCATATGTTAACCCCTCAAGTATATAATATCATTTAAATAACACCATAAAACGATTGTTGGCACATGACAGTGAACATGGATGAAGACATAGCCATGATCCATATGTTAGGTACATCCTCTTGCTCTCTCTCCAAGGCGGAGCATCGCTTGAGCTCAGGTTGGCCATCCCTAGGCTATGGCACCATAGCACAAGAGGTCAAGAGCGAGATCAGAGGATAAAGCGCGACCTCTGGACAGTGGTGGTAGGTTCTCTTCCAGCCCCATGAATGGGAGTAGGAGGATGGCGATTGTAACGTCCCGACCCAGGCCGAGCCCGCTTACGCGTGGCAGCTCTCTAGGACCTAAAGAATTCCCTCACAGACCATCACGAGTCTTTTCTGCGCACTTTGTCCTCACTCGTGCGCACCCGAGAAGAACTTTTCGGTCAGTCACCCATCCCCAAAATGCTCCAGGGCAAGCACACTTAACCTCAAATTTCTTTGGAGATGAGCTTCCGGAAAAAAGTTGCAACTTGTTGTATGGGTATTCTATCAATCCTATTATGCCCTGGGTCAGGATGTCACAGCGGCAATAGTGGAGGGTTTATGTTCAATAATTGAGTGAACCTACGGGTGATAGCGACTAGACACAATTGACAAAGGGTTGGGTGGCGAGGATGGTGACAAGCCTGTTATGATTTGGGAGTTATTCTGGATAGTATACATCGCCTGGAGCATCATCATGTCCGCACCTTTTCGAAAGTCCTGCTCCGTCTTCAACTTCCCCGCCATCACCTCCTCCGACTTTTGCAGAGTCGCATTTGCGAAACGCAACTCCTTCAGCTCCTTGATGTGGCGGTCCCTCTCCATCTCCCTCTCTGAAAAAAGGGGAGCACTCTGATCAGGGTGAAAAGTACACAGAAAAAGTAAAGGTAAACAAGAAGCACCGAAAAAGCTACACCAAGGACAAATCCTCACCATGAAGCTGCGAGCGATGCTGCACGACGGCATCATTTAGGCTCTTCCGGGCGACGTCACGCTGACGCTTGACCCGTTTGAGCTCCGCCTCCACCTTCGCCGCGCGCCGGAGTGCCGACTCCACATCCTGGGTCTGCCCAAGGCGCGACTGCCGGAGCGTAGACAACTTCTACAACCATTCGCCAAAGTGAAGAACTCAGACAACTCATAAGGAAGAAGAAAAGATAAACAAGACAAATGAGGAGTCAAACTGCTGCACAGCACCGAGCGTGGTCGACAGCAATATGAAGCTCGGCAATAACCGACCCCTCCTCCTCCGCAATAGCGACAACCCCGGGGACAGTGATAGTTCCCGAGGTGTTCGACTGCTTTTGGAGTCCCTTCTCCTTGGCTTCTCCTTGAGCAGTGTCGCCCGCGCCTGCGTGCGAAACCTGGATCACCGGGTCCACGTCAGGATCCCCGGCACCGCCACTTGGAGGGATCGCCGTATCACCTCCACCGCCCTGCACGTCGTCGGCCGCCAGCGTCTCCACCATCTCCTCCAGGTCACACCCGGCTGGTACTTCCTCCGGTTGCGCCGCTGCCGACCCCTCAGCCGAGTTCGTCACTTCAGGCATAGCACCTGAGGATGACTGGCCAACAGGTGCGGCCGGAGGAGAACTCGGACCTTGCGGGACACTAGTCGACGGAGCCTTCCCGCTGGCCGCTTCACCGTCAAGATCGGAGACTTTGCTGAAAAAAGCACTCGGCAATGAAAACAAAGAACTCGGAAACAGCCATGCACACGGCTAACGAGCATAAGAATGGATACTCACTAGGTACTCTTCACCACCATGACTCGGGGCCGCATGATGGGAAGCTTGGGACGCCGCTACGCCGAGCCGTCATCAGGATCGGCCTAGTCCCCAGATCAGAGACTGGCCTTGCATCCGCGGTGGCCTGCACAATCGTCTCCGCCATCATGCGCCGCCTCTCCTCCACCGACACGCCCATGGCCCGAGCGTGTTCCTGCTCCTGGAACACGGCATCGGGCATCGCCTCGTCCTTCTCCCCATCGTCCATGACGGCCGGGAAAGGATTTCCCGGCTCGTCAACATCAGCATCCGAACCTGCAGCCGACTGCTGAACCGGCTGCGCGTTCGACCTCTTCGCCGTGACCTTCTTCGTGCGCCTCCGCTTGGGAGGCGGTGGCGGTGTACGCGCCACTGCATCTCGGACGGAGGGCGCTTCATCGGACAACGTCGCCGAGTCGTCATCGGCCGCCTCACCGTCAGCGGACGCCGCCGGCTTGGAAGCGCCGGCCCTGCGAGTCCTCACTTTCGCCACGGCCGCCCAGCGCTTCCGCGGACGGTCCTCCACCACTTCTTCATCCGAAGGGCTCATGGAACCCTCCGTATCGCTGGGCGCCCATATACGAGGAGCAGGCGGATCAACCGCCTCCTCTGCCGGAGTGTCGCCCTGATCGGCCGTAGGCGCCTCCTCCAGCAACACCTTCCTCGGGAAGTCTTCTGGGAGTGGAGCAGCGGAAAAATATTCGAAGGCCCGATCCTGCGCCAGAGAAATCGCAAAATTAGACGGCCAACGGACGACTACATCAAAAATCAAAAATTGCATCAAAATGAACATTCGAAAAGCACTCGGAACAGGAATTCACCGGTGGAGCAGGCCTCTTCAAGGAAAAGGGGCGCGGCTGGTGCTTCTCCGACACGTGGCCGAGGAAGAACCCGCCCACACGCGCCTTCATCTCCTCCTTGCCTACGGTTCGGATGGCACCCCGGGTGGGATCATCCCGGCCCGAGTACTCATAGCCCGGGTGCTTCCACTCCTGGATCGGCTGAATCAGCTGCCTGCTAAAGTTGCAGGCGATACCAATCGCCGTCAGGCGCCCAACATCCTTCAGCTCCTTGATCAACGCAAGGAGCTCATCCACCTCCTGCATCTGGGAAGCATCAGGGAGTTCGTTCCAGCAGTCCCTGATCTTCGGCCGCTCTCCAGTGTGGCAGAGGATCGCCGGCGCGTGGTTCCCAACGTAGAACCACTCGGCTTTCCAGCCCTTGTTGGAGGTGTTGAGGGCGATGTCGAAGTATTCATCCTTCCGCCCTTGACGCAGCATGAACCCGGCGCCTCCCACTACCACCATCTTTTCCTCGCTTGGCTGGGGCTTCAGCCAATACAAGTATCTCCACAGGTCGAAATGGGGAGAGATCCCCAGATAGGCCTCACAGAGATGAATAAAAACAGAGATCGCCATGATGGAGTTGAGGTTGAGGTTGATGGCCTCGATCCCATAGAAGTGAAGCAAACCTCGGAAGAAGGCCCCCGCCGGCAAGCCAAGTCCCGCCTCAAAGAACGGCTTGAACAGGACCAGCTCGCCGGAGTTCTCCGACGGGAAATCCTCCCCGGCGCTCGGCCGCCACTCCGCCACGGCCTGAGGCGGGAGGATGCTCCGCTCCACCATCTCCTCCAGCATCTTCATGGTTACCTTCCCCCGCGCCCATACGGCGCCGGAGGAGGGAACCTTGCTCGGCCTGGGGACACCAGTGACCTTCTTCTTCGACGCCATGGATCTAAGAGCAGGGGTCTTCGTTCGCATCAACGAGACTACACTCCCCGTGGTGGCTAAGACCGCGGAACGGATCTACGAGCAGAAGGAGCTCTGGTGGCGGCGGGATGAAGAACGAAGAAAGGGGGGAATGGATCTGGAAACGGGGAGATTTCCTTTCCGGACCTAACCCTCGCCCTTTATAGCACGCCTCGATGCCCGAAATTACCGCGAGATGGCGCGATTAACGGACGCGGGCGTAATGGAAAAAGAGCCGTTGGACGTTTCCGCCTTCCGTTACGCGCCGGGCGTCAACGGTAAAAAAGGGGCCCGAGCACTCGGGCGGGACGAAGAAGTCGGCGTGCCGCTAAGGCTCTAACAGCACTCGCACTCGAGGGCTGGCGACGCATTAAAGTCAGTGTGCCTCTCGGGATCGATTGGCCCCGAACCACTCGGGAGCCAACACTGCAAGCCAAGTGGCGTGCCGCTAAGGCTCTAACAGCACTCGCACTCGAGGGCTGGCGCCGCATTAAAGTCAGTGTGCCTCTCGGGCTCGATTGGCCCCGAACCACTCGGAAGCCAACACTGCAAGCCAAGTGGCGTGCCGCTAAGGCTCTAACAGCACTCGCACTCGAGCGCTGGCGCCGCATTAAAGACAGTGCGCCTCTCGGGCTCGATTTGCCTCGAACTACTCGGGAGCCAACACTGCAAATCAAATGGTGTGCCGCTAAGGCTCGAACAGCGCTCGCACTCGGGGGCTGGCGCCGCATCCAAGACAGTGTGCCTCTCGGGCTCGATTGGCTCCGAGCCACTCGGAAGCCAACACTGCAGAACAAAAGGCGTACCGCTAAGGTTCGACCGGCACTCGGACTCGGGGGCTGGCGCCACGTCAAAAACAGCGCGCCTCTCGGGCTCGATCAGCCCCGAAACGCTCAGCGGCTGACGCTGTGAACAAGTTACGGCAGTCAAAGAATAGAATCCTTTTGCAGGTTATACGGGTACAACGAAGCCGGTCATGCGCCGGTTACAAAGATCAAACACATTAACCGTCGTGAAGACGGTCTGGAGCGCCCGCCACTGCGCCTAGTGCTGCATCCGGAGCAAGCTTGGCCCACATGAGCTCCTCGCAAGCTCTCTTGTAGCACCACTGCAGCCGTCGACGGGACAGCACCGATAGAGGGTTGTTAGCGAATGCCTTCAGGTATCCCTTGCTCTACAAAGCATTTCACCCCACATGGCCCTCGTCACATGGGAATGCAGGGGTGAACGGGACAGCACTCAGACGCTAATCAACACCTCAGAACCTTCGCAAGCACTCTTCTAGCACCATACCCTGGAGACTCCATGAACTTTCCCCGGTGGATGAACCCAGTAATGAGCCTTCGGCATATTGACTACAAGGGTCCTATACATACTCGCTCCTGGGTGGCAGCTCTGGCTCCCCGGTGGGTATTTATAGCCCCGAGTCGCCGGAGGACGAGAGGCTTCCTCCACGACGACGGACGCAAGAGCTCCGCGCCACGCGTCCCTCCTTCTGCCCAAGCTGCACAGGTTACCCTTATCGCCTTTGGCTTCATTCGACCACGGGAGCGTCCTGTGCGATCACGGGAACACTGTTCCTGACGCAGCGTATCAGAAACGACACCTCTCCGCCTGTCTCCTCTTTGGCATATCTGACGAAGAAGGAATCCTCAAGGACTCAAATCGTTTGCCAAGCTAAGTATTAATCAATTAACTTCATCAATTCCGTGAGCTTTAAAATGAGTTGCTAAAGTACTCGGGGAGCACACGCCTTAATCCGTGAAACCTCGGCTCTTCCGTACGCCTACGCTCCTACGCGTGCACGCGGCCCAGCTCCCTGCGCTATGGACTACGGCTATCGGGGATCAGGTGCATAAACGTAACAGGCTAACTGCCCGGGGAAATTAAAAGACTTAAAAGCAGGAAGCGGAGTTCATTAATATTTATATCGCCAAGTACTTTCTCCTCTCGAATTTGTGCTTTGTTGCAGGGTATGAACGACCACTCGGCGTTCGCAGGCCCTCGCGCTCGGGGGCTGGCGCCGGGACGACCACTCGGCGTGCTCAGCCCTCACGCTCGGGGGCTGGCGCCGGGACTGACCACTCGGCGTGCTCAGCCCTCACGCTCGGGGGCTGGCGCCGGGACAACCACTCGGCGTTCTCAGGCCCTCGCGCTCGGGGGCTGGCGCCGGGACGACTACTCGGCGTGCTCAGCCCTCACGCTCGGGGGCTGGCGCCGGGACGACTACTCGGCGTGCTTCGGCTCCTCACGCTCGGAGGTTGACGCTGGGACGACCGCTCGCCGCCCTTGCCTGCTGAGCCTTCACGCTCCGAGGCTGGCGAGGGGACGACTACTCGGCGTACCTCGGATGGTTCGACTCGGCCCTCACGCTCGGGGGCTGGACGCCGCGACGACTGCTCGGCGTGTCTCACAGGACTCCACTGGCCCTCACGCTCGGGGGCTGGCCGCCGAAATTAACGCCGGATGATTCAGTCAGAGGCTCCTCGATAAAGCCTTGAGCCGATTCCTACGGAATCGCCTTAAGGCTCGGGGGCTACGGCCAACGGACGCACCTCGCGGCGCATCCGTTGATTGTCTGGCAACCAAGAACAAGGCTACTAACCCTTGGACCAATTACGGAATCGCTTCAAGGCTCGGGGGCTACGGCCAACGGACGCACCTCGCGACGCATCCGTTGCATACGGCTCTCTTTTCTCTCCAGTATCACGCGGTTTTGCTTCCAACTGCAGCAAGCTCGAAGCTCATCAGATGGCACGACCTCGCCGACTTGTCGCTCAACCACGTACTACTCGGGGGCTTGTCGGGGGTAGACCCCCAGGGGTACCCAGAAGGCGGATTGGCCCAACCAGCAAGGGGCGGCCCAATCCGAGTGCTGTCGGACCGGGTTGTCAGACTGGGTGGCCCACCACTCGGAGGCCCACCAGTCGGACAAGCCGGATGGGCGCGACGGCGCACGCAGCAAGAAACAAGACGGCGTATCCCACAAGAAGATCGGAGATCAAGATAAACTAGCTGGAATTATAGGGAAGGATATCTGTAATCGTTATAGGATCGCATCCTTGTATTTCGGGTAGGTTATGATCTCTAGCCGACTTGTAACTCAAGGCAGCCCGACTATATAAGGCGCCTTGAGACCCCCCTCCAACACACGAAAACCTAGGACAGAACCCAACTACGGAGATCCTTCAGGAACTTCATACACAGCAATCCATACACCCAACACAGGACGTAGGGTATTACGTCATCTCGACGGCCCGAACCTGTTCAATCCTTGCGTCTTGTGTTACCATCGACTTCTGATCCTCGATCTGTCCCTCAACAAATCAACCACGTGGACTACCCTGTGTGGACTGCCGGGTCCATAAATCCGACACAAACCGAGGGCAATTTGATCACGAAGAGCATTCATCATTGCAGTCTAATGAAGTTATGGAGTGAAAGTCTCTATCTATTACGCCACTCATTCTAATGAAGTTATGGAGTGCCATGCATGCAACTATAATTTGACTTTGCTTCCGAGTAGGATAACTAGGTATAGAATCTAATATCTTCCATTTCATCTTCAAAACTCCAAATGCCCTCTCAATGACATTCCTAAGAGAAGAATGTGCATAATTGAACATTTCCTTCATACCTTGTGGCTCAGGCCCGTTTCGATACTCCGGAAGATGGTACTTGGTTCCCTTGTACGGCGCCAAGTAACCGGGCCGGTTTGGCCTTCATACCTTGTGGCTCAAGCCCGTTTCGAT
>CM014278.1:86728556-86753061 GCA_004135705.1 Alloteropsis semialata | reverse complement strand
AGGCACCATTTGTATCAATATGCAATTATGTGAACAAAAGACAGCAGTTTGTATTCCAAGTCTGGGTTTTTACCTGCTGGTGGATGGGGAAAGACATGGGCGTACTTGGTCATAGCATCATTGAAGACTCTCATATCATGTACTGAACCCGGCCATCCCGCAAGAACAAATGTGAATCTCATGTCGAAGTCGCAGACAGCCATCACATTTTGTGTTGTACTGAACCAGCTTACTACTTGGCACTACACACTTTATATGAGTGCCATCTATTGCTCCTATGCAGTTGTTGAAAAAAGGATGGAACCTAGGGTGCTGCAATCATGGATGAATTGTGCTGAACTGAGGGTCCACAGGCTTAATTATGTCTACTGCTAGTTTAGCAACACTTTTCAAAACTTTGACAAACATGCTGTGTACTGTGCCTAGTGACCTCTCAAACCTATCCTCAGCTTGTCTAACTGACTGAGGTGTTCCTACAATCCAAAGAAACATTCCCAGTGCCTCAAGTGAGCTACTCTTTATAGTGGAAGTGAGGCCATAGGACTGCAGCAGTACATCATGAAGACGATAAAAAATTGATGGGCTCATTCTAAACATGTCATAGCAGCTGTCTGCATGAGCTAGCTTCATTTGGACCCATTGCAATCCAGACATCTTTGGAGTCCTATATGGAGCCCTATTGCAGTACTTGTCTATGTGAAGAGCAATAGGAAGCATACCATACATAAACTCCAAGGCATCCTCCTCAAGGAAATAGCTCCACAGTTCCTCATCACTTGATTCATCAGAGGCATCATTTAAGTCCACACTTAAGTCAGTAGGTACCTGCAAAATCAAATGAACAATGCTGTTAGGCAGGTCAGAAAATCAACAATGAACATACCATAGCATCAGTTACTAATAGGAAGCATGAGCTCACACCTCCGGCATTAGTTAGTTCAGCAATAAACATAATAGCTGTGCAGGGACAAAATGTAGCAAGCAAATGACAAACACTGGGCATCAGTTCACATACACATACACACGCACCATTAGGATAGATGAGAAAGCAAAGGTCGCAGTTCAGTTACATAGGACATAGTTCATTTCACAGCCTGACTACAATTAAAGTTGTTCAAATGACAAACATAATTATTAAAAGAGGGACTAGGCAACGACTTTGGCATAGGCCTCAATGACGTGAAGGCTTTGGTCTGGGGCAGATTTTAGGAACCATTCCATTGCGTGGTCATCCTTCACCATCTTCAGAACAACAACCCACAAGTCCATTTTTTCCTCGTGGACACCGCAGTCTCTAGCCAGCTCCAGGACACGCCGAACCTTCTCCATTTTTGGATCCTCCACCTCCGGCATGGCTTGCACGAACTCTGGCTGCTGCTGCAGGACACGCCTGACCTCACGCTTCTGCTGCATAGCTTGCTGCAGCAGCTGATTCCTATGTCCCTGGATTCTGTTCATCTCCCTCATGTTCATCTCACAGGACCTAAGAGCTGGGTTGTTCCTATGTCCCTGGATTCTGTTCATCTCCCTCATGTTCATCTCACAGGACCTAAGAGCTGGGTTGTTAACCTTTTTGTTAGGACTGGATGCAGTGGTGCTTGTGCTGCTCGCCCTCTTGCTTCCACTGCTCGCCCTCTTGCTTGCACTGCTAACAGGGGTCTGCGGGGTGACCTGCTGGCCAGCTTCCAAGTCCTCTGCGGTGCCCTGCTGGCCAGCTTGCAAGTCCTCTGCGGTGCCCTGCTGGCCAGCTTCCAAGTCCTCTCCGAGCAGCTGATTTGCCTCTTCTTCCTCTGGCTCACTGTCATTGCAACTCTCTCCCGGAACATAAGAGGTGGAGCCATCAACGCCTATACCATAGAACATCTGCTCCAATAGGTCCATGTACACCGGCCACCCTCGTTTCAGTTTCTTCCACTCAGGATGGCCCTGCAGGGTAAGCATGAGTTAGAGAGTTCGCATCGACCAATTTCAAATCAATGACACAGATGAGTTGAAAATGTACCTCAGTTTTCCCCTCCCACCATTCGTCAGTAGCATCAATACTGCCATCCGGTTTGCGGCCTAAACCAGTATCTTTGTTCAAATCACAGATGAAATTCCACAGTGACTTAAGATTCCTATAACAACCCTGAAACTGGACTCTGTCATGCCACATGTTTGTGGCCATATAAAACCTTTCGGTGACCTCCTTCCAACCTGTCTTGTTCATGATACCGTCATAACAGTTACCTTTTTCCATTTGGTCACACCAAATCTCACAAAACTTTGTGATATGATCATCTGACCATTGTGCTCTGGTGTTGCTAGCCTAATTACATGACAAGCAAAGGTACAAACATTACAGCAATGACAAAACATGCTAACAGATGCTAAACATTGATACACATTTAGAAACTAACATAATAGCACAACACATTGAGACATGGTATAACATGGTAGTAAATTCTCCATATTCAAACTAAAAGAAAGAAATAATTAATAGGAGAACAGATAGGTCCAATTCATGGGTGCAAACTTGCAAACTAGAAAAAATAATTAATAGATGACTTGTACCACACTGCCATGAGAAGCACGCGCATGCATTTCACTCCCATGAGGTCAAACTCACGCAAGAGCACAAGATATATTGACCACTGGGTATTGAGGGCGACCCAAAACAAAGCTAAAGGAAAATCCAAATGTGTGCTGCAGCCTACAGGTGGTTAATTGTAGGCCTGCTACTTTTCTTGTTTTGCTTGGCTGAATGGGCAATGGGAGTTCGTTCTCACTGGTTGTACATATCCATCTTGCTTCTTTAGAGTTCATTAGGCTCGAGAAGCACTAGCACTAGCTTCTTTAGAGTTCTTTAGAGTTCATTAGGCTCCACAAACACTAGTTCATCCGCAAACCATTTAAATGTTTCTCGATGGTATAGAAACAAGACTCTTTTTAGATGACAAGTCATGGTGCGTAAGCAAGTGAGTCATGTCAAGTTGAAATTAAGGGTCGTGGACAAGTGCGGAAGCGGTTGAGTGATTTATAATGCACTGAATCTTGCATGGATAAAGCACAAACAAGAGCATAGTAGGGTTTGTGTTTGTACCCGTACTGGGCCGCTTGCCGGAGCAGATGCTGCGGCGCCTCGGCGTCGTCCACCTCCGCCCGTGCGTCCACCTCCGCCCGTGTGTCCAGGAGTTGGACGACCCCTTCGGCCTGCGCTGGCGGCAGGAGACAAGGGAGGGAAGCCTCCACCGGTGTCCTCACCGCCCGTGGATACTCCTCCGCCGCCGCAAGGAGGTCGCACTCCGAGGGTCCGGCCGCGACCGGAAGAGGGCCCCCTGGTGGTGCCCATGCCTGCTTGGTGAGGTCCATCTCGAAGGAAGCCCTCGTACGACTGCAGAGCCGGCCACCCTTCACCGGCGTTGAGGTCGAGGGCAGCAACGCCCCTTCGCGGGCCGTCGGGGCACAACGAGCCCCCCGCCAAAGGGGAAAAGGGGCTCCCCTGCGAGAAGAGATCCATGGTGCGCTGGCCATGGAACTAAGGGTGGATATCGAGCCGGCTCGGCTCGACTCGGCTCAGCTCGAGCTGGCTCGTTATAGTAACGAGCTGGCTCGGCTCGGCTCGTTATTTTTACGAGCTAGAAGTTCAGCTCGGCTCAGTTCGTTTGACAGCTCGAGCTGGCTCGTTTGACTCGTGAGCTGGCTCGGTATACGGACATGGAGTCACACAGCAGCAGAGTATAGGATGTCCACGAAGAGTGAGAGGCTACGGATGTCCTCAAATCAAACAGTGAGAGGCTACGGATGTCCTCAAATCAAACAGTGAGAGGTTACAGATCCCAAACTGAATCGAAGCAAACTACAAATTAACGGAATCACCGAATCAATCCATAAATCAGTTGGAAAGAAATCAAATCTAAACAAAATAATGGCTCCCCGATTCAGAACTTGGAGTGGTGCCGATGTGGATGCCCTTGCTGCTTTTGCTCCTGCTGGATCTCCAAGGAGGTGGTGGTGGACTGGTCGTGGATTGGAGCTAGAGGATGAATGGAGGCGCAACCCAATAGTGGACTGTTGGTTGAGCAGTGGATGACGAGTCGGCGACTCTGCGTCGTCCGTGAGGCCGCGAGACGCGACGCGAGTCCACGAGGAGCTGATGACCTTCGTCTCCACGTGACCGTGACCGCGTCCGCGAGGAGCTCGCCTCTGCGTGACTGCGTCCGTGGGCCAACGGCGCCGCCGCGCGAGACCGCGCGAGCGCGCGTGGTGGCTACGGGCCGCCGCTACGCCACAGGAGGGGAGGGGGGAGGGGAGTGGGGAATTTAGGGTTTGATCGAGAGGATCTTTTATATAGAAAGGTTTTTTACATGGGCCTTCATCCTTCTATGGGCCACATAATGTGTGGCAAATCGCTTAGACTGGGCTGCTTTGGCTCGTTATGGCTCGTGAGCGGCTCGTGAGCTCGCTCGAGCCGGCTCGTTAAAGGTACCGAGCCAAACCCTTGGCTCGGCTCGTGCACTTTTCCAAACGAGCCGAGCCGAGCCGAGCCATTAATGAGCCGAGCCGAGCGAGCTACCGAGCCACGAGCTTTTCGTCCAGCCCTACATGGAACCCCCCTCGCTATAGTAGTACCCGTCGCCGTAGCCGTGGTGGCAGTGCTGGCCGTCCATGTCGCCGTAGCCGTGGTGGCCGTCCATGTCGTGTCCGCGCTTGTGCCGGCGGCGGTGCACCTGCTGGATGCGGCGGCGGTGCGGGGCGTTGATGTGGCGGCGGTGCGGGGCGTCGATGCGGCGGCTGTGGACCTGGTGGATGTGGCGGCGGCGGTGCGGGACGTGGATGTGGCGGCGGCGTCTGAGCTCGTGGATCTCGGGGGACCGGACCTGGACTCGATGGATCTGCGAGTACGGCTGGTCGATCCGGCCGCCGGCTACCGGGAGCCGGCGTACGGACAAAGGAGCCAGAGAGGGAGGCGAGGGGAGGTACCGAGCGAGCGAGCGAGCGAGCGGATGAGGGAGGGGAGGGGATAACGCCGAGCCTGCGGACGACGGAGGGGGCAATAATGCCACCGTCCCGGAGGGGCTCAGGCTGTCAGTAAAGTACTGCTACAGTACATTTCGTGACTGCACAGTAGAATTCGACAAATGAGATTGGGGTGTTTAGATTAATTTGCCAATTTGGATGAATTTGCCAACTTTTTTTCACCAAAATTTGCAATCTAAACAGGCCCTCACATGCCTCAGATATGGCTGGTGTTTTCTGCGCCAAAGGAGTGACATCCAAGGCATGCTTCTCAGACGTAGCATCCTGTGAAGGCAGTTATGTCCAGAGAGTTAGCGAGCACATGAGAAGATTAGCGAAATACAGTAAGGTGATTTGTGTGTATAGACTACCGCATGTGCTCTTTCTTCTTTAGTAGATAATGACACTTGTGTAATTTGCAGTTGACCATCAGTAGTACCACCAGCCTGTTTTTTGTTTGATTTTATCACAAACGCAAATATAGCTCCATTCTTTAAATAGTGGTGAAAGGTAATGCAAGTTGTGTCTATGTAATCACCTTAGCTGGCGTGGTTAGGAGTGGCTCAGACGTTGAGGATGGAACTGCTTTGTCCTGGTGCATGTCTTGTTGGTTTGGCTGTATCAGTTCTGCACATGTTTGTTGTTATTGCAGCGTGCAATCAGATTTTAGATAGAGAACTGAATTTTATGTGTCAACCAGTTTGCACCAACTTATCTTACGGGCATCTATTGTAGATGGTGGAAGCACTGGGGCATCGGCAGTTCCAATAATATTGTCGACTTGATATGTAATGCTGGTCCTCTGAAGCGATGACCTGGAAACGCTGATGCGTAATTCAAATTGCCGGCCATACAGTTCAGTGATTCGAGTTGGCAGGAAAACTCCAGTTCCTCCTTCTGCATTGATCAGTGCATCTGCAGGAATCCCAATGATCTCTTCCGCTCCAGTGCCAAAGAAGACCAGTTCAACAGTTGGCTCCTTGTCTTTCTTTGATGGTGGGCCAGGGTCAGAAACAATCAGAGGGAGACGATATCTGCCAACAACAGTAATTTAGAGAACATCGCTTAATCCATCATGCCTAATAACTGAAATATAGGGTAATGTAGCTAAAGGGCACCTGGGTGCAGCACTTGTGGAGGAACACGTAGGGTTAGAGCATTTGTACTTGTCGCCATCTGGTTGGGCCGTTCTGTTGCATTTTTCGCAGGCCACATACCACCATGATTGGTTGTTCACGATTTTGCTGATCTTGGCCACAACAATGTATCTGTTATTCTGCATGGGGAGAAAACATTTTTTTTTGTGAGCACAAAATCAAGGCATGTAACTACCTAAGGAAACAACTCACAAAGATGATGTGAGGATTGTCAAATTGAGCCAGTTCTGCAATTGTTATCCTTTCCGGATTAAGTTGGGCAGGGCCTGGACCATGCCACATCGGCGGATCTATTCTGCCAGCACACCTAACATATTTTCATTTAGATCATCAAATTTTGTTTGCCCTTCATTTTCTATTTTCTTCTCGTACTGTACGTGGAACCTGAAAGGAAGGTAAAGAATTAAGGTCACCTGGTCTGAAGCACAGTCGCTTCTGGTATTTCTGGATTGGCATACCACTTGCAAAGTGTGGATCCTTGTAGAGACAACTTTCCTGAGCACATACATGATGAGTACTATAAGTAGTCATTTTTAGAGTAAATAAACGTGCATATGCTGTCTTGTCACCTTCAAACTTTCCGCATGTTGTAGCGACAAAAAGCAGGACTACTGGTCCCTGCATTCCCATCTCCATATAGGAATCGGCATCGAATGCTTCAGCATGGCCATTCCATAACGCGACAACAATCGCTTCCCTGCGAAAGCACGATTCATCATTTCATCTATGACAACCAACGCGATATGGCCATCACTCATGTACAAAATATGTTTGATGCTTTATTCCAAACATACTCACTTTCCATCTGTGAGGTGCACGTTACGGAGCTTTTTCTGCCCAGCTCTTGTATTCTGTATCTTGACATGCGTGCAGCCGGTGAAAACTCCAATTGTATCTGCAAGGAACACTGTTTTCTGTCAAGTGGCATACAGGAAGCACACATCATAGCAGTGTCAATAGGGGAATCTGTTGGTTTTGTTTAGGTGAGAGCGGTACTATACAAATAGTTTATTTCCTAAGGCAATTATGCAAGAGGAACTAATTTACTTAGGCAGAGGTGGCACATCGTATTCAGAACAAAAGGCACAAAGATGCATTAGGTATGAACAATGGCTCAAAGAACTGAACCGTATTGATTAAATATACTGGTAGAACAAAAGGAAGCTGACTTGAGCAATATTTAGTTTCACCTATCCTGGTCCACAGGACTTCGTAGCTTGTAAGAGTGTACGCATATCTAGGAAAGCCATGGGACACAGTAGATACTTCGATTATCTTAGTGTGCGCTGTAAACTTCATCATATAAGGATGATCAACAGATCGGTATGAAATGCGTGCGTCACAGACTTGGAAGTACTTGATGTAATACACAGATCCTTCTTTGATCAAAGGCTCAAAGAGATGTATCCATCGTTGCGGAATCTGTCCTTCCATAGCATTTCCCTATTAAAAAACCGCATTGTCAATGTGTATAGCCACTCAGTCATCCAGAAACCAACAATATTACAGAATGTACCTCTTCGTCAAGTAATATCAGGTCAATCCTGAGGGTCTTTCTCGGTTGTTCATTGCTCAGGTATTCTGAGAACCGAACAGCTCTCACCCTGATGGTCCACTGATGTGACTCTGAGGTCACGTCTTTTAGCATGGAATGGTTCATCCTGTAGAACACAAAAAGCCAAATAAGAAATAGTCAGCAATTGTCGAATCTGAGTAACCAGACTTGTAGCTGTCTTGCAGGCGAAACAGCAGTGGCATCCATACCTAGTGATAACACTATGGCGGTACAACACAGAACATTATGAATTCAAATATAAATATGCGCATGTACATAAACAAACTGGATAGTACAGGAAGCATTCATTGAGATACATATAGAAAAAGCATACGGTATGAAAGTAGGACAACATGTTTTTGGGTACAGATATGGGATGGTTAACTAAGAGAGCAACGAAAACATGTGCTGTTCTACACATGTTGTAGCACTTCTTCATAGACTATGTTCTTGGTTTCGCAGACTGGTTCACCATCATCATCCTCGATCAATATTTTGAGGCCATGGTCAGAATTAACTCGAGATATGGCTACATATAGCTGCCCGTGTGTAAACACTGGTTCCCTCAGATATACGCCTACTTTGCCTAGAGTCTGTCCCTGGCACTTGTTAATCGTCATTGCATAACATACTCTGACAGGGAACTGTCGATGTTGCAAAGTAAAAGGCCATTTGGGACTTGTTCCATTGAGGACAATGCGTGGTATGCAGACTGTGTCGCCTGCATGGTTCCCGGTCATCACTCGGCCTTTGAGAAGTTGGTCACCTAAGTGTTTGATGAGAAGGCGAGTACCATTACATAGGCCAATTGATTGGTTGATGTTTCGTAGCAGGACCACGGGAACACCAATTTTGATGGCGAGCCGATGTGGGGGGAAGTTATTGATAGCTATGGAATTTAGGAAATCTGGTGGGTACCACATTTCAAAATCCGAAGGCTGTTCCGTTGAATTAGCAATAGTATCGAAGCTAAGATATTCTCTAACACATCTAGGAACCTGTGTGAGCATATAGCTATTAACTTCATCGACAACGGAATTGACAGGGCAAACTATACATCTCTGAGCAAGATATGTCACTGATGAATAAAACAGCTCGAAGTCATCATATATAGCTGTTGTGATGGCCTCTATTTTGGATCCTGATGGGGAAAGAATAAATTCATTTGGAATCCTTATGAGTTTACTATCTGATTCATTAGTGTTGTTATGAGTTTTGGCACGCCCTTCTCCAATATCTAGTACCCACTGAGAAAATCTGTCCATACTGGCTTTCTGTTCAGGAGAAAGCGATGGATTAGATAATCTCATATTTGTGGACGGCCACACTACCTCAATGTGTCTCCATAAATAGGATCCCAATAAAGATGTTTTGATTATTTCTGCACGACTTCCACCTTCGACAACAGGTAGTACCTGTCTGAAGTCGCCACCAAATAGAATTGGTTTGCCACCAAACGGTAGGGACGCATTCCTTTCGTCATCAACAGATAGTACATCATGCAATGAGCGATCTAAGGCCTCAAATGTGTAGCGATGGCTCATAGGTGCCTCATCCCAAATTATGAGGGATGTTCTACTGATAAGGCCGGCAAGATTGGTGCCCCTAGCTATTCCACAAAGGCTGTTCTCATGGATCTCGAGCGGTATCTTGAATCTGGAATGAGCCGTCCGGCCTCCAGGAAGGAGCGATGCAACTCCGCATGATGCGACAGCGAGGACAATATGATCTCTTGATCTTAGTGTAGCCAAGATTGCATTCCACAAAAACGTTTTCCCAGTTCCACCGTATCCAGAAACAAAGAAAGCAAAATTTTTTTTGGCTAACACATAAGCGAGAACCCTGTCATAGATAGCTCGCTGATCACTGTTGAGAGCAGCAGCCATTTTGACGGAATCAGCTAACAATACAGTTTTATTATAGGACATTTCTTCATAAATAAGCTGATTGGCACCGGCATCTAAAGATGTGGAAGTTATGTTTGGCAAGTCGTACGATGCTATAGATAGCCCATTATTTGAGAAAAGGTGGGTAAGCTCTTTGAGAAGACTATTTTGCAAAACAGAATCAGGAATGGTGTACTGAGGATTGTGAAGTGCAGCCCTAAGACGATAGGCAATATCATCAGCCATGTACTTCCAGTACTTGTTGAATAACGCTCTGACGTTGCCAACACCACAATATACCAATACAGTCAGGAATAGATTTCTTAATTGGTAAGCACTTGCGGAAACTATGGCCTCGTCAAATAAATAGGTCCATTCGGTATCGTCGTCAATTAGACCTCGAGCCTGGCAGGCACTCCTAAACGTGGAATGAAGAATCCCTTTGTATGTCCTAACGTCTTCATAACTTTTAGCACCACGAACAACCATAAGAAGCATTCTGAGATAGAATGTTTCTCCTGTGCTGGGGTGGACATATCTGAGTCTTCCCAGTTTAGGCGCTCTTCGCCTGGTTTTCCATACCTTATTGTCTGCATCCCATGTATATCTAGATGGGAACTGACAATACGTGAGATCATGACCAGCAGAAGAGAGGCGATTAGCCGTGAACCATTCCGTCAATGAACTTGTTTCAGAATCTGGGTCATCAACAACATCTTGCAGCTCTGTATCTTCATGGACAGTGACAAAATTGAGGCCTGGGAGGTGAACAAATAGTCTCTCTACAGCAGGAAACTTTCCATGAATTTCAAATCCAAAGAGCCTCCATGCTGCCTCACAGGATGAAAGATAACTAGATCTAATGTATTCAGCAATCTCATCGATACCACCGTCACTGGGTTCATCTTTTTCCTTCCCACCGTTGTGTGCAGTCGAAGAGGATGCCTGGTTGGAAGACTGAGAATCAGCAGCTGCCTTTTTCACGGTAAATCCTACTCTTGCACAGTCGAAACCCTTATTGACATATTTAAATAGGTACTTAATCAGGTAGGTTCTGTTGCAGGCCTCAACGTTGATGTGGGCTTGGTATTTTTTAAGTGCAGTCAGATTATGTGGGACTACCCAATGATTGTCAAGCTGGACATTGTTCTTCCAAATAGTTGCGCCATTGTCTCGACGCCTGTACAAAGGGTACCCATCAGGATCGAAACATGTCTCGTTTTGGAATGGTTTTGGGTATCTTTTAGTGCAGACACCATCCCTCATGCATGGGCTGTTTGGATTGGCTGGTCCACAAGGACCATGCATCATAAATTCTTGGACCAAAGAAAATCCCAAGGGGTCGTCTTTAGGATCAGGCAATTCTGCAGATATATACTTATCGATGTCATGTGCTGAAGGCTCGTGATCTGTATTGAATTGCCAAACCACAATATGTAAGTGTGGTAAGCCACGTTTTTGGAATTCATTAGTATGTGCAACTGCAAAAGGATGTAAGAACAGATCTGAGAAAAAAAAGTGGATTCACACAACGAAACTTAAACATGCTTAGGTTGTCTGGGAAAGGATAACCTGCATGAACATGGCCAAAGATACGTCCTTCTTTGATGTCATCTAGGTATTCTTCCAGCTTCATATGGAAAACACGGACAACCATGTCGGCCCTATCCGTTGGCCTCTGGCCGGGCTCAAAACGGATAGCTTCTACGATCTCCGGCCATTTGGAGTTGCAGGTAAAAGTGGTAAATTTGTCAGGTGGACCATATACGCAGCAGATAGCCATACAATCATGGTAGTTCTGTTGCATATATCTTTTACTGCCAATATGGGATGCAGGCAGCATCTTCTTAATTCCAACGTCTTTGCCGGTACTGGCTCCGTGACCGATGGCATCAGATATGCCTTGATATGTCTCACATCGTAGTAGATCTTGATTAAACATAAAGAAGCTTAACTTATTAGCCTCGACGCAAGAATAAGCATTGGCCTGATACTGTTGTGATAGCCTACCCAAACAAAGAGCAGGATTAAGCTCACCCTTCCGATAATGCATTCCATATGCATAGAATTCAAGCATGGAGCCATTTTCTCTTCCGGAACTGGAGCCATCAATGTCCTTGAGCTTAATACCACTATGATACCCAACATCACCATGCGGAAAGAGCAAAGGATACTGTAACGACATCAAGGCTGGATGAATAGGTGAAATATGTTTGAATTTGGACATGCGAGACTCCACGATGATGTCAAAGGATGAAACATTAGGAGTTAGGCCACCAATGAGCAGACCGGCCAACTTTGAGGCAGTCGGGAGGAAATATCTGTCACCGTGTCTGTCCATAGAACCAAATAATTTGATGGCAAACTCGGGACTGACAGGTGAAAAAAGCCTTTCTCGTGCCATTCTGAACTGCCGGACCAAGGGATTGTGAGAATCTAACATTGCTATGAGCTCAGAAACAATTTGAGGATCTGGTTGGTCACGGCCTTCGGAGGACACAATGGATAACCTATTATGCAGTTCATTTTCAGTATCGTATATATACAGTTGTGCATATTCAGGCTGTCTTCCGGCAGGAGGAATAAGAGATCCAATCCAATGGTGTACAACACCATTTATCTGGAATACGTAAGGACCATTGCCAGTATTAATAGAATTATCGACGTGCACACCGAGGGACGTAAACGCAAACAAAGAGTTGTACTGCCTGATTAGACGCATAAAGTTATTTGAACGGCTGCCATCATCAAAACAGATCAATTGCTGAAGGGAGGCGGCAGAGGCCTATTCTTAGGTAGCGAAACACGACCCGAACGGCAGCACAGATTATAAACGATTTTTGACCGATTGCTACGACCTTCTATCCGTTCATTGTACCAAAAGATAGCGCAACAGTACTCACAGACATAGTCAGGTCCGCCATAGTACAACCGTTCGCGGTATCTAGCTGAACATGACCGACAAAACCAACAACCATACACACTTAACACGGTGAACAAAGGAATGGAAAAGAAGCAGATGACTGAACACACGAAAAATTAACTAACTATACCTTTTAGCATATCAATATACTCAACAGGGAATGATGTAATGGGCTCGACATAAGGCGCACGGCAGATCCGATCTACAAAAGATCATTTGAGGGTGCTGGCCAAAAAAAAAGGAAGGAAGACATGACGATAAGTACACACAAACCTTTAACGGCTAGAGCTTTGACCCTATTTCGTGACATGCGTGAGGCACGATTTTTTCTAGATTCAGATATGCAGACTATAGGGCAAAAATGATCACCTGTAAGAGCATGCAACATCTTATATGCCGTCCGACACATTATATCCCAAAAAAAATAGGAGAGAAGATTACTAACGAACTACAGGGCGCCATCCTGCTGTCTGATTCCAGGCAGGAATAATTCCTGAGGAACGACGGACTGAAAGAGGTGATCGACAGGATGCAGGTACAGAAGGATGGCAGGTACGCAAAACAGGTGTGGAGCGTGATGAGAATGGTTTTGTATTGTCGCTGCGTAGTGGTTCAAGAGGGGCACGCGCACCTCTGGGAGTCTTAGCAGGCATGGCAACAAACGGAACCACCACAAAAGAGCTCAGCCTGGCAGATAGCGTGAACAGAGCAGTGAAACATGTGCAAATATGTACGAATATATGTGTGTGGTATGTAGGAACAGAGGAACTATCAGAAAAGAGCATATTTTGAAACCCTAGAGGGAAAACGACGTGGACACAGGGCATAGGACAGAACGCAACACATAAGTCGCAAGAACGACAACCTAATAAACTCCTGCTCTTCGAAGAGGACACAATAATAGAACAGGCAATACAGGCACAGAGGATGAACACCTTATGTTCGATACCCTACTCCATTGCAAGCACGAACCTTGGACACACCACTGCAACAGGATTGTAATTTCAGGATCATGGAACGTAAACAATATGAGGCAACATAGCATAGACGAACAGGGCATGAAACACAGAAAGCACCCAGGAAACAAAAACGGACACCAAACACAGCAGGCAGCAGCAGTGAACTTACGTAGCACACAGAAGAAAGATGTTGAGTACAGGTTGAGGACAACGAAGCCTTGACACATACACCAAAGCTCGCTCCCAAACAGCACGGCACATACCTCATAGACCCCTACCACAAATTAAACAAAACCAACAGATCAGGATTTTAAATCAAATAATGAAACGTGTTGAGACATGGGTGAATACAGAAGTGTACTTTAAACAAACAAATGAAGTCTGACAGTGGCAAACAATTTAAGGTGTCGAAGAACAGAGCACAGCAACATAAGGCACCCCACACGGTGAACATGTGAACCAAAGAAACAACAACACAGTAAAGCCGCACCGTTGCGGAAGAAAACAACAACTACATCATGGCGGCAGGTATAGCACAGACAGATGTACTGACAGCGTAACCGTAAAATGACAAAACATACACAGCATTGTAATCTCAAGGTCATGGTAGGACAACAGAATATGAACAATAAAACAGTGTAGGCATTGCATACAGGTCATGCGCAACAGGGAGCAACCAACAAAAGGAAACGACACAGGAGCAGAAGGGAGAAGCAGGTACCTCAGCTAACAGCAAAAGGGGAACCGCATCATGTCGATGGAGGAAGGGGAACGCCTCACATAGCAAGCGCAGAAGACAACGTAATAGCCGAGAGCAGAGATGCACAGGACGCAGGACAGGTATAGGCGCCCAGAACTGACTGAGACCCTAGCATACAACGGCGAGAGCCCAACAATCGTCAGAAGAAACATAGACGCACAGATCTATGTATCTATGAACCAAAAAATCGAGGATAATGTAAGGAACAGCGAACGCACCTGAGCACCCGCGAGCAACGGCCTTCACAGCAAGACAGGCGAGCGGTTCGCCGCCGTCGATGCAGGCGGCGGCGGCGGCACCGAGGATACCGAAGCTCGCCGAGGATGACGGTGAGGATGCCGCGGAGGACAGTGCTAGGCACGGAGAAGACGAAGAGTATAAAGGCTCAGAAACGGACAGGGTAGCAGAAACCGCATCGGATCCACACGGCGCAGAGGGCTGAGAAGGCGGACCTGGCGAGGAGGACTTCGGGGAGGAGCAGCGGCCGCGGAGCGAACGAAGGCGACGACCAGAGCAGGTAGCGGCGACCCCTTTTCTGGCAGGTGAGCCAACACAGCGGCGTGGCACGTAAGTAGGCCGGATCCGTCGCGGGGCACTGAAAGTGCATCCAGCCTCCACGTGGGTTTTGGTAAATTTGATGACAAATCGATTAAAGATCTAATTTATTTGCTTGAGATGATGAGCAGGAGATTATTTTTATGATTCATTGTATTAATGTGCTCATCAAAACATATGGTTATTCATTGATGCAAGTAAGCAAGTGTGTGAAGAAATAATACTCATTGCAAAAGTTGAAGTGAAGCGAACCCGGCTCAGCCGACCCTAACCTGGCTCAACCAGGTTGGGTTCACTGTCTGCAGATAATTATTATTCGGCTCAGCCAGGTGGCACCCAGGTCAGCCAGGTGGAATTAAATTCAGGACAGAGAGGCTGACCCGGCTCAGCCAGATCCAACCCAGGTGACCCAGGTGTCAAGTCAAAAACAAGCAATGATGAAGCAATGACTTGAAGATATGCTACGTGGGTCTTCAAGATTATAAGATGACTTATTTGACAAAGAAAAATGACATTGCAAGGCTTCATGTATTTACACCAAAGGGACATATGCTTATGCGACATACATTGGTCTCATTGTTGGAAGCTTGCAATGTTTGGATATTTTTTTATCAATCAAGAACAAGCATTTGAAGAATCTTTCAAGTGGAATTCATTCAATGGCAAAGCAAAGCTAACTTGATGATGCAAGGATAAGTGGTGAAGAAACAAATCGAGATGACTAGAGCGAGGGACTAAGCAAGCTTTGGTTAAGTGACGACTTATGACCATGTGCGAATTGCTAAGGTGAAGTATCTAGTATCCTGGGGGTTTCGAAGTATCATATCCAAGTATTGTCATGAGAGGCATTGCAATGCATATATATGTTATGGTTGATAAAAGGAGTGGCCTAAGGATTAAAATGAACTCAAACATAAGCTATGAAAATCCTAAATCACTAGCTCAAGGTTGATCTGCTCAGATGATGGACAATGTTGAAAGCCCTCAAGTGAAGAATTTTCAAGTATTGGCATGATTCTCAATATACAAGCTCATGTGATTGAAATATGATTTATTTATATGTCTTGAGTATAGGTACGCCGTACTATCAAGAGGGATGCAACATTGGTTGATAGACATTCACCGAAAGTGCTCAAGTTTAACCCATGAGAGTTTAATCGAGTGAAATCTAGCTTAGTGGGGTTTTCAGGGCAGAACCGGTCTGGGGACCGGTCTGACCGGTTCCTGTCCTCTGAGTGTCTAACGGCTAGTTGAGTTTGAAAACCGGTCTGACCGGCTTGGCAAACCAGTCTGACCGGTTTTGTCTGACAGAAAAACGGCTAGTTTTGTTGGGCTTGGGTATTTATACCCAAGAGCTCCTCTTTGAGGGGCTGCTAGTTCTGTGCGTCCCTTATACCTTCCTGAGGCCAGCTGAGCTCTCCCCAACCTCTCTTTGTGAGATTTGAGCAATCCTTGTGAGATTCTTGAGTTGGGTTGAGAAAGAAACTTGTGTGTGAGCTAAGTGTGAGCAATCTGACCTTGAGCACTTGTGGTGGCGTCCAGCAACTTGTGAAGCATTTGTTATTCTTAGAGCTTTGCTCCTAGATGGCTAGGCGTCGCCGTTGAGCACACATTCCTTGTGTGGTTGTGCCACGGAAGTTTGTATCACCCATCCTCTTGTTGAGGAAATCAGTAAGTATACTCATTTCACCTTGGTGGTGGTTTGGATGAGGAAAGGGTTAGGTGTGACAACCCGGCTCTTCGTGAGCACCTCAACGGAGACTAGGATTCACCTTGCCTTTGTGGCTGCTTAGTGCATGTGGTGAATCTGAACTTCGGTAAACAAATCCTTGTGTTTGTCTCCATTTACTTACTTTTGTCAATTCTAGCATTTTCTTGTAATTTCGCATCTATCTACTTTGGTATACTTGTGCTGTGTGCAGGAGCTTCACAAATATACTTGTAAACATCTGGTGAAGCTTGTTGTCCAAAGTGGTTTGTGCTAAAATTGTTATAAGGGGTTTGGCATATTTGTTCCCTGTCTGTCAGAGGAAACCGGTCTGACCGGTTTCAGGAATCGGTCTGACCGGTTCAAGTGCTGACAGCAGGTTTTAGTTATTGTGTTTTGCAGAAATTTGCAGAAACGCCTATTCACCCCCTTCTAGGCGACATCAAGGTCCTTTCAGACACGGGCTGGCAACCCTGCATTGGCCAAAATGGATCACGCACGGCCCACCGGAGGGAAAAAAGGCGGAACAGTCGCTGCGCCCGTCCGTGCGCCCGGATTTCCCCTGGGATAGGGATCTTCTTATTTTAGATTAACAATCAAATCGTTAATATGACTGCAACATTTCAAATTATGTTCTACTGAATATGACTGAAGTTTTCTCTTTTAAGTTTTTTGAGGTAAACCAGAGTCAACGTTTTGCTATCTATTATGGTGTCGGTATAAAAAAAAATACTCTAAATCTTAGTGGCCAACCGCTTTTATGAAACATAAAAAATTTAGTGCATGTATTCTTCATGTTCTCATATGTGTTAAACATTACTATATTCTTTTTACTTAGATATATACAGATTTACCGCATGTCAAACTCAAACTAAAACTTGCAATATATCAAAATCATCTCATTTTGTCTAGCTTACTCAGGCTTTTAATTCCAATCAAATTGACACAGGCCCAATACTGCAAAGGGCGCAGCAAAGCTGCGCCAAGGTTTCTAGTCTCTACATAACGAAAGTTGGGTAATTCCGCGGGCGGGTAGCAGGTCCACGTCGCCTATTAGCGCTTGAGCCATTGGATCTGTCTTGACCTCGATATAGACCGTCCGATTCCGGGTCGATTCGGGTCTCTGCTTGTTCGTTCATACATCTAGCCCGAAAGCTTCCTGTGCCTCCGTCTCGTCCTCACCTAGTCACGCCACCGGCCACCGCGAGGGCGTCGTAGCTCGCAGGCCGGGTGCCGCGACGGCTACCCGCCGCTTGAGAGGCGGGCGGCGAGGTTGCGATAGTCGCCAGCGGGGCTTCGGCCAACCACAGGGCTTCGATTTTGCGACCTCCGTCACGAGAGACGAAGTTCTCGGCTCTGCTCGCTCCTGTCCGGTGACGCGAGGTGACGGAGGGTCTTGGCCTCCCGGCAGCGAGGGACTTGCCCCAAGCGTCTCTCCTTCCCCATCTTCTTTCTTCCTCTTCCCGTTCATTCCCCTTTGTCCTTATCTCTTCTTCCTCTTAGATTCCACATGCGGTAAGTGAGCAGCTGCAGAGGGAAGAAGAAGACCAAGAGAGATGAATTCCATAGAGTTGGAACCATCAAGGCTCTAACTCAAGAACTTGAAAAGCTCAAGTTGTCACATGCCTCTTTGGCCAGTAAGTATGAAGTCTTGTCAAAGGATTATGCTTGTGCTACTGATTTATCTACTTGTGTAGCATCCTTAGAACAAGAAAAACAAGTGCTTAGTGCTCAACTTGAGAAGCTCACTAGTGAGCATATGACTTTGCAATCTCAATACAAAGAACTTGAATGTTCTCATGAAAAGATTGTAGAATCATATGCTTAACTAGAAATAGCTCATGAGGTTATGATTGCTTCAGTAAAATTCCTTGAACCTCATACACACACATGCACATGCTCTCACATGAATTCTATATTATTATATGAAAAACCGTGTTGCTCCCAAGCAACCCAAACTTGTGTTGAGCATGTTGTTGTAGAGTCTCGTCATGACCTCATTGCCGAAGAAATAGAAGATATTAAGCAAGAGGATGAAAAGATCAATGATGACTTGGTAAAGTTTAAGGGAAAGGGCCAAGTGCAACCTTCTCAAGATAACCGTGAAAACATGGTGAACAAGCTTGAGAAGGGATCAATGGTCACTGGCTTAATCCCTCAGCTTAACAAACAAGTCAACAAGAACAAGACTCAAGAAAAGAACAAAAATGAGCTTGATCACATACAATGCTTCAAATGCTCAAACATGGGACATTATGCATCTATGTGCCCTCTGAGGCATAAAAGCAAGGCAAAGAAGCAAAGAAAGTCCAAGAAAAGGCTATGCTACAAATGCAAGAAATTTGGACACTTAATCAACGACTGTCCACAGAAGTTGATGGTTCTGTCAGCACCAGACCGGTCTGACTGGTCTGAGGAACAGGTCCGACGGGTTCTGGCTGAGACAGACCACCAACTACACAAGAAATGTGATCAAGCAACGAGTTCAAACAGCAAGGCTAGCAAGAGACAAGTGATCAATAAGAAGAGCAAATCACCAAGAAATATCAAGAATAGTATTTGCTACACTTGTCGGTTAAAGGGACATTTGGGTAAGGATTGCCCTAATGGTAACATTTTCAAATCTGATCTTGTCCATTATAATTTTGCTAGGCTTAGGAATGACAAAGCTGGCACTTATGCTACTAGAGTGATTAGTTCACCTCAAACTAGCATAAGAGCCATTTGGGTCCCCAAGTATCTTGTGACTAACCTTAAGGGACCCAACATGGATTGGGTACCAAAGAGTTCTTGCTAGACTTGCAGGGGTATGGAGATGCATTGGAACCTTGGCATAGAATGAAGATGAGTCAACTCAAATAAATTTGCCAAGTGTCACAAAAAGAATTCAAGTTTGTTGTTTTGTAGTTCAAGCACAACAATAGCTACTTTTGTTTCAATGACATCTCAGTAACATGCACTAACTGGTTATCTTAGTCATTCAGTCCTTTGTGGATATAAGTGCTTTAACTTGTGTGTAAGCACTCCGTAATGACTAAGACATTCATATTGTTATTTATTCCCCTTATGCCATGTGATGCTTTTAATGGCTCTCTAGTAGAGCATACTATTTTGAAGTGCAGGAAAATTTGGAATCAATAAAGAAAGAATTTCTTGAAGCAAGTAAAAGAGAAGAAATCCACTAATATGAAGCTGACTGGGATAACCGGTCTGACCGGTTCCCCAAACCGGTCTGACCGGTTATGGCCCAAATAGCAAAAGAATAAGTTCGGGCCAGCTTCAGATCTTCCGACCCAAAAGTCCGGCAGCCTCTGTCTCGTATCAGAAGTTCAGGTCATCTGTGCCAGAAGTTCCGGCAGAGGTTCAACTGTCATGCTTCATCTAAATTGGAATATCACAAGAAATTCCTTCAGCACTTCCATGGCATACAACTTGTATACTATCTTTGTGGTAGTAAGTATTCTTGGCACCATTTCAATAAATGCAATTTATTTATGTGCCGGGACCAAATTGTGAGATAAACTCCTCAAACTCATTAAATTGATCAAGTGCATGTGACATAATATTCAAATACATGATGCACCTATTAAGGGGGAGATTATCCTACAATTTGTGTCCTAGAGACTAACATTTTCTTTTAGTGATCTTGTAGTCTCATGTGTGAGAGTTTGTCTCTCTTTGAAGCAAGTTATGTCTTTTGTTCAAAATTGGTAAAAGAGTATCTACCTCCTCTTTGGACAATGAATTATCTTATTAAATAGCTGCTTGCCATAATATAGATTAAATTCCTTTGCTTGGCTTTGTGAGAAGATTGATGCATGTGAGCTTGTCTTCCACTCATATACACATATGCATCAAGAAAAAGGAATTTAACCTATATTGTGAGGTTTCATCTTTTAGTGACCCATTGTGCCTTTCCAATCCAAAGATCACTAAATGATAAAGCTCGGTCTTGTGCTAGTTAATGCATCTCTTTTCTATGATGTATATAAGGGAAATTCATAAATGAGAAGAGGCATTTGGATTATATTGATAATGCACAAGACTTGAGAAATGAATCTTCACCAATATGAAGAAGGATTAGCTAGAGGCCAAGGTATGTTTCTTTTATCCATGTTTTTACATTGAGCATCTAGGCCTCATATCCATGCTAGTGTGTGCATTCTTGCATGCAATTTTATCAAGTCCTTCTATTTGGACCTATTAGATGTTTAGTAAATTCCTACTTTAAAATTGACTTGGTGTCAAATATTCCATAAAAAGGTATAAGGAATATACTAAACATTTTAATATGGTTCTGGACTTGATGTGTTGCATGTTTTGGTGACATAGGATAGTTTTTTGAAAAATCCAACTAGCATGTTAGGACTTGTGTGTTTTTGAAAATATTTGGTTCTTGGTCTTTGTGACCCAATGGATCTGTTTGTGACTATAGTTAACCTTGCTTGATTGATGGCTAGTCACAAATGGTGAAATTTCTCTCAAGTCCATAAATTATCTATCTTTCCCAACTCTCTTGGAAGTGTCAAGGAGTTTGAATAAAATTGGAAATTCCTATCTTTGATCAAGATCCAGTACCAATATCTATTCAAGCAAAAGGCTATCTCAATTTGGATTAAATCTTGGAGATGAAGGTGCCCCTAACGGATTGTGGCTGGTTTCCTGGGGGAAACCGGTCTGACCGGTTCCTGGAACCGGTCTGACCGGTCTGCCCCGGGTCCACCCATCTATTTACCCCTTCACCTCAAAAAGTTACCCTATCCACTCACATTCACTTTCCTCACCCAGACCAAGCCCGTGACCCCTCTCTCCCGTGCGCCCCCATGCCCGAGCTCCTCTCCCCATCGAGTTCTTGAAGATTTCACCAAGGAAGAGCTCGGCCCCTTGGAGTTTCTGAGGATTGAAGTGATTCTCGTCGGTCTGACCGGATCCAACACCGGTTTTTGGATTCAAATCGTCAAGTTCTTCCCTCTCAAGGAATCAGTGCAGATGGCTCCACAAAAGTATGTGGCAACAAGATCAAAGAAAGCACGAGGTGTTGATGATGAGGTTGCCGGTGGGTCCAGTCAGGTCCCGGTGGTTACTAGACCTGGTCTAAGGCCTAGAGGACAGAAACGGGCAGCATCAAGAGAGATAGATGACAGCGATGAGACCCTTTCTAGTGCCAGCAGTGATGATGTTGACATTGAGGATGAGGATTATGTTGTGCAGCCAAATCGTGGTAAAGGGCCAGCTAGAGAGGGCAGCAGCAGTAATGATGATGAGGATGAAGAGGAGGAAGAGGTCTCTAGGGGCAGAGGGCCTGTAGTTGGTCAGGGCAGTAGCTCCTCTGCAGCTATGCCTATTCTGGTAGCTCCCACAGGTCCAGCTGATCGCACTATCACTGATTATTGTGGAACTGGGACAGCAGATGGTGTGAGGAAAATGAGAAGACAGAATCTAGTTAACTTGCCTAGGACTGCTACTGATTACAGGTTCCACACCTCTTTTCAGCAGGATTACTACCAAACTGTTCTTCTCACCAAACCCAAGGTGGTTTCTCAGGCACAATGGATTGATTGGAGAACTTTGGAGAAAAAGAATAACCCTTTGCTAAATCAGGTCATCAAAGCATGTGAGGATAAGAAAATCAAGAGTATCATGGGTTACTCACATGATTGGAACAGCGAGATCATTGCCCAATTTTACTCCACACTCTACTTTGGTACTATTCAGGGAGATAGGGTAATGCATTGGAGGACTGAGGGAGTTGACTATCAGATTACTTACACTCAGTTTGCTGAGTACCTTGGGTATAGAAGGAGCGATGCTAAACGTGGCAAGATTTATTTTGAAGAGATGATGGCACCGGAGGCTACAAAGTTTATGTATCCAAGAGAGGAGCAGCACAACTTTGGCAAGGTGAAGGGCTTATACACTTACTATTCCATTCTTAACAGAATGTTTAGGAAAACCATTTGCCCTAAGGATGGAAACCCAACAGATATATCTCTCTTTGCCAAGAATCTCCTTGCTATAATGAGGCCTGGCGGTCCAAAGTTTTGTGTCGCTGATTTTATTTGGGAGGAGATTAAGGCTGTGTCTGAGAGCACCTTAAAGTGCTGTGGATATGCTCCCTACATAATGAGAGTTATTGAAAAAGTGGTCGGAAGGACTTGGCGCATGGATGGCGTACATCTCCCACTCAAAGTCAAAGTGCCCAAGCATCCTATACTCATGCCAGCAGAAGGAGAGCAAGAAGAAGAAGAAATTCAGATTGAAGAAGAAGAACAAGAGGAGCAGCACTTTCAGCAGGGGGCTGCTGGCCTGGGGCCAACCGGTCTGACCGGTTCCCCAGACCGGTCTGACCGGTGTGGGCCTGGGCAGCAGCAGGGCACTTCTTCCCGGTCCAGTGGAAAACCTTCTTCGCCTATGAAGAAATTCCTTAGTTTTCTCACTGGAATATGCAAAAGTCAGAGGGATATCAGGGTTGAGCAGCAGAGGCAAAGGAGGGCAAGCAAGAAAGATAGAGATTCGATCAAATTGATACACAATGCTATGAACTTGCATCCGCCAAGGTCTCCACCCTCTCCAGAGCCTGTTGAGGAGGAAATTCCTTCTGTTGAGGACATGGTGGGTCAGTATAGCTCGGGGGCTTGCTATGATGAGTTCGCACATATCGTGGATCCCGCTTATGGAGCTCCTTCATCTTCAGTTCCACCACCTCCACCACCTCAGTATGGAGCTCAGGGTGACTTCGACATTCCCTATGCAGCACCAGCAGATCCTCCACCGACTGGGAATGAGCAATTTGAGAGGTTTGTCCCGGACTTCTTCGTCGATCCCACTCTCCCCTCCGGCTGGGCTCCTTGGCCTTGACAGCAGATGACAGCAGCAGCAAGACTCTTCTCCATGCTTTTTGGATGATCGATGACAAAGGGGGAGAAGAAGATAGATTAAAAGCTTACTTTGGTGTGCTGTCCAGGTGGAACCGGTCTGACCGGTTCTGGAACCAGTCTGACCGGTTTCTAAGTGTTTTTTTTATCTTTGTTGGAAAGATGGATTTGTAATAACTGTCAGACCTTATCTATTTGTGGGCTTGAGAACTTTTAATATGTGCTACCATGTGTGATGTACCCTTTAATGCTTATTAAGTGACTTTGTGTTAGTTTGATATGCATGTTTTGATGTGATGATTGTTTTGTATGTGAACTGACTGGGGGAACCGGTCTGACCGGTCTGACCCCAGGCAGCACATATACACCTTGTTTATTTGTGTGAAAATCCTGTCATACGCATCACATTATTTTTGATATATGTTACACACACTTGTTGCACCCCACGGATTCTGAGATATAGGGGAGCTCCCATGGTTTCATCTTTTTAATATGTGCTTTTGGCATATGAGGCCAAAATTGAAAAATTCAAATCCAAGCACATATTTAGGGGGAACTCATCATATATCTGAGAATTCAAAATGATTTAATTGCTATATCTGTAAGCTTTAATCGGGTTGTCATCAATCACCAAAAAGGGGGAGATTGAAAGTGCATCTAGGCCCCCATGTGGGTTTTGGTGAATTTGATGACAAATCGATTAAAGATCTAACTTGTTTGCTTGAGATGATGAGCAAGAGATTATTCTTATGATTCATTGTATTAATGTGCTCATCAAAACATATGGTTATTCATTGATGCAAGCAAGCAAGTGTGTGAAGAAATAATACTCATTGCAAAAGTTGAAGTGAAGCGAACCCGGCTCAGCCGACCCTAACCTGGCTCAACCAGGTTGGGTTCACTGTCTGCAGATAATTATTATCCGGTTCAGCCAGGTGGCACCCAGGTCAGCCAGGTGGAATTAAATTCAGGACAGAGAGGCTGACCCGGCTCAGCCAGGTCCAACCCAGGTGACCTAGGTGTCAAGTCAAAAACAAGCAATGATAAAGCAATGACTTGGAGATATGCTATGTGGGTCTCCAAGATTATAAGATGACTTATTTGACAAAGGAAAATGATATTGCAAGGC
>CM014278.1:86696985-86727257 GCA_004135705.1 Alloteropsis semialata | reverse complement strand
AATGGATCACGCACGGCCCACCGGAGGGAAAAAACAGTGGAACAGTCACTGCGCCCGTCCGTGTGCCCGGATTTCCCCTGGGATAGGGATCTTCTTATTTTAGATTAACAATCAAATCGTTAATATGACTGCAACATTTCAAATTATGTTCTACTGATTATGATTGAAGTTTTCTCTTTAAAGTTTTTTGAGGTAAACCAGAGTCAACGTTTTGCTATCTATTATGGTGTCTGTATAAAAAAAAATAATCTAAATCTTAGTGGCCAACCGCTTTTATGAAACATAAAAAATTTAGTGCGTGTATTCTTCATGTTCTCATATGTGTTAAACATTACTATATTCTTTTTACTTAGATATATACAGATTTACCGCATGTCAAACTCAAACTAAAACTTGCAATATATCAAAAGCATCTCATTTTGTCTAGCTTCGAAATATCAGGTTACTCAGGCTTTTAATTCCAATCAAATTGACACAGGCCCAATACTGCAAAGGGCGCAGCTAGTTTCTAGTCTCTACATAACGAAAGTTGGGTAATTCCGCGGGCGGGTAGCAGGTCCACGTCGCCTGTTAGCGCTTGAGCCATTGGATCCGTCTTGACCTCGATATAGACCGTCCGATTCTGGGTCGATTCGGGTCTCTCCTTGTTCGTTCATACATCTAGCCCGAAAGCTTCCTGTGCCTCCGTCTCGTCCTCACCCAGTCACGCCACCGGCCACCGCCAGGGCGTCGTAGCTCGCAGGCCGGGTGCCGCGACGGCTACCCGCAGCTTGAGAGGCGGGCGGCGAGGTTGCGATAGCCGCCAGTGGGGCTCCGGCCAACCACAGGGCTTCGATTTTGCGACCTCCATCACGAGAGACGAAGTTCTCGGCTCTGCTCGCTCCTGTCCGGTGGCGCGAGGTGACGGAGGGTCTTGGCCTCCCGGCAGCGAGGGACTTGCCCCAAGCGTCTCTCCTTCCCCATCTTCGTTCTTCCTCTTCCAGTTCATTCCCCTTTGTCCTTATCTCTTCTTCCTCTTAGATTCCACACGCGGTAAGTGAGCAGCTGCAGGAGTGATGGCGGGCGGCCGTTGGCAACGGCACAGCGCGCGCCCGGCGGAGAGGCTCCACCCGCGGGGCGCGTCGGCGACCTCAACCCTCAGGAACCGGCGCGCGGTCCAAGCTGTGTGTGGGTCCGGGCTTGCCTCGCTGCTGAGCTCGCAACTCGCTACTGCCTGGCTCCCAAATTGCCAAAGCTCTGTGTTCCCCCCAAATGCCACCAATGGACCTATCCCAGCGCATATCGCCGGCGGGGTTGACAGATATTTCAGTCCGGTGGGGTGGTGCCTCACTGCTGCCCCACATCCATTGTTCTGACGACAGGTGAACTTGCGCTCTAACGTGGCCCCTTACCTCACCTTCTTCTAACTTGCTAACGCTCCTTTTAAAGCTTCAAGACTTAGCTATGGATTGGACTTGGCTGTATAGATGGCCAAACGTGCCGCCCGGCACGACACGGCCCGGGCACGAAATGGCACGGCACGACGAGGCACGAACCACTCTTCGTGCCGTGCCGTGCTGGCCCGCGTGCCGCACCCTCAGCACGGGCACGGGCACGACAGCAATTAGCCGTGCCGTGCCAGCACGACGGCACGATGGGCACGACAAGGCCCACCGTGCCCGTGCCAGCCCGGCCCAACAGGATTCAAACACTCACAACACAAGTCACAATCACTGATTCTCAAACAAAAACAAAACAAGTCACAATCACAGATCACACACATTCACAGATACTCACAAGACACAATCACAGATCACACATTCTCACACATTAACAAAAGTAATTCAAATATTATTTGAGCTGTTTGGATGCTGCCTCATTAAAAACCTTTGCAGGTAAAAACTCACACCTCGTGAGAAAACCCTGCAAAGGAAAAGAGTACAGCCAGCTCTATAGTTCAATGTTCATGCTTATAGTTCATAGTTCATACAACACAACTACACTACTATAGGTTCATCATCTAGATACAGATTCTCAAAAGACTCTTCAAGTTCTGCATCCTCAATGTCATGCTGAAGTCTGGCATCGCTTTGCTCCCAATCTTTGATCAGTGCTAGCATCTCCACCATTTCAGGCCCCAAGCGACGTCGGCGCTCCTCAATAATCCTGCCAGCCATACTAAAAGCAGACTCTGATGATATTGTAGAAACAAGTATAGTGAAAACATCTTTTGCTAATATTGAAAGAACTGGATATGAAAGCCTATGTTCATGCCACCAGTTCAAGATGTTGAAATCATCTTCATATTGGTTGATGGTGTTAGAGTCCAGATAGGCAGACAACTCAGTAGAGGCAGCAAGAGATGCACCAGAGGTAGCAGCCTGCAATAAAGCACCGGCAGAAGTTCTCCTAGACAAGGAAGATGAAGCACTAAAACAAGAACCAAAGGCAGCAGTAACAGATGAATCAGTTGCTTCATTACTAAATATCTTACCCCATTGAGTCCTCTTCTTACCTGTACGGCCAGGTTGTGGAGGCCTTTGCAATCTCACATTACCAAACTTTTCATCATATTTAGAAAAAACAACAGATAACTCAGCCCTGACCTCAGTTAAGTAAGGGGAGTAGTCATTACCATTGAGGTTAGCCAAGAGATGAAGAACATTGTTAAAACCTTTCATCTTAGCTCTAGGATCCAATATGAATGCAAAGGAATAAAGCATAGGTATATCACACCAGTACTGCAAGAACTTATCTTTCATGGGCACAACAACATGTCTGAGATCTCTGTCATTCTCATAAGAACTTAAATGTGATGCTATCTCAAGAACATGATGCAGCAATAATGGAGATGTTGGATAATAAATACCAGACAGAACAACAGTAGAATCATAGAACTGCTCAAGAAATTCAAGGATTTTTTCAGCCACATACCAGTGCTTGTCTGTCAGTAGTGGTTGGCCATCAATCAAAGGATGCTGAGTTGTGATAAATACTGAAAATGTACTCTTATGGGGTATGAGATGCTTAAGCATGAGATAAGTGGCATTCCATCTGACATCCATATCTAAACCAAACTTACGAGGACGGACACCAACAGCAATGCAATAAGACTTATATGCCACAATCCTTTGGTTAGATGAATTCAAGAATGAAACAGCAGTTCTAAATGCAGTAAGCATAGGCTTGAAAACCTCAAGGCCAGTCTTAACAATAAGATTAATGATATGACAAGCACACCGCTGATGCAAAAACAATGACCCAACATAACCACTAAGTAAAGGACTTAGGTTACCAATAGCCTTAGTATTTGCAGATGCATTGTCCAAGGTGACAGAGAAAATCTTGTCAGTCAGGCTATACTCATCAACAACAGATTTAATACGCTCAGAAATATTATCAGCATTATGAGAAACATCAATCAACCTAAGGCCTAAGATCCTCTTCTCTAATTGCCAATCAGCATTAACATAATGTGCAACCACACTAAGATAGTCCTCCTTAGCATTTCCAGACCAAATGTCAGATGTAAGTGCAACAGATGAAATAGATTTCAAGCAATCAATCAGTTTAGCACGACGATCTTTGAAATACTTAGCAAAATCCCTAGTGGTTGTTTGCCTAGATACAGTAACAAACCTAGGATTATGAGCAATCTTAATAAACTCCTCAAAAGCTTCAGTTTCACCAACAGACAGAGGCAGATCAAGACGTGCAATCAACCTACACAACTGAGTACGAGCCACCTCAGGGCTATACTCCCAACAATGCACAGAACCATCAGGATTAAACTTAAGCTGAGATTGAGCCATAGCGTTCTTACTTTTCAAAGCAGGGCACTTAGGAATATGCCGAAGCAAATGGCCTGTGCCACCAGTGGATAACCCAGAGAATAGCTTCTTGCAGTGCACACAACGGGCACCAGTTCTTACCTCTTTCCCGCCCTTTATCTCAACGACCTCGTCGAAGGACTCCCATCACTTTGATCTAGGCCTTCTCTTCCTCTTCACGGTGGTGTTCACGTTCTCAGATCCCGTCCCGCCAGTGCCCTGCGTGCCTTCGCCACCAGCACCAGCATCAGCATCACCAACATCAATGGCAGTGCCAGTGCCATTGCCTATGCCAGTGCCAGTGCCACTGCCAATGCCAGTGCCACTGCCACTGCCAATGCCAGTGCCAAATAGCTCATCTGCATCAGCTTGCAAGTTGTCCTCCTCGTCATCTCCAGCTTGGCCGAGCAAGCGCAACTCGTAGTTGTTCGATGTAGGATCGTCCTCCATCGCTGACCTCCGGCTACCTCACGGCTGCACAGAGAAGAAACAAGAGAGACCATCATCATCCATCAGAGATCAGACAGAGAAGAAACAAGGAAAAGATCAAATGGGAAGTTCACTTACCTTGCGCCGGAGCACCGGAGTTGCCGTTGACGGAGAAGACAGAGTCGGAGAGGACAACCAGCTCACGGGCTGAAGGCATTGGCACGGCACTGGCACGGGGGACAGGCCATCAGCCTCCGGTTCCTCACGACCTACCTGACGGCTGCAGTCGGAGCACCGGAGACAGAGGAGGAGCGGACCAGAGGATGAAGAGAAGGGGTATAGATGGCCAAACGAGCAGCGTGCCCGGCGTGTGGTGGCCTGGTGGGGTAGATCGACCGGCCGCGGCCGGCCAGGTGATGGAGAAGAGGAGCTAGGGTTTGGGGGACACCAAGCCCGCGGCCCGTGGCCAGATCTCGGACTCGGAGCGGTAGATCTGGCGACCGAGCTGGGAGGAGAGGGCGAGGCGGCGAGGAGGCGGCAGATCTGGGACTGGGAGGAGGAGGAGGAGAGGGGAGGCGGCGAGGAGGCGACGGATCTGGGACTGGGAGGAAGAAGACGAAGGGCGAGGCGGCGAGAAGTCGGTGGAGGAGCGGCGAATCTGGGAGGAGAGGGCGAGGCGGCGAGCCGTCGAGCTGGTGACGGCGGCGGTCCGGCGGAGGAGCGGAGGAGGCGAGGAGCGGTGGATGGGGAATGAGGCGAGGTCGCGAGGAGCCGAGCGGAGGAGGCGAGGCGAGGACAGGAGCGAGGAGCCAGGAGTGGAGGAGGCGGCCGCGGCCGACCGCGCCCGGCTTACATACGCCAGGGACGCGTGCCTCGCGTGCCTGCCGTGCCCGTGCCGGCCCGTCGTGCCTCTACGGGCCGCCTCCCCGCGTGCCGTGCCGGGCCGGCACTACGTGCCTGAGGTGCGGCCCAGACACGGCCCGCGGCACGGGCCGGGCCGGCACGGGCACGGAACACCTCGGGCCGGGCCGTGCTCGGACCGGGCCAGAAAACCGGGCAGCGTGCCGGCCCATGGGCCGCGTGCCTTTTGGCCAACTATACTTGGCTGGTTACCTTCTTCTATGCCTCGTCTGGATGTAGCTATTTTGGGCCCAAACTGATTGCAGTAGATTGGTTCCTTCAGCAGTTAAGCATATTATTAGTGCAGTTCATTGCTTCAAAATACTCCTAGCCTATTAAAATCAGATCATTCATTTGCAGGTCAGCCTTGCTTATCTCATCTTTCCAACTGACAACTGTCACAAAGGTTGATGGGCTGATGGCTGTTGGCTGAGGTCTTGCACTAACTGATGAATGATTCCTCTTTTCATTTCTCATTCTTGCAACACCTAAATAATTGATTTCTATGCAGAATTCATGGATGGTTGTGCTTGGCTCTGAACGTATCCTAGCTTCATGGTAGAAAAGGGAAGGCTGCTGGTGATCTTTCCCAAACATCTCTTGGCAGAGAATGTACCCAAATGGAATTGGATACGCCCCTATCCACAAGCATCTCCCGGAGCTCCAGAGCTCAGCACTCCTCTGGCCTCTTCTGCAAGGACTGCCCGGCAAGGTACGGCCGAATTTATTCCCCATTGTTGGACGCTTGGATTTGGCATGTCATTTGGATTTCATGCGTTGATAAAGCAATGGATGTAATCCCCATTCAGATTGACTGAATCATGGTACCTTGCTCACTTCAGAATTAAGATGAACCTATCATGTTTTTCTAACTTAGTCATGATTCGCCTATGCTATGCATATAATCTACAATAGTGTATCAATGTATCACGCAAATAAAAAAAAGATATGGTTGTTCAGGACACATAAAATACTTCTTAACTATGAAGAAAATCTTTGTCAAAAGTTATAACGGCCATAGTTGAAGAGGTAGCTGAATCTGAAGCTTTAGCTGTTGACGTCCAAAAAGTCAGTTGTTGACTTTAGAAAATTAACACTGTGGCCTGGAAGATTTGCTTAAACTTCATTGCAGGTCCAAAAATCTTGAGATTCGTGCGTGCCAGTCAATTTGACCTGAAATTGACAAGGTGGAGTTTAATCAATAAATTAAGAGGAACTCATCGGCCAAAACCCCGATTCTTTCCAGCAATCGGATCAACATAAAAAGAAGTCCGATGCAAGCATGAACCATCAGCCTTAAGTCCGATTCATGATGATATGAAATATATTAAAACAAGTCATCGACTGTGAAAGCCGAATCGGAGATAAATCTAGTCTCTAAATAAAGAAAGCTGGGTAATTCCGCGGGCGGGTAGCGGGTCCACGTCGCCCGTTAGCGCTCGAGCCGTTGGATCCGCCTTGATCTCGATATAGACTGTCCGATTCCGGGCCGATCCGGGTCTCTGCCCGTTAGTTCATACATCCAAGCCCGGAAGCTTCTCGTGCCTCCGTCTCGTCCTCACGCAGTCACGCCACTGGCCACCGCGAGGGCGTAACAACTCGCATGCCGGGTGCCGCGCAAGCGACATCAATTGCCGGCCACGAGGGCGACGGATCTGATGGAAGGAATGGAGCTAGAATTTTTGAATGTGTGGATAATTTCAATGCAAGCTTAGAGTTAAGTGTTGAACATGGAGATCTTTATTTCTATCGTTTCCTAGGTACATTTATATATGATCTACATGGTGAGACACATCATGCATACATATCCTAACTTAATATTTTCTATATTAACAACTAATGAAATAAATATGTTATCTGTCCTATATTGTAGTACTTTGGGTAATTTTTATAATGACATGTTATTTTTTTAATAAAACACATGTACATAGTTTATATAAAAATTTAGGGTATTACTATAAACTATTTTTACAATGGCATACGTGGGTAATATAGATTAATATTAGAGTGTTGTTTTATTTTATTTTTCGTAATGGTAGAGGTGAGTAATTTTACTTATATATTTAGTTGTTTACTTTAGTTTATTTTCATAATGGTAAAAATGGGTGATTTTTTTGGAAAACTATAATGGATCCAAAGGGTATGATGATTAGTCTATGTTGACGGTCCTTAGACACGCCAATTGTGAACCGCAAGCGCTAGCTTTTCCCTTAGAGTATTCCCCCAAGGTTTATCAATCCGTGGATCGACAAAGAACTACCTAAGGTTTTCTATCTAGCCAAACGGATCTAATCCAATCATGAAGCATAGATTGCATACGAGGTTAAACATGTGTGTGAAGTTGATGAATGTAATGAATGGATCACAACCCCACGACACGAGGTAACACGACCAAAGGTAGCACAAGCCTACCGTCTTCTAGTTGCAACTCCGGCCAAAGCGATAATCAATCTAATCTCGTACAAAGATAAAGAGTCATCTCTAAGAACTTTTCCATGGGCGCCCTTGCGAGGTGCGCGTCAACGCCTAAGGTTTCCCAAAGGTTTACCTCAAACACCCACCAAGTGCTCTTTTCTCGAAGCTCCTCTTCTTTGATGGTCGCGCAACAACTCCCATGGTACTCACCATCGATCTTACTCAACATTACGCAATCGTTCGACCTTTTCCCTTCCGCATGCTATCACCACGCGAGGATAATCATGCCGACTTCGTACGCACTACTAAGATGTATTCGTATGGCATAGACTAATCACCACGATTAGATCTATTCCTACTAAGAACATATGCTAGCTAGACATATGAGAGAAAGCATGCATCTTATAAGATCAAAGTAAACAAGACAAGTAGATTGATATCACTATCGAATGTACATATGCCTTGATGAGTTCAAGGCATGGCTCTGGAACTCTGCTATGGCTTCACCACGCAGGGCCAACCATGGCGGCTAGGGCATGGCCTAAGCCATCTCCTAGGCAACCTTGAGGACTTGCGGCGGCCGTCGGCTTCCTTTGGTGTGTGTCCCTCTTCGCGTCGACTTGTGGTAAATAGATATGAATCTCTCCCCCTTGAGAGTGCCTAGGGGGTTGTATTTATACTCTAGGGGAGCCTTGGGGGCATGCTCCACCTTCCCTTCCACGAGATCCTTGCTTAGGAGTTAAGCAAACTTGGTTTCCATAAGATTTGACTCGCCCAGATTTTCCTAATTCGCAGCCCTACCTTCCCGACATCATATGTTCCTCGTCCGTACTCCAAATAGGGCAAACACAGATTCTAAATTGTGTAGTATGAAATTATCTCCATCTTTGGTATTTATGAGTTTCCTTGGAAATGAAGTTAAGATCCCCAAAATAGCGCCTGAAGATAATCTGTCTGATTCTGGACTTCTCTGTGCAGCATGCATTTCGGGGGCCATACCTGCTAGCTCCATATTCCAAATTATGCTTTCCATATGTCCAAATTGAAGATCTAGACGATGGCTACAACTTTGGTATTCAATATTTTGTCATTAGAGGTCATTTAGATCTCTGAATCTGCACCAAAAGATCATGCTGTCCTGGGTTGCGCAAATATCTCTGAGGTTGTCTTGATCTCGTGGATAACTTTCCAAATCTTCAATTCCTTCATGCTTAAGTCTCTCGTACCCAAGGTTCATTGAATATGGACACCTAGGACCATGAGTTGGGCTATGAAAGCTGATATGGTCCATTGGTTGGGCTCCCTCCGCTAGGCTCGATTTCTTTGGGCTCGTATTTAGTTTTGGGTCTTGAATATAAATGCCCCAAATTGGGCCATTTTTCTGCAAAAACACAATATGCTCCAAAACACAACACACATATAAAAATGGGGTTATTTCAAGTGCCAAGTGGCGGGTTAGTATATGAATTAGTCCAAAACCACCACCTAAATAGCATTAAAAGTGTACGTATAACGAGTGTCAACAATCCCCCCATGCTTAAACCTTGCTCATCCTCGAGTAAGTCCAGAATCTTTGCTTAGCTAGAAAATCAGCATTGCCCTTTAATGTCTCCCCCGCACTTAGTTATACACAACAAGACACATTGCTCTCAAGTGTTTAGTATTTAAAGTTCAAGTTGTGACCGGCTACTTTTTATTATGGAAGATAGACTAGCAATAAAGGACAAACCACAATAATAAATAAATGCAATGCTCTTGAACTTAAGCGAACTTTAGACCTTTAACTTGTTTCAACATGAAGGGTTTTCAAAAAGATGCATATCCAACATAAGTGAGATTCTCTTGCAAAAGCTCATGGAAACACTCATCTCATCAAGTCGTTCAAGCCTATACTAGATTATTTTCAACCTATTCTACTCATATATGAAAGTGGAAGGCTTATGTGGAGCTTGGTAGGTAAAAACAATCTTAGCAAAACATTATATCTCAAATATTGTCAAACTAAGAGAGAGATCTATTTGAATTACTGAGACTAGTCAAAAAGGCCATGGAGAATAAATGTTGAAAAGATAGAGGGATGGAACACACACATTTAGATAGGTGGACATGTGCAAATGGCAAGTGGATGATCCCGAGGCACAAATGAAGTCCTCGTTATCGGATTGCACATGGTTGAAAAATTAAGTATGGAATTGTCTTCAAAGTACTTGGAATTTGATGAAGCTAAAAGAACCAAGGAGCATTTTTTTCTTTTTTTCTTTCTTTCTTTCTTTCATTTTTTCCCTTTCATCTTTGTTTCTTTTCTTTCTTTTTTTTTTTATTTTTCCATATTTTTCTTTCTTTTTGCTCCTTAGAACCTTTGGCAACATAGTACTTACTCAGCATCCTCCCCCCATGCTTAAATGATTGCTCGTCCTCGAGCATAGAAGTGAGGATCGATAATTGCTGAAGTAAGTACACAAAATCCATCTTGGCCTTTGAGAAAAATCATTTGAATCTTCAAGGAGTTTTGCCTCCCAAATTGATGTTCTCCAAATTAAGCTCTTGATTCTCCTGAGTTTTCTTTGAGAAATTGATCCATATTCAATTGTGGGTTGTGGTCAAGGAGGTCATCACAAAAAAGATATATGGGTTTTTGGGTGGATATCCAGCGAGGTTTGCGAAGTTTTCAGTGTAGAAACTCACAATGCATGGATAAAAAGGCTAGCAAAAGAAAGGTACGCAAAATGGAATGGCCAGCTTCTTAGTCTCGAACCATAGAAATCAATCTTAATCTAACTCATCAAAATATAAGTTTACAATTCTAAAGGTTTTATCATGATAGATCATGTATATGTAAAGGATTTGGTAGGTAGAACTTTGCAAGAGATTCACGAATGTAGATAGCTTAAGAATCAAGTTTTAAATAAAATAACACAAGGCATAAGGTCATCGGTAAACTTAAATAAAAGAGCAACATAAGGAATATGTGGGTCTAGAATTTAGTGATTTAACCTTCACAAAGAAAATAACCGGTATTTAATCAATTTAAGATCATTTAATAGAGTGCAAATAGTCAAGTCATATACAACATCATGTAGGTAGAACAAAACGGCAACTTTCATCACTTTTCCATAAGCAAAGCATACACAAATGATATCATCGTGGTAAGCGCAAATGTGATGGTGATAACTATTTATTGAAAACAAAAACAAGACTAGGTTGTCCTCCTAGTAGCCATGTTATTAACAAGAGAGATGTACAAAGGTTTCTAACCTATGGTCGATGGCATACATATATACCAGCATTTAGAAGGAAATGAACAAAGAGAAGGTTGATGAAGAGTTACCGTCCTTTTTCGATGCTTGTAATGGAGTGTAGCGTGGCTTCTCCCATGCTTAAGCATTGTGCTTAGCATGGAAGAAAAATCTTGAGCATCTTATGACAACCGTGATCAGTGTACTCCATATGGCCTTTTCCTTTTCGTCCAACAAATCCTCACCCATGCTTAGCATGTTGCTAAGCGTGGAAAAAGATGGTGAACCATCTTGTAATTCTTGAAATCCTTCCGCCATGTGTTTTGGAGATTATCTTTATGCTTCTTCACCTTTGTTGCCTTAACTTTCTTCAACCCCTTCCCATTGTCACTAAGCTTTGGTCCCAATCATTCCTCGTATCGTTATCACCTCCTTGCTTGATGTCTTCATCACTGCTTCATCTTCCACAAATTTTTCTTCGACTTCCAAAGCAGATCATGTACTAAACCATTGCTCCATTGCAAAGTGCACAAATTTCTCTTTCCAACGAGTCATCATTTGCCCAAATCGGATTCCGAACAAGAAAGTTATGCCTATTTTATTCCAGCACTGCAATCTGTCCCGAGCTGATTTCAGAACGCGCAGCGCCTAATGTTTTTGTCGTATCTCCTTGTATGGGTCTTCAAATTCATTGATCTCAGATGCGTTGGAACAAAAATTTGATGGAGTCTCTGAATATCCACTTTTTGTTTTTGTACATCTCTGAACATGTGTAGATTTTTGATGAAAACAGCAGCGTCTCTTTAAATCTTTAGAGATGATGATGATCTTGGTTGTAACTTTGATCACGAATTCATGGAATTCCTTCGTCATGCCTGCAAAACAATTGAAACGCACAAACTACCCCGGGGTGATGGTCGGGAGTAATAGCAAATGCCAACAACCAATAACATCCCTAAGACCTTAATTTGTGGCATAATTAACCTAGTAAAAGAGAAAAAAATAAAAACCGAATGGGTGTGCGGTGTGCAAAGTGAGTATGCAAATGAGAGGAAAACATATAATCAAAGATAATGTTTACACGTAGTTCTAAACACCATGTTTACAACTAAGTTGCGAATTTCTCCATAGTCATAAAGATCTATTAACCAAGGTTAAAACACCATGTCTATCCCAAGGTCAGTATTTCTTTATAGCACAAGAAAAATAAGGCGTATCGCAAAGCTTATAGACCAACCAATACAATGTAAATACTAACAAGGCTCTCAAAACTAAATGATGATGGTCCGCAATCATGTCTAAACACCATGTTTACACAAGATTGCAAATGAAAAATGCCACTAGTGAAGCATTATCATGGATATGAAAGCATTCATCATGAAGTTTCGTGAAAGAGACAAGCTAACAAATGCATGATGGTATGATGGAATGAATAGGTGGGTTTAACAAAAAATTAGATCAAAACAAAGAATGCAATTCAATGCAATGGTAAAGACAACATGGCATGAAGTGCAACATGAGGTGGATGACATGATAAGGTGGTCTAAAATCAAAAACAAAGTTAGCCTAGATTAACTAGCCACAAGTTTAGAATCAAAGGGTGGTGCCATACTTCATAAATCTCTCTAAAAAGACTCAAAGAAAAAGACTCTAAACACTAATAGCAATAGGCACACAAAAAGTGTCTACAAGTTTTCGAATATCAAATAACAAAGTGCTCTCTCAAAATCATATAGATCATACAACATAAAGTTATGGCATTTATTAGAGCAATGGTACAATGTTACTTGATGATTCGATTAAAGAGCACAATATAGACCGTCATCTTATATAGATAATAAATAAAAGGATCGGGTTGTCTCCTTCAAAGCACTTCATTTAAAGTTATAGAGCTAGACTTCTCACCTCGATTATTTTCATGCGAAGCCATGGTCTTTTGTGCGAGAATCCAAAATGTCCATGCAGCTTGATGTCTCCCTTGTAATCCATCGTGGTTTGCTTTAAACATCTTTATGTATTGGATGTCGCCGGCTTGTGTCTTCATATGCCAATGTTCTTGAGGGTCTTTCTTTTGTTCTAAGCTTCTGAAATTGATCATGTACACTCGATGAAAGTATTGCCCAAGCTCCTCTTCACTGTTGTCATTGTTATCTCCTCTACCTTGTTCTCATCACATTGCGCCTACCTCTTCTTCATGAATTTTCCTCTATGTCCAGAACATAATATATACCAAAATATAGATCTATTGAAAAGTTTATGAAATTACCTTTCCAACGAGTGGTCATTCATCTTAAATGGAGTTCAAACGAGAGAGTTATGCCTATTTTACTTTAGCACTGCGTGCTGCCCAGAAAATTTCAGAATGCACGACCTTCGATGTTTTGATCGTAACCGCTTGTAGGAATCTCGAATTGATTTGATTCTTGATTCGTTGGAACCAAAACTTCATGGGGCTTTTAAATATCAAAAAATTTCAGTTGTTTTCTGTAGAGGTTGGGCAGACTTTTGATGTGAACAGTATCTTCTTGTGGATTGATCCTAAGATGTTGATGATCTTGATCTTGTGGTCTTTGGAGCATCGTGTTGTGCATCCCTAGGCTTCAAGGTCATCACCATTGATGTGAGTAGCATGGTTTTAATGATGTGTCTTCTCCATAGTTCTTACTTTACCAAAGGTGCCGGGATTATAGGGGGCTTTTGCTCTTTATGTCGATGATTTGAGCGGTTTCCTTCATTGATAGTCTCACTCAATTAGAAACTTCTTGAGTATCCTACTGGAAAAGATTTGTGGTGTCATGGTGCTTCTAATCTTGTTACCTCCAGTCTTGATCAACTTCAAATCATCATCTTTTGTGCATAAACCCTCCAATCATCCCTTGACATAGTCATCACCTTCTCCGTTGTTTGCTGCTGCCTCTTCTTCGTTGAATTTATTTCCGTCTAGTGTTGAACATATACCAAACTTCTACTCCATTGCAATGTGCATCAAATTATCTTTCCAACGAGTGCTCATTCACTTCAAACGGACTCCGGATGAAAGAGTTACGCTTGTCTTACTCTGGCACTACGTTCTGTCCGAACAGATTTCAGAATGCGTAGTGTTGAAAGATTTTACCATAACTCCTTGCAACGATCTCCAAAATTTGCGATTCTTGATGTGTTAGAAAGAAGACTTGATGGAGCTTCATATTTTCTAATTTTCCTCAATGGTACCTGTTGACGCGGAAAATCGGCGGTCGTATCCCCCGCGTGCAGCACACGAAGACCAGGGAGATCTGCTTCGCTCCAGTGCCAGGCCGCACTCCAGTTCAGGTTCGCAGCGTGCCAGTCAATTTGACCTGAAATTGACAAGGGAATAAAACAGTTAAATTACTCTTTGATTGTGCCGGCTCTATTTCAGACGATGGAGTAACGTCGAATTTTAGCCAAGACCCAATCAGGCACGTGTCGGCCGATACCAATCGGACCTCAAAATCGGACCTCATTGATGACGTCAATTTGACCGAGTAATCGGACCTCAATCAGACACCAAATCGGACCTCAGAATCGGACCAATCAGGATCGGACCTTGATTGATACAACAGATCAGCCTTTGAATAATAAAGTAAAGCATAAAACAAGGCCGATATGTAAAGTAATGGATCAGCTGTGTCTTGAAACAAGATATCAAATAATCAAAGTGTAAGCCGATACGTTGTCCATCTTGCCTAGTTGCCAGTTTGACTTATCTTATCGGACCATCTAACCAGCCGATCGGACTATAGCCTTTTCAGAGAAATCTAGCTCCGACGTAGGGAATCTAGATTTCTCCAACTATGATCAGATCGGATAGCTAGATAGTCAAACTCAACTCATCAACCTGTCAATTAAACAAGATGCTCGCACAGGTGTTGACCAGATTAAGCAAATAAGCAGATAAAACATTAACAGGATCGTTTTGATTCTAAGGTATGCTACCAAATAATCAAGCATGACCTAGCTCCGACGTAGGGAATCTAAACCACACTTAACATTCAAATAACAATAAGGTATAACCAAAGCTTCCTTTGACTAATCAAGATGAATCTAGCTCCGACGTAGGGAATCTAAACCAAGCATGACAGTCAAAGATTAATCTAATCGTATTGCAAAGATCCAGCTCCGACGTAGGGAATCTACACCAGTGCAATACTCAAAGAACAACCAGATTAAACCACAAAGCAGGATCGGACCTAGAACGATGCTGTAAGATAAATATTGCTTAAATCGGACCAAGACCGGTGCTCAAAGCCGTTGAAGAAGTAGAATTGATTCACATGGCGTAGATCTAAACCAATCTAGCAACTCCAAACAAACCGCAAAAAACTGCCTTTAGTAACCAAGATTACTCTAGCTCCGACGTAGGGAATCTAGCCTAATCTTGATATCTAGCTCCGACGTAGGGAATCTAGACTTAAAGTGCAGTCCGATAAACGATGATCTGTTGGATAATCAATATTGATCTAGCTCCGACGTAGGGAATCTATATCAATCTTGCTTATCCAGAGATAAATCGGTTGAACAGTATAAATGAGAAAGGGCGATGCGCCTCAATTCAAAGCCTATACTAGTTCGATAAATTGACTAACTTACTGGTAAGCCGGAGATCAGAACTGATGCAGCCCGTCCACCAATGAGCTTTGTCGGTAACTACTACTAGGGTTTTTGGCGTGAAGCCGGGTTGTATTGATTGTGAGAATAATTTTTACAATGGACGAGGGTTCATATTTATACCCTGGTCATAGAGAGTCCTGATCGGACCAGACTAACTTGCGAACAAAGTAAACTAAGCTTAACATAAAACGGGACTCCCATACGCCTTCTGAAAAGGAAATAGTCCCCGCATCTGATACACTTCCTTCTTAGCCGACACGCCCTTCTTCCATCACCAGATCGAACTTCTTGTTTCATCGGACTTCTCTTCAGCATCGGCTTCCTTTTCTGTCATCTTCTGTTTGACCATTCAACGGGCCCACTACGCAGTCTCAACCTCACCACGTCACCATCTGACTCAGCATGTCAGGAGCGAAAATCCGGTGTCAACAGTACCTCTATGATCATGGGTGAAAAACTGGTCTCAACAGAAACCTTCCAGAGATGTTGAAGATCGGATCTCACGACTTCGTCGGGGCATGATTCATCACCTGTAGCTTGGACAAACAAATCTCCAATAGACATTAGTCTTAAAAATTAATTGACATGGCGGCATACCTTGTTCATCTTCACTTGTTTTGTGTGTGGGCTCGATAGCGGATGATGGGCCACTAACAAAAGTTAGCACCTACCACTAAAGAGCTGATCTTCACGTAGCCATCAACTTTGTTTGAGCGAGATTTGGACTTGTCAAAGTCCGGATGTTGAGAACTTCTCGATCGCTTTGTGTCTAGAGTTTTACCTGCATTCATGGACACAAATAAGAAACACAGGATATATGCGATAATAAAATTAGGGTTAGTCCAAAAAATTAGAAAGATCTCCCTAGGATTCGAGTTGCCGATCCCCGGCAATAGCGTCAGAAAAGCTTGTTGACGGTCCTTAGACACGCCAATTGTGAACCGCAAGCGCACGGATCGTTGGTAGCTTTTCCCTTAGAGTATTCCCCCAAGGTTTATCAATCCGTGGATTGACAAAGAACTACCTAGGATTTTCTATCTAGCCAAACGGATCTAATCCAATCACGAAGCATAGATTGCATACGAGGTTAAACATGTGTGTGCAATGGATGAATGCAATAAATGGATCACAACCCCACGACACGAGGTAACACGACGAAAGGTAGCACAAGCCTACCGTCTTCTAGTTGCAACTATGGCCAAAGCGATAATCAATCTAATCTCGTACAAAGATAAAGAGTCATCTCTAAGAACTTTCTCATGGACGCCCTTGCGAGATGCGCGTCAACATCTAAGGTTTTCCAAAGCTTTACCTCAAACACGCAACAAGTGCTCTTTACTCGAAGCTCCTCTTCCTTGGCGGCCGCGCAACAACTCCCATGGTACTCGCCATCGATCTTACTCAATATTACGCAATCGTTCGACCTTTTCCCTCCCGCATGTTGTCACCACACGAGGATAATCATGCCGACTTCCTACGCACTACTAAGATGTATCCGCAGGGCATAGACTAATCACCACGATTAGATCTATTCCTACTAAAAACATATGCTAGCTAGACATATGAGAGAAAGCATGCATCTTATAAGATCAAAGTAAACAAGACAAGTAGATTGATATCACCATCGAATGTACATATGCCTTGATGAGTTCAAGGTATGGCTCCGAAACTCTGTCATGGCTTCACCACGCAGGGCCAACCATGGCGGCTAGGGCATGGCCTAAGCCATCTCCTAGGCAACCTTGAGGACTTGCGGCGGCCGTCGGCTTCCTTTGGTGTGTGTCCCTCTTCGCATTGACTTGTGGTGAATAGATCTGAATCTCCCCCCTTGAGGGTGCCTAAGGGGTTGTATTTATACTCTAGGGGAGCCTTGGGGCGTGCTCCACCTTCCCTTCCACGAGATTCTTGCTTGAAAGTTAAGCAAACTTGGTTTCCATAAAATTTGACTCGCCCAGATTTTCCTAATTCGCAGCCCTGCCTTCCCGATATCATATTTTCCTTCTCCGTACTCCAAATAGGGCAAACTCAGATTCTAAATTGTGTAGCATGAAATTATCTCCAACTTTGGTATTTATGAGTTTCCTTGGAAATGAAGTTAAGATCCCCAAAACAGCGCCTGAAGATAATCTGTCTGATTCTAGACTTCTCTGCGCAGCATGCATTTCAGGGGCCATATCTCCTAGATCCATATTCCAAATTATGCTTTTCATGTGTCCAAATTGAATATCTCGACGATGGCTACAACTTTGGTATTCAATATTTTGTCATTAGAGGTCATTTAGATCTTCGAATCTGCACCGAAAGATCATGCTGTCCTGGGCTGCGCGAATATCTCTGAGGTTGTCTTAATCTCATGGATAACTTTCCAAATCTTCAATTCCTTCATGCTTAAGCCTCTCATACCCAAGGTTCATTGAATGTGGACACCTAGGACCATGAGTTGGGCTATGAAAGCCGATATGGTCCATTGATTGGGCTCCTTCCGCTAGGCTTGATTCCTTTGGGCTCGTAGTTAGTTTTGGGCCTTGAATATAAATGCCCCAAATTGGGCTATTTTCCTGCAAAAACACAATATGCTCCAAAACACAACACACATACGAAAACGGGGTTATTTCAAGTGCCAAGTGGCGGGTTAGTATATGAATTAGTCCAAAACCACCACCTAAATAGCACTAAAAGTGTACGTATAATGAGCGTCAACAGTCTACAGATGAATAGCCAGATGTTTCTAAATTTTGTGAGAATTTCTAGGATTTTTTTTCTAGTGTATCTCATGAGGACTAACGTGGAGGCTTCAAAAGAAGTCTCCACTCGCAAAAGGCAGTATACCATTGCTACTTTTTTTTTATGTAGAGCATGTTTAAAACTTTTTAACTTTACAGATATGTAAACGTGTTGGACGTATACCATTGCTACTTTTTTTTTATGTAGAGCATGTTTAAAACTTTTTAACTTTACAGATATGTAAACGTGTTGGACGTACATGACCAATCCAAATGTTTATAGCGAAACTAATACTCAATGTTTTAAGGGTTGTTCTACCTAGCGAACGTTAACAATGGGAACACGCAGGGTTCCATGATCCTGACTATTGGTTCTTGGTCACACTGCAAATGCTCTAGGAATTTGCTTGGAGGGCGCAAAACTTGCAGCATTGCAGTGCAGGGGTGCTTTTCCCAGAATCTGGTTATCTCGAGAAAAAAAACGCGGGGGTATTTCAGTATTTGCGCAAGAACTTGCATTTCATGCGCATGAAAAACAATACCGCCATTTTAACTGTCCACGACCCCATCAATCTTCGTGACGTGAAGTCCACTGCGATTTGCAGTCTGCTGTTGACAAGAAGAGTGTGGAGGTGGAGATCAAGATTCAAGAGCCGCTCTCCTCGTCCTTCCAAAGGTGAAGGCCCCGTTTTCGATCTTGTTTTCATTGTGTGTGTGGTTCAAATTGCATTGAGCTGCTTACCGATTTATCCTAGATATTCTGCGGGGTTTGATCCGTGTTCATGTCCTTGCCAGTCATTTTCCTTCTCTTTTTGTTCAAAGAAAATTCCTGCATAAAGAATCCATCATCTGAGTCAAAAGTCAAAACTCAAATAGAGTCAACAGGATAAGGCAACTCATAACCTTTAGTTTTTGTGTACGATTTATGATTCCATCATGTTTACTGTAACAATTCTGTAGTTTCTGAGTTTAGGCAAGTAATGAGGAAACTCTGACTCCCCAAAAAATAAATGTGAAAGCCTACTTTTAATTCTTAACCTCTTTGTCCATGTTGGGAAGATTGATGTGGTTCAAGGTTGCCTGCTTTGCCGTTTTCTTAACCTCTTTGTCCATGTTTTAGGAAAACAGCAGGAACTCTGCTAATGCATTACGAGAATTAAGCATTTTCTTTCAGAGTCCCTTAGGTGGTCTGAAAGACTGAAACTAACTGCTACAAATCAAACTGAAACTTGTAAAGCATATTGTCTACACAGAACTCGAGCATTTGAGAGGTTGTTTGCACTCGGGTAATATTTACAGCAAATCACACGATTGGAGAGCAGAAAACAATCGAGTGCTGGAAAACAAACTATCACACGATTTTCAGGCCACTAGATTTGCATCAGATGGTGAGGATTTGATATGTACATATCTGAAGAGACATATCTGAAACTACTATATATTTGCACTGACAAATATTTGTCTTACTGAAATCCAAAAAGAATACATGAGAAAAAACTACAGATTTCAATGTCTGATTGAAAATTATGATCAGCGATTCAGCATTCCAATGAAATATCAAATTCAAAATGAACTAGTAAGAAGTTGCTTTATAGCAAGAAGAAAAGTGACCAAGCTAACACCATACAAGTCTACTCTACTTCTTGAATACCCAACCGTGTGGCAGGTGCGGTGAGAAATCCCTCAAACATGAATCAGATACTCCTTCAATACCCAAATAAGTCATATTGTTATGGGTCATAGGGACCGTTGTCCCCACGGGCTGGGCCGGTGGACCTGGATTGTTAGGTTTAGTCCCACATTGAAAATTGATGGTGGGAGAGCACAACATATAAGGAGGGGCAGCCCTCACCTATCAGACTAGTCTTTTGGGTTGAGTTACGCCCGAGCCCTTGATTTTTGTGGGCTCCGGTGGACCTGAGCTTGATGGGGCGCCGACCCGTGAGGATAGCGGGTAGAGCTGGATTCAGCTGCACATTCTAACAAGTGGTATCATAGCCGATGTTCAAAAACCTGGAATATCTCCCGAGGTCACAGGTGACTTGGGAGCCCTCAACCCAAAAGACTAGTCTGATAGGTGAGGACTGCCCATCCTTATATGTTGCACCCCACCATCAATTTTCGATGTATGACTAAACCTAACAGCCATGAGAAAATTGAGGACGGGAGGTGTCAGGCCGAGGTCTCCAGGACAACGCTCTCTAGCCCTGCCGCCCTGCGTTCCCAAGCTACCACCTCTAGCCTGTCGTCCCCATACTCCCGGTCCATCGTTCCCTAGCAGATCAATCCAACGCACCACTCGATGATGCCATTGAGTTGAATGAGAACGAGAACCTACCATACTGAAAGATGCACGGTTGGAGCATTTTTGTCCAAATTAAATTTGGGTGGTATTTTTCAAATGTCGTGATCTTCCGGTGCTATAGAATTGATTTTCTTTTTGGCATTGCACTTTTCTTTTCCCTTCGAATCCGTTCTAGCCTCTGTTGCCCTGCCTCACCGCAGACGGCTGCCACACCTGCACGGCTTCGCCTTGCCGCCTATGTGCTTCAATGCTTGCGTCTGTGCGTGGATGTCGACTGCGCCCATCTCACCATCGCAGCGTGCCTTTGGCCGCATCTCTTGATGTGGTGATCGGCTGAATGTCTCGCGCATGTCCAATTGCTTGCGTGCGGCTCGCCGGTGGGCACCACGGTGGACTCTAGACGGGATGTCTCACGTTTGGACATGGGAACATGGGAGAGCCCCTTGAGATGCCTGGCCCTGCCCAAACTCTGAAGTATGAGGTGCTCATTCATGCCTCTTGAGTTCTTGACTATGCAGCTCCACCAAGCAGTCCCTCCCATGGTAGCTTTGATAGTGCAACTAGTGGCCTACCAGATGAGTCCATTGAGCTAGAGTGGCCTGCTCGTTATCACTTCTTCTGGCGGCTCGGTGTCGAGGATGGCATGTCAGAGCTGAGAGCGAGTGTCCATGACCGGCTAGGTGGCCGAGGGCGCGACCGCTCTCCACCTGGGGGCGGCAATGGAGGTGGCGGCCGCCGAGGGGGCCAACAGCAGTGTCCACCGCCAAATCAATATGACTTGCAACAGGACGCTAGATTCCGTGCAACTAGAGGAGCATGGTGGTTGGAGTAGGGAGGAAGCTCTAGCCAGTCACACCGGTACAAGAACCTCTCCGGTGGCGAGGGTGAAGGGGCAGAGAAGCTGGATCAGTGCTCGGCGAAGGTGGGTAACCTCACCGGGGTGGGGGAGACACCGCGGCCCTCACATGTCGTCGAGACACAGAAGGAGAAGGTCTTCAGTACTGCTTTCGTGGAGCCAGACACCTCTTACCATTTTGATGAAAGTCTGAACACGAGAGCCAACGTGGCAGACCCGATGGTTGATGAAGCAGCATTGGTGCTGAGCTCGAGGGACACAGAGCTCGTGCTGCCCCTGCCAGACGCGTGTCTAAGGGAGGCAGTGTCGGGCATCACTACGGTCACAGGCAGGGAACATGAGTTAGTGGAGGAGGTGGGCTTCGGGCTGAATGGGCCTACTGAGGAGGAAAACCCTGTAGTGAGGGACACTACTGATGATCCGACAAAAGAAAACATTACTGAAGCTGAGATGGCTACTGCTGACAGTCCGGCAATGGTGAGGACTGCAACTATGGGGCCAATTGTGGACACAGTGGCAAGTGACAGTGCTGCACCGGAGTCGACAACGATCAAGAGCAGATACACCAAGAAGATCAATGGTTCACTGCTAGGGGTCACACTAAAGAAAACAAAAGTACAAGGAGGAGTCAAGCTTGAATCACTGAAGAAGGCCAAGTTGCAGAACTTCCAGAGGAAGAGTGAAAGAATTGCGAGCAAACCCAAAACCGACCTAACCATAGAAAAACAAGCAACTGCTCTGATCACGAAGAAATGTGGACTTTCAATGGGGACAGCAACTGAAGACACGAACAAGCAGAGTGTTCTGGCCAAGCAATTTGTGGATAATATTCGCGATCAGATGGAGCATGACATTTGGGGTATGTTCGGCATCCAGGTAAGCATCACTGACTGCTTGTGCTGCTTGGCAATTGATGCTGAAGCTTGATCGGCCATTCAGTCCGATTGTGTGTGTGCATCCCATGTTTGTGCCATCCCGAGTGTGTGCGTGTTCTACCCCGCGTGTGTTTGTGGCATGGATCAGTGGCGTTCCGATCTCGTCAGGGCGCCGCAGATCTGCGCCGAGCTACTAGGAGTACTGCTACTTCTTGGCCGATGCTACTCCAAAGGCCAAGTTGGGGAGATGGTTATCGTTTCAATAATGAGTGAACAACATTGCGTGCTTCTTAACTGGAATGAGAGGGGGCTAAATAACCCGGCAAGGAGGAAGGTTGTGCGGGACCTTGCTACTGACACTAAATGCACCATAGCATGTCTTCAAGAGAGCAAGCTGGACAATGTTAATGACCAGATAATTAGAGACACACTTGGCCCTAAATTTGAAGGAAACTTTGCTTTTTTGCCGGCATTGAACACTAGAGGAGGGGCAATTGTGGCAGTGGATGGTGATTTCTTCAACATTGTCAGTTCAGAGCATAGAGAGTTCTCAGTGTCTGTCAAAATTCAGGCAACAACCATGCTTGCAAGCTGGTGGTTGACAATGGTATATGGCCCTCAGGAAGACATTGGCAAGCAGAGATTCTTGCAGGAACTGCGACAGTTTAGAGACACTATATCTGACAATTGGCTGATAATTGGAGACTTCAACCTAATCAGATATGCACGAGACAAGAGTAACTCTAACTTGAACAAAAGACTGATGACAACCTTCAATGCAACCATCAGAGAGCTGGATCTGCTGGACCTGCCCCAGAAAGGAAGAAAATACACTTGGGCCAATAACACCACACAAACAAGAATAGATAGGGCTCTATGCACTGCTGAATGGAGCCTAATGGAGCCCAATGCATCACTTCAGGCAATGTCATCCCTAGTCTCTGACCACTGCTCGATGCTGCTTGCCGGATAGTCTACAGTAACAAAGTATAGGGGGTTTCGGTTTGAATACTTCTGGCTAAGAATTGAGGGATTCCAAGAGGCTGTCAAAAAGGAATGGGAAAGGCCACTACACATCATCAACCCTTTCCTATGGCTACACACTAAATTACAAAGAACTGCACGGGGCCTGAAGAAATGGAACAAAAACATGATTGTCAATAACAGGTTGCTGCTCAGGGCGGCTAGGTAGCTAATCTGGATATTGGATGTAGTGCAAGAGCACTGAGTACTGAGCAACAATGAGATACAACTAAGAAGAGACCTGAAGTTCAGGTTCTTAGGCATGATAGCAGTGGAGAAACTGAGGCAGAAACAACAGTCTCAGCTAACCTGCATCAAAGCTGCAGAAGCTTAAAAAAAATTGTTCTTCCTCCATGCAAATGGCCGGCACAACAAAAACTTCACTCAGTACCTGGAAACTGAGGGACTGGTTTACACACATGAGGACAAGGAACAATGCATTCACTCCCATTTCAGTAGACAGTTTGGGACACCTCAGCAAAGAGAATTCACACTGGATTGGGAGAGGATCAACATGGAAAGGCATAACATAGAGCTCCTTGAGCAGCCTTTCACAGAGGAGGAGGTTAGGGCAGTTATTTAGACAATTAAGTCAGATAAGGCACCTGGCTCACATGGCTATATTGGAGCCTTCTATAAAGCTTGTTGGACAAACATCAGGGAGGATGTGATGGCAGCGGTCAATTTTTTACATAACCTACATGACCAACATCCTGACAAACTGAACACAGTTCATCTCATCCTAATACCCAAGAAGCAGGATGCAAAGGAGTTAGCTTAGTTTCGGTCGATCAGCCTGACACACAACATTGCAAAATTAGTTTCAAAACTACTTGCACCAAGACTTGCTCGCCAGTTGAACTCGCTGATCTCCAGAGCACAAAGTGCATTCACAAAGCGCAGAAACATTCAAGATAACTTCTTGTACACATAGAACTTGATCAAAGAACCACACAAGGCAAAAATTCCAAGTCTATTCCTCAAGCAAGATATTGCAAAGGCATTTGACAGTGTAAGATGGGACTATCTGATGGAAGTGCTCCAACACATGGGCTTTGGACTAAAATGGAGAGGATGGGTTACTGCATTACTACACACAGCTTCCACTTCTATTCTACTGAATGGAACAAGAGGGCCTTGGTTCACTCATCGAAGGGGTTTAAGATAGGGAGACCCTTTATCTCCAATGCTCTTCATCTTAGCTATGGAACCTCTACAGAAATTGCTAGACCTAGCAACCAGTGAACAGGACCTATTACCACTCAACCATAGAGCTGCCAAACTCAGGCTCAGTATGTATGCAGATGATGCAGCGTGCTTTCTAAACCCAATTAGTACAGAGATACAAAACCTAGCAGAGATTTTGTAGCTCTTTGGCAATGCCTCGGATCTCATGGTAAATATGAGGAAAAGTGCAATTTACTCAATCCAGTGTGAGGAGATTGATGTACAGATGATTATGCAGCAGCTGCAGTGCCCCATCAAACATTTTCCATGCACCTACTTGGGCCTCCCACTGCATTTCAGAAAACTAAGAAGGGTTGACATTGAACCACTGATAGATAAAATGGGTGCCAAGCTACCTGGTTGGAAAGGAAGGATGATGAATCGGGCAGGAAGGCTTAAGCTACTGAACACAGTCCTAACATCAATACCAGTGTCCTACCTTACCGTATTTGCTCTCAAAAAGTGGACAACTAAGAAATTGGACAAGATCAGAAGGGGTTTCCTATGGAAAGGAGCTGCAGATGCAAATGGTGGACATTGTCTAGTGAACTGGAATAGATGTAAAAGACCGAAGACATTTTGAGGGCTTGGTATCCTTGACCTGGACCTTTTCAGCAGGGCATTGCGGTTGCGCTGGCTTTGGTATGAGTGGACAGAACCTGATAGGCCTTGGGTTGGCACTGAACTGCTGGTGAATTCAGTCGATGACTGTTCAGGATCTCCACAGTGGTGACGGTGGGCAATGGAGCAAAAGCAAAGTTTTGGCGCTCTTCTTGGCTACATGGGAAAGCTCCAATGGACATGGTACCTAATCTGTACAAGTTGGCATGGCACAAACACAGAACAGTGCAGCAGGACCTGGTGCATCAAGCTTGGACAAGGGAATTTTGGCGCATGACAACTGTCCAGGAAATGCTTGAATTCGTCAATCTTTGGTTGCTGGTTTTGCAAGTGAATCTCAATGATCAGGAAGACACCATTGTGTGGCGCTGGACACATCATGGGGAATACTTGGCCAAATCAGCTTATGCAGCACAATTCACAAGGTCTTATGCTAGTTTTAGCCGGGGCACATTGAAATGTTCTTGACGTCGCCTAGAGGGGGAGGGTAAATAGGCGTTTCTAAAAAATCAATATAAAGCAGTGGATTAAAAAAAATATATGACCTGGCTCAGCCAGCTTAAACCCAGGTGACCTGGGTGTCACCTGGCCTGGACCTGGCTCAACTGGGTCAGAAACGTTGACTTGAATTTAATTCAAAAACTAGCCAATGAAAATTGAATCTAAGAGTTACCACAACCTTGGAAGAATGTATACTTGTAGATCCGTGGGATAGGTCTAAACATGTAGATCGAGTGAAGAACACAATAGTCAACTATGAACACAAGTATGAACACAAAGAACACAAGTTGATACAAGAATTACTCCCGAAGTTCACCCCCACTAAGGAAGCTATGTCTCCGTTGAGGTGCCCACAAAGAGCCGGGTTGTCCACTAACCCTTTCCTCTCTCAATGAACCACAAAGGAGGAATGAGTGACTTACTATGAAATTCTCCACGTGGATGGGCAATACAAACGTCCGGGACACAACCACACAAAGTTTTGTGTGCTCCACGGCGACGCCTAACCGTCTAGGAGCGAACTCCAAGAGTAACAAATCCGAGGACGATGCTTGAAGGTGCTACCAAAGCTCAAGAGATGAAAATGGAGCTCAAAGGTTGGAAATGGAGCTCACTCAAGCTTCTCATCAAGAATTCTCAAATCCCCACTTCAAATCTTGCAAGATTAGCTCAAGAGTGGAGAGGGATTTGAGCAAAGGGTGGAGGAGGAAGGTTTGTCTCTGGTTTGGTGAGTGTTGATGCTTGTTAGTGACATCTTTTTAGTACTAATTAAGTGGTGTTTTGGGACCAATTCATATACTAACCCGCCACTTGACACTTGAAATAACCCCGTTTTCGCATATGCATGTATTTTTGGAGGATTTTGGTTTACGCAGGTGTTGACGGCCCTTAGACGCGTCAATCATGAACCGCAAGCGCATGGATCAGTTGTAGGTTTTCCCTCAGAGTACTCCACCAAGGTTTATCAATCCACGGAACTAAAGATACAAGAAACAATCCAACTAACATTGAAAGCCTTTTGTCTTGAAGAGGGGTTGTAAAACCAAATAGATCTAATCTACTAAAACCAAACACCGGAGGTAGCAAGAGAAAGTTAGAGATAACCAATCTAGATCGCCTAGATCATGCATATGTTGTAGCTCCGAGGCAAATAGAGTGAAGCAAGATAGATGTGAATCTCAATAAAAGCATCTTTAAATCGCGAAAGCCCCGAAAGCCCCACCTTATACGGGATCACACCATGTCACGATGCTCCCTTTCGGCGTGGGTAACTTAAGGGCATGTTCACAAGTGAACGTGTCGAACCACTTGGTAGATCCGGTATGAACACCTAGCCACCATGGCTACAAGAACACCCCGAGCAATCTATCTCGAGAATAGATTGAAGAAGAAGCAAACCCAAGCAAGAACGAAATCATAGAAGAGGCACTTGATCGCTAAAGATTCGAAAACACATATAACTTCACCATGAATGTAAGTACATCACAAGATCACCACTGGGATCCTACTTTGATCTTGATGATCCTAGCTCCAGAACTCCGACGTGGTCTTCCTCGCAGGGTTCCCACGTCGGCTAGGGAAGAACCCTAGACAACTAGCATGATCCTCAGCTCTCCGAAAGGTGTCCCTCTAGCTTCTCTGCTCCTCGGCGGCGAATGACAAATTGATTGATGCGTGGCACGGAGGCACAGGGGGTTTAAATACCCTGAGGAAACCCTAGGTCGAAGGGGGAGGTGAGCCGGCGCAGGAAAGGCCTGGGCCGGCCGGCCTAGGGTCTTCCCTGGCCGCCTCATCTTCATTTTTCTCCCCAAGTCTTTTGGAAGCTTCAGTAGATGTTCCACCTATGCATGTGGGCCATTGGACGTCATTTGCTTCGGGATATCTTCGAGATAAGAATGGGAAGTGATAAACTTCCAAATTCTCCAATTGAGTTGCCTTGACCCCGAAGTCTCTTGACCTTATCTTGAAGCACTTGCCTTTCAAATACTCTTGGAGGTCGGTTCACCAAAGTTGAGCACGAACGGAGGTTGGAACCACCTTAGTCGGCCGGCCTAGGCCATGTGGGGCCAGCCGACCTGCCCTGTTCTTCGGGCCTCTGGCCTTCATCTTTCACCGTGTCGTCCTTGGTTCCAAGCCTTGTCCATTTGTGCTCCATTTAATCCCAAAAACCTGCGTAAACATAATTCCTCCCAAAACACATGCATATGCGAAAACGTCCCGGTTATAGAGTATGATCGTTAGTTTAGATATCAAATTCATGCCATTATTGAAGATAAACAGGGGTAAAAGTGTGTCGCTAAGGAGCGTCAACAATCCCCCCATGCTTAAACCTTGCTCGTCTTCGAGTAAGTCTTCAATAAGAACTCGAACAATTCTTCAATAAAAATCAGCGTTTCCTTTCGGTGTCCAATCCCTGCACTTGATCATACATGAGAAAACATAATGCCCTCAAAATATTTTGCAATTAATTCTTCAAGTTGTAACCAACTCTTTCTAGTATGGAGAGTAGATTTAAATTAAGTGTTCCCCACAAAGATCTTAAACACATGCTCTCTAATTTAAACAAATCTCGAAAATTAGGAAGTAAGTTTCAAAAGTGTTGCTAAACCAAAGTCAATAATTTAAACCTTATTGCAATTGCTCATGGAAACTCTCAGCTCATCTTGTCTCTCGAACTTGCTAGAACTCTCTTTACCTTCCTTTCTCTCATGTATGCGTAAGGCTTTATCTGGAGCTATAGGAAAGGTTGGTCCTAACAAAAGATTTTATATTCAAGATATTATCAAAACAAGAAATACTTCTCATGGGTTTACCGAGACTCGTCAAAAAGACCATTGGAAAATAATCGATTTTGTGGAGAGGGGGAAAATGGAACACACGCTTTAGATAGTGGACATGTGCAAATGGCAAAGGTTGATCCCGAGGCACAAGTGAAGTTCTCGTTATCGGATTGCACATGGTTGGAATATTTGAGTATGGAATAATCTTTAAGGCACTATGGAATTTAATGAGGCAAAAAGAACTAAGGAGCATTTATTTTCACACTTTTTTCTTTTCTTTCTTCCTTTTTCAACACATATATATTTTTTTCTTTATTTTTTTTCTTTATGCTCCTTAGAACTTCTAGCGACATTAATACTTACTCAGCCTTCCCCCATGCTTAAACGATTGCTCGTCCTCGAGCATAGAAGTGTTGGCTAAAGCTAGAGTAAGTATCCATCTCAATCTTTTGGAAAATGGTTTGAATCTTCGGGGAGTATCTTCTCGTCGAATTTTGAAGCCATCGGAGGAGAAAGGGGGTAGGTCGGTTGGCTCATGGTGTTGAGACCGGCCATCCTACTTACTGTGGATCTCCGTTTCTTCTAATTTTTCTTGTACGCACTCTTTGATGCCTCCCAAATATATGTCTCTTGTATCAAGCTCTTGATTCTTCAGAATTTCCTCGAGATAATGATCCATACTCAAATTGGGTTGTGGTCAAGGAGGTATTTCACAAAAAGATAATTTGGGTTTAGGGTGGATATCCAGCTAAGTTTATGAAATTTCCAGTTTAGAAACTCACAATTCATGGATAGATAGGCTAGCAAAAAGAAGATACACAAAACGGAATGGTCAGTTTCTTAGTCTCGTACCAGAGAAGATAAATCCTGAATCAATTCACTTGAAAATAATTCTTAAACTACAGTTCAACATGGTATATCATTTAGGCTTTGGATAGGTAGAGCAATTCCGAAAGGTATTAAAGACAAGGCTAGCTTTCATTAAATTCAGCATTTAGTCATTCCTTGACAAGTTTAAAAGAGAGAGCAAGAATAATAATTATGGGTCTAAAATTATCATAACCTCCACAAAAGATTAAGCCGGTATTTAGATAAATTTTGGATCGTGTTAGAGAGAGCATTAGTTCAATCATGCATAAGCCAAGCGCAAAAAATAGACAAAGCGGCAACGATCATCATATTTCAACATGGCGTAAACTTTCTATCATCACTAGTAATCATGTCATGAAAGCATCGGTGATATATATAGTGATCATGGTGATGATAAACAAAATAACTCACTAACACACATGCTGAAAATAAATAAAAACAGAAAATTGCTATGCACACAAGCTTGCACACACGCTGAAAATAAATAAAAGAAAGGGGAAAAACTCAAACCACATGTGCGAGCAATTTATTCTTGGTCCTTGTCGGTCACTCCTCTTGGCTTGGCGGATGTCTTGCATTATATCCATGATCATAGTACACTTGAGAAGCTCCTCCATCAAAATGTTCCGGCGGCGCCAATGCTAGAAGTCCCATTTGGTATGCAATCCCCGCGGTTCCATCTTCTAGCCGGTCCGTATGCCTCCAGATGGCATTAATGTCCTCCATGTTCCTATCGGCGTAGGCTCCAATCGTCCTTGTGCTTCTTTCCGGTTGTTGGAGATGCGCAATGAATAGTGAAGTTTCAAAGTTTCATATGATCTAAACAGCCCCTAAACATGGCCTTAAACTAGTGAAGAGCAGCCACGCCACGTCCTTCCCCTACGACAAAGTGTACGCGCGCCGTACGGTGTAGCCGTGTAGGGGCATGGCGTGGCTACTACACGGCTACAGGAGACCGGCAGGCCAGGGGCAAAATTTCTCAATTGAACACCCCCTCAGCTGGAGATCGCGAGGCGGCGTCGCGTCGCGTCGATCACTGCCCCCCTGCATTGCAGGACGGCAGCTACAAC
>CM014278.1:86637359-86683623 GCA_004135705.1 Alloteropsis semialata | reverse complement strand
CGATATTTTGGTGAAGAAGAGCAGATATGTCAAGCAATTTTGCCTTCACTTCGTCAGATAGCAAGCTTTGCCCAGAACTGATCTCTTCCTCTTCAGCTTGCAGCCGATCAAAATCAATTGACAGGGTCTGGCTGGCTGGAGGGGTATCTTGGGCCTGCAAAAGAAATGATTAGATATAATGAAAAGAAAGCTGATACGATTATATCAGGCTAGAAAAGTTTACTTGTTTCCAGACCACTTCTTGCTCATGTCCGATCAGAGGGATGTTACTGCCCTGGATGTTTACTTGGGCGATTTCAAGATCCGTCAAGACGTTCTGGATGATTTGCTAGAAGAAAGAGAATAAGAACAAGATTGATATCAATTATTGAATGAATTGGCTGATAATTACCGTTACGTCTGGATCAGGGAGTTGGATCTGTAGAAGAGTTTGATCTTCTTGACCCTGATCCATTTGTACTTGTTCTGCTTGAGGTGGCGGACTTGATTGATAAGGCGACCCAGTTATAGTCCTTTCAGATGAGGATGTATGGCCCGAATGTTCCTGAGTTGGGCTTGATCGCATTTGAATAGGGCTTGGCGATTTTTGTGGGTCCGATTCTGGTGCTTCTTCGGCTGATGGACTAGAAGACTTGATCGGACTAGGCTGTCGTGCAGAGGATTCTCCGATAACCTGAATTTACAGAAAGGATTAATTTCAATAAAGAAAGAAGTCAAGTTAATAGAGTTCTTGGACTTACCAGAGTGGTCTTCGGGCGTTTGGGAATTTTAGAGGACGTCTGCTTCTTCCTTTTCCTGCTATCACCATATATTGACAGAAGCTTGCCGATGGTGGGAGAGTCACAGCCGATCCACGGATCTGGCGAGATATTGCAGTAGACAACTTGCTTCCCCGATCGAGTCATCGTTGGAGGAGAACGATCGACGTCCTGACAGAAAATTGTTCAGCAAAATAGAGTTATGTAAAGGGGGAAAGCAAGTTCACAGACATTACCTCTGGTTTGCCCTTGAAAGCAGGCTGCAACTTCTGAATATAAGTTTTGCAGGCAATGCAGAATAAGTGTTGATACCATTCAGCCCACCATGTGTTGAAGGACCGATGAACTACAAGGCAGATTGCAAAGGTATCCAGATTGGTTCTGTCCATGGGAGGCTCAAGCCCGAAAAGGCGGTCCCATTCCAAGCCTGTGTCGATTTTTCCCCTCGGAAAAATTTGATCGGTCAAAATTAGATAGGGAGGAAGCTGTCCCATGCCAAATTGTCGAGCAGCCAAGTTTGGATGATAGTATTCATATGTTGATTGCCCTGACTTGCCCTGACTAAGGCCGATCGGAAAAAATCGAGCACTAATGCAGGTCCGAAAAATTGTCAAGGCTTCTGAATCTGCCTCTACAATCATGGTGAATTTGAATTTGTAGGGCAACTCAAATTCATCGGAATGATCGTACAAAAACCAGACCATTTTTTCATCAGCAATGCCTTTGTAAAAAAGTGCAAAATACTTGGAAGATTCCTTGCCTGATAATTTCTCAGCAGGAAAGCCCATGGCAGCTTCACCAAGTGAGGTACACCGGCGCCAGGTGATCTCTTCCGATTCAGGCTTGCTCTCTGGGAATTTAAGCCTTCGAACATCTACCTTGACAACTTTGCTCAGATGTAGCATTAACCACATCTGGATGAACCACCACGGCCCGCCAAGGTTGGAGATGGGTGATCCAGCTCTCAGGCGCTTGGCGACTTGATGAAGCAAATTGTATGCTGCTCCCAGGAGAAGTTGACCAAGGCTGATAACATGGTCACTCACAAGCAATTCGGCCAGGTGTTGGAAGTTGCCTGTTGGACCAAGGGTGGTACCGCAAAAGAAAAATCTGTCCAACCACATGTTCAGAAAGGCCACATGTTCACGGTCGGTCACAGATCCGGTCCGATGATTCTTCTCCATATATCCTGTCCAGCCGCCGCAGCTCTTGGTTTTGAAATGGTGTCTGACTTTGATGTTAAGCTGAGAAGGACGCTTGTCGCCAGTGACATTGAGGCCGAGAAGCATGACTACATCAAGCAGTGTTGGGGTCATCGGACCATGTCCGAAAAGGAAAGCATTCAGAGCATCGGACCAAAAGTGTGATGCGGCGATCAAGAGATTCTCATTCTTGGCCGTGGGGCCGATGCTGAGGCCGATGCATTGGGCGATATCCAATCTATCCCAGATTGCAGACTTGGAGGCCGATACTCTCAGATACTAGTTTTTCCATCCGGGGAGAACTGTCGGCCAGGAGCGAAATGCATTCTTCCAATCTTCGAGGTCAAATCCGGAAGTTTTGAATGGGAGGCGCAAAGTTTCTAGATTGATAATCTCGGCCGGGTCCGGATCTCCCATTGGACCAAGAAAATAAACCCCATCGGCTTCGCCCGAAGGGATTAAGGTTTGGGCACGAATGTCCTAAAAGAAGATTGCGAAAAATGGGGATAAGTTTTAAAAGCCGAATTTCAGGCAGGAAGTAAAATCGAAATCAGTAGGATACCTCTGGGATTGGATGATGTAGTTCTCCTACTGATAATTCTGCGGGTGTCGAAGAGGAACCTGAGGCGAAGAAGGTTGATGAGGAAGGGGTTGAAGAGCTTGTTGCCGCCGCCGTTGTTGAGGTCATGACCGCCGCCATTGTTGAGCTTGTAACTGCAGCCATGGTGGAGGGTATAGCAGATGGAGAACCCGCTGAAGCAGATGCGGAGGTGGAAGCGGATATCGAAGAATGGAGGGCGCCCATGGAGGATGATTGAGCCATTTGGAGCAATTTGATGAAGGTTTGGGCGAATGTGAATGGCCTCTCGGGAGAGAGAGGAGGAAGAAGATGAGCAGTACAGGTTTTGGCGAGGAAGGAAAAGTGAACAGTGTGGCTGCCGGCAGTAATTTTGTAAGGTGAAAACGGTCGTGGCCCGAAGATTGAGGAACCATGCAGTACAGGGATGGGAAGTCTCGGCACGAAAATCGGTGAAGGAGTTATGATGGCAGATACGAATTTTGGAACAAAATGATATTTTATTCCAAAATTGGGGGGCATGTGTTGACACCAGATTTTCGCACCTGACATAATGGGTCAGATGATGGCGTGGTGAGGATGAGGCTGCGCGGTGGACCCGTTGACTGGTCAAGGCCGAAGGCGACAAAAAAGGAAGCCGTTACCGAAAAGGGGTCCGATGAGGCAGGAATCCGACCCGATGACGAGTGCAGGAAGGGAGACGCGTCGGCTAAGGAGGAGGCGTATCAGATTCAGGGACTATTTCCTTTTCAGAGGGCGTATGAGAGTCCCGTTGTATATTAAGCTTAGTTTACCTTATTTAGTTAGTATGGTCCGATCAGGACTCTCCACGACCAGGGTATAAATATGAACCCTCGTCCATTGTAAAGAACAATTCTCACAATTCAATACAACCCGGCTTCACGCCAAAAACCCTAGTAGTAGTTACCGACGAAGCTCATTGGTGGACGGGCTGCATCAGTTCTGATCTCCGGCTTACCAGTAAGTTAGTCAATTATCGAACTAGTATAGGCTTTGAATTGAGGCGCATCGCCCTTTCTCGTTTATACTGTTCAATCGATTTATCTCTGGATAATCAAGATTGATATAGATTCCCTACGTCGGAGCTAGATCAATATTGATTATTCAACAGATTATCGTTTATCGGACTATACTTTAAGCCTAGATTCCCTACGTCGGAGCTAGGTATCAAGATTAGTCTAGATTCCCTACGTCGGAGCTAGAGTAATCTTGGTTACTAAAGATAGTCTTTGCGGTTTGTTGGAGTTGCTAGATTGGTTTAGATCTACGCCATGTGAATCAATTCTACTTCTTCAACGGCTTTGAGCACAGGTCTTGGTCCGATTTAAGCAATATTTATCTTACAGCATCGTTCTATGTCCGATCCTGCTTTGTGGTTTAATCTAGTTGTTCTTTGAGTATTACATTGGTGTAGATTCCCTACGTCGGAGCTGGATCTTTGTAATACGCTTAGATTAATCTTTAACTGTCATGCTTGGTCTAGATTCCCTACGTCGGAGTTAGGTTCATCTTGATTAGTTAAAGGAAGCTTTGGTTATGCCTTATTGCTATTTGAATGTTAAGCGTGGTGTAGATTCCCTACGTCGGAGCTGGATCTTGCTTAATTATTCGGTAGTATATCTTAGAATCAGAACGTATCTGTTAATGTTTTGCCTGCTTATTTTGCTTAATCTGATCAACACCTGTGCGAGCATCTTGTTTAATTGACAGGTTGATGAGTCGAATCTGATTATCTAGCTATCTGATCTGATCATAGTCGGAGAAATCTAGATTCCCTACGTCGGAGCTAGATTTCTCTGAAAAGGCTATAGTCCGATCAGCTAGTTAGATAGTCCGATAAGATGAGTCAAACTGGCAACTAGACAAGGTGGACAATGTATCGGCTTACACTGTGATTATTTAATATCTTGTTTCAAGACACAGCTGATCCATTATTTTACATATTGGCCTTGTTATATGCTTTATTTTATTATTCAAAAGGCTGGTCTGTTATATCAATCAAGGTCCGATCCTGACTGGTCCGATCCTGAGGTCCGATTTGGTGTCTGATTGAGGTCCGATCACTCGGTCCGATTGACGTCATCATTGAGGTCCGATTTTGAGGTCCGATCAGTATCGGCCGATGCGTGTCTGATTGGGTCTTGGCTACAATTCGACGTTACTCCATCGTCTGAAATAGAGCCGGCACAATCATAGAGCAATTTAACTGTTTATCCCCTTGTCAATTTCAGGTCAAATTGACTGGCACGCCGCGAACCTGAACTGGAGTGTAGACTGGCACTGGAGCGAAGCAGACTCTCCCCGGTCATCTTGTGCTGCACGCGGGGAATACGTCCGCCGATTTTCCGCGTCAACAGGATCATCCACAAAATTTTTCGGTTTGTTGGAGAGGTAGCCATCCATCTCCTGTTGGGGTTAGTGAAAAACAAAATATATATATACAAGATCTAAAAGCAATAGATAGAATAAAGATAAAAATAAAAGAAAACTAGATTAGATTTTTTTGTTTTTGTGGATTAGATCTATTCTTGATGAAAGAGAAAATAAGAGATCTAAAAAGAGAGAAAAACAAAAGAAAATCAAGAAAAAGAAATATTTACGAATGCTAGTCAAATCGGATCTTAATCGATAGTTCCCCGGCAACGGCGCCAGAAAAGCTTGTTGACGGCCCTTAGACGCGTCAATCGTGAACCGCAAGCACATGGATCGGTTGTAGCTTTTCCCTCAGAGTACCCCCTCAAGGTTTATCAATCCACGGAACTAAAGATACAAGAAACAATCCAACTAACATTGAAAGCCTTTTGTCTTGAAGAGGGGATGTAAAACCAAATAGATCTAATCTACTAAAACCAAGCACCGGAGGTAGCAAGAGAAAGTTAGAGATAACCAATCTAGATCGCCTAGATCATGCATATGTTGTAGCTTTGAGGCAAATAGAGTGAAGCAAGATAGATGTGAATCTCAATAAAAGCATCTTTAAATCGCGACCTCCGATCAAACTCCCGAAAGCCCCACATTATACGGGATCACACCCTATCACGATGCCCCCTTTCGGCGTGGGTAACTTAAGGGCACGTTCACAAGTGAACGTGTCGAATCACTTGGTAGATCCGGTATGAACCCCTAGCCACCATGGCTACAAGAACACCCCGAGCAATCTATCTCGAGAATAGATTGAAGAAGAAGAAAACCCAAGCAAGAACGAAATCATAGAAGAGGCACTTGATCGCTAAAGATTCGAAAACACATATAACTTCACCATGAATGTAAGTACATCACAAGATCACCACCGGGATCCTACCTTGATCTTGATGATCCTAGCTCCAGAACTCCGACGTGGTCTTCCTCACAGGGTTCCCACGTCGGCTAGGGAAGAACCCTAGACATCTAGCACGACCCTCAGCTCTCTGAAAGGTGTCCCTCTAGCTTCTCTGCTCCTCGGCGGCGAATGACGAATTGATTGATGCGTGGCACGGAGGCACAGGGGGTATAAATACCCTGAGGAAACCCTAGGTCGAAGGGGGAGGTGAGCCGGCGCAGGAAAGGCCTGGGCCAGCCGGCCTAGGGTGTTCCCTGGCCGCCTCGTCTTCATCTTTCTCCCCAAGTCTTCTAGAAGCTTCAATAGATGTTCCACCTATGCATGTGGGCCTTTGGACGTCATTTGCTTCGGGATATCTTCGAGATAAGAATGGGAAGTGATAAACTTCCAAATTCTCCAATTCAGTTGCCTTGACCCCAAAGTCTCTTGACCTTATCTTGAAGCACTTGCCTTTCAAATACTCTTGGAGGTCGGTTCAGCAAAGTTGAGCACGAACGGAGGTTGGAACCACCTAGGCTGGCCGGCCTAGGCCATGTGGGGCCGGCCGGCCTGCCCTGTTCTTCGGGCCTCTGGCCTTCATCTTTCACCGTGTCGTCTTTGGTTCCAAGCCTTGTCCATTTGTGCTCCATTTAAGCCCAAAAACCTGCGTAAACATAATTCCTCCCAAAACACGCATATACGAAAACGTCCCGGTTATAGAGTATGATCGTTAGTTTAGATATCAAATTCATGCCATTATTGAAGATAAACAGGGGTAAAAGTGTGTCTCAAAGGAGCGTCAACAGCAGATTTTTGAGCTATAAATGAGCACTTTTGGACGAAGACCAAGGTCATGCGTAGCATGGAGGAATATGAACGCCAAAACCTGATACGACTCGGATTTCATTCGCTCTCAGCTATGGTGAACCAACCTCCAAGAATGTGGAAGGGCAAAGACTTGAAGATAAGGTCCGATGACTTCGGGATCAAGGCGAATCAGACATTTGGAAAGCTATCAAGACCCAATTTTATCTCGAAGCAACCGACGTCAAATACACACATGCATCGGCAAATCAATTCCTGGAGGATCAAGGAGCTTGCACGCAAAAGATGGGGCCGAGGCGGGCCAAAAAGGTCCTAGGCCGGCCGGCCCAGGACCTATGGGGCCGGCCGACCCAGGCCTTTCCTGCGCCGCCTCGACCTCCCCTTCGAGGTAGGGTTTCCTAGGACTATTTATAGCCCTGGTACCCCGAAGCCACACACATCAATCCACCAGAACTCGGCGAAACCTATGGCATACACCAAAAGAAGACGACGGCCGCCGCAAGTCCTCGAAGTTGTCTAGAGATGGCTTAGGCCAACCTTAGCCGCCATGGCCTCCCTGCGTGGTTGTGCCATGGTGGAGTTCATGAGCTAGTTGGAGTCATCAATGGTATGTATTCGGTGGTGATGATCCAAACACATCTATTATATGAGTTATGTTCTTCATGTCATCCGATCTCTTAGCGACTCAATATCTCCTTCTATATTTTCTACCTATCATGAATATGATTGATTCTTAGTCTAATGCTATAGTTTAGACTATTTAGCATGCTTTATGTAATCATGGTAATTAGATCTAGCATGTCGACTCTTCATGATATCTAGACACGTTCACTTGTGGACGTGCCCTTGTAACTAACCACGCCGACAGGGAGCATCGTGACAGGGTGTGATCCCGTGTAAGGTGGCGTTCTCGGGAGGTTGATCGGAGGTAAGAGTTTAAAGATTGCTTTTGATGAGATGCATGATGTGCTTGCTCTATTTGGCTAGAACTACAACTAGAAGACGATAGGCCCGTTTATCCTTTGGTTGCTCTACCTTTGCCTATGTTTATGGATGTGATCAACCTTTATACTCACTCACATCTTAAAGGTTTACGTCTATATGCAATCAACGATTAACGCTAGGAATAGATCCGTTAGATTAAATGAAAAACCCTAGTAAGTTCATTGTCGATCCACGGATTGATAAACCTTGGATGGAATACTATAAAGGAAAAGCTACGATGATCCGTGCGCTTGCGGTTCACAATTGGCGCGTCTAGGGACTGTCAACAGTGAGGAAGAGCCAAGAGAAATGAGTGGGAGGGGGTGAGGGGGTATATATAGCCCACCCCCAAAAATAGAGCCGTTGGTTCCGTTCATGAGTAAACCCAGGTGACCTGAGTGCCACCCGGGTGACCTGGGAAAAATCGAAATTTAGACAGTTTCAAGACAGAGAGCTTCACCTGGCTGACCCAGGTACAACCCAGGTGACCTGGATTACAAGCAGAACTTGAAATTGAATTGAGGTGACTTGGGGAGTGTGTCTATGGATAAGAATATGATCTAATGAGCTTTGAGACACCTGCAAAACATCAACTTTGGATCCCCTTTATAGTACGGCTTTCCTAAACTCAAGTTCAAAATTAAATTAAAATTAAACCTTCATCTTGAATTCGAAAGCCGTCAATTTTTCCACTTTAAGAATGGTCGATTTTTTCACTTTAAGAATGGAGAGTCGCCAATCATCAACATACATTTCTTTCTCTTCAATTATAATCTGCTCTCATACTCAAATGAAACTCGTTAAACTTGTTAGCACTTTAATTAGATTGTCATTAATCCACCAAAACGAGATGAATGCACTTTCAGACATTTGGCAAGCACACGCTGAAGGGAAACATAAGTTCTTCGCTTGGTTACTGGTTCAATGCAAACTGTTAACAACAGGTAACCTGATTGCTCGACAATGGCCATGCAATCCAACATGCCCGCTGTGCAACCAACATCCAGAAACAACGAAACACATTTGTTTGCACTGCTCTTACACCCATCAGGTATGGCAACACGTCAAAGCTTGGACACAAGGAATGGTGGACATCCCAGCACTAGATCAAGGCACTGAGCAGTGGTGGACGCCAGAACTGAAGGGACCGCCGAAAAAGCAAAGGCGACTAAAGGCGGCGATCCTCATCTACACGGCATGGAATGTATGGAAGGAGCGGAACAAAAGAATTTTTTTAGGCCATTTTCGCTGCCCCGCAGCAGGTTCTAGTCATGATCAAGGAGGAGATGAGTATCAAAAGACAGGCGTGTGGGCAGCCTGAGCTCCCTTAGTTTTCTATGATTAGCACTCCATTATTTGTTTGCTCCGAGTAACATAGTTTTATGTAATATTGCACTTGTAAGACTTGAACTTCTTCTCTTGCTTAAATGACATAACAGTGCTCCTGCTTTACTTTTGAAGGGACCGTGACACACTAAGAGGAGGGTGAATTAGGTGTTCTAAAAACTAAGGCTTCAAGCACATATAAAAACCTATTTCAATTTCTATCTAGATGTGTACTAGGTTTTTCTATATTGTTGCTATCTCTACCGTAAAAGAGTTTTGCACCCTAGATTCCAATCCTATCAACTACACAAGGCAATTCCAGGAAAGGTAAATGCGGAATGTAAAGGGCACAATCTAAATACGGAAGTGTAAATGGTAGAGAACACAAACTCTCAGCACGACGATTTTTTCCGAGGTATCGAAGAGTTAGCTAACTCCCCACTAGTCCTCGTTGGAGCCCCTTTTTGGGAAATGCCCCTTCCTTAGGGCAATGCTCTGGTGGCGGGAAACTCCGTGATAGCCAACGGGACTACCCACAATACGAGTGGGTCTCCACTTGGCCTCTCGCCGGTGACCTCCGCCGTCTTCACTATGGTAGAGCTTCGACAAACCGCCAAGGGCCTCTCCCCCCTTGCACAATCACCGGCGGCCTTTCCACAAAGCTTTGTTGGAGGGTCTCGCTAGACTACAGTGCCCCAGATTTACAACACTTGGTGCGTGCAAGCACCGATAGTAAGAAAGTATGCAAACCTCACTAAACTCTAGACTAAAGCCTAAAGCGAAGCGCTAAGCGACCTAAACTAGTACTAATCAAAGCCTAATCCTTGTTGCTAAATGCCAAATCTTCTCTTAAACACTTTGGTGGATAGAGCACATGAATTGGTGAACTTCAACACCCAATAGCTTTCCCAAACTCTAACCCCCTTCAAATGGCAGGTGGAGGGGCATTTATAGCCCTAACCAAAGGAACTAGCCGTTGGTGCTTTTCTGCATAAGACCGACTATTGCAGTGCCCATAATGTGTTGCACCGCAATTTCCTGTCCTCCACCGTACACATAGCTGTTGTGGGTCTGACAGTGGGTCCACTGCGACCACCGACTGTTGCGGTCCTTGATCCCAAGTGACCACGCAACGGTCCGTCAAACTAGAGCCGAACTGCACTTGTGACCACCACTGACTGTTGCGGTGGGTCTTCGAGCTAGCATCACAATAGTCGGTGCTGCTGCTGCTGCTGCCTGCCCAAGACTTGCACCGACTGTTGCGATGCATCACCAACACTTGCACCGCAAGTGTCGGTGGCCTTTTCATCTTCCCGCAGAGCTTCTGTTTTGACCGATTGTTGAAGTACTCAAGCACCGATTGTTGCGGTCCTCTTGTTTCTTGATTGTTGACTTCATTTCTTCGCGTGTTCTTCTTTGGGCTTTTTAATACCACGTCTTGGATACCATGAGTTAGATACCATGATTTGAATACCGTGGTTTGAATTTCATCCTTGTGACCTAAAATATCTTCAAATGTACACTTGATAAACTTCATTAGTCCCAATGGTTATGTTGTCATACAATCACAAAAATCACAAATGATCTAGCGCTAGGTCTATTTTTCTTACAATTTAAAAAAAACAACCTAAATGTTGGGCTAGCGTATAGTAGTACAGTATATTGGGCCATTAAGAAGAAAACAACAAATGAAGAGGCCGAAAAATAATTGGCCTGATAACGGTTGGCAGCTTAGAACGTTGCCCTTCTTCTTCCTGCGCATCTCGCTCAACACGTCAGACTGTCTCCAACAAAGAGACCCAAAATACAAGATATATTTCTCATTTGCGTAGCGCTACAGCTAAAAGTTTCATACCTATTTTTGGTCTTCTCCAACAATAAGACAAAAAAAAACCTCTCTGCGAATGGGTCTTCAGGAGAGAGAATACTCAGATTTGTGTTGTGTCTCTCTTGAAAACTCATTTTAGGTTTGGATATAGATACTTTGTTTGAGACTGAAATAATACCATCGAAGACCCATTTTGGGTTTGGGTCTCTTTTTGGGTAGACTGTTGGAGACAGTCTCACAGCTCACGGACAGGCAGCCATCACGGACGACCTCGACCGGTGTGGAAATACGAAATACAACCATGCAAGGGGAATATTTGCGGCGTCTCACGAAAAAATCGAGGTATGGCGCATTACGGAGTCCTGCACGCATGTATGTAGACTCGTAATGGTACTGTCTAGTGAATGCAGCAAGTTCAGTCAAACTGCAGAGATAAATTGTCTTGGCTGGCTATCTGCATAGTGAGTTTCTAAATTTTTTAAAGAAAGAATGCCTGCTTACCGACTCTATTTCATATATACCATAAATGATTAATTCCCCATCTAAGTTTTTTCAGTAAACAAGCTGGTTCTGTAATGTTAATGGCTCTATTACGTTCTCGGTGATTGATCTCATTTGTATCTAAAAGGCAACAAAAATATACTATGCGATCTCTCACGCAAGCACCAAAATTGATACAAAGATCAAATTTATACTTGATCCTTCTTGATTAGCTAGCTTGCAGGCAGCCAAATAAACGACCCACTGTATAATTTGGCTATTTAACCGTCTGTGTGTGGTATGACATATTTTACAGACAACAGTTGTCTAAACTGTTCTACGTGTCTTGATGAATGCTTACGAATATGTACACGAAACTACATCAAATCCGTACGATAACGAGGCCACAAGTTTCCACCCAGCAGATACATGGAAGCAATTTTCTCTCAGCTATTCCAATTTTCGTCCTTATCTCAATTAATTAGTATATATTTTTTCTAATGCTATTAAGGGGGTGTTTGTTTCCCACCTAAATTATATAATCTAGCTTATGAGTCAAGGGCACCATGGTAAAAAGCCACTATGGACCACCCAAATAATCTCAAATAAGCTACAAATGGGTAGCTTATTTCAGATTATTTGGTGGTCCATGATGACCTTTTACCATAATATCTTTGATCCACAAGCTAGATTATATAATCTAGATCTTAACGAAAGCGTGCACAACTACTCCATTCATATACTAATTTATTGCTGGGACACAGCGAACTCGTCGAGTCAAAATCAATCTGTTTTTGCGAGAGCGATGCACTCAACGGTAACTCGTTGTCAGCTGTCGCCACATCCTCTGCATCAGGCTCGGCCTGCTTGGGACCTAAAATGGTTGAACCCAATAGATAGACCAAAAGGCCTACTATTCCCTTGTTTGTTCTAATGTTTTGTTAAAACTAACAACGCCACCAAAATACGCATAGTTATTGAGTATTTTAGCATCAACCTAGAATATATCTGCTATTTTTTCATCCTTATCCATCTGCAGTGCACATTGGAACGAGGGGTTCTCTACAAATTTTTTCTTAAAAGTACATAGGCATGCTTCCTGCATAACTATATGCCATCTCCCGTTGGCGCTTGCTCCACAATAATTCTTGTGGTCATGAATAGTGTAATGGAGATTAAGTGAACCATCAACTTGGATACTAACCAACTCATGAGCAGCTCAATTCCGGCTTTATCGGCTTTCTCATTTCAAAACCTTGTAACTCCGAGATTTTCCGTAGAGACACCATCGAGTGTGAGGTTTGTGGTAATTGAAGGGCATAATTGTGTTCCAAAATCAGACCAGACACTTTATAATTTCCCTTCCCCCGGTCCATTATAAAACTCATGCAAACTTGACAATCGGTTCTAGTTTCGGCTCTTGGACACTATGTTAGATGATCTCTTTTATCTTGCAATCCATGACTCTCGGCACGAACATATCTATAGGAACTAATCTTTGCATCTAACTTTCTTTTGTTTGCGTACCTTTTTCTAACTTCAAATCCTTTTTGACCTTCATAACTAACCCAAAGCATCATCTCTATAAGATAAAAGAAATTGATCTGGTGGTAAACTGAACAAGTAAAATTTATCTGATCTCACGGGGGGAAAGGAACAACAATGTGTTACGCACCTATTATCTTCCATCTCATATATATGCATAGATTGTTTTGACGTACCCAAATTTTTGTTTCCTTTAATCAGCTCCAACATAATCTAATCAGGGACCAGAGAGCAAACCAACAGAATCATATTGCAATCTAAATACACAATAAGAGACGAGAATACAGAGTAGGGATGGCAACGAGCACAAAGGGCGCGATTGGTTTGCTTCCCATCGTAGCCTGGCTCGTAGCACTTACGCAGGCTCTTGCTGGCCAGACTATCTAGACGCATGAGCTCTTTGTTTGGTTGACGTTTGCATGTAGCATGGCTGGTGGCAGAATTTGTTTGGTTGCATGTACCACAACATTCAATCTCTCTTTTTGTGTCTGGGGCGCTCGATCTGAGCGCTTGCTCTTGCATCGCGCCGGCCTGGCCGAGCGGAAACGAAAGAAAAATCCGCATCTCGAGAGCCAGGCTCGAAGACGCCCTTTGCATCACGCAGGCCAGGCCCAGTTGCTGCTGGACAGCTGGAGACATCCAATCAAAATGAAATTGCATATGCCAGGCCTGGTTCAGCTGGAACCAGGAAACCAATCACGCCCAAAATATCCGCACGCCCGCGGATAATAAACCCAATGGGCGTGAATATGGGCATAGGTTTGTGCCCGCGGGCACGATCACGGGCACGAATTTATATCCAACGGATATTTGCTCGCGGGTGTGAAAAAATGTATCCGCGTCCGCAACCCTGTCATACCAGCTCCATTAGCTGACATGTGGGACCTGAATAGACATATAAAGTCAGTTAGGGTTTCAACTCACCTTAGAGCATCTCCAGCAAGGCCCCTACTCAAAAAGTAGGGGCCAAAAGCAAAAAAACATAGCTCTAGTAGGGCCCCTACTAGAGCTCCTAGAGTAGGGAGGCATCCAAATCAACCCCTCCGGTCCCTTCTCCCAAGGGTGGGAAGGGAGACCCCTACTCGACTGTTGACAGTTTCTTTCACCCGCGTGCTCAGGTTCGCCCTGCCTTCCGTGCCGCCAGCGAGCCTTGGCACCTCTGCCGCCGCCGATTCGAGTCATCCACTGGCCCAAGCTCGAGCAGATCCCTCGCCACTGGCCCAAGCTGGAGCCGATCCCTCGCCACCGGCCCAAGTTTAAGCACCCCTGGCTGCCGGAGATGGTCTCCCAAAGGGGCTGCTCGTTGCCAGATCTGCGACACAAGCTGGTCGGCGGAGCTCGAGGTGTTCGTCCGCCAGATCTGCGAGACAGTCTCATCGCCAGAGTGAGGACCCCAGGGGGCCTCCCGCTGCCTTCCACCTCAGCCTTCTCCGTCCACCACCTCGCCTTTCCTCATCGTCGCCCCGTGCTCGAGCTCAACCTCGGCCTTCCCCATCATGCCGTTCATCCCTGGGGCACGGTCATGGCCCACCCCTTCCTCCCCCAACTGGAGTGCTCCGCCGTTGCCCAGATCTCGAGCTCGAGCCGCGGCCATCCATCCGCGCCGAGACGGGCGGATCCGCGAGCTCCGGACGGAAGCGAAGTTGGGGAAGGGGCCGACGCTGGAGAGGAGAAGCAGGGCTGTCGTCTTCTCGCTCGGGACGAGAGCAGGCTCGGTGCGTGGTAGCAGGGCCGGGACGGCAGGGGGCGATGGGGACCGGGGCCGGTGAGGGGAGCAGCACCGCTATCTTCGCTCGGAAGAGGAAGAGTGCGAGAGAGGTCGGGTGAAGGGAGAGAAAGAAGAGGTGGGGAGGGCTGACGGGGAATAAACAAAAAAAGAAAAGTAAAAAATGCTTTGATCCACCAACAAACGGGTCCCATGTGTCATATGGAAGTAGAGGCCCTAAAGTATGGGTCGTTGATAGAGCTGTGGATTAAAATAGAGCCCCAGAAAGTTGGGGGCAGCCCCTACTCAGACAAGTAAGGGCCTAAAGTAGAAGCTATTGCTAGAGATGCCCTTATCCCTTCATTATGGTTCACCTCTCCCGGCCGCCACCGCGCACCGGGCCCTTAACCTCTCCCCTCCCGCACTCGCCCCTTCCCCTCGAATCGCTCATGCTCCCCTAGATCTAGCGTCACCGAGACTAGGAGATATTTACATATTTGCCACTCTTACGGTTGGCACTACTTCTATTGCCACTCTTATAATGGTTCCTATATATTTGCCACTGTCTTTTAAACATTGCTACAAAATCGGCATTTTTGTCGATGTGGCGCGACACGGAGACATGCCAGCTCCAGTCTGACACGGCCGAAGGCGTGAAAAGACCCGAGTGCCCGTGGCTTGTCCTTTACCAGGCACGGCACCGCAGACCTAGCGCGCCGCGTCGAGGAGTTCCTCGCACTGTCGTACAGGCGGGGCTCCGCGCGGTGCCGAGTGTCGTCGCCGTGCTGCGCTCCTACGAGGCGCTCCTCCCGGCCGTCGAGGAGCTCAGCGTCGTGCGCCGGGCCACGGACGCTGTCGCGCTTAGGATCTGCAACGAGGCGCTGTTCCAGACCAGGTCGCCGCCGGAGTGGTGGACCACTGATCTCGCGGCGCTCTCGCCGGCTTCGTTCCTGATGAAGGTCGCCACGCGCTGCGAAACTGCGATGCCGCCGCGCCGACCCCGGGGTGGTTGCCAACACGGCGAGCGCGTACGCGAAGCCCGCGCTGGCCGAGGTCCTCGCCGATCCCCCGGGACAGGCAGGACCAGAGCGCGCTCCTCGAGTCCGTCGTGGACGTGCTCCCTTCAGCCGCGTCCTTTCACGCTTTGTTTCATTTCTTCATCTTTTTCTTTCATACTGCATATTTATCGTTTCTATAGTAGTAGCTTTTCTATTGAGGCCGTGCTGTGGCTTTTCCGAGTATCACAGATGATTGTGCTGGGGAGATGGACTGATGGTTATGATCTTATCTAACGTTAGTTTGTCTGCCACTATTGAGAGAGAATTAGATATGGACCATGGCAATGGCATGCGCCTCTTGGATGACCTGCAAATAATTTGCCCTCACCCTAGCAAGCATTTCCATCACTCCCTTCTGCAATGAGGCAAGCGGCGAGCGCGTACGTGGAGCTCGCGCTCGCCGAGGTCCTCACCGACCCCCGGGACAGGCAGTGTTGGAAAATAGGTCCACGGAGAGGCCCATTTATGGAATCCCAAAGCAAGAGTACATGGCATAGAGTTGTCCCATACTGCTGGTTTGAGTAAATGATCGCGTGACTTGTGACTTGCGACGCAGCGAGCAGCCAAGTCTGTGTAATCCTTTTTGCTATCTGCATATTAATCTTTTGACAACGGTCATTAGAGAGGATAAGTACACAGTCAATGCCTTAATCCTAAATTAATTAGGTTGTTACTACTGCCGATTAATGGGACGTCGTTACAGACGAAAAGGTCAGCAGTGGGCTGCCAATTTCTCTATAAGAGGACCTGGAGACGTCCAAGCAATTGACACGAGAAAATCCCCACGAACTCTTTCTGAACTTCCTCTCTGATTTCGGGAGAAGTGTGCTGTGGTGCTGAGCTGTCGGATCTCGCCAGCTCTTCTTCTTGGCGTGCACTAAGAAGGAGAGGAGCGGTATCTCCGAGCCCTTGCTGTCGTGAAGCCTGCACGAGGGGCAGCAATAAGGTTTCTGGGCAGCGCAACTGCGCGACCGCTCGAAGCTGATCGACTTCGTTTTGCACTGCCTCTATATCGAGTCTACACAAGGACGGAGCGCTAATCTGTAAGTCCATAGACGGGTGATAGTACAGCAACGTGTTTGTGGGATATGGGTACCCCTGGGCCCACTACCGACCAGATATGTAGTCGGCCTGGGCCCACGTCTGACAAGAAGGTGGGCCGACCCCAGGCTGGCCCACGAGGATCCTCGGCTTGATGGACAAGATTGGAGAAGACTTAGCCCGCAAGGTATTCGGCAATATCCTCGGATCCCACCCGGAGATCATGGAGAATATGCGGCGACCGATACAGATTAGTTTCCTAGTTTGAGCTGGATACGATTAGATATAACCGACTTGTAAACCCTAGGCCGTCAGCCTATATAAGGCGGCCTAGGTTAACCCCTTCATTCATCTGATTCCCACGCCATTCATCCATTGTAACCAAGAGCTCGCCGTTGTTCTCCGGAACCACGTCGAGCAAATCAATACAAGACCCCGAGCACAGGACGTAGGGTATTATACCTCCGGGTAGCCCGAACCTGTATAATCCCTGTGTCCCTGTGTTACCTCGAGCTCCCTAGTCCAGCGATCTCCCTTTGCCTACAAATCAACCATCTGGGTACCCCCGGGTGGACTGCCAGACTAGAACTCCGACCGTGTTTAATTATGTTTGTTACATATCTGCTGGCTATGTCTATGATGTTTATGTTGTTCTCGTTACTGAGATTTATGCCTGGTTATTTCCTTTACATAGTAGTAGCTTTTGCTTATGAAATATGCCTCAAATTAATATCTGGTAGAATAATTTGTATATCTCCAACAATCCAGAAACCTTATTTATGCGTTTATTCTAATTCAGCAATGGCTGGTGCTTCGGATGCAATGAAACCTGAGAGGTTTTCTGGTGGTAACTTTCGTAGATGGCAGACTAGAGTCAAATTTTGGCTCATGTCTATGGGACTGTGGTGGGTGATCCACCCAGTGATGCCGTTCACGATTGAACAAGATGCCACATTTTCCAGTGTGCGAGATACTGCACTTGGATGCATTATAACTTTCCTGTCAGATCATCTCTACGATGTGTATATGAACTACACAGACCCCACAGAGTTGTGGGATGCACTCGAGCGCAAATTTGCGGTCTCTGAAGGTGGTCGCTTACTCTATTCCTGTGAGCAGTACTATGACTACAACATTGATGCTGCAAAGTCGATAGTTGCATAGGCACATGAGATGCAGCTGCTGGTTGGAGATATCGCAAGCTTGGGCTGTCCCTTGCCGGACAGGTTTGTGGCTGCGGGCATTATTGCCAAACTCCCTGCATCGTGGAGGGATTTTGCCACTAGCCTGAAACATAAAAGAGAAGATATCTCCACTAAGGATCTCATAGTAGCCCTCGATGTGGAAGAAAAGGCAAGGGCAATGGATGTGTTGGCGATCAAAATTGGCACAAGACAGCAAAGGCAGAAAGAACCGATGGAACCGGATTCTCAAACCGGTGGAACCGGTTTGGTTCACTGTTGCCCGTCTGACAGGGCAAACCGATAGAACCGGTTTGAGAACCGATGGAACCGGTTTTCCCCGAGTCTTAGTAGGTTTGGACTCTTTTTGTAGATCCGAGTTGTAATAGGACTTTTCTTGTGGGGCAAGACCTCCCCACCCTATAAATATAAAGGGCCACGGCCGATTGAGGGTTTATCCAATCGATCAAATACAAATTACCTTTACTTTTTATCCCTTTCAAACCCTAACTTTTCCAACCCCTCCTGCTGTTCGTGCTTCATCTCTACGGCGTTTGACGACGTTCTGAGTGGCCTGCCGACCTCAGAACAACCCTAGGTGCGCCAGCCCTGACGGGGTCCCTCCCGGGCCGACGTTCGTAGGTCGACGCAGCAAACCCTAGAAAACCGGTTTCACCGGATTCCCAAACCGGTTTAACCGGTTTTGTCTGGGCCTGCTGCAGGTGTTCGATCAGTTGCGGATCCACGCGTTCTAGCGCATATCTCGGTGTGTTGGCCAGAAAAAGCGTCAACACATTTTTGGCGACTCCGCTGGGAAAAGAGATCTTGGTTTCTATAACCGGTCTACCTAACCCTAGCCAGATGGGTTCTAATTCAGATCTGGATAAGGTCAATATCGTTGTGCCCTCCATGGAGGAGCTCGACGAAGAGGAGCGTCAGAAGTTTGAAGTAGCCCAAGAATTTTTCAAGAATCAATTTCTGATAGGGCTGAAGAAAGATCGCCAGGGCACAGTATCAAGAACACAAGAATTTGCGATGCCCGCGTTCAAGATTGATAATCGGAAAATTGAGGTAATACCCACTGTAAGCAATTCACCATCTACTCCGATTGGTCAACCTGTAGTTACTTTTGATTCTGTACAAAAAAGATTAGATCTTTTATCTGCGCTATCAAAAAAGATGGATAGAATAGAAAAGGATAAGTTGGTAGATTCATCTTATTATTCACATAATATACCAACTATGCAACATGAGAATATGCATGCGAGTTTGTCGGCTACACTGGAAAAAACACCTGAAAATCCATTGTATGGTATGCCGACTAATTTTTATTCAGAACAAATACCGCCGCCACAGCATGTTTCACCAGCCACGGTGAAACTGGTTTCACCGGTTCTAGAAACCGGTGGAACCGGTTTTGTCGCCACAGCTGGGCAGCAGTCAGGACCATACATTACGGCTCCTCTTTCGGTAGTCCCTAACCGAAATACAGAGGTGGCTAATTGTTCTGCTTATATTGAGACATGTGCATATACATCACCCCCTGTACTTAATCAAAATATTAATTCTAGAGGGATTTCTAATGATGTGTATGACCAATATTTGCGGCAAAGTCCTTATCGCATGCCTCATGTTGTTCAAGCTCAGAGTACAGCTGTAGAGCAATCTGATCTAGCTCGTTCAAAATTATATACTGAATTCTATAAGATGAAGGACGAGTTCGATAGTATGATGCAGGATAAACAAACGATGCCAAGATCACTACAACTGCCGAATATGGGAAAAGCGGTATTACCGGTTTCTGAAACCGGTACCACCGGTTTCTTGGTGGCATCTCCTGCACAGTCTGAAACAATGCATTGTGTCCCATTAAATTATATGCCATATGTTGCTGCAATGCATCAAGAATTAAAATTGACAGATCTAACATCGGTTAAACAACAAGAGAATGAATCTGTTTCTGAATACATTAGGAGATTCAAAAAAATAAGAAACCGTTGTTATGATTTGTCAATTTCTGATAAAGATCTTGCTAATATTGCTTTTGATGGCTTAAGATCTATTATTAAAGAGAAACTTGAAGGTTTTGAACTTTGTTCGATTAACCAAGTTTTAGTAATGGCATATGGCACAAAAATTAAAATTAATAAAGATGCTTTTGGATCTCATCAGTCTAGTTTACATGTGAAAAATAATAGTTTGGACGATGAGAGAAAAGGTGATTATGTTGTTGAATTAGTTTGGCCTTCAGAAGATAAAGCATTTACATGTCCATCTCTTAAGCTGATTTCTAAAGATCGGCAAAAACAAATGCGATTTAGTTTTGATGTTTCAAAATGTGATCATATATTCGATGAATTGTTAAGACATAGAAACATCAAGATGTCTCACATTATACCTCCACCTGAAGAATTGAAAGGGCGTGCTTATTGTAAATTTCATAATTCTTTTTTGCACGCTACTGTTGATTGCAATATTTTCCGTCGGCAAGTACAATCGGCCATAAATCAAGTACGATTGGATTACCATGAGATGCCAACGGATAATGTTTCTCTTCCTGTTAACACCGTTGATGTACAGCAACCCAAGGTATTGGTTCGGCCACATCAAGTTAAAACAACCAAGGGGAAAAACGTCATCATCGGTGAGGAGAAGCTTAAAAATTTGAAAAACAAACAGGTGATCAGAGATGTAGTGTCTGAAAAGACTCCTAATGGCAGAGAGATCTTCAAGATCACTGCAAGAACTTCTGGACTCAGGGGCCAAGAATCCTCGCAAAAGCCGTTTGAGCCTGCTGTGTAGACAAAACCGGTTCCACCGGTTTCAGAAACCGGTTCCACCGGTTTTGGGCAGCGCAATTCCAAAGCGGCTAAACCAAGGCGCCCCGAGACTGGAATTTCAAAATTAGACTTGGAAAAAGATCAGGAAAGATGTGAAAAGAAAAATTGACCTTTGATCAGCTATTGTCTAAGTATAAAAATCAAAAGGCCGTTACTAGTGATCGGCCGGTAAAAAAGGGAACATGGTCACCTATGCGTCGTGAGAGACATGCTTCATCTCAGAAGGGAGCTACGCAGCAGGGTGATTTTGTTAAATTGCATCCTCTTCATGGTTCACATCAAGACATGTCATGGATTTCTCCAACTTCTTCTAATTTTTCATATCCGGCATGTGATTTTAATAATAAGTGGTGGCCATGTTATCCTATGATGAATTCACCTTTATATACAGGATGTGATGCATTTAATAAGCCAAGTTTATGATGAGATGTTACATTCTACATATGACCGTTTGGCATCTTGTCGATCAGGTCAAAGCCAGCAGAGCAAATCCGGTTGCACCGGATTGCCAAACCGGTTTCACCGGTTTTCCCAGGGAAAGCAGGCAACTCCTTCAAAAAAGGTTTATCGTATCAAGAAGAAGGAGGGAGTGCTGCAGAACATGGATGATGGTTTAAAAAGGACTACTGAAAAAGATGTCACACAGGTTGAAGGCATTGACATGATTTCAAAGGACGACGACAAAATACCGATTGTAGTTGATGATAAAGTTGAAACATCAGTCTAAGAGAAGGTTGCTGCTGTTCATGGTGAGAATAATAAAGTTGATAATGATGCTTCTAAGTATTTCTTGCCAAGATGGTGTCCTCCAGGTTTAACTCGCACACAAAAGAGGAAATTGCAGCGGCTCCGGTTTCAGGAGAATAAGGAGAAGGAATTGGAGAAACAGAAGAATGAAGACTGTAGCAAAGATAGACCAATGATTCCTCAGAAGGAGTGGAAGATCAAGCCTGGTGTTTGCTCAGCAGCCAAATCGGTGGGACCGGTTTCAAAACCGGTGGAACCGGTTTCCACGACAGCAGAGGCAGATTTGGTTGATACAATGCAGGTTTCTCCAATTCCCAATATTTTTGCTCCTGATTTAATTCATTATGATGAGAAGTTGTCATCGGATTTCCAGAATAAGGATGATGAACAATTTTTGAATTATGGGTCATCCTCAGAGCATATGAATATTAATTTTGATGGGGTGCACTTGCCTTCGGAGGAGGGGATGGCTTATTTTAATTTTGGGCCACAAGAAGCCATTTTTCAGAAGCCCCAAGATAATGATGATCATCTGAAAGCTCTATATATGAGAGGTTATATCAAAGGGAGGGCAATTTCTCGTATGATGGTTGACAGTGGAGCAGTTGTTAATTTAATGCCTTATACTTTGTTCAAGAAATTGGGATGTTCAGATGATGAGTTAATCCAGACTGATATGGCTTTAAGTGGTGTGGGAGGAGATGATCCTATAAGTGCTAAAGGAATCATTTCTATGGATCTCACTATTGAAAGCAAGACATTGGTTGCTGCATTCTTCGTTGTTGAGACCCAAGGTAAATTTAGTTTGATTTTGGGGCGTGATTGGATACATGCAAACCAATGTGTACCTTATAGCTTGCATCAATTCTTGATACAATGGGTAGGCAATAAGCTAGAGATTGTGCATGGTGATACATCGGCTTATATTACAGCTGATGGTTTTATTAAAGGTGTGCATGGTGATTTTAAGTGCTTGACAGGTGTAGACGTTTCGCATTGTGGGTTTATACAGGCTACACGAAATGGTTTTATTCTTTACCACGATAAAGCCGATTGAAGATTTTGCTAGAGATGGCCGATAGTTTTAATATCGCCCTTAGAATAAAAAGGCTGATGGATTTTGTTTAAACATCGTCCTCAGAAGTATTTTCTTGTGCTAAAGTGTTTTCTGGTACGCAAGCTTTACCAAAAAACAGGGGGGCATATGTTGGCGATCAAAATTGGCACAAGACAGTAAAGGCTGGAAGAACCGGTGGAACCGGATTCTCAAACCGGTGGAACCGGTTTGGTTCACTGTTGCCCGTCTGACAGGGCAAACCGGTGGAACCGGTTTTCCTCGAGTCTTAGTAGGTTTGGACTCTTTTTGTAGATCCGAGTTGTAATAGGACTTTTCTTGCGGGGCAAGACCTCCCCACCCTATAAATATGAAGGGCCACGGCCGATTGAGGGTTTATCCAATCGATCAAATACAAATTACCTTTACTTTTTATCCTTTCCAAACCCTAACTTTTCCAACCCCTCCTGCTGTTCGTGCTTCGTCTCTACGGCGTTTGACGACGTTCTGAGCGGCCTGCCGACCTCAGAACAACCCTAGGTGTGCCAGCCCTGACGGGGTCCCTCCCGGGCCGGCGTTCGTAGGTCGACGCAGCAAACCCTAGAAAGCCGGTTTCACCGGATTCCCAAACCGGTTTAACCGGTTTTGTCTGGGCTTGCTGCAGGTGTTCGATCAGCTGCGGATCCGCGCGTTCTAGCGCATATCTCGGTGTGTTGGCCAGAAAAAGCGTCAACAGGATGCTCCTGGCACATCTGCTCAGGGTGCGAGTGCAAACATCATAGTGACCAAGCCCAAAAACAAGGGCAAAGGAAAGATGCGGTATGGTAGTAAAGCTAAGAAATCCACTAACTTCAAGAAGAGATATGAAAAAGAAGATAAAGTTAGAGCATGTTATGTGTGTGGCAAAGAAGGGCATCTTGCAAAGAATTGCTGCCACTGCAAAGACAGGGATGATGAAAAGCCAAATAAGAAGGTGAACGTCACCATTGGCAATGGCAATGAGGCCGACTCATCCAGGTATGGTGAAATACCAAGTGTATTCTCAGTATTGCAATCTAATGATTGGTGGGTTGATACTGGAGCGAATATACATGTGTGCTCTGACATGTCTCTATTTTCTTCTTATCAGGGAGCACGAGTCTCCTCTGTCTTGATGGGGAATGGATCAGCTGCGCCTGTTCTTGGCGTTGGTACGGTCGAACTGAAGCTGTCTTCAGGGAAGACTATCCATTTGAGGAACGTGCAGCATGCTTCATCAATTAACAGTAATCTCATTAGTGGATCCTTGTTATGTCGAGATGGTTATAAGTTAGTGTTTGAGTCCAATAAAGTTGTAATTTCTAAATTCGGAAACTTTGTTGGTAAAGGCTATGACAGCGGAGGCTTGTTCCGCCTAAATACTGTTGAGACAAATTTTCATTTAAATGTTGCATCTGTGAATAAAAGTTGTGAGTCCAATGTGTGGCACTCTTGTTTCTGTCATATTAATTTTGACACCATTGCTAGAATGTCCAGATTAGAGTTAATCCCAAAAGTTGAAATAGTCAAAGGATCAAAGTGGCAATCGTGTTTTCAAGCGAAATAACCTCGAAAACCTTTTAAGAGTTTAGAGGAAAAGAGAGATTTGGCACCATTAGATCTTATTCATTCAGATCTATGTGAAATGAATGGATTGTTGACCAGAGGAGGCAAGAGATATTTCATGACTTTGATAGATGATGCTACTCGTTATTGCTATGTTTGCTTGCTGAAAACAAAAGATGAAGCTTTTCACTACTTTAAGATATTTAAGGCCGAGGTTGAGAACCAACTTGAGAGAAAGATCAAGCGTTTATGTGATGGTCATAGAGGAGAATATATCTCCACTGAGTTCTCTCAATTCTGTGCTGATCATGGTATAATCCATGAGGTCACACCACCATATTCACCTCAATCAAATTGGGTGGCTGAGAGGAAAAACCGGACACTTACAGACTTGGTGAATACCATGCTAGAGAGTGCTGGTATGTCCTATGAATGGTGGGGGGAAGCTATTTTGACAGCGACTTTTGTCCTAAATAAGGTTGTGACAAAGAACAAAGATGTCACTCCTTATGAGGGATGGAAGGGGCGAAAGCCTAATGTCAATTTTCTGCGCACGTGGGGTTGTTTGGCGAAAGTCAATATACCAGCGCCAAAAAAGAGAAAGCTTGGATCTAAAACAGTTGATTGTGTATTTTTGAGTTATGCACAGAATAGTACGGCTTATAGATTCTTGGTAGTAAAATCAGATACTCCTGATGTGAGCATAAATACAATCATGGAGTCACGAGATGCTTCTTTCTTTGAGGATGTGTATCCTATGAGAATAACAGACGACGATGAAAATCAGGTTTATACTCCACCTAAACCATTAATTCCACCTGAATCAAATAGTGAACCGACTACATCCGACGAAGATGATGAAATAGTCAATGAGACTCCACGCAGAAGTAAGAGACAAAAGATAGTGAAATCTTTTGGCAATGACTTTATTGTCTATCTTGTGGATGATGTGCCAAAAACACTTCCAGAGGCTTATGTGTCTTCTGATGCAGAGTATTGGAAGGAGGCAGTCCGTAGTGAGATGGACTCCATCATGTCCAATGGGACTTGAGAGATCACTGAATGTCCAAGCGGGTGTAAACCAGTTGGATGCAAGTGGATCTTTAAAAAGAAATTGAGGCCTGATGGTACAATTAAGAAGTACAAGGCAAGACTTGTGGCCAAGGGTTATACCCAAAAAGAAGGAGAAGATTTCTTCGACACTTACTCCCCTGTTGCCCGAATTACTACCATAAGGGTTCTCCTTGCGTTGGCTGCGTCCCATGGTTTACATGTCCATCAAATGGATGTGAAAGCGGCTTTCCTTTATGGAGAGTTGGAGGAAGAAATATATATGGAGCAACTAGATGGTTTTGTAATTCCTGGGGAGGAGAATAAAGTGTGCAGATTAATAAAATCATTATATGGCCTAAAGCAAGCTCCCAAACAATGACACGAAAAATTTGACACCACTTTGATATCTGTGGGGTTCAGAGTGTACGAGGCAGATAAGTGTGTGTACTACCGTTATAGTGGGGGTGAAGGAGTTATATTGTGTTTGTATGTCGATGACATACTCATTTTTGGGACCAACACTGTCGTGATTGATGAGATCAAGACTTTCTTATCTCGATGTTTTGATATGAAAGATCTGGGACCGACAGATGTTATTCTGAATATTAAGTTGATAAAAAGTGAGGATGAGATTATGTTGAATCAATCTCACTATACAGAGAAGATCCTTAGCCGTTTTGGCTTTGAGGACTGTAAAGTCTCTCCAACTCCCTATGATGCGAGTGTAAAACTTCGAAAATTCGAAGGACAGGGAAGAGATCAACTGAGATATTCTCAAATAATTGGATCCCTTATGTATTTAGCTGGTGCCACGAGACCTGATATCTCCTATGCTGTGAGCAAGTTAAGTTGGTTCATATCTAATCCAGGAGCAGATCATTGGAAAGCACTAGAGAGAGTGCTGCGATATTTGAAAGGCACTACAGCGCTTGGAATTCATTACTCGGGATACCCCCGTGTGTTAGAGGGGTATAGTGATTCCAATTGGATCTCAGATGCGGATGAGATCAAAGCTACTATGGCTATTTATTCACTCTAGTGGGTGCTGCAGTTGTGTGGAGGTCCTGCAAACAAACAGTCCTGACAAAGTCTACGGCTGAAGCAGAACTTGTAGCACTTGAGACTGCCACCCATCCTAATGTTGGTGCAAACAAACAGCTGTTGATTGACTTGCCTTTACTTGAGAAGCCGGTACCACCCATTCTAATATATTGCGATAACCAATCAATGCTAGCTCAGGTTATGAATACAAACGATAATTTCAAGTCCAACAAACATATTAAGTGGGGGCTTAAAACTGTCAGAAAAATGAAGAACTCTGGAGTAATAGCTATGAGCTATGTGCGAACTGAAAAGAATCTGGCAGACCCTTTTACAAAGGGATTACCACGGAATGCGATTTCTGTGATGTCTAAGGACATGGGTATGAGGCCCATTTGAATATGTTGCATCACAATGGCAACCTATCCTATGTGATTGGAGATCCCGTGAAGTAGGCAATAGGAAGAACAAATTGATGGTGTAACTCAAAGAGTACATTTACATAATAAAATTTACCCGTGTCCAAATGACAAACAAAGTACTCTTTACTGCATGGAAGGTTGACATAAAGCCTTAATGTTTTCCGTTGAAAAAGATATCAGCCTGCAGGATATTCTTGAAGGAGAACACCTACATGAGCCTAACTGTAGGTCGCAGTTCTTGAGACAGGGCGCTCTCATCGAAAGCTCACTAGAAGATACGGGAGCAGACCATTAACGCTCCGGTTAGGCGAGGTTACTTTGGCAGCCTAGTATCAGCTATGACTTCGAGTGAAATCTGACTGCACTAAAGCTGAGAATTCAGGGCGTAGTCCATTCTTCAGCCGTGGAAAGATGAATCTTGTTGTTTTAGGTATAAGTTCAACCCGTATGGGACTCACACTGAAACGTTGGTATATTAACAGTATTACAGCACATTAATCCTTTGTCATTCTCCTTCTTCTTACTTTGGCATTGGTGGGGGATTGTTGGAAAATAGGCCTATGGAGACACCCATTTATGGAATCCCAAAGCAAGAGTGCATGGCAAGAGTTGTCCCATACTGCTAGTTTGAGTTGGTGCATGCCAACTTAAATATGAGAGCTCTCTCACTATGTGAAGACAAAGAGAGAATGGGGCTAAGGTTACACACGCGCGCGCGCGTACTCGCGTTCTTTTCGCGTAAAAGATCGCGTGACTTGTGGCTTGCGACGCAGCGAGCAGCCAAGTCTGTGTAATCCTTTTTGCCATCTGCATATTAATCTTTTGACAACGGTCATTAGAGAGGATAAGTACACAATCAATGCCTTAATCCTAAATTAATTGGGCGGTTACTACTGCCGATTAATGGGGCATCGTTATAGACGAAAAGGTCAGCAGTGGGCTGCCAATTTCTCTATAAGAGGACCTGGAGACGTCCAGACAATTGACACGAGAAAATCCCCACGAACTCTTTCTGAACTTTCTCTCTGATTTTGGGAGAAGTGTACTGTGGTACTGAGCTGCCGAATCTTGCCGGCTCTTCTTCTTGGCGTGCACTGAGAAGGAGAGGAGCGGTATCTCCGAGCCCTTGCCGTCGTGAAGCCTGCACGAGGGGCGGCAATAAGGTTTCTGGGCAGCGCAACTGCGCGACCGCTCGAAGCTGATCGACTTTGTTTTGCACTGTCTCTACATCGAGTCTACACGAGGATGGAGCGCTAATCTGTAAGTCCATAGACGGGTGATAGTACAGCAATGTGTTTAATTATGTTTGTTACATATCTGCTGGCTATGTCTATGATGTTTATGCTGTTCTCCTTACTGAGATTTATGCCAGGTTATTTCCTTTACATAGCAGTAGCTTTTGCTTATGAAATATGCCTCAAATTAATATCTGGTAGAATAATTCGCATGTCTCCAACAGGCAGGACCAGATCGTCGATGGCGCAGTGGCGGGCCCTCTCCTCCTCGGCGTCACACGCTAGAGGGAGGGGCATCCTCCATGCTGGCAAGTGAGACGACGAAGGACCGGTAGTGACGCGGGAGACGATGAGGTGACGGGGCGGCGAGCTCGGCCCGCGAACGCCTACTCTCCTGGGCGGACGTCGCATCCTAGTGCAGCAGGAGCTCGATGCAGAAGGACGCCTGCTCTCCACCTACGTGCTCGCTCAGCTGCTGCAGGAGCTGGCCCTAGCGTGGAGCAATGGCAGTGTCAAGTGAGGAAGAAGAGAACGGCGAGAGGTTGAAGATGACCCTGATCGGGTTGCCTCTCGAAGGTGGTTCAAGCCCCGTTCATGCTCAACTTTGGTGAACCGACCTCCAAGAGTATTTGAAAGGCAAGTGCTTAAAGATAAAGTCAAGAAACTTCGGGGTCAAGGCAACTCAATTGGAGAATTTGGAAGTTTATCACTTCACATTCTTATCTCGAAGATATCCCAAAGCAAACGACGTCCAAAGGCCCACATGCATAGGTGGAACAACTACTAAAGCTTCCAGAAGACTTGGGGAGAAAGATAAAGACGAGGTGGCCAGGGAATGCCCTAGGCCGGCCAGCCTGAACCCCCTGGGCCAGCCGGCCCAGGCCTTTCCTGTGGCGGCTCGCCCTCCTTCGACCTAGGGTTATCCTCAGGGTATAAATACCCCCTGTGCCTTCGTGCCACGCATCAATTCATTCGTCATTCGCCGCTGAGGAGCAGAGGAGCTAGAGGGACACCTTTCAGAGAGCTGAGGGTCATGCTAGTTGTCTAAGGTTCTTCCCTGGCCGATGTGGGAACCCTGCGAGGAAGACCACGTCGAAGTTCTGGAGCTAGGATCATCAAGGTCAAGATAGGATCCCGGTGGTGATCTTGTGATGTACTTACATTCATGGTGAAGTTATATGTGTTTCCGAATCTTTAGCGATCAAGTGCCTCTCTTTACGATTTTGTTCTTGCTTGGGTTTGCTTCTTCTTCAATCTATTCTCGAGATAGATTGCTTGGGGTGTTCTTGTAGCCATGGTGGCTAGGGGTTCATATCGGATCTACCAAGTGGTTCGACACCCTTAAGTTACCCACGCCGAAAGAGAGCATCGTGACAGGGTGCGATCTCGTGTACGGTGGGGCTTTCGGGAGTTTGACCGAAGGTCATGATTTAAAGATGCTTTTTATTGAGATTCACATCTATCTTACTTCACTCTATTTGGCTCGGAGCTACAACATATGCATGATTTAGGCGATCTAGATTGGTTATCTCTAACTTCCTCTTGCTACCTCCGGTGTTTGGTTTTAGTAGATTACATCTGTTTTGCAACCCTCTTCAAGACTAAAGGATTTCTAAGCTAGTTGGATTGTTTCTTGTATCATTAGTTTCACGGATTGATAAACCTTGGGGGAGTACTCTAAGGGAAGAGTGTTGACGGTCCATAGACACGCTAATTGTGAACCGCAAGGGCACGGATCGTCGTAGCTTTTCCCTTAGAGTATTCATCCAAGGTTTATCGATCCGTGGATCGACAATGAACTACCTAGGGTTTCACATCTAATCTAACGGATCTATCCTAACATGAAGCATTGATTGCATATAAAGGATAAAACCTACTAAAAGATATGAGTGGTGTGTAGGTTGATCGCACCCAAGAACATAGGCAAAGATTAAGCGTAACCAAAGGATAAACGAGCCTAACACCTTCTAATTGTAGTTCTAGCCAATTAGAGCAAGTGCATCATGCATCTCATCCAAAGCCGTCTTTAAACTACTATCCTCCGGTCAAACCCCCGAAAGCCCCACCGTACACGGGATCACACCCTGTCACGATGCTCCCTATCGGCGTGGGTAACTTAAGAGCAAGTTCGCGAATAACGTGTTGAACCTCTTGGTAGATCCGGTATGAACCTCTAGCCACCATGACTACAAGATCACCCCGTGCAATCTATCTCGATAATAGATTGAAAGCAAAGCAAACCCAAGAAAAGCACAAGATCATTGGAGGAATCGAGTCGCTAAAAGATCGGATGACATGAATAACATTACTCAAATAATAGATGTATTTGAATCATCACCACCGAGCGCATACCATTGATGACTCCAACTAGCTCTTGAACTCCACCACGGCACAACCACACAGAGGGCCATGGTGGCTAGGGTTGGCCTAAGCCATTTCGAGGACTTGCGGCGGCCGTCGTCTTCTTTTGATGTATGCCCTAGGTTTCACCGAGTTTTGGTGGATGGATGCGCCTCCCTTCATGTACAGGGACTATAAATAGTCCGAGGAGTCCGCGGTTCAAAGGGGAGGTCGAACCGACGTAAAAACACCCTATGCCGGCCGGCCTAGGGCCTTTGGACTGGCCGGCCTAAGCCTTTTTTGGCCCGGCTCAGTCCCATCTTTCGCGTGCAAGCTTCTCTCGACGATCCTTGTCCATGTATGCATGATGTCCTATATGGAAGTTGCTCCGAAAACGTTGGTTTGGGCCTCCTTCGCTTGGCTTGATTCTGTCGGGTTCGGTGTTGCTTTTGGACTTGAATATAAATGCCCCAAATTGGGCCATTTTCCTGCAAAAACACGATATGCTCCAAAATACAACACACATACGAAAATGGGGTTATTTCACGTGCCAAGTGGCGGGTTAGTATATGAATTAGTCCAAAACCACCACTTAAATGGCACTAAAAGTGTACGTATAACGAGCATCAACATTCCACCCATGCTTAAACCTTGCTCGTCCTCGAGTAAGTCCAAGATCTTTGCTTAACAAGGAAATCAGCATTGCCCTTCAATGTTTTCCCTGCACTTAGTCATACACAACAAGACATATTGCTCTCAAGTGTTTGGCATTTAAAGTTCAAGTTGTGACCGGCTACTTTTCATTATGGAAGATAGACTAGCAATAAAGAATAAGCCACAATAAAAATAAATACAATGCTCTTGAACTTAAGCGAACTTTGGACCTTTACCATGTTCCATCGTGAAGAGTTTTCAAAAAGATGCATATCCAACATAAGTGAGATTCTCTTGCAAAAGCTCATGGAAACACTCATCTCATCAAGTCGCTCAAGCCTATACTAGATTATTTTCAATCTATTCTACTCATATTTGAAAGTGGAAGGCTTATTTGGCAAGTAGAAACAATCCTAGCAAAATATTATATTTGAAATATTGTCAAACTAAGAGAGAACTCTATTGGAATTACCGAGACTAGTCAAAAAGGCTATGGAGAATAAATGTTGAAAAGGGAGAGGGATGGAACACACACATTTAGATAGTTGGACATGTGCAAATGGCAAGTGGATGATCCCGAGGCACAAATGAAGTCCTCGTTATCGGATTGCACACGGTTGGAAAATTGAGTATGGAATTGTCTTGAAAGCACTTGGAATTTGATGAAGTTAAAAGAACCTAGGAGCATTATTTCTCTTTTATTTTTTTTCTTTCTTTCTTTCATTCATTTTTTTTCTTTTCTTTCTTTTTCTTTTATTTTTCCACATTTTTCTTTCTTTTTGCTCCTTAGAACCTTTGGCAACATAGTACTTACTCAGCATCCTCCCCCCCATGCTTAAACGATTGCCCGTCCTCGAGCATAGAAGTGAGGGTCGATAATTGCTGAAGTAAATACACAAAGTCCATCTTGATCTTCTAGAAAATCACTTGAATCTTCAGGGAGTTTCTTCGATGCCTCCCAAATTGATGTTCTCTAAATTAAGCTCTCGATTCTTCTGGATTTTTGTTGAGAAAATTATCCATACTCAATTGTGGGTTGTGATCAAGGAGGTAATCACAAAAAGATATTTGGGTTTAGGGTGGATATCCAGCGAAGTTTGCGAAGTTTTTGGTGTAGAAACTCACAATGCATGGATAGAAAGGCTAGCAAAAGGAAGGTACACAAAATGGAATGGCCAGCTTCTTAGTCTCGAACCATAGAAATCAATCTTAATCCAACTCATCAAAATATAAGTTTGCAAATCTAAGGGTTTCATCATGATAGGTCATGTATATGTAAAGGCTTTGGTAGGTAGAACTTTGCAAGAGATTCACGAATGTATATAGCATAAGAATCAAGTTTTAAATAAAACAATACAAGGCATAAGGTCATCGGTAGACTTAAATCAAAGAGCAACATAAAGAATATGTGGGTCTAGAATTTAGTAATTTAACCTCCACAAATAAAAGAGCCGGTATTTATGTCAATTTAAGTTCATTTTATGGAGAGCAAATGGTCAAGTCATATACAACACCATGTGGGTCTAGAATTTAGTAATTTAACCTCCACAAATAAAAGAGCCGGTATTTATATCAATTTAAGTTCATTTTATGGAGAGCAAATGGTCAAGTCATATACAACACCATGTAGGTAAAACAAGGCGGCAACTTTCATCACTTTTCTATAAGCAAAGATATTCAAAATATTGCATCGTGGTGAGCACAAAGTGATGGTGATTATTTATTAAAAATAAAAATAAAACTAGGTTGTCCTCCTAGTAGCCATGTTATTAACAAGAGAGAGATACAAAGGTTTCTAACCTATGGTCGATGGCATACATATACACAAGCATTAAGAAGTAGATGAACAAAGAGAAGGTTGAGGAAGAGTTACAGTCCTTTTCGATGCTTGTAATGGAGTGTAGCGTGGCTTCCCCCATGCTTAAGCATTGTGCTTAGCATGGAAGAAGAATCTTGAGCATCTTATGACAACCGTGATCATTGTACTCCACATGGCATTTTCCTTTTCGTCCAACAAGTCCTCCCCCATGCTTAGCATGTTGCTAAGCGTGGAAAAAGATCGTGAACTGTCATGTGATTCTTGAAGTCCTTCCGTCACGTGTTTGGAGATTTATCTTTATGTTTCTTCACCTTTGTTGCCTTAACTTTCTTCAACCTCTTCTTGTCATCAAGCCATGGTCCCAATCATTCTTCATATCGTTATCACCTCCTTGCTTATTGTCTTCATTGCTGCTTCCTCTTCCATGAATTTCTCCTTTATTTTCAGAACAGAACATGTACTGAACCCTTGCTCCATAGCAAATTGCACAAATATCTCTTTCCAACGAGCCATCATTTGCCCAAAATGGACTCCGAACAAAAGAGTTATGCCCATTTTATTCCAGCACTGCAATCTGTCCCGAGCTGATTTCAGAACGCGCAGCGCCCAATGTTTTTGTCGTATCTCCTTGTATGGGTCTTCAAATTCATTGATCTTGAATGCGTTGGAACAAGAATTTGATGGAGCCTCTGAATATCAACTTTTTATGCCTTGTACATCTCTGAACATGTGCAGATTTTTTATGAAAACAGCAGCATCCCTTTAAATCTTTGAAGATATTAACGATCTTGGTTTGCAACTTTGATCATGAATTCATGGGATTCCTTCGTCATGCCTGCAAGACACTTGAAACACACAAACTACCGCCGGGGTGACGGTCGGGAGTATAAGCAAATGCCAACAACCAATGACATCCCAAAGATCTTAACTTATGGCATAATCAACCTAGTAAAAGAGAAAAATAAAAACCGAATGGGTGTGCGTGTGTGCAAAGTGAGTATGCAAATGAGAGAAAAGCATATAAACAAAGACAATGTTTACACCTAGTTCTAAACACCATGTTTACAACTAGATTGCCGAATTTTTCCATAGTCATAAAGATCTATTAACCAAGGTTAAAACACCATGTCTATCCCAAGGTCAATAATTCCTTATAGCACAAGAAAAATAAAGCGCATTGCAAAGCTTATAAACCAACCAATGCAATGTAAATGCTAACAAGGCTTACAAAATTAAATGATGATGGTCAGCGATCATTCTAAACACCACGTTTACACAAGATTGCAAAAGGAAAATGCCATCAATGCATTAACATAGATATGAAAGCATTCATCATGAAGTTTTGTGAGAGAACCGAGCTAACAAATGCATGATGGAACGATGGAACGGATGCAAAATGCAAATGCAAAGAGTTAGCAAAAATAAGGGTTAGCATTGAAAGGTCTTTCAATGTTGTTCCGCAATCAATTCATTCAAAAAGTAATTGCTTAGAGCGACAAAGCTTGGCCAACCACCTCATAAGAAGTGAAGCATCGTCGAGAAGAAAATCATTCATCGAAAAGAACCGAACAACCTAGCTAACAAGGTTTAGAGGAAGGTTCATGGGTATCCTATATTTTTGGCTTAAAACAAGAATTTTGAAGAGAGAAGTCAAGTTTTAGAAAATCTACCTAAGGTGGTTGAAAACAAAAAGAAAAATAAAGGTTGTTTCATTGGGTGGAAAACAAAACCTATGGTTCTAAGACGGTTATATGTATGAGAGAGTTTCCTAAGGGTTTAGGATCTCGCAGGGAGGCTAGTCAAAGTTTTCAATTAGGACAAGGAATAGAGATAGACTTGGCTAATCCGAATGGTACAGCAAGCCGATCAACACAAGTCGATCCTATCCTTGTTGGCTCTGGTTTTTGGCGGGGGTGATAGGAAGGCTTAGATGGTTTTAACAAAAAGTTAGGTCAAAACAAAATATGCAATGCAATGCAAGGGTGAGAACAACAAGGCATGAAGTGCAACATGAGGTGGATAAACACAATGATATGACATGATGTGGTGGTCTAAAAATAGTTAGCCTAGATTAACTAGCCACAAGTTTAGAATCAAAGGGTGGTGTCATACCTCACATGTCTCTCTAAAAAGACACCAAGAAAAAGACTATAAACACTACTAGCAATAGGCACACAAAAGGGTCTACAAGTTTTCCAAGATCAAATAACAAAGTGCTCCATCAACAACAATTAGATCATACAACATAAAGTTGTGGCATTTATTAGAGCAATGGTACAATGTTACTTGATGTTTCGATTAAAGAGCACAATATAGACCGTCGTATTATATAGAAAATAAACAAAAGATCGGGTTGCCTCCTGCAAAGCGCTTCATTTAAAGTCATAGAGTTAGACATTCTCACCTCGATTATTTTCATGCGAAGCCATGGTCTTTCATGCGAGAATCCGAAGTATCCATGCAGCTTGATGTCACTTGGTGTAATTCATCGTGGTTTGCTTCTAATATCTTCATGAATTGAATGTTGCCTTATTGTGTCTTCATATGCCAATGTTGTGGAGGTCTTTGTTTTGTTCTAAGCTTCTAAATTTGATCTTGTATGCTTGATGAAAAGATTGCCCAAGCTCCTCTTCATTATCGCCATCGCTATCTCCTCTACCTTGTTCTCATCTCGTTGCTCCTGCCTCTTCTTCATGGATTTTCCCCTGTGTACAGAACAGAAAATATACCAAAGTATAGACCTATTGAAAATTTTATGAAATTACCTTTCCAACGAGTGTTCATTCATTTTAAACGGAGTTCAAATGAGAGAGTTATGCCAATTTTACTTCAGCGCTGCGTGCTGTCCAGAAAATTTCAGAATGCACGACCTTCGATGTTTTGATCATAACCACTTGTAGGAATCTCCGATTGACTTGATTCTTGATTCATTGGAACCGGAACTTCATGGGGCTTTTAAATATCCAAAAATATTCTGTTGTGTCCTTCAGAGGCTGTGCAGAATTTTGATGTGAACAGTACCTTCTTGTAAATTGATCCGAAGATGTTGATGATCTTGATCTTGTGGTCTTTGGAGCATCGTGTTGTGCATCCTTTGGCTTCAAAGTCATCACCATTGATTCACCAGTAAGTGGCATTCCAATGATGTGTCTTCTCCATAGTTCTTGCTTTACCCAAGGTGCCAGGATCGTAGGGGGCTCTTGCTCTTTATGTCGATGATTTGAGCGGTTTCCTTCGTTGGTAGCATCACTCAATTAGAAACTTCTTGAGCATCCTACTGGAGAGATATTGGTGGTGTCATGGTGCTTCTAATCTTATTGCCTCCAGTTTTGATCAACTTCAAATCATCATCTTTTGTGCTCAAGGCCCTCCAATCATCCCTCGACATAATCATCACCTTCTCTGTTGTTTACTGCTGCCTATTCTTCGTTGAATTCCTCTTCACCCAGTGCAGAACATGTACCAAAATTCTACTCCATTGCAATTTTCATTAAATAATATTTCCAACGAGTGTTCACTCACTTTGAACGGACTCCAGATGAAAGAGTTATGCTTGTTTTACTCCGGCACTACGTTCTGTCTAGAGCAGATTTCAAAACGTGTAGTGTTGAAAGGTTTTACCATAACTCCTTTGTGATTCTTGATGCGTTGGAAAGAAGATTTGATGGAGCTTCATATTTTCTAATTTTATTCCATGGTACTTCTCTGATCAAGGGCAAAAAACTGGTCTCAACAGCAACCTTCCAGAGATGTTGACGATCGGATCTCACGACTTCTTTGGGGCATGATTCATCACCTATAGCTTGAGCAAACAATTCTCCAAGAAACATTAATCTTAAAAATTAATTGACACGGTGGCATACCTTGTTCATCCCTACTTGTTTTGTGTGTGGGCTCGATAGCAGATGATGGGCCACTAACAAAAGTTAGCACCTACCACTAAAGAGCGGATCTTGATATAGCCATCAATCTTGTTTGAGCGAGATTGGACTTGCCAAAGTCCGGATGTTGAGAACTTCTCGATCGCTTTGTGTCTAGGGTTTTACCTGCATTCATGGACACAAATAAGAAATACAGGATATATGCAATAATAAAATTAGGGTTAGTCCAAAAAATTAGACAGATCACACTAGGGTTCAAGTTGCCGATCCCCGGCAACGGCGCCAGAAAAGCTTGTTGACGGTCCATAGACATGCCAATTGTGAACCGCAAGCACACGGATCATCGTAGTTTTTCCCTTAGAGTATTCATCCAAGGTTTATCAATCCATGGATCAACAATGAACTACTTAGGGTTTCACATCTAATCTAACGGATCTATCCTAGCATGAAGCATTGATTGCATATAAAGGATAAAACCTACTAAAAGATATGAGTGGTGTGTAGGTTGATCGCACCCAAGAACATAGGCAAAGATTAAGCGTAACCAAAGGATAAACGAGCCTAACACCTTCTAGTTGTAGTTCTAGCCAATTAGAGAAAGTGCATCATGCATCTTATCCAAAGCCGTCTTTAAACTACTATCCTCCGGTCAAACCCCCGAAAGCCCCACCGTACACGGGATCACACCCTGTCACGATGCTCCCTATCAGCGTGGGTAACTTAAGAGCACGTTCGCGAAGAACGTGTTGAACCTCTTGGTAGATCCGGTATGAACCTCTAGCCACCATGACTACAAGATCACTCCGTGCAATCTATCTCGATAATAGATTGAAAGCAAAGCAAACCCAAGAAAAGCACAAGATCATTGGAGGAATCGAGTCGCTAAAAGATCAGATGACATGAATAATATTACTCAAATAATAGATGTGTTGGAATCATCACCACCGAGCGCATACCATTGATGACTCCAACTAGCTCTTGAACTCCAACATGGCACAACCACGCAGGGAGGCCATGGTGGCTAGGGTTGGCCTAAGTCATTCCTAGACAACTTCGAGGACTTGCGGCGGCCGTCGTCTCCTTTTGATGTATGCCCTAGGTTTTGCCGAGTTCTGGTGGATGGATGCGCCTCCCTTCGTGTACAGGGACTATAAATAGTCCGAGGAGTCTGTGGTTCAAAGGGGAGATCGAACCGACGTAAAAACACCCTAGGCCGGCCGGCCTAGGCCTTTTTTGGCCCGGCTCGGTCCCATCTTTCGCGTGCAAGCTTCTCTCGACGATCCTTGTCCATGTATGCATGATGTCCTATATGGAAGTTGCTCCGAAAATGTTGGTTTGGGCCTCCTTTGCTTGGCTTGATTCCGTCGGGTTTGGTGTTGCTTTTTGACTTGAATATAAATGCCCCAAATTGGGCCATTTTCCTGCAAAAACACGATATGCTCCAAAATACAACACACACACGAAAATGGGGTTATTTCATGTGCCAAGTGGCGGGTTAGTATATGAATTAGTCCAAAACCATCACTTAAATGGCACTAAAAGTGTACGTATAACGAGCGTCAACAAAGAGCTACAACTGATCCGTGCGCTCGCTGTTCACGATTGACGCGTTTAAGGGCCGTCAACAAGCTTTTCTGGCGCCGTTGCTGGGGAACTATCGATTAAGATCCGATTTGACTAGCATTCGTAAATATTTCTTTTTCTTGATTTTCTTTTAATTTTCTCTCTTTTTAGATCTCTTATTTTCTCTTTTATCAAAAATAGATCTAATCCACAAAAACAAAAATCAATCTAATCTAGTTCTTATTTTATCTTTATTTCTTTCTATATATTTCTTTTAGATCTTATATATATATATTTTGTTTTTCCACTAACCCTAATAGGAGATGGATGGCTACCTCTCCAACAAACCGAAAAATTTTGTGGATGATCCAGAAAAACTTTATAGGCAAAGGAGACGCGAAGCACAAGCTAAGAAGCTGGAACCAGTAGATCCAAAGGGCAAGACCGGAAATTCATCATCTACACCTCAAGAAACTCCACCACCAAGTCCAAGGAAGCCACCACCGCAACCCGAGATGGCGGAACGTACGATCGGAGAGCTATGCATCTCGGACATCAAGGATTTGCCTATCCAAGAACTCGGTGATGTCGGAGGACCAGATTTCAACCATTTGTATGGTGCAAAGCTCGCCCTTCACCGGAAAAGAATATGCCAACCTTCACCATCAAGCATTCATCCAATTATGCCGCACCTTCGACATGCAAGGAGTCACTCAAGATCAAGAGAGAGCGAGGCTCTTTCCGTTCTCTCTACTTGGGAGAGCGCTTCAATGGTTTCATTCTCTACCGGCGAAGACGGTGCAAGATTGGGAAGCCTTGATGAAAGCTTTCATGACGGAGTTCTACTCGCCGGGCAAGACTCAGATTTTGCGCAACAAGATTGCTACCTTCGCGCAAATCCCGACGGAGACTATTGCGGAAGCCTATGAGCGCTTCAACAACTACATCCGAGTCGTGCCACATCACAAGTTTCCAAAGGAGGATGTAGTCCAGAAGTTCTACCAAGGCCTCACGACCGCATCGAGGGCAATCATCGACGCATCGGCCGGAGGGTCCATTATTGAGCTCACCCCAACTCAAGCTCTCAAGCTATTCAAGAAGGTGGCGGACAATGATGCGTGGGCATCATCGGGACGGTTGCATCCTACACCGTCCGCGGCCGTTGCTAAAAGTGTTTTGCAGGTGGAGCGTGAAGAAATACTTGAAGACAAGATCGATTCACTCATGAGAAGGTTGGAGAAGATGGAGGTGGACAAGAAGGAAGCCCATGCTATTGATTTGAAGGCAGCCGAAGCAAGGTCCACATGTGAAGATTGTGGAGAGTACAGCCATGTCCAGAAGAATTGTCTGGAGGAAGCTAAAGTTCTCCATTACATGAGGAAAGGGGATTTGTCCCCACCGTCCTACTTCCGTTACGAGCAAGGTAGACCTCAATTTAATGCAAGCTCATCCCTTCAAAACTAGGTGCCTCTTCGTATACAATTGAAGGAGTTCATGAAGGAGCAATGCAAGATCAACAAGGACACTGTCGCTAAGTTCAAGGCTATGGACAAGATATTGGAGAACATTGATGGCAAGGTGACGGAGGTCGGAAGCTCTAACCACCTAGTGCTCAACATGATGAAGATGTTAGAGACACAAGTGACCCAGCTAGCCGGACGCCTACCTAGTAATGAAGGAAGACTCCCGGGGCAACCTCAAAATCTGGAGACGGCCAAAGCAATTCAAACTCGCTCGGGGAAGGAGACCGAAGATCCCGAACACCCGGCCGGAGCAAGGAAGCCTAAGGCAAGTGTTAAAGCCGAGATGACATCAAAAGAGAAGGCGCCTACTTCAACACCGAAAATAGCCACCCAAGAGCCAGAGTTTGAGATGATCGATGAAGATACAAAGATTCTTCCTCCGAGGCCACGTTACCACAAAGGTAAAATTGATAAGCATTTCGAAAAATTTGTTGAAGTGGTTCGCAGGTTGAACATCAATATGCCGCTCTTGGACGCTCTACAAGTTCCAACATACTCTCGATACTTCAAAGACATCCTTTCAAACAAGCGTGAGATGCCGCCGCCAAGTACCATCAAGATGACCGAAGAATGCAGCGCGGCTATCGCTGATCAAGCTCCCGAGAAGAAGAGGGACCCGGGGTGTCCAACCATCCCGTGTTCCATTAGATCATACATGTTCGAGAGAGCATTGTGTGATCTTGGTGCAAGTGTGAGCGTCATGCCGAAGGCCGTGTATGAGAAGTTACGCTTACCGGAGCCAGAACCCACCGCCATGTGCCTAGAGCTAGCGGACAACTCCGTTCGCTATTCTATGGGAATCGCCGAGGACGTACCCGTAAAGATTGGAGAACACCTATTCCCCGTTGACTTTGTGATTCTTGATAAGGGAGAAGGGACAAAGTCGCCACTCATCCTTGGGAGGCCGTTCCTCAAGATCGCAAGGGCGAACATCGACGTTGGCAAAGGGGAGACCAAATTCGACATCAATGGCACAATGAGCGAGTTCAAGTTTCGTCCACGCCTTGAGGTATGCAATATGATCAATGTTAAATATATTCCACCTCACCGTCGTGACACCAAGGAGGAGCCGAAGAAGAAGGAAGCGAAGGAGACCAAAGAAGTTGTTGCATCCGTCGAGACAAAAGCTCAACGCCCGCTTGTGAATACCAAAAAGCTGACTAAGCCGAAGAATAATCCTGCACCCAAGCCAAGGATCGTAAAGATGTGGGTGCCGAAGACTGCAACGCCCACACCAAGCGTTGGTCCGAAGTGAAGAAAAGAAGAAGTCTAGCTATAGACTATAAACGAAGCGCTTTGCGGGAGGCAACCCGTTCGTCAAGTCGAGAATAAGTTAACGGAAGGACAACCCGCGAAGACCTTTTGAGTAAGTGAGTCATGAATTTCGCTACGTAAAACTTGATAAACATTTGATAAATTGGTCGTTCGGTCGGACATTTAAATTAGAGTTGCTCGGTCATTTTGATTTTAATTCTTATTCTAAACCAATGACTTGAGCCTTCCCATGATTTATTGTATCTCGAGAAACCCAAAACAAAATTTCCCACACCTATTTTGGCGACCGTCCTTTCCATGACGGCCGGACCAAGTTGATCATTGTAAAGACACGAGTAGAGCCAAGCATTGTTCTTAATTCTTTAAATTCTTTGATGCATGCTAGGCTCACGCAACCTTAGTAAATTTTCAGTTTTGTTTCCCTAGGATTAGGATTTTTCTAAATTAGAACCTAAACCTATGACCCACGGTTGAACTCGGGAAAGTTCACTATCAACTCATGAAAGTGAGCAATACCGGTGCAATCAAAATTAATGTAGTCGGAAACTATTTCTCGTCTTACAAATATTTATGATGCCCAAATTCCCCTCTAATTATTTATTCAACCTCATTTCTTGCTTTGAGTTGGTTTTATTTGTCAAGATTAGAGGAGGAATTAAGCATGTAAACACACTTTGGAAGGGTTTATGATCATGATCATCACTAATGACCAAGATTGAGTTCCCGGAAAGAATTATTGTGCTCTCCACCTAACTCCACATGCAAGAGGGGGTAGCCATGCATGGTGGTATACTCATTTTTGCAGGATTGAAAGCAACATTTGGAGTAAAGTTGAAGCAAAGGACAAAGACATGAATCAAAGTGGAGAAAACAATGTGCAAGTGGACAACTTTGCCAAAAAATGAATGGTTCACAGCATTTGGACGGTGCAAAGCATGTGGAGCTGCTGGACATTGATCAGGAATCGACTCAGGAAGCACTGGGAGTAAGGGCACGTGAAGCAGGCCAGGAAAGACCCTAGGCCGGCCGGCCCCAAGCCCCTAGGCCAACCGGCCTGGTGCCCATATATGCCCCCGGTGCTCATCTTTCACAGGTACACAGCTCTTGCAATTCTAAGTTCTTGTTCTTCAGTTCTTCCACCTTGAACACCAGCAAAAGCTATAAAAATTTCGAGATTCAAAACCACCTCCAAAAATCTCCAAATATTCACTACAATTCCTAGTTTGCTCTCCTCTTCGATATATTGTTTTTCCACCAGCGAGAAACCCCCTGTGTGTTGGTTTTTGTGTTTGTGCAGCAAGGCACCATGAGGAGGCAAGTCATCAACTTCATCACCGGAAAGAGGACAAGGTTGTCGGTGTCCGACGCACCATCGGCGAGCTCTTCGCGGAGGCACTCCGTCGCGGAGTCACCGCGAGGCATGGAGGAAGACAACCCCATACAAAGGAGTGACATGCTGCTCCTTGGAGGGATGCAAGACCCAAGAAGTACCTCCATGAGGTTCACCGAACCTCGTGGGCGTGCCGGCGCACCACCACCTCCTACACCTCGATGAGCCACAAGATCAACTGCACTGCCGCCATACAAGCCAAGAATTTCAGAATATGGGTTTGTCATTTTGTCGGAGGAAGAAGAAGCAAGGCTCAAGAATTTGAAAGGAAGGGTGAAGGCAAACACCAATTTCGATGATGATGCACTACAAAAATTGGGATTCTATGGTGATATTTATGGGCTACTGGACAACCTCGGATGGAGGCAATTTTCCGATGGTGTTCCGGTGGACATGCATGTAGAAATTGCTTTGGAGATTATGATGACCATGAAAGTTGTGACAAGAAAAATTGATGAGCAAGAAGTGTCATGCCTTGAATTTAGGTTGAAGAATGAAGAAATGTCCATCACCTTTGAAGGGATTGGAAGCTAGCTTGGTTTCAATGGTGATGCACCGGAAAGAGCCGAAGTCGAAGAAGGAGGGATGGATAAATTTTGGAAGAAAATTGCAAAGGATGACAACCGTCAAAGGAAGAACATAAGCAATGTCATACTTCAAATATTTCATACTTGGATAAGCAGGAGAATTTTTGGACGGATGAGAGAGTCCAAAGTAACCGATATGGAGTTAAGTATTTATACTCCGCATTGGTGAAAAAGCAAGCAATTGATCCTACCTACATCATGATTCATAGGTGGGTATGTGAAGCAACATCCGGCTCCGGAGAGATCAGCTCGGGTTGTTATCTCTCCATGATCGCAATTACATTGAGCCCAAGATTGGAGGCAAACTCGGCATTCTTCATGAAAGGGACCGATTTTGGAATTGAAGCTATGAGGCAAGGACACTACATCAGAGGAGATGAGAAGAATGGCTACAAAATTGCAAATAAAAGTATTTATCTCCCCGATGCAAGATTGAAGTTATTTGGAAGAGAAAGAGTTGATTGGCGGGATGAGAAGACTTTGGTCAAGGCTAAGAAGAATAAAAGAGGGAAACATATTGGAGAGTCATCGGCTCCGGTTGAAGAAGAAGTGGGAGAGGAATTGCCACCGGCTAGTTCCTCTTATTGGGCTACGGAATTTCAAAATGCGCCAAGTGGAGAAGGACCTCCGGAAGGACCTCCGGAAGGATGGGGGCAACAATGAGGACATGCACCAGCTCAAGCATGGGGGTATGGAGCGCTGGTGCCACCACCCATGTATCCACCGTCGCCTACATATAGCAGTTATGGCTACCCACCACCGCCCCATCAAGGAGTGTTCCCGGATCCATCCATTGGAGCTCAATTTGCACATCTCCAACAACCGGAAAGAAGCACAAGGATGATTGGAGCCTACGCCGATAGAAACTTGGAGGACATTAATGCCATCCGGAGGCATACGGACCGACTAGAAGATGGAACCGCGGGGATTGCATATCAAATGGGACTTCTACGGGGATTGCATATCAAATGGGACTTCTAGCATTGGCGCCACCGGAACATTTTGATGGAGGAGCTTCGCAAGTGTATTATGACCAAGGGTATAACGCAAGACAGCCGCCAAGCCGAGAGGACTGACCGACAAGGACCAAGAATAAATTGCTCGCACGTGTGATTTGAGTTTTTCTCCTTTCTTTTATTTATTTTCAGCGTGTGTGCAAGCTTGTGTGCATAGCAATTTTTTGTTTTTATTTATTTTCAGCATGTGTGTTAGTGTGTAATTTTGTTTATCATCATCATGATCACTATATATATCACCGATGCTTTCATGACATGATTACTAGTAATGATAGAAAATTTATGCCATGTTGAAATATGATGATCGTTGCCGCTTTGTCTATTTTTGCGCTTGGCTTATGCATGATTGAACTAATGCTCTCCCTAACACGATTTAAAATTTATCTAAATACCGGCTCAATCTTTTGTGGAGGTTATGATAATTTTAGACCCATATTTTATTATTCTTGCTCTCTCTTTTAAACTTGTCAAAGGATGTTTAATTGCTGAATTTAATTAAAGCTAGCCTTGTCATTAATACCTTTTGCAATTGCTCTACCTATCCAAAGCCTAAATGACATATCATTTTGAACCGTAGTTTAAGAATTATTTTCAAGTGAATTGATTCAAGACTTATCTTCTCTGGTACGAGACTAAGAAGCTGACCATTCCTTTTTGTGTATCTTCTTTTTGCTAGCCTATCTATCCATGCATTGTGAGTTTCTACACCGGAAACTTCACAAACTTCACTGGATATCCACCCTAAATCCAAATTATCTTTTTGTGAAATACCTCCTTGACCACAACCCAATTTGAGTATGGATCATTATCTCGAGGAAATTTTGAAGAATCAAGAGCTTGATATAAGGAACATCTATTTGGGAGGCATCAAGGAGTGCGTGCAAGAAAAATTAGAAGAAACGGAGGTCCACAATGAGTGGGCTGGCCGGCCTCAATACCATGAGCCGACCGACCTACTCCCTATCCTCCTCCAATGGCTTCGATATTCGACGAAAAGATACTCCTGAAGATTCAAACGATTTTTCAAAAGATTGAGATGGATACTTACTCTAGCATTAGCCACCACTTCTATGCTCGAGGATGAGCAATCGTTTAAGCATGGGGGGAGGCTGAGTAAAGTATTAATGTTGCTAGAAGTTCTAAGGAGCATAAAGAAAAAATAAAAGAAAAGAAAAAATATGTGTTGAAAAAAGGAAGAAAGAAAAGAAAAGAAAAGAAAAAAGTGTGAAAATAAATGCTCCTTAGTTCTTTTTGCTTCATTAAATTTCATAGTGCCTTAAAGATTATTCCATACTCAAATATTCCAACCATGTGCAATCTGATAACGAGGACTTCATTTGTGCCTCGGGATCAACCTTTGCCATTTGCACATGTCCACTATCTAAAAAGCGTGTGTTCCAATTTTCCCCCTCTCCACAAAATCGATTATTTTTCATGGTCTTTTTGACGAGTCTCGGTAAATCCATAAGAAGTATTTCTTGTTTTGATAAAATCTTGATTACAATATCTTTTATTAGGACTAACCTTTCTCATAGCTCCAGATAAAGCCTTACACATACATGAGAGAAAGGAAGGTAAAGAGAGTTCTAGCAAAGTTCGAGAGACAAGATGAGCTGAGAGTTTCCATGAGCAATTGCATTGAGGTTTAAATTATTGACTTTGGTTTAGCAATACTTTTGAAACTTACTTCTTAATTCCTGAGACTTCTTTAAATTAGAGAGCATGTGTTTAAAATCTTTGTGGGGGAACACTTAATTCATATCTACCCTCCATACTAGAAAGAGTTGGTTACAACTTGAAGAATTAATTGCAAAATATTTTGAGGGCATTATGTTTTCTCGTGTATGATCAAGTGCAGGGATTGGACACCGAAAGGCAACGCTAATTTTTATTGAAGATTTACTCGAATTCTTATTGAAGACTTACTTGAGGACGAGCAAGGTTTAAGCATGGAGGGATTGTTGACGCTCCTTAGCGACACACTTTTACCCTTATTTATCTTCAATAATGGCATGGATTTGATATCTAAACTAATAATCATACTCTATAACCGGGATGTTTTCGCATATGCATGTGTTTTTGGAGGAATTCTGTTTACGCAGGTTTTTGGGCTTAAATGGAGCACATATGGACAAGGCTTGAGACCAAGGACGACACGGTGAAAGATGAAGGCCAGAGGCCTGAAGAAGAGGCCAGGCCGGCCGACCAAAGGTGGTTCAAGCCCCGTTCGTGCTCAACTTTGGTGAACCGACCTCCAAGAGTATTTGGAAGGCAAGTGCTTTAAGATAAGGTCAAGAAACTTCGAGGTCAAGACAACTCAATTGGAGAATTTGAAAGTTTATTACTTCCCATTCTTATCTTGAAGATATCCCGAAGCAAACGACGTCCAAAGGCCCACATGCATAGGTGGA